>CAJQUW010005468.1:0-712218 GCA_907163375.1 Prostheceraeus crozeri
ATAAAAATAAAAGTTTCTCACCGAATCGGAGCGAAGTCTCCTCAGTTATTACCTTATCATACTAGGACTTAGATATATTCCAGAACCATCCTTAGTTTCTTTAATTTCAATTAAATCATCAACATTGTGGAGAATATTTTTTAAGAACTCGTTTTCCTTCATCAACTAACTTAATTTACTTACTAATAAAATTATCTACTACTCCTTCGCCCCTAGCAACTTTCTCTAACTCTCTATATGACGTTTTTGTCTCTTCTAATGCTGCCTTCTCTGATTTATTTTATTTACCTGCTTGGACAATACCAGCTGTCCCACCTGCAACACTTCCTGCTGCAGCTATGCCCCACCTATTATTAGTGGAATTAATGGAAGAATCCCACCATTCTTTTCTTCTTGTATTGAATATTCTCTATCATTGGTTTACTTATGTAATACTTTTTTTTTATTAATAGTCATAGTTTTAGGGGTATTTTTGTCAACAATATTACGTAATTTTAATTCAACAGTTTTATTATTAATATTACTTTTCGCTTGCGACATTTTTAATAAAAAATTTTAAGTTAAGAATTTAAAGTTAACAAAAAATTTAAATCTATTCTAGTTATGAAAAAATTTTTAAGTTAAGAATTTTTAAGTTAACAAAAATTTTAATCTATTCTTGTTATGAAAAAAATTAATTAATCGACTAAGTCTTGGGCTTTAACCTATCGGACCAAAGGTCCTAAGGTTACTAACCGATCCTAACCATCTTTCCATTAAGAATTTCAATAGAATATTTTGCATCTTCTAGCAATAAACCATAAGCCATCAATGAAGTTGTGGAATCTTTCTTTTCAATATTAATTGTTACATCACAACCATGTTTAATAATATCTTCAGATTGTGCACTTAAATCGAAACAGAAAATTGGATATAAATGTCTCCAATCTCCAGGAGTTAATTGTGGTTAAACTCCAAATTCTATACAAAGATTTCTATAAGCATCATATCCTTCCATAAATTGATTATTGGTATCATCGAATCTTAATGGGATCAATTGGATATCGAGTTTGATTTAATGAAACTTGTAAACTTCGAATTGTATTAATATGAAAAATATTGTTGTTCTTGTCAAAACTTGGAGAATTATTTCTTTGAAATGTTAGTAATAAATATCTTGGTGTATTCGCAGTTCTAGTAAAATGCCAGTTAAATCTTTGTTCGGAAAAAGTTACTGAACTAGCAGTTCTCTTTAGAAAATTAACTGGAATTGGTTTGTTAGTATTTAATCTTTTACAATAGCTGTTTCAATCTCTAAACTAGGAGTAATATGCTTAATCCACCATTCAAGTCTATCAATTTTTAAATATGCTTTTTTTCCAGTCTTACCAAAAAAGATTAATTCATTATTTGCTGTACGATGAATTATTAATTTAAATTTTTAATTGATATGATATTTTATCATAATCTAAATAACCGAATAATGGAGACAATGACCAATTTACTGTCTGTTTACTTTTTTTGTTAAATTCACGTCTTTCTTTATATGCTTCATTATTTGTTTTATTTAAATGTTTTGCAATATTTCTACATCTTTCGCAATTCCTGCGCATCTGTTCCAGCGTGAGTTAAATCCTCAATAATTATACCATCATTAGTATCAGGAAACCAACCTTCGATTTCATTCTTTTTATTATTTTCACCAATTATTACAAATCTAAGCATTGTATCAATTACACCTGGAGAATCACTTATTGTTTCTATATTTTGAGTTGCAACATCTAAACGCATTTGTGTAAATAAACTTGGGAAAAAATTATTCTCTAGTGTAATATTATCGAATCTGGTAATGGTGTTGTAAAATTAGCATCAGAATATAGAGAATATTCACAGTGTAAAAATGAATCAGGTAAATATAAAAAACTCTGCTGATTATCAACTTCAAAGATTAAATCTCCTCCAGTGTTTACTCTACTGGAAGATCCGGGATTCATAGCAATTCTTATATAGTCATTCTTTTTTGATTGTAACTGGTGAACGGGGGATCATCTAATTTAAATTTATTTTCGATAAGCGAAGACATTTTTATAAGAAATAATTTGACTTTTTGTTTTTCTCACAGATAGAAAAAAATTTTTATTAAATATAATTTTAAAATTTTACTAAAAAAATTACTAAAAAATTTACTAAAATATAATTTTAGAATTTTGCTAGACCAGCTCCGCTACAGCTTTGCTGGTTAGACCGAAGGTTGCTGCTCACGCCATTACCTCTTATTTCTTCAATTGTTTTTTCATTATGTTTACTATCAGACGGAGCTCCGCTCCTCAAGGTTTCCCCAACAGCTATGTTAGCAATTTTGTTTTCTGTTTCATCTGAAAGTTTTTTTAATTTTTTTAGTTCTTCAGAATCATTCTTGAGTTTACGAATAGCTTCTAGTTGTTTTAATTCGTTTTGTGATTTAACAGCATTTGATATTGCACTAGCTGTACTACCTATAGCAGCTGCTCCTTTTGCAACAGATGTAATCAAATCTTTATTATTTTTAATTAAGTTAACGATACTACCAATACCAGAAAAGATGCCATCCCCTTCTTTTTGAACGGTTTCTCTATTATCATAATGGTAAACAGGATTCATACGTGGTTCATGAGAAATTTTTTGATTTGAAGCAAAATGTTTAAGATTGTGTTTATAAATTATAGGCATTTTTTAGTAATAAATTTGACTTTTGGGAAAAAATAAATACGGGCGAAGCGCGAAGCCCTGGAAGACATCTCCGTTGACCCATGAACCGATGTCCATTATAAAAAAATGTTTATTTTTTGTTCTTAACTTTTGCAGATTGCGTTTTTGGTTTAACTTTATCAGGAACCAAACCTGCATCAATCATTCTTTTTATTCTATGATTTTCTTTCATAATATTTCTTTCTTTTATTAACTCTTCTAATTGTTTAATTCTTTTAAAATTATTAGCTCTAATTTTATCCATTTTTAAAATTATATACTTTTATATACTTTTATATATTTATACTTTTATATTTTTAAAAATTATATTTATACTTTTATATTTTTAAAATTATATTTATAATTTTATGATTCTTATTTTTTGTAGGTAAAAATATTTAAGTTAATATTTACAATACTCGTTTAAGATTTACGTTTATGAATATCTAACAACTTCGAGATAACTTTATTAATTGCCTGTTGCACTTTATCTATTGCGTCAAGTAGCGTGTGATGTACTTTAATTTCTTTTCTATTAACTTGCATTTTCTGCTGATTAATCTTCAACGCCGTTTTAAGAGCATTTAACTTAATTTTAAGAACATCTAATTGTCTTTTAACAGCATCTAACTGTTCTTTATTTTCTTTAGAGTTTTCTTGTAAATTTTTCTTTAATTCATTTTCTAAATTGATTTTAAGAGTTTTCATTTTATCAACTTTTTGATTAAGTGAGTTTACTTCATTTATTATTCTATTCATCTTTTTCATTTGTTGAGTAATTTTAGAACTCAATTCATCAACACTTTTTGGAATGTAGTTTGCAACTGCTTTAAATTTTTTTTAATTCTTTCAGGTAGTTTTTCTATTTCATCTTCTAATTGTTCTTTTAACATTTTTATCTGATGTTTATTTTTAATGACTGCAGATTTTAAATTTAAAGAAAGTAATATTAAAATTTTTGATTGTTCTGAAATCTTTTTAAAAAGTTTTGCTATATCTGCTTCTAGCTCTCTGTCCTTTTTATCAAGTTTTAATAATTTTTCGTTTAATGATTTGTCATTAAGTTTAAGCAACTTCAATTCATTCATCAGTGGAACCAAAACATCGTTTATATATTTTTCTTTTAATTCATTGATTTGCGTATCAACATATTGTTTATTTGTTAACTCTGTATTTTGTTGCGGAAGAATAGAAAGATGCAATGGACCAGATAAAACGTCTCCAGTTTTCATAATATAATTTTCTATCTCTATTTCTAATTCACGATTATTCGGGATATATGCACCTCCACCAACATTTGGTAACATCATTTTTAAACAATAAAAATAAAATTTTTTCTGATTATAAAAAATACATAAATTTATAAAAATACATAAATTATAAAAATACATAAATTATAAAATACATAAATTATAAAAAATAAAATTTTTCCTAATAAAAATAAAATTTTTCCTAATAAAAATAAAAAAATGGAAATGACTCAAATTTGTCAAGTTTGCAATATGCGTTTTTTAAATCAAACACTATTATATTCTCATATGAAAAACACACCATGTGGTATGCATATGAATCAATTACAACCTAATAATATACAACCTAATAATATACAACCTAATAATATACAACCTAATAATATTCAACCTAATAATATTCAGAATAATATTCAACCTAATAATAGTATTCAGTATAATAATATTCAATCAGAGCAACCATTACAAAGATTAAAGCATTTATTTATTTCAGATAAAGAACAAAATCTTTATACTGCTAGAATAAATACACCTAGGCAAAATACTGCTAGAATAAATACACCTAGGCAAAATACACCTAGCCAAAATACACCTAGGCAAAATAATAATAATTATTTAGCACAAAATAATAATGTAGCACAAAATAATCCTTTTGTTCAAAATAATCCTTTTGTTCAAAATAATAATGTAGCACAAAATAATTATATTGATAAAAATCAATTTGTTGAAAGTAATAACAAAAAAAAAATATGTTCTGGTTGTAATAAAAATATAACGTCCAAAAATTTTGCACGTCATTTAAAATTATGCGAACAAACAGAAGAGGTTAAAAAAGAAAAAAAAGATAAATTAAAAGATCAGTTATGTCGTAATTGTAATAAATATTTTACAAATCAAGGAATTACTAATCATTATAATTCTTGTATAAGTTCTACAAGACAATGTACAAGTTGTCAAAATACTAAACCTAAGACAGAGTTTTATGATAGTAAATATCAGTGTAAGGATTGTTTAAAAGAAAAAGTAAAATGTAGAGGTTGTCAAAAAATTATATTAAAGAAAAATTTTCAGCGACATGTAACACTATGTCCAAAACTTAATCAACATAATAATCAACATAATAATAATTTATGTCAAAATAATAATTTATGTTAAAATAATAATTTATATTAGTATTTCAACTAAAATAGTTATATTTCAACTAAAATAGTTGTATTTCAACTAAAATAGTTGTATTTCAACTAAAATAGTTATATTTCAACTAAAATAGTTGTATTTCAACTAAAATAGTTGTATTTCAACTAAAATAGTTGTATTTCAACTAAAATAATCTTATATATATTAAAATATTATTTTTTTATAAAGAATAAAATATTATTTTATTAAAATATTCTTAAGCATTCCGGAAGAGAGGAGAGGTATAAAAATACTTCTTTTGAGTATAGGAACAAAAAGTCCGACACATTCCGGAGGTTCTACAGAGGTTAAAAACACTCATAAGAGTGTAAGAATGCGAGTCCGGAATTAAAAAATAATAATTCCTAAATTTTTATTTTAAAAATATTAAATGAATAAAAACGAAAATTTGGAAGATTTATATTCACCGGTTATAATTAAAAGTAATAAAAGTAATAAAGTAATCTAAGTCGTCATAAATCTCTTAATGCAATAAACGAAATAATAAATAATTATATGAATAACACTGAGTTTCAAGATACACTAACCCCTCAAGATCCGAATCTCAAAGATATTAATAATATTGTAGAAAAATCCTATATATAATACTAAATATAATAATAATATAGATAAAAATATATATAATAATATAGATAAAATATATATAATAATATAGATAAAAATACATATAATAAAAGATATTTAGAGACACTACCCCCTAATTCATCTCTTAATAAAAAAATACCACAATCAGATCTTACACGTCTTTGGAATTTTTTAAAATTTCATTGTATAAAAATATTGTTAGCATGTATTTTAATATTTTTTATTTATCATCTTGTTATATGTATTGGAAATCAATGGGGTTACTTTCTAACAGAGGAACAAAAGAGAATAAATTTTTTATAACCAAGAAAAAAAAACTTTTAAAGGATGGAAGACTGAGGAAGATAAGATTAAGGATAAAACTAATAATAAAAATATTAAACAAGGTAAAATGTATCAAGAAAATTTACATTTCATTGTTTACGGTAAAACTGGAGGTGGTAAGACTACGTTTATTAAAAAATATATAAACCAATATTATAAGGACGAAACAAAAGTACATATTTTTTGTATGCATACTTCTGAATGGCCAACTTTTACAAACGTCTATAATGATAAACAATTAGATGAGTTACAAGATATGGAAAGTTTTGCTGGTACACCTGAAAATAAATCTTTATTAATTTTAGATGATGTTGCAAGTTTATCAAAACAAAAAAATATGTCAGAAATATTTACAAAAGGAAGACATCAAAATATTCAAATAGTTGTATTAGCTCATAAAGCTTGTGATGTAGATAATAAGATTAGAGAAAACATTCAAACATTTTTTACAACTACACAAAATAATGCAGCATTCTTTAATGATATTAATAAAAATTATAAAATGAATATGCCTTTATCATATTATACACAACATAAATATGGAATAATACGTGTTGACACCATAAGAGGACATATGCAAGTATATGATAAAGATTTAAATATATTAGTAGATACCGAACATGAAATCTATAATAACTCTCAAGATTTTGATATTAGAATGTATGCAAATGCAAAACATTTATCAAATCAAGTTATAGAACAAATAATTATCTTTTAGAGTCTGAAGCAAAAGTACCACTAAAAATTATTCCTGATACATTTTATTTTTATTTTGATCATTATTTAAATGCAAAATTTGGTATACCAATACCTAACAGATTACAAGATAATGAAACATTAAACTATTTAAAAATTGCAATAAATGATGTTAGAAACGGTTTAAGAAAAGCAACCCCAATAATATCTGATGTTAAATCTACATTTTCTGATGCTAAATCTACATTTGATGAAGCCAAAAAAACATATAATGATATAAAACCATTAATAAATGGTGTGTAAGTGAAATACTTAATAATTAAACAAATTTATCATAATTAAACAAATTTATCATAATCAAACCGAAGGTACTAGGGCTTCGCGCTTCGCACGATTTTGCAGATATATTAGTATTTTTTTTCTCTAAAAATTAAAACAAAAATTCTTTTAAAAAAAACTAAAACACAAATTTTTTCTTTAAAAAATAAAAAATGGAAAAATTTTATTGCAACTTATGTAAAAAAAGTTACAAACAAAAAGAAGTTATCAATCTCATCTACAAAGTAAAATGCATTTACAAAATGTAGAACGAGTTGATGAAGGAAATATATTAAAATTAAATAGTTATAAAAACTATATAGAAACATTGCCTACTGATATAAAAGTTAAAAAAATATTTTATGATTATTCACATTCGGAATATAAAAAAGTTTTTAATAGTGAAGATGAAGCCGTAACAGATATAAAATATTTATTTAGCGATACTGATGAATTTAACGAAATAGATGAATTTAACGAAATAGATGAATTTGATGAAGCTGAACGAACCGATGAAGCCTTAGCAAATATAAAATATTTATTTAATCAGTCTTTTCGCAGGACATCAAAGATGTCTTCTAGGGCTTCGCCCGTTGAACATAATGAAACCGATAAAACTTTTTCTGATATTCTAACCAACTTTTATAATATATTTAAGAAATCTTTCAAATGTTATATGAATGTAGAAGTACTTTATACAAAAAATGAACCTGATGGAATTCCTGAAGAAATAATACAAGGACATTTTACAAAGTCACAAGAAATTCATAATGTAAATAATATACAACCCATATTTGAATCGATGATACTTAAATTAGAAAATTGTATAATTGAAGCCCAGTTACGTGAATCTGGTTGGAGATTTGTTAAAATAATATCTAAGAAAATAGTAATTGATAAATATAAAAATAATACTGGTGGTAGTTATGTTCCTTTACCTTTCAGTTCACCTCAATTAATCAACATAAAAAATGAAGATGATTATTGTTTTCTGTGGAGTATTATAGCACATTTACATCCTGCAAAATATCATAAAGAAAGACTAAGTCATTACAATAAAGAAGAATACATAAGTGAATTTGATCTTTCTGATGGCTTAGATGAATTTCCATATGATTATAATAGGTTACTAAAGTTTAATAAAAAGAATAAAAATTTAATTGAAGTAAATGTTTTTGAATTAAATGTGAATTATGTTTCTATTGGTAAAATTACTCCACTATACTCAGATTCAAAAAAATTTTATTTGAATAATAAAAATTTATGTCAATCAGAAATAGTATATAATGATAGAGGAAATTACATGCATCATAATATTTTTTACCAAGGAAATATAATATGTACTGAAAAATTTGAACTTGTTAAAACACTATCACCAATAATGATTAATCATAATAATTATAAAGGACGTACTGATGATTATAATTACAAATATTCATCTTTATCTTCAGAATACCAACAAAAATTAGAAAATTTAAATAAAAGTTTACAAAAATGTAAAATAGATTATCAACAACAAACAAAAATGTTACTACAAGAATATCACCATAAATATCAAAATAAGATAGAAACAATTCAAAAATTAAATGAAGAAAATAATAAAAAATTAAATAATGAAGAATTAAATAATGAAGAAAATGAAACCAAACAAAAAATAAATAAATGTTTAAAAAAATGTCTACAACAATATAAAGAACAATATGATAAAGAATATAGTTATCAGCTACAAATATTAAATCAAAATTATTATCAAAATACATTTAATCTTACAAAAGAAATTAATGAAACACATGAAATATATCAAGATAAATTTGAAAAATTAGAACAGTCAAAACAACCAGCACAAGCGAATATATTATATTATCAGGGTCATTTTATATTGTGTAAAGATGTTTCTATATTTACAAAAACTTCAGATAATAAAAATTTTCCTTGTCTTCAATGTATGACAAGTTTTAGAACTTTAGAAGAAATGAATAGACATTTGGAGAATTGTCAACAAAACGAAGCAGTTCAAAATACTTTTCCTAAAGATGATTATTTAGAATATAATAAATGGTATTTTAAAAATAAAGTACCCTTTACTATTTATTGTGATTTTGAAGCATATAATGTTAATATGACACAAAATCGAACGGAAAGTTCCAGGGCTTCACCCGATTCTGAAAATTATAATTCTGAAAATTATAATTCTGAAAATTATAATTCTGAAAAAAGTGCGCCTGAAAGAAGTGCACCTGGAAAAAGTTCAACTGAACAAAGTAAAGAAAAATATTTATTTGAACAAAAACCATTATGTTGGGGAATGTACATTCATTCAAATTATCCTGAATTATTTAAATCAGAATATTTACAATACTATGGTGAAGACAGTTCAGAAATGTTTACAAAGAAAGTAGAAGAATTACAAGGACGTTTTTCACAATTGCTTGAAACAAATAAACCAATGATACCATTAACGGATGAAGAAAGAAAAGAATTTTATGATGAAATAAATTGTTATTACTGTGGAAAAGGTTTTACAAATAAATATAAAACTGGCAGAGGTAGATATATTGATAAAGTAAAAGATCATGATCATCTAAATGGATTATATAGAGGTGCAGCACATAATTCTTGTAATCTTAATGCTAACAAATTTAAATATAACTTTGTTCCTTTATATTTCTACAATGGTTCTAAATATGATTTCCATCTAGTAATGAAAGATTTATTTTCATCTGAAAAATTACAACAACAAAAAATAAATGTACTATGTAAACAAGAAGAAGAATATTTTTCAATGCAATTAGGTTGTATTAGAATTTTAGATGCATTTAGATTTTTTACTCCTTATTCATTAGATGTTATGGGAAAAACTTTGAAATCTGAACAATGTAAAATATTAAATAAATATAATTTAAAACCTTTAAAAGGAATATTTCCGTATGAGTACATAACTGGAGATAAAACCTGTGGTTCACAGTCGAAGACTGATGATTTTAATTCTGTGAATAAAATTATGGAAGAAGAACAACTTCCTCCAATAAATAAATTTAAATCAACATTAAAACAATCACAATTATCTGACGAAGACTATGCAGAAGCTGAAAAGAATTGGAGAGACTTAAATTGTAAAACAATGTATGATTATACAATGAAATATCTACAGATAGATGTATTAATACTAGCTGATCTTTTTGAAAACTTTCGTGATATGTGTTTAGAATATTACGGAATAGATCCATGTTATTGTTATTCTACACCAGGTTTAACATGGTTAGCAGGATTAAAACATACTGGTGTTCAAGCCGATGGCTCTAGGACAAAGTCCGTTAAACTTAAACATTATAAAGAAAATACATATGATAAATTATTATTTTTTGAATCTGGAATTAGAGGTGGAGTTTCATCAGTTTTAGGTAATAGATATGTTAAATGTTATAATAAGAAAGTAAATCCACATACATATGGAATAATGAAACCTTTATCTCCAGAAGAAAAAGAAAATATATTAGAAATTTTTCGAACGAAACGAGAAGGAGTAGAACGTGAAAATGCAATTGATGAATTCATGAGAGAAAACTATTTGTTATATTATGATTTTAATAGCTTATATTCTTCTTGCATGATACAAGAATTACCAACAGGTGAAATGACATGGTGTAATAATCTTGTTTATCAAAGAACATATGATGGTGAAAATAATTTTGGTTATGTATATGAAGTTGATTTAGTATACCCTGATTATATAAAAGAAGCAACAAAATATTATCCTTTCTGTCCAGAAAACAAAATTCCCAATATAGAAGATTTTTCAGATTATCAAAAATCTTTAATTCCTAAGAAATATAGACCAACAAAAAAACTTATGTTAACACAAAGCAATAAAGGAAAGTATGTTGTTGAAGGAAGAATGCTAGATTGGTATTTAGATCATGGTATGATTCTCACCAAAATACATCGAAAACTAGAGTATAGAAAATCTAAATGGTTAAAAGATTATATTGAGTTCAATATTGAAAAACGCAAAATATCTAAAAGAAATAAAGATGATTTTGGAAACGTTTTCTTCAAATTAATGAATAATGCATTTTATGGTAAGACTTTAGAAAATGTACGTAATAGACAAAATATTGAAATAGTTTATGATAGAGATAGATTTCAAAATTTAACAAGGAAACCTACATATAAAAGAACTACTAGATTCAGTGATGAACTTTGTGCTGTTCATCTAAGAAGAAGCATTGTAAAACATGATAATTTTAATTTCATTGGTTTCACTATATTAGAATTAGCTAAACTATTTATGTATAGTTTTATATATGATTATTTAGCACCTGCTTATGGCAAAAACTATAAATTACACTTTACAGATACAGATTCTATTTTCTTAGAATTAACAGTACCATATGGTTCTTCACTTGATGAAGAAATTAATACAATAAAAGATATCATTCATCCTTCTGATTTATGTAAAGTAAAAGATGAATTAGAAGGAAATGAAGATTTCATAACAGAAGCTATATTTTTAAAATCTAAATGTTACTGTTATGATACAACTAATAATATTAGGACATCGGAGATGTCTTCCAGGGCTTCGCCCGTTAAAACACATAAAACATTAAAAGGAATTTCAAAGGCATCAGTGGCTAATCAAATAACATTTCAAGATTATAAAAATGCATTATTTAATAATGAAATAAAAACGGCATGTAATTATAGACTTAATTCAAAGAAACATAAAATGTATTTAAAAGAAGAACATAAATTAGCATTAGATCCATTTGATGATAAAAGAAAAATTTTACCTGATGGAATAACCACTGAACCTTTTTAATTTTCTAATTTCTATTTTCTAAATTTAACAATATAACAATATAACAATATAACAATATAACAATATAAAATATTATAAAATAAAATATTATAAAATAAAATATTATAAAATAAAATAATAATAAAAAATTATCATATAAAAATGGATAAAGTTAGAGCTGATAATTTTAAAAGAATAAAACAATTAGACGAATTAATAAAACAAAGAAATATTATGAAAGAAAATCATCTTCAACATAGAATGACAAAAGCTGGTATTCAATCTGATATGTTTGATAAATTAAAAATAACTGAAGAAGTAAAAACTGATTATGAAAAAACTGTCGAACCATTTAAAAACTCTTGAAAAGGAACTTAATGAAAAACGTGTTGATATAGCGGATCCTGTACTTAAAAACACATTTTAGATGACTATGGTTTATTAGAGGCAAACATAGATAAAAAATTACCAAAATCTATGTTATTCGAACATTCTACTTTCTTTTTAGATAAAAAATTATTTGCAAGATTTTATCTTGGTGGTAAAGAAATATTTCCACAACCTTTACGAGGATTAATTTTTACTCCAGATAAAAAACCTATTAGTTTAGATAGAAATTTTGTTGATCTTTTAAGAGGAGCAGATTTAAAAAATTATGCTGTAGAAGATCTAATAAAATATAAAACTATATTAGATAGAGTTGGCACAGTAAAAACTCTTAGACGTTATAAACAATTAGAAAATTTATTATCAACGGGAGTTAAAGTAGGGAAAGGTTTATCTGAAAAACAGAAAACAGAAACAACTGTATTTTTACCAGATGATCCACAAGAATTACTAAATAGATTAAATATTTTAATATCGGCAATAAAAGAAGGACATAATTCTAGTTTCAATGAAATTCATGCTATATTGAAAAGATTGTTAGAAAAGAAGATTCTAAATGAAGAGGATTATAAAAGTGTAACTGGACATCTCTGATGTCCTCCAGGGCTTCGCCCGTAGCTGAAATATGTTGTTTCTAATTTTTTATAAAAAAAAAATTTCATAAAAAAATATTTATTTAATTTTTTTTGTTTAAAAATGTGTTCAGCAGATTTAGACAAAATTAATAATCATTTAGAAAATTTGATAGAGATTTTGGGTTCATCAAAATTTAGTACGACGTTAAAAATTATAACAACTACTTCATCACACACTTGTAATTTAGAACCCATTCTACATTTAGAACAAAATAAAAATTATCAAATTGCATTGACTAGTTTCTCCACATTTAACACTATTCAAAACGTTATCAAAGATGTGAATGATCAATTTAGATATTCTACTGATAAAGGTAAAACATGGAAAATACTAACTTTTCTTCCTGGTTCTTACGAAGTTGAAACAATATCAAATGAAATTAAGAGACATTTAGGTATACCATTTAAAGATAAGAAACAATTACATTTTGCAGTTGAACCGGCAGTTAATAAATTTTCTCTTACTTTAGACGAAAATCATCAAGTTGATTTTAATCATGATAGATCATTGTCAAAGCTATTAGGATTTAATAAACAAACCTATAGTCAAGGTTATCATTTAGGTGAGAAGATTCCAAAAATAACTGAAATAAATTCAATTGTTGTACATTGTGACATTATTGAAGGAGGATATATAAATGGTAAATTATCAAATTTAATATTCAGTTTTCCAGCTTTTACTGTACCCATTGGTTATAGATTAAATGTAATTCCACAAACATTAATATATTTTCCTATTACAAGAAAAACTATTAACAACATTGGCATTAGAATCACTGATGAAAAAGGACAAGAAATAAATTTTGGAGGTGAAGAGATTATGATAGATCTTTTGGTTCGGCAGGTATAAACTCCCGTTCGAGAGGTATAAACTCCCGTTCGAGAGGTATAAACTCCCACGCGAAGCTAGAGAAGTTTAATTTTCTTCTTCTTTAAAAACAAAAATAAAATAAAAATAAATTTTTTTATTAAAAAATGAGTGAAGTGCTACCATTTAATAAAAAAAAACTTAAATTTAATCATCATCCAAATTTATCTAATAAAGTTTTGTCAGTTATTTGCGGAAGATCAGGTTGTGGAAAAACATATCTATTATTTAAAATTTTAACGACTCCAAATTTTTTGGATTATAACAATCTTATAATTTATACAACAACAGCAGAACAACCCATCTATCAATTTTTAAAATATGGATTTGAAAATAATCTTAAAAAAACAGCAATTGCTTCATTATTCAAAGAATATGAAAATTCTGAATATGAAGAAGAAATAAGTTCGTGGTGTGAAGAAGCAGCAGAAAATAGTCAGTTAGTCGAAACCAATAAAAATAACCATATAAAGATACAATTAATAGATGATAGTGGTAATATGCAAGATCCTAGTAAACTAGATAAAACAATGAAACATTGTGTAATTTTTGATGATTGTGTTAATGATAGAAATCAGTCAGTTCAGAGAAATTATTTCACAAGAGGTAGACATAATAACTGTAGTGTATTTTATTTAACACAAAGTATGTATTCATTAGACGGAAGTGTTATTAGAAAGAATGCAAATATATTTATACTATTTGAAATAAATGCAAGAAACTTAAGTGATTTGCTAAGAGATTTATGTATAAGAGATAAAGATGAATTTAAACAATCGTGTAATAATGCTTGGGCAAAAGATTATGGATTCATTACAATTAATATTGATAAAAAAATTCATGATAGAGTTATCGAACAATTGTTCTCTGACTAGGCTTCGCCTCGAGGGGCTTCGCCCCGACTGAAAGTCGATCGAAGATTTGTTTACTGAGTAATAAAAAAATATACAACATAGTGGTATAATATTTTTTTGTTATTATCAGCTTTAATTTTATCTATTTTTTAAAATATAATATTTGAATTTTGTGGTAACATTGGAATACAGCAAAAACATTTTACTGAACAAATTATTTTTTTATTGCTTTGTTGTTTGTAATCTTTTCGTTTAAAGTTTTCACGTTTAAAGTTTTCTCGTTTAAAGTTTTCTCGTATTAAGTTTTGTTTAATAAAGTTTTGTCTAATAAAGTTTTTAGCTCTTCTAAAAAAATTTTGTCATTTTCTTCATTAGAAATTTTATCATCAATAAAAGTTTTACCATCACTAGAAATTTTACCATCCTTTTTATTTTTATCATTAACTTTTTCTGTCTGTGATTGAAATGATATTTGATTTACTTCATTAGCTATTTGATCAAATTTTTCAATCTCATCTAACGTAATAACATTATCATCACATACTCTTTGAAAGTAGTAATGTAGTTTATCATAGACTTCTTTAATATGTAAATGCTTAGTTTTTAATGATTTTCGTTTCTTAGTTATTAAAGATTTATCTAACATTGTAGCAAGTGAAGTTGCAAAAACACCCGTACCTGTTAAAGCTGTAGCAACTACTGGAATTACTAAAACACCTGAAGATATAACAATTGTTAAAGCACCTAAACTTATTGTTAAGAATATGCCAATTCCTTGTGTTACATTCTTAACTTTAGTCCATCTCTTTCTTAATTTTTTATAATGCTCTAATCTTAATAATAATTGAGATTCCTTATCTTTCATATACCTTACTCTATCTTTGTGTTTTTCTTTATTCATTTTTTCAATGTTAATCTTTTCAATGTCCATTAAAGTAGAACTACGTTCATATGATAACGAAGGATATATTCTTGAGGTTTCTTCCATTTTTGTTCCTTCCATTTCTGAAGTTCCTTCCATTTTTGTTTCTTCCATTTTTAAAGAAATATTTTTAACGGGCGAAGCCCTGGAAGACATCTCCGATGTCCCGCAAGTCACATGATATATTTTAAAAACCTGAAAAACGTCTAAACTCATGAATTTGAAATTCTCAACTTTTATGATTTTTTTCGGTGTCCGGGTTTTCGGTGTCCGGTTTTAGATGACCTTGAACGGTCATGATTTAAGCGGGGGTGAAAATCGAACCGAAGGTTCTAGGGCTTCGCGCTTCGCCCGATTGTAATTCTCAAATTTTGAGATTCTTAACTTTTCTGATTTTTTCGGTGTCCTAGAACGGTCATGATTTTCAAGGTAAAAATCGAACCGAAGGTTCTAGGGCTTCGCGCTTCGCCCGATTGTAATTCTCAAATTTGAGATTTTCAACTTTTATGATTTTCGGTGTCCTGGAACGGTCATGATTTTAAGGGTGAAAATCGAACCGAAGGTTCTAGGGCTTCGCGCTTCGCCCGATTGTAATTCTCAAATTTGAGATTTTGAAAAATTTGAAAAATTGGGTATTTTTAAAAACGCTTAAATCGGAGCGAAGCTCCTCTGGCTTTAGCCGATTTATGAATTTAGGTCTTCATAACCTGAAAAAGGGTTCAAATTCATGAATCGGCTTAAGCCAGAGGAGCTTCGCTCCGATTTATGTTGTTTTTAAAAGTACCATTTTTTGAAAAAAATGGTACTTTTTGAATGGACTAAATTCATGAATTCAGGTCTTAAAAACCTGAAAAAGGGACTAAATTCATGAATTTATGTCGTTTTTAAAAGTACTATTTTTTGATTTTATGGTGTCCTGGAACAGTCTTTTGACCATTACTATCCTCGGAGTAGATTTTCTAAATAAGCTCGACTATTTCACCATCAACTACAAAAAAGGAAAAATTGAATTCCCCTCTCCCGTTCACACCAAGGTTTGCGCTGTCAAGTTGGAACAAAGCGTTGCAATACCACCTCGGGCGGAGATAACAGTGGCGTCTAGATTGACACATCCACTCTCATCTGAATCGGTTCTATTCCAACCTAAGCATAGCAATCGGTTGTCGCAAGTTCTGATCGCAAATGTTGTTGCATCGCCCGAAAATCAACAAATCCCAATTTGCATTACCAACATGTCGCAAGCCCCAGCGAAGTTTCATAGGGGGTTAACAGTCGGCAAAGCGGAAGCTCTCACCACGGACGATCTTATTATTGGGGAAGATCAACATACCTGTTCAACTATTACCGAAAGGAATGACTTTTTAAGCCTTTTTTCAAAATCTACGACGCTATCAGAGGGACAACAAGAGAAATTAAACAATCTTCTTTGGAGGTACAAGGACGTTTTCGCCCAACATGAATTCGATCTTGGACAGATGGAAAGAGTTGAACATCACATCCACATTGGCAGCAACCCTCCTGTTCGTCAACGGCCATATCGGATCCCAGAATCGCAAAAAGGAGTGATAAAAGAACATATAGACAAAATGTGCCAACACGGTACCATTCAGCCAACAGCTAGCCCATTTGCATCACCGGTGATTCTAGTCAAAAAGAAGGACGGCACCGATCGATTTTGCGTCGACTTCCGACGACTCAATGCTATTACCAGCAAGGACTATTTTCCTCTACCTCGAATTGATGAAACGGCCAATTGTCTCTCAAATGCGAAATATTTTTCAACTCTGGATCTGGCACCAGGATACTGGCAGATACCTATTGCCCCAGATTCTCGACCAAAGACTGCTTTTACCACTTTTGCTGGAAACTTCGAATTTTGTCGACTGCCATTCGGACTATGTAACGCCCCAGCTACATTTCAGCGAGCTATGGAAGTCATACTAGCGGGATTACAGAACGAGACTTGAATTGTTTACATAGATGACGTTATCTGCTACTCGTCTGACTTTTCGACTCATCTGCACCACTTAGAGGAAATTCTATCGAGAATGGTGAAGCACGGGGTAAAATTGAAGCCAAAAAAATGTGACTTCGCTAAACTTTCAGTCAGGTTTCTTGGTCACATCATCACACGTGATGGCCTTAAACCCGACCCTGACAACACCAGGAAGATACGAGACTACCCCACCCCAACATCTACTAAAGAAGTCCGCCAATTTTTGGGGCTTGCCTCCTATTACAGGCGATTTATCCCAAATTTTGCCAAAGTGGCTAGCCCATTGCATCAGCTAATAAAACGAGACACTCCTTTCATATGGGAAGCGGATCACCAGACATCTTTCACTGAATTAAAGACAAGATTATGCATGGACCCTATACTTGCATACCCAGACTTTATGAAAACGTTTATACTACACACTGACGCAAGTGGAACAGCCCTTGGAGCTGTACTCAGTCAAGGCACGGGTCGTGACGAAAGACCCATAGCGTATGCGAGTAGAACACTTAACAAACATGAAAGGAACTATGCAATCGTCGAACTGGAAGCCCTGGCCATTGTATGGGCCTGCAACCACTTCCGCCCATACCTATACGGCAGACCATTCACAGTAATCACTGATCATAGCCCACTTCAGTGGTTGTTCACACACCGCAATCCATCGACTCGCCTCATTAGATGGGCACTCAAGTTGCAAGAGCTGGACATGATCATCAGGTACCAACATGGGAAATGCAACAATGCCGATGCCCTCTCCCGTATACCTGACACACCGACCGTATCAGCGATTCAGCGTCACGATGCTACGGAGTTAAGAATCACGTCTGACTTGTCCAACGTACGCTTATCTCAGATGAACGATTCGTTGCTTCGAAGTATTGCTCAGAAGTTGATGGGAAAGACGTTGAACACGAGCGTAATGGATCAGACGGAACAATCCTACGTTCACAGAAAGTTTGGTAACTTTCGCCTGCGCCATGGAACTCTCTATCGTCTGACTGAAAAGGACACCCTTGTGCTAGTGCTGCCACCATCGTATCGTATGCAGGTATTCTTGGAGTTCCACCATGGTCAATTTGGTGGACATTTATCCGCAGAAAAGACGCTGTCGCGACTACGAAAATTTTATTATTGGCCCAAAATGAACAAAGAGGTGCAACCAGGGTGCAACGGTGTGCCGTGTAATGCAAAGAATACGCCGAACCGAAAAATCAAAGTACCATTGAAGAACATACCGATTCCGCCACCCTTTTATCGATGGGCGGTGGACATTACAGGGCCCTTCCCGAAGACACATGACGGAAACAAATATATCGTCATATTCATAGAATACGCAACGAAATGGGTAGAAGCTTTTGCCATTCGCGACCAAGCGGCAACGACGATCGCTAAGTTGTTTTCCGACGAAATCGTATGCCGATTCGGATGCCCCGAAAACTTGTTATCCGACCGAGGAGCTAACTTCATGTCCTCTTTGATGAAGGAAGTTTGTCGCTTGACGAACACAAAGAAAATTTTTACGACAGCCTACAACCCAAAGTGCGACGGCTTAGTCGAGAAAATGTGCGGAGTAATTGTGCGAATGATATCCCATTACGTCAGTAACGATCAAAAAGACTGGGACGACTTCCTCCCAGCCATGTTGTTCGCTTACCGGTCATCAGCTCATGCGTCTACTAAGGAAAGCCCGTTCTTTCCCGTCTTCGGGAGGGATCCTCACCTCCCCTGTGACATGGCACTTCAAGAGCAGAACAATGACACTACAAATACATCGGTTTCGGAGTACAAGCAAAATCTCGCGCGTCGCTTAGCGACAGCCTGAGAACTTGCCCGCAAACACAATGATGAGGCCCAGACCCGCCAGAAGACTCAATATGACAAGACAACTACTGATACACTGGACAATCTGGCGATTGGAGATCGCGTGTACGTTTTTACACCACAACCAAAAAAGGGTCTCTCCAAGAAACTTCAAAAACTGCGGCGCGGGCCTTACCGCGTCGTACAGATGACGGATACAAACGTCTTAATCGTGCCAATCAACGAGCCACGAGGAAAGAAGCAATGGATAAACATAAATCGATGTAAATTTGCAATTGAACCACATACTCCCGAGTTACCCGTGCCCAACACCCCAGCACTAACTCAATTTTTCGACACTGTAACCCATGGAGTTGCAGACAAAAAGATTTCCGGGTCAGCATCTGAAGATAAGAGGAAACAAAAAAACGAACAACCAGCGACCAGTGAGGATATTAAGACCTCCCCACAGAATGCACCGCCGTGCCAATACCCATTAAGGAATAGACAAAGACACCTCTCCTGCTAAGTCGAATGCGTGCATACGTATACGTTGGTATCTACGTACCCACTGAAAAATCTGTTTGTTTACCTGCTACCAGCTAATTCACTGTCCCGCTAATGCACTCTAGCTCTGCACCCTCACTTGGTGTACTTCCCCAGTTTCCATATCCGGCAATTTTGCAACCATGGTATATCTACTCCGTTTCATGCTCTTTGCGTCTAGTTGGTGCAACATCGCCCATTCGTAGGAGACTCGGTCAATGATAGGTTATACACTTACATAACTAATGACTCAAACTTCTCTCTCATTATCCTCCCGACTACCCCAGTACGTGCAGCTCCCTATCTCCCATATATATATATACATTCAATTTATTCTCCACAGTTATGCTATGGCCCTTCAAGCAAAACTTGAACTACACCTAAGGTGACGAACTTGTCTGCCTTTTACAGGCTATTTTAGTAGTCTCTGTCCAAGGGGCCATGAAGCCCTCCGGCGAGATCATCATGGGTCAGCAGTCCGGCCCGGTCGAGGTCAGTGTATTGGTGGCTGCCAGGGGCAAGGAGGGTGTACTGGAGCCCGTCCGCCTGATCTCTTCCCTCATTCAACCGGTGGGACCAATATCGTGGTTCGAAATGGCCACAACCCACGGGATCAGCTGTCGTTCCCTCGATGATGCCCCCACGTGGCAGGAATTTGGGGAGGGAATCACGCGAAGGTTGGGAGCCGCTCCGCTTACGCACGTTTATGTGAAAACCATGGCTTCATTGGCACTAGCGCGGACAATACCGTGCCTGCGGTCGATCCCCGCCTCAGCCGTCCAACTGGGATCATGGGCGGAGCGTGCGGAAGCGAAGTGGTTCCACAGCGCACTCGAAACTTGGGGTGAGGGAGCCTCTTGTCTCCCTTGTATGTTTGCACACCAACAATATCGACCGGACCGGGCACCTGACGGAGCCAGAGCGCACTACGCGTCTTTTGCGCGTCAAAGGATGTCGCAGTGCTCGTGGCGGCCATTAACGCCGGAGTGGCCGTAAAACCCGTGTCGGACTACGTCCCGCCGCCGGAGGAGGAGAGGCGCCTGCTCGCGATCCAATCGGGCCTGGAGTCCCAAGACGTCCTTCAGGTGACGGACGAAGAGCTCGAAGCCGGAAGCCAGCACGGCTTCAAGCAGGTATTGCGGGCCACCCGCGACTACATCATTAAGGGCTCCGGATACGCACCGGACGTAGCCCTCCTCGGCAACGACGCACTGGAGACACTGCTCCGGTGCTCCATTCTGTCAGCTGTGCGGTCCAGAAGGAGACGACCGCAGTGGCCTGCGATCACGGACCGCATCATGGAAATGTTGCGGACATCCCACGGCACGGAAGTACCGCCATCGTGGACATGGAAAATCACTCGGCCGTCCTCCGTCCTCGTAATAACGCCCGGCAAGGCAATCCCAGTGCCGGGGACGATCAGCATGTCGATCCCATTAGGCATAACGCCTACTGGAAATCTCGTTAGACGACTTCACAGCGCAACCAGACCGCCCGGCGCCAACTCCTTAAACTGTTGCGCGGGACTATTCGTGCTCCCGCAGGAGCGACGGATAATCTCAGCCGAATGGCTGCAAGTGGCACGGGAAACCGTGCAAGACATTTTCCTGGGACTACCTTGGGAGTTCGTTACAACGTCTCCACGGACGATTGCGGATATGTCTCCCCGCGTCGTCCGTCAAATCACACCATCATTCCTACGGGACATTAAGCGAGCGCACGTGGTGTAATTATTTTTCCTGTACAATACCGTTCAATTTTATCCTCCATTATTTCAATAACTACATTTATCACAAAACGGTGCGTTTTCCTTTCTAATTATAATGTACAACGTGTCACAGCGCTACCACTGACTTACATCTCTATAAACTGCTTATTGCTACTGTAGCTTTGCACAAGTAATAATTGTCATGCTTTGCCTATTACCATAGACAATCTGCTCTCGTGTCCCCTGTTCCCTTCCAGATTGTACAAGTCTTGCTTCTACTGCGACGAGGTCGTCGCTCCTCATGGTGGATGGAAATGTGATCATCTTTTGTGCGGTTTACATTCAAATTGGTGTTTTGTACTTCATTGCCGAAGTCGGGTCTTGCGGACATCTTATTGAAGCAACTAGTTTTTACATCTAATTTTGTCCAGCTCAGTTAACAACAATTATTACTGCCAACACCTGCACACGCTGCGAGGCGATTAATTATGGAAAGATTTGGGAGTGGCTTTGCGGATACTCGACACTTTTCAAAACCTGCCCACGCTGCGAGGCAATTAGTAATTGAAGGATTGAGAGTGGCTTCACGGATACGCAACATTTTGATTTTAGCAAATGCTGCCTGTAATACGAGGCGATTGGACCTGCTTCAATCGGGTGTGGCTTTGTTTTTGGGGAGTGGCTCTACTTTTGGCCACCTCACTTAATTTTGATGGACTATATAATCGCAGACTCCAACTCCAGCTTCAGACTTCAGCATCGACAACAACCTTGCTTGTTCGAGCAAATTTGTATCGAAGACTGTTCATTGCCTGATCTTCTTCACGGAGAGAGAAAACTTGGAGTGGTCATCTCACCAAAAGGCGGTAACATTGATTCTTTGTATAACTATAAATCTCTGACCTCAAGTCTCCTCTTGAATATTTGGCATCTCTGCTAGCGCACCTTTAAATTTGTAACGCTCTGTTCGTACTCGTATCATAAGGTTGAATTAT
Source organism: Prostheceraeus crozeri (assembly GCA_907163375.1). Taxonomy (NCBI): domain Eukaryota; kingdom Metazoa; phylum Platyhelminthes; order Polycladida; family Euryleptidae; genus Prostheceraeus; species Prostheceraeus crozeri. Next base: position 22,589 of record CAJQUW010005468.1, read on the forward strand.
TTCTTTTTGTGTGTCTATAACATTAACGAACTTTTGAGTTATTCCTTGCACCTTGTATTTCCTTGTTATCTATTTATCAACGTAATTGTCTAACTACTTATATCTATATTTGCGCTATAAAACTTTGTTTTTGTTCCGTCAAACGAGACTGGCAAGGCATTGTCCGGTAGTTGGGAATCGAGGTTCAGTAACTTAGCATAAGCGTCGACGTAACCGGTCGCTGATCTCTTTTTCTTTCCCGGACAGAACTGCCGGGTCCTGGGTTTCACACCACGGAGTTGCTCACCCCGTTACACGTAAAAGGACCATACATAAAACTAATAGTGGACTTCCGAGTACGGCGAACGTATTATAAATATTACATCTCTGTTTCAGCTGATCATAGTCAACATCAAATAATTTCGTTTATTTTTCCCAGTGCACACACAATTGTTCCAAAAATTCCTTGCTCAGCTGATTTTGGTATTTCGCTTCGTCAGATATTCTCTCTGTCTTCCTCTAGTCCTCATTTTCTCTAGAGTTAAACTTAACGTTGAAAGGTTCAAACCAACAAGTCAATAGTAGCCCTACGAATATATATTCATCTAGACAGTAAACTCACGGATCATCAACTATCATCAGCAGCAGTAGCAACTAAAGGTCATCCAATCTAAGGAGAAATCACCTGAAGCCAAAACCGCCTAACTTCTTTTAATAGTGCTAATAATATACACAGTAGATTAACAATTCAAATCAACCACCAAAAATCCTTAAATTACAAACTCATGAACTCCATCAACGAAAGCATAGAGAGAACAACATCATCATATTTGGTTTGAATGAGCAAGAAACAGGCAGTCTTGATATCCGTAAAGATTCCGATAAAGAGAAAATAATGGAAGTCATGGACTCTATAGGAGTTAGTGATGTGGATATTGTTGACCATATTCGCCTAGGTAGACCAAATATCAAGACCAAAACGAGACCGTTCCGTCTGAAGTTAAAAGACTCCACTCAAAAGTTCCATGTTCTTCGAAGTGCTGCGAAGCTGCGGAACTTGCCTTCGTTCTCAAAAGTTTTCGTTAAATCTGATTCAACGCCATCCCAACAAGCCATAAGAAGACAACTGGAAGAAAATGTGCGCATACGTCGCTCCAATGGAGAAGATGTGGTTTTGTATCGTAATCGAATTGTTCTAAGAGAGTCACTTCAGAATTTTCACTTTTTTATCCAGAAAAGATAAATGCACTGTGCCTGCACTGTAATCTGTCACCTCCTAAAGCGGAAGAAATCTGCATCCTAAAGTGCCACACACTAAAATTTCAGAAGGCTAAGTTGAATTAGTAGGCTAGCATACTGAAGAGAACAATAACCCTTAGACGTAAGCAGCTGCATAGAGGAGAGCGTGAGTCACTGCTTGCCAGACAGCAGGAACGCTGTCGCATAACAATAGCTCCTATTGAGGACATCATAAGTTCACGCTGCTGTATGTACGTGAATCATTCTCCGCTTCATCTCTCCGAGGTTACGTAGTTGACTTTGACTTCGAGTGGCAAGTTGACTTCCCGTCAGTGATATTGCAATTAAATTGTTTATTGAAATTATCTGTTGAAGTTGTGTAGTAGTAAATTGCAAATATATGAGCATCATGATGTCATACCAGGAGACTACATCTTTCCCATCAACGTCGATCGAAATACTGGATAAATGGAAAAGAAAAATAGTAAGACTTGAAACCAAATGGCAAAAAAATCTACATTCTACATTTTCTCGCGATAGTCAATCGTGACAAATATACTAATCAATCTGGTTCATCAACTAACGACAGCTCTGAAAATGAGGTGAGTTTCCTGTTGCTCTGATAGCCCATTCGAAAGAGATATAACACATGTATGCATGCATAGAAATTATCTACTTCTATGCATGCATGTATAGCATAGCACTATTGTAAATCGAGTCTAAGACTTCTGTAGTTAAAATGCCACTTTTCATAACGGAACTAAATTAATTCTTGCGGATAATGCAAATTATAAATTTCAAAAGCTGTAAATTTTCGAGGTGGGCATACATTGTATTTGTCAATTTCATGCATTTATTCGCGTTATCTGTGATCCGTAAAGCCTCTGAGAAGCAAGTGCGTACTCATAGAAACTGCTCAAAGTAGGCCTACTCATCTGTTATAAGTGGCGTGTCCAATTAGGTTTCCGAACGAAGGTAGAAATATGCACGCATGTGAAGGGTTAATTGAATTGGCATATCAAGTTTAGGATTCAATGCAAAGTTCTAAATGCTTTGGTGTACACATTATTTATGTGTGGATATGTACTATATTCAGAATATTCGAAAATTCGTTTATTTTCATGAATTTTAGTAGAAATGCAACAATCAATTCTGTATTTAGTTTATTGGAGGCATATATTAGTTGAATCTAACTTGCTAATGTAACCATTTATCACCAACTGTCATGATAATCTATAGTCAGATAACAGTATAGACATCGAAAAAATGCAATAGACGACACTGAAGGACATTCGTTTCCATTATGTAGTAGAATAATTGTCTTCAGTCTTTCCTGATTCGGACATTTAAGAAGAAACATCTTTGTAGACATATGCTTACAATTTCGCATTCAATCTTTTAAACGTTTTTATCTAATCTATTAAAATTCGACTGCCATATAGTTGTGAATTCGCTTAATAAATATTCATCAAAACAAATGAAATTCCGGATGTTGAACTATGAGACAACAGACTACTGACAAATTGAAACTTCTTTACTTCTGTATAGAATCTTCTGCCAATAATTTTTATCCTTCTTGTCCGTATTCAAATATCCGCGGTTTTCTACAATGTCCAGACACTATTGGATGCAAACATATTTTTAATGTACGTCGCTAAGTGCTGGACTTCTATAAATATTCAATACATCTTGTTGGCTACTTTTAATAGTAAATCCATTTTAGCAATGAAAGTCTCTTTCATACTCTATTCATATTATTCATTATTATTAAGTTCTCAACGTAGCATGATATCAAGGCAAAAATAGACTCCAGCACAAATAGGAAAGACTAAACAGTCATCAACACAAAAAGAGAAGACTAATTAATTAATATAGAATGTTTCTATTCTGTAAAAATACATGATAAGGTAATTCTGATAGCAAGAAAATGTCCTCCTATTGAATGGATTTTTTTATTCTTCTTCATAAAATCATCACATGATCAGCATATCATGCTTGTTTCCTCAAACGAACTATGCTCATATAGAGCCAAAACCTCTAACGTTGAACAGTTTCAGACGCTTTCACAATGGCTATTAAATCACTATAAAGGAGATATTCCATTTTTTCATTTTTATGAACTTTCTAACGACGATCTTGGGCCATATAAGCCATATCGAATCCCTAAGAAAGGAGCCAATTTTCTGCGACAAGAGGTTTCAATCATTTTATGAAAGTACATGTGCATGTATTCAATTCAGCATTGATAAATTATATTATCTATAGGCTTATATCAAACTAAAAAGGGTAATAAAAAAAAATTAAAAAATACGACATGCTCTGTGTATGCATGTTTACAAGAAATTCTATTTTTTTTCAATTATCTGTTAAATCAAAAACTTCGAATTTTTTAAAAAATCATAATTTGTTCAGCCTGTTTCATGTAACATGTAGATCTGACATTCTTGTCTCTTAAATTTGATAATTTCTTTCCTTTCACTCCATAGTTCGTAACTAAAATTCCTTTTTCTTTTCAGCAATCATTTCGACTGGAATATCAATCAATTTTTTACTGTCCCGACACTGATTTTATTATGTAGCATTTGTATTTTTGTCACCGAAAATTGCGTGGTCAGGCCAAACTTTTCAGCGTACATGCATACATGAGATTTCGTTGCATCTCTTACATCAATAGACCTGTGACTGTATTCATTTTTGAACCTGGTGTCAAGTTTATAAATTTCAAGTGAATTTCAGTGAAGTTTGTTTTATGTATTCGAATTGTACAACACCAATGTCATGTTCTCCTGCATAACAGTACTACAGGGGTTAAAGGGTTCTTATTTCTTTAGAGGGTTGTTTGTAAAGCAACAGATAAATATTGAATGAATATAATGAGAGCTTTGTCTGCAATAAATCTCAATGCGTAACCCGTCTATTGGTGAATAAAGATAGTAGTAGTATGCATTGTCATAAGGGAAAGTAGAATATGGCATTGAAAAATGTTTTAGGAGGTGAGAGGCTAGTCTTCTAAAAGGGGCATGCTTTAAGATTTTTTTATTGGTTACGAATAGTGTCTTGCTTTAGGAGGTGATTCAGCTTGCTTTAGGAGTTGCTGGTTTACAGTGTGTACATAGTAATCCTCCTCCCTTGCTTTTGTCTAATGTGAGATCAATTTTTAAAAAGATGGACGAACTGTACTGTGTTGCTCTGAATACCCAAGCCTCAATTATCTGTATAACTGAGACGTGGTTGAACGAAACTATTCTGGATAACCTTGTGAATCGACCGTCTTTTGCTCTTTATAGAGCAGATCGCCTAAATCGCGTTGGCGGCGGTGTGTGTATTTATCTGAAGGACGATATAAAGGCAGTAAGGTTACAAAATTCTCCACATTTCTTGAATTTTGAATCTGTGTGGCTTTTTCTACATTTATTTGGAATTCTTTTGAGCTGCATGTATGTTCCACCTGACATTAGAGTTGATGAGATGAACAATTTACTTGCATATATTGTTGACGGTGTTGATGATTTTCTATTGGAAGGGTATGGTCCCCATGTAATGATTACTGGTGACTTTGATAAGTTGAACGTTAGCAGCTTGTGTTCTAGCCTTGGTCTCTCACAACTTGTTGATTTCCCAACATCCGGTAATAATATTCTTGATGGTGTTCCTGTTGATCATGACATTGCTTCTCTGTATAAATGTGAAATTGTTTCCCCAATTGGTTCATCTGATCATAATTCTGTTCTTTTTAATGTGAAGCATGAATGTAAAAGTGCTCCGGATGATTCCTTTAAAACTGTCCTTAGTTTGAGTTCTAGAAATATTTGATCATTTGTATCTGCCTTAAGGAATGTTAATTGGTCTGAAATGTATAACATGTCTTACAATATTGATGAAAAATGTCAAATTTTGTATGATGTTGTAAATTTGTGCATTCTGCAGAATATTCCAACTAGAACCGTGCAATCATCAATTAATGATAAGCCTTGGATGACGACATACATGTACATCAAAAATTTGATTAATAAACGTTAGTCTGCTTTCAGAAATGGCAATATGGCTTTATATGTCGGTCTTCGGAACAAGGTCCGCTCTGAAATAAATAAAGCAAAATTGAAATGGGGTAGGCGATCAAAGAATTCTCCCAAGGATTTGTGGAAGGTGACTAACACGGTTATTGGAAAAAACACTAAGGATCCTCTTCATGGTATTCTTTCGGAATATGAAACAATTGATGATGCAGTCAATGCCATCAGCTATCAGTTATGTGCTAATTTCCAACAAGAACATTTTCCGGCGTCAAATGATTTTTTGGAAAATCAAGGAAGTCAATGGAACTTTGAACTTACTGTGTCTGAGGTTGAGCGAGAATTGTCCAGATTAAGCCCTGCTAAGGCTAATGGATCGGACCTAATTCCATCTGTTCTCTACAAGAAAGCATCCTTCGAATTGGCGCCTCCATTAACGCATATTTTCAATGAATGCATTCGTAAACCTTATTTTCCATCTGTATGGAAGTATGCTCACAAATCTCCGATTCCAAAAAAGTAATTTCCGACAATCTGTGATTTGCGACCCATATCCCTTTTACCTGTGCCTTGAATAATTTTTGAGCGCTTTGTAGCTAGATCTCTTCGTGGTGAGTTTGAAGCCGCTGCGGGTCCTTCACAACATGGAGCCAGGAGAGAGTCATCAACCACTACTGTCATGATAACTCTTCACGATCAAATAACAAAATTGTTGGATCTTGATGATGTTGTTGGTGTTCAATTGTTAATGTTTGATCTTGCAAAGGTATTTGATAAGATAAATCACAATTTGATTGTTAAGCGTCTTGTTCAATGTCATTTTCCTCTGAATTTTGTTAGATTTGTGAATTCATATTTGACTGAGAGAACCCAAAGCATTCGAATTCACTCTGTTGTCAGTGAGCCAATAGCTACTGATTCTGGTGTATCCCAGGGCTCCGTTTTGGGGCCATTACTTTTTATTGCTACCATTGGCAACCTCACACCAATTTTTTCTTCAACAACTATTGTCAAATATGTTGATGACATAACCATTTGTGGGCCTATTTGCAAAAGTGATTTTTATAAAAATGATGTGCTAGCTGAGCACGACAATGTTTTGCAGTGGACAAAGGATATGAACCTTCACATCAATGTTCAGAAATCTAATTGCATGTATTTTCGCAAAAGAAGTGACAGTACACCTTGTGTTATTCAAGATTGCGAATTTGTACAAGAGCAGCGTATTCTTGGTGTAATCTGGTCGAATGATCTTCGTTGGCAATCACATGTTTAGCATGTTTCTAAGCTTTTTGCTCAAAAATTGCATTGTCTTAGAATTGTGAAAAGTTTTTTGAGCAAGCCTGATCCGATCTCTGTGCATAATTGTCTATTGAGATCACTTCTTGAGTACTGTGCTCCACTTTTTGTTGGTATGCCGAAATGTCTTTCACATAACTTTGAAAAGTTGCAGAGGCGAGCACATAAAATAATTTGTGGCATTGAATGTGAATTGCCATGTTTGGAGAGCCTTAACATCACGAGACTCAGATTATCAAAGACTCTTTTTGACAAATGCTCATCCCCAACGCACCCCTTGTTCAATCGGCTTCCTCCTGTCAGCCTTCGAACAGGGCGTACGATTCTACCGTTCTCAAATACCTCGCGCCGAATGAATTCATTCATTATGTACATGTCAACACTCCCGCATAGACAATTTGATAACTTAATTCTTACTGTGTCTTTACTTGCATCTACACTTTACTTTTCTGATTTGCATAATTTCTGATTTTTATGATTTTTATTCATTTGAAATAAATCCTTTCTATTCTATTCTAATGATGCTAAACCGGTGCATTATAGACGAGCTGGAGCGACTGAGGCTGCCTGTTACTAGTACTACTATTACTAGGCACTCACTGCCACGCACCCGTACAATAGAGACCGCTCGTAAAATAACTCCGAAAGCGGCGATGCCAGCAGAAGCCGCAGGAGCGAAAAAGAGGAGAGCAACAGTGCTAGCGGCAGCAGAAGCTTTCTTCAAAACACCCCAAATTCAAAGAAGCGGGTGCCTGTGAAAAACCGCCGTTACCCCAGTAGTAAATGCCTCAAGTCTTTCTGTTACGGCGAGGATAGTAGCCGCCTGGTGTTCGCCGATTGACCTGGATGGATAAAAACTGCTTGTCTCTGTTTACTTGCTGTGCAAGAACGGCGACAGCGGAGGTAGAAAAAAGCGATGAGTCAGCGGTGGATATGAGCGTCAACTGTATGAGTGCCTGCTGTCGGAGTAACGCGGCAGAGCACAAAGTTCACGGCAGTGAGGTGGTGGTAGAGGAGAGCGAATGCTCCTCAATGTTCAGCGTGGACGAGGATGGGCACGCAAGCGAGAGCGGCGGCGGCCGTCAGTTGGAGAAGAAACGGCAAAGCGTTTGAAAACCATATATTATGAAACGCGCCACCGTGCCGGTTACGCATCCATCAAGAAGTTGGCAGAGGAGGCGAAAATAACAGAGAGAACAGTCCGCAAATGGCTGAAAACCCAGCCCACCTACACCTTACATGCTGCAGCATGGCGACGCAGCTATCCTACGCGTCGTTATGTTGTTCATGATATTGATGAGCAGTGGCAGGCAAATTTGGCAGACGCATTACCGCTAACCCGCCGTAGCCGTGGTGAACACTGGGTGCTGCTCAATTGGCTGGGCTATCCGTCCTCAATGAATAGTTGGTTGCGACAGCGCAAAGTATCTGCAGCAAGTCAGCAGTAAGCAAAAGGGGCTCATTCGCACCGAAGAAGAAAAAGGAGTACCCCTGGCAATGAACAGAACGGCAAGGTTCTACTCACCGCCGTCCTATTAGGGCGCCCGTGCATTGCCAGTGTTTTTCTGGGTCGCGGCGGATGGGCGGCGGCAGCATACTCGGGTTAATTGCCAAAATGGTCATGCCCCTCTTGGGAAAGGTTGGTAATCAGGCTCTCGGCTTCGTCAAGAATGTGGCGAGCGGTGTGGCTAAAGGACAAAGTATACGAGAGGTGGCGAAACGACAGGGCGTGAAGCGCTTCCGTCAACTTGGTAGCTACCCACTACAATCACGGTGTTGCTTTACGATGTCCTTGACTCCTACCTCGAGGTGCGAAAACGCGCGACATCTAAACGGAGTATGCGCGCTGAGGAGAAGGGCAATACTATGGAGGAGAAGGGCACTACTACTGAGGAGAAGGCCGATTAAATATAAGTGCTTCATATCGCTTGAGTTGTTCTGTGCCTACTCGGAGCGAGTGACATGCGTTCTCGCTTTAATTTTCACTCTACTACTAGGACTTGACCATTTTATCCATGCTGAAAGTAATTCTTCATAATAATGACTTTGCGTTCCGTGGTGAGAGATTTATCCAGACGAAAGGTGTAGCTATGGGTTGTGCTTTCGCGGCCTCACCGGCTAATATTTATTTGAATGAATGGGAAGAAAGTATTCTTACTCGTAGGAAGGCACCTGGTCTTTGGTTAAGATATATCGACGATGTGTTCGGAGTGTGGAATTTTAGTGAAAATGACTTTATTTCTTTTTGCACCTTTGTTGATAATCATTAGCCGTCCATTTCTATCAATTATCAATTTTCTAAAGACAGTATTAGATTCCTTGATTTGGAATTATACAAATGTAATAGCAGTATTTTTCATCGTATTGGCTTTAAGCCCACAGACTCTTTCAGAATTTTGTCCACTGTATCATATCACCCTCCCCATGTATTTGCTTCGGACCTTTTCTTCACAGAATCTCATCGCCTTGTTGATTAGTGGACCGAGGGGTCGCTTCGGTTGTTGAAGGCTCACTACAGTTTTGTCTTGGAGTCTGCATTGCAAGAGATTTCTTCTATTGCGATGCCACAATGCGTTCTTGACACCTCGATCTCTCTGGTGTGTCACTGGGCTCGCAAGCAGCTTGGCAGGAAACTATCTGATATCACGTTAGATCATTCCATTTCTCTTATCCGTAGCAGCCAAAGGATTTGATCAGATCAGCCATCGCACCCTACGCTTCGAGCAGTGCCTTCAATCATACCTCGGCCGGTGACTCGATTCTGTCTATTGAATCTGCACCTGCAGTAGTGGAGCTTGCTTCTGGTCCTTTTGACCTCATCTCATCTCATGATGACGAGGGAGACGACCAGGCTGATGTCCCGCGCCCTCTTGATTCTACCGTGGCTCGAACCGAGGAACATGACTCACCTACGGTTATTCAAGGTCCTCCCTCGGGCTCTTCTGCACTTCCTGTTTCAACCTCACCTATTGACTCATCTTCTGACCGGTTGATTACAACGTCCAGCGTTACAGATTATAGTAGGACTGTTACAAGCCTTCTGTTTGGTGACTGCAATGTTGCATCTTTTGAGTCTCCGGGCTCCCGAACATTGGTGATTGAAAGTGGTCTGATATCCTCTTATCGTTCGTTTGCCAACCGATCTTTGACACCTTCTACCAATATTGCCAATACCAATATGTTAGAACCAAGCGTCCTTCCGGTTGTGTGGTTCTTTCAGCACCTCATCCTTTTGTCTGTGAAAGCAGAAATTGGTCTACGTCTACAAAGGCTAGTGTCTTTGTCTTGATTGCGCGCCATTTAAACTGACGTTCCCGACGCTTCCTGTGTACGTAATGGACAGTGTATTCGTGCTTTCTTCAGATATCACAATTTCTCCGGACCTCTTAACACTCTTCTCGAAGCCTCCGTCATTTATTCCTATCCCGGATAATTGTCCACACTTCCGCATATCTACTTACTTGGTGGATTTTGTTCGAAAGTTACAGTGGAGTGCATCATCTGTTGTATTTGACGGATCGAATGAAGCATCGAATCGTTTTGGCTTTAAATCATCCTATGCTTGGCCACCTTCTGGCCTTGTCTCAGCTTCAGTTTGTCAGGCATCTCAGCGGATTCTTAGCACTGGAAGATCAATTCTTTTCTCTGAGCACCGATTTTATTCGATGACATCCAACATTTCAGCTGGTGAAACCAGAGAATTGAACTTTTTAATGCGTGATCCCCATGTAACCGTCAGACCTGCAGATAAGGGAGGCAGATGGGTCTTTATGAATACGTCTGATTGTTCTACCGAGTGTCTACGTCAGCTGAGTGATACGAACTTCTACCGGCCTTTAGCCTCTACCATCACCAATGACACGACAGCTGAGGTTCAGACTATTCTCACGGGCTTGTTAGTCTTCATCCATCAATAGAAAAGAGTACAGGTTCCTCCTGCCACCGTTGGACCCAAAGCCCCGACGTTTTCACATTCTTCCCAAGATTCATAAAAAAGAATGGATCAGCCCGCTTACTCCTCCTGGTAGACCTATTGTTGCCGACGTGCGAACTGACACTAGTTCTGTGGCTCGAATGGTGGACTTTTATCTTCAGCCTGTGGTCAACTCACTACCCAGCTACCTAGTGGACTCACAACATCTCATCGGCATTTTGTGCAGTACGTCGATCAACTCAGATTCCCTCCTCTGTACCATGGATGTCCGCGCTCTTTATACAAGCGTCCCAATAGATAAGGGGGTACAGCGTGTGGAACGGGCCATCGCACATCATCCGGACCACCGAAGACCAGATAGTGATATCTTGCGCTTACGCAGACTGTGTCTCACGTCTAATGACTTCGTATACAATAATTCCTCATATCTGCAAGTTTCAGGGGTTGCGATGGGAAAGTGTTTTGGTGGGAGTTTTGCTGGCCTCTATCTCGGTGAGTGGGAATCGCAGATTTTCTCGGGATATCCTTTCATTCCGAGGATTTGGAAGCGATTCCAGGATGATATATTTTTTATATGTGATCATGGTATACAGAATTTAAATTTTGCTTTTGCAGTTCATAAATGCTCTGGATCCATGTATACAGGTTGACCTGACATGGAGTGCTGATCGTGTGACATTCCTGGATTTGGATATTTACCGTGTCAATGATGTCAATTTGGGTCATTGCATTGCGAACAAACCGACGGACTGCCATGTGATGCTGCCGCGTTCTTCTCATCATCCTCCTCATGTATATCGTGGAGTGATGTTCTCTCACATACTGCGCTGGGCCACAAGATCCTCTTCTCGTAGTGATTTTGACGAGATTTGCTCCAGAGTTTTCCCTTTGTGGCGTTCGCAAGGGGTCACTCGTTCGGATATTCGCAACGCACTCTCTCGTGTGTTTAATCTCACTTGTCTCCAAACTCATTGGTCACCTGCTTTTCAAAAGTGGCATGGGACAAGGTGTAATGCTTGTATGTACGCTAATGAATGCTCTGTCATAAGATCTTGCTCTAATAGTCGAATTCATCCTATTCTTTATAATTTCTCCTGTTCGACATCTCATTGCATTTATGTCATTTCTTGTGATATTTGCCTTAAGATGTATGTTGGGCAAACCAGCCGACCTGTCCAGATTCGCATCAGTGAACATGTCAGGGACATTAGAAACAACAATGCCGACTTACCGTTGTCGGATCATTTTACGTCATCATGCACTCTTCGAAATGTACGTCATTGTGTGATTGACCGGTCATTTTCTGACTCCACGAGACGTCTGAAGGAGTCGACCTGAATCAATCGTCTTAAATCCTTTATCTCAACCGGTTTTAACAGAAACCGAGGGATCCAGGTCGTTTCCTTAATTTGGTTAGCGTCAAGTCAGCTTGTACGGATCGCTTAAATTCTGCTGTGCGTAGACATCTTCAATCCGTGCCGTCTTTACCTCCAATGCGTGTATCGTATTCGACCGACCACAGTCTAGCATCTCTCTTGCGTTGATTAATGAATTTAAATTCTTATTCTTCATTAATAATCATTAAAAATTTCATCACGCTCCATTTTTTCACTTAGCATTCTCACTTGTACATGTACATTCATTTTATCAAATTTTATGAATTCTTGAAGCTTTTATGAATTGTATATAGCAGCATTGAATGCATCTTTGTAAATTGTTTAATGTTATCGGATATTTTATTGTATTATTATTGCATTTTAGTGCTTCTAGCAATGAACAATGACGTTGCAGATATCATGGTTCTGCATTTTCCTTTCATGACGTCCAGAACATGAACCGTCCGCTCTGTTAAATCGATATTGTGTATCTGTAGCGTGCATCAGCTTTGTACATTCACTTTAACTTTTGACGCCATTGATAAAGTTTACAAGACGAAATCGTGATCTGGCGCATAACTCTCGCTTTCCTTCGAGTAGGGTTAGATCGGGGAATAGAGCGCGAGGCCCATTGATTATCTTGTGATGGCACAAGAGGCTCATTTATCTTGTGATAGCACACATTGTATTTATGTCGTAAAATGCTCCTCTTGTTCTATTTTGTATATCGGTCAGTCTTCACAGCCTCTCCGACAGCGCATCGGAGAGCATGTACGAGATATATCATCTAATTGTCCGGATTCACCTATGAATCCACACTTTAACTCCTCCTGTGACCTTTCGTCGTTTCAATTTTTTGCTGTTAACCGAAGTTTTTCTTGGCGTCTTCAAAAAGAAAGGATGTGGATTCAACGCCTGAACTCTCTTTCACCTGTTGGCCTCAATCGTAGTTTACCTACTCAAGGTTCTACGATCAATCTTGTCACCTTTCGAAGTGATTGCACATCTAAGTTAGATAGCCTAGTAAAAAACCTTTGTAGCAACCTTAATATACATGTTCGTTTGTCGCAAAAGACTGATAAAAACCTTCGCAGTATTTTGAGATGATATACTACTCTATGTATAAACTCACCGCTGATGTATTTTTGATTTTGATTTTTATCTATTGCTTATGTAATTTTCATAATTTTCATCTTTTGTCATCATGTAGACATGCAAGCGCACACCGGATACTCACCTATAGATCCTGGTATTATCCACTCAAATGTTCGATATCTATGAATCGTATTTCCTTACCTCCTGCTCTTCTACATTCATCTCGTAGTAATTTTCCGCAGGAGAAATAATTATGTTAAGAAAAACTTTTTGTCTAGTACTGGGGCAGAACCTCCTGCTAAGCGTGTGGGTCGAGCTGTTCATCGAAAATGTAATCGTATTTTTTATACTTTACGTGCAAAACTTGTACAATGTAAAAGATGTTTCCCTGATGACAATCTCTGTGTTCCGGAAAGGTATGAACTTGAAAGACTTTCTTCTAACAACTCTATATTGTTTCACCAGTTGATAAAGGTGGTAAATGGTTCATCGTTTCGAAGCAAGACTATGATGCTGAAGCTTTTCTTCAGCTCTCAGACAGTGTTTTTTACAAACCTATGGAAGTTGGTGCTACTTTGAATACCAGACAAAGACTATTCAGCCTTCTCTCTCACTTGTACAGTAAACGTTTTTTGTCTAGAAGAGAATTTTTGGCTCTTCAGCCCAAGTCTGATGCATCTGAAAGACGCTTCTACCTGTTACCTAAAATGCATAAAAGTAATTGGAGTAACCCCGCTATGCCCCTGGGCGTCCTATCGTTTCGGACATTAATAGCATTTCGCGTAATTGTGCTTCTTATATTGAAATGTTTCTTGCTCCTATCGCAAAAAAGAATCCTAGTTCTGTTCGTGATTCTTTACACCTTGTGTAGCTTTTAAAAATATTTTTGAGATTTGTGACAGTACAATTTTTTTCACGATGGACATCAAATCACTGTATACTAATATTCCTATCGACGATAGTGTGGCAGCCGTCGGTCGTGCTTTTTAAAGTTTAAGGACGCTGATCGCCCGGACTTGACCATTTTATTCATGCTGAAAGTAATTCTTTATAATAATGACTTTGCGTTCCGTGGTGAGAGATTTATCTAGACGAAAGGTGTAGCTATGGGTTGTGCTTTCGCGGCCTCACCGGCTAATATTTATTTGAATGAATGGGAAGAAAGTTTTCTTACTCGTAGGAAGGCACCTGGTCTTTGGTTAAGATATATCGACGATGTGTTCGGAGTGTGGAATTTTAGTGAAAATGACTTAGATTCCTTGATTTGGAATTATACAAATGTAATAGCAGTATTTTCCATCGTATCGGCTTTAAGCCTACGGACTCTTTCAGAATTTTGTCCACTGTATCATATCACCCTCCCCATGTATTTAAAGGTATGTTACACGGTGAGCTTTTTCGGTGGTGTACTCGTAGCTCTACTTTTAAGGATTTTATTAATACTGTACATATCGTGACCCCTCAATGGCGCATGCAGGGTTATACTCGTAGCGCCATACGTATTTGTGTAAAAAATGTTTTAAAACTTACTGCTCATACTCCGTCCAATTGGCAGACTGGATTTTTCCTTGTAATTGCAACGTTTGCTCTTTTGGTTTTACTACTTACTCTGTCTCCTCGAATTGTAACACTTTCGCCATTCTGCATCGACTTACCTGTGATTCTACAAATGTTGTGTATTTGATTGAATGCAAAAAGTGTAGTTTGCGCTATGTTGGTGAAACCTCTAGAAGTTTGCGTTGCCGCATTAATGAGCATCTGCGGAACATCAGAACGTTTAATGGCACTACTGTCAGCAATCATTTTAGCAGTAGCTGTTCTTTGTCTTACAAAATGCACAGGAATCTAAGCTCTATGCTGAATTGTAGTCGTTAACCTGATGCAATGTATTTAAGTCGATGTATTTCCTCTTCTCTTGCTGGCCTATATTTTCGGAGTTGATAAAGCATCAAAAGTGAAACCGGTCCTCCGTCAATTTGCCTTTCTGTTTTTTCGCTTGTCCGATATTTGAGAGGGGGAGGAGTGCGTGGCACTTTTCCTTTGGGAATAAGTAGTGGTCGGAAGACTACTACTACTACTACCAAGCAGCTTGGCAGAAAGCTTCAGAATACTGTTCTGGATAATTCCATATCCACGATCCGTTCTAATCAGCTGTCTCCGTCTTCGAACTCGCTTGAGCTCTATCCATGAGAATGGGCAGACATCTACTACCCATCCCGCTCCTTCCTCTACCACATAAGCGACCCCTTCACACGTTGCTCCAACACCAGCAATATCCCTTACCTCTACATCCTCATTATTGGCGCCACCTGGTGATCAAGATACAGACTCTTCCACAGTTGTGTCTTCTGCCACTTCAACAGAGTACTCTATCTTACCAACTGCCACCTCTTCGTACTCCAGTGCGAATGCTGATTCCACAGACATCGTCACGATGGTGCCTTCACCTTTGGTCTCAAATCCTTCCTCCTCGTCCTCTCATGCTGCCTCTGATGCACCACCTACCACTCATTACGCATCGGGCGAACAGTCCGCCATCATATTGGGTGATTCCAACTGGGGAACATTTAGTGATCCTCGATGTAGGGTTGTTTCTCTGCATAATGGACGTCTTTCAGCTCTCCGTACCTACGTCCGCAACTTATCCAATCCTCCTCAGTACTCACAGGTCTTTGTCTCCCTCAGCCTTCTTGACCGTGCCAATAGACTTGTTACAAACTTCACAACTTTGAGTAGTTCACTGGCGAGATGTCATCAGTTATTCCCAAATGCGACTCTATTCGTCTTACTGACAGGCGTCACGGAATCTTTCTCTGCGACAGAACGCGCTATTCATCAAGAACTTTCTGCATCGGTGAGGAACAAGCATCCTTCTAATTGTGTCGTTCTGGCTGCTCCCCATCCGTTCCACTCATCAAACAACATGTGGGAAGTGAGTACGAGGTCTCAAATGTTTGCAAAAGTCACGACGCATTTAAACTAGCTTTCGGGAGGCTTACAACTCAAATGATCAATTCGACGTGCAACCTCTCATCGTCTATGCCCACTTCTTTTGAACTCCTCAGTTTGCTAAATAGGCCCACCACGTTTACCACGTTTATCCCAACCCCCAATCATTGCAATCATGCCTCAGCTTTCGTTATGTCATCGACTTCTTACGCAAACTCCAGTGGACTTCGTGTCTACGCAATAGCTCTTGGAACTCAGTCCCATGCCGCTTCGGTACAACACCGTCTCAAGCATGGCCTCTTCACGGCCTTGCATCCTCAAACATCCATAGCCTTAGTAAGCGCATCATTTCCGCTGCACGTTCCATACTTTTTGATGAACACTCTTGTTTTGTTTCTCACAATCTTTCAGCAAGTGAAACTGAGACGCTAACTTCCTTTGCTCAAAATTTTGAAATCACCGTGCTTCCCGCAGACAAAGGTGGAAAGTGGATTATCTTAGATACTGACAACTATCGCGATGAATGTGTGAGACTGCTGTCAGATCAAGACTTCTACGCTCGTCTGCTTCATCCTGTTCCTGACTCCAATAACATATTCAACCGTATCCTCACCAATCTTAGCTCATCGGGCTTTATTTCTCAAGAGGAGTACCGCTTCCTGTCACCACCCATTCATCCCAACGAAAGGCGCTTCCGTATTCTACCTAAGATACACAAGTCCTCCTGGCCTACCCCAAACATGCCACCCGGAAGACCTATTGTCGCCGACGTTTCTACCAACTCAAGTAACATCGCTCGCATGATTGAATTTTTCCTCTCTCCGATAGCGAAACGCTTTCCAAGTTTTCTAATTGACTCCCAGCATCTTGTTGCAATTCTCCGCGATCATCAGATATCTCATGACTCACTCCTATGTACGTTTGACGTTCGCTCGCTCTATACCAACGTTCCTATAAACGAAGGCATTCAACGTGTCTCTCGAGCCTTTTCACGATATCCTGATCCTCGCCGACCGAATGAAGATATTTTAGAACTCCTTTGCTTTTCGCTCGAGGGCAACGACTTCGTTTTCCAAGAAGAGCGATATCTTTAGGTATCAGGAGTCGCAATGGGGAAAGCATTTGGCGGCTCATTTGCCAATATTCATCTCGGCGAGTGGGAGTCATCTACTCAATCATCATCTGACCTACGTCCCAGCATGTGGGTTCGATTCCAAGACGATATCTTCGCGGTATGGGATCATGGACCTAATACTCTGCGCGATTTCATTCTACATCTTAACTCAGTCGATCCACATATCCAAGTTGATCTTCAGCAGCATGCATATTCAATACGATACTTGGATGTTGAAATTTATCGTTCTTCATCTAACCATCTTGCCCACATAATTGGCTTCAAAGATACAGCTTGCCATCAAATTTTGCCAATCGACTCTCACCATCCTGCCCATGTGCACTAGGGTGTTATCTTCTCCCAGATCCTCAGATGGGCCACTCAATCCTCGACTCGTGATGACTTCGATGGTACGTGTCGCACTGTCTTTCCTGTCTGGCGCTCTTCAGGCATAACTCGTACTGCCATTCGTTCAGCTTGGCGTCGGGTTCTCAGACTCACAAATTTCACCACCTCTTGGACCCCAGGCTTCAAGAAATGCGAAGGCCCTCGTTGTTGTGCTTGTCAGTTTGCTGACGAATGCTCAACATTCAAGGACTCTGACGCCACACGCTCCAATGCCATTCTATACAATTTATCGTGTAACTC
The DNA here is from genome assembly GCA_907163375.1 of Prostheceraeus crozeri. NCBI lineage: Eukaryota > Metazoa > Platyhelminthes > Polycladida > Euryleptidae > Prostheceraeus > Prostheceraeus crozeri. Next base: position 40,235 of record CAJQUW010005468.1, read on the forward strand.
GTATTGCTGCATCTATGTCGTGAGATGTACTCAATGTGGAGTCTCTTACGTTGGCCAGACTTCTAATCCCCTACGCCAACGCATCAGTCAGCACCTCCGAGCAATCAGAAATAGAGACACTGAGTCACCTATGGTACCTCATCTCTCCCAAATCTGTGATATCTCAAGTCTCTTCTTCTTCGCCATCGACCGATGCATCGCAGATCAAAATCGTTTGGCAAAGGAAAATTGATGGATCCACAAATTAAATACCCTCCGTCCCAACGGTCTTAACCGCTCCATTTCAAAATCACCCAATATTGTGAATTTAGTTACCCATCATGCTGATTGCACTGCCAAACTCAATAGTTTAATCAAAGAGTCTTGTCGTCAAGTGACTGACATTTCTGTGCGCTTGTCATTTAAAAATGACAAAAATCTTTTAAGTATTTTACAATTATTTTTTAATTTCATCCGCTGTTGACAATAGTTTATTATCTTATTTATCCTTTTATTGTTTTATATTTACTTCATCACAATAAGTTAACGGTTGCGTCATCTTTGTGAAATTATGGCATAGACATCTCTTGTCACCTAACTGTAACAGCATATCATATGCCGCGTCTGTCCACATTGATTTTCATAACAATGTCTGATCAATATTTACCATTTGTCCTGCGCTTGCAGGAGTTATACACGCACTGTGTCACATACCACTGACGAAGCCCTTGAGAGGGCGAATATATTGGTGCCTTCATTCAGTGAAAATTTTGATATTTTGACTAATCCGGGACATAATTGGGCAGAGTGAGAGACATGCGTCGATCATTTAATGGTAGACGCTTTCTTCTACCTACTACTACTACTATGGCGCAAAACTATCGTTCTTCTCAAAGTGGGATGGGATCGGGGAATAGAGCGCGAGGCCCGCCAAAACTCCTCGGTCGCCGCTACTCACATTAAAATACTACTGCTACTTTATATACGGCTGGAGCAGCTGATCCAACAGCATGGTTATGTGGAGTCTAAACGGTTTCTTTAAACGGAAAAGCTTTCTCAGCAAGAGTCGCGTCCTGTATCAAAAACGCCGTGATTTTCGTGATGTTACCTGGTTTTCAGTTGCCGTTGATTAATGAAGCCCGTCGAAACCTGCAAGAGTTCTGCGTTTTCATCCGTACGAAAAACCCCTCTCGTTGCATTCCTTTGTCACCTATTCATCATTTCGTTTGTGAAGGAAACTCTTGGACATCATCTACGAATAAGCAATGTCTTCTAGTTTTACGAGGCATTTAAACTAGATTTTTCGACACTAACGAAGCATGTTTTAAGCAGTGTTTTTGTTTTGTCCTCGAACGTAACTGTCAGTCCTGACTTACTCACGTTATTTTCTCGTCCTATGACCTTGCTTCAATGACCGCCAGACTATATCCAATCATTTTAAGTTTAGTCGCTCGAATGCTTGGCCTCCGACAAACAGTGTGCCACAGTCTGTTCTCATGATTTCGCAGCGCATTCTATGTGCAGGCCGCTCCATCCCTTTTCCCAGTCATCGATGCTACTCAGCTGACGCAAATTTCAACCTTGGAGTGTGCGGTATTATCCTCTCTTGCTCAAGATGCAGACGTTGTTGTGAAACCAGGCGACAAAGGTGGCCGATGGATCATGATGAACTTTCATCGATATTCTGCGGAAAGTCTCAGACAACACAACGACGCCTCATTCTACCGTCCACTTTCTAATTCACCACCTTTGAATACTGAATACCAGGTGAATCAGATCCTTGATCGTTTGATAAGTGCCTCATTCATCACCAGGAAAGAGCATCGCTTTCTGCAGTCTCCGTTACATCCTAAGCCACGACGCTTTAACGCACTCCCGAAGATCCATAAGAAGGAATGGATTGATCCTCTCACACCCCCGGGCAGACCTATCATCGCAGACGTTGAAACAGATGCGAGCAGAGCTGGTCATCTGGTGGATTATTATCTTCAGCCACTGGTTTCTTCACTGGACAGTTTCTTTCTCGATTCCCAGCATATGATTGCAGTACTCATATCTTGCACTCTTTACTCGGGGTCTTTACTCTGCACACTGGAAGTTGGGTCATTGTATACAAACGTGCCAATCATTAAGGGGTTAGAACGCATGAGAAGGGCATTTACCAATAACCCAGATCCCCGTAGACCTGATGAAGACATTTTACGTGTCCTCTCCATCTGCCTCATATACAATAATTTTAAGGATGGTGATACTTTATGGCTAGACAAGTATCTGGCGTAGCCTTGAGCAAGTGCTTTAGTAGAAGTTTCGCTAGTCTTTACTTGGGAGAATGGGAAAAGCAGGGACTGTCTCATTTCTTTTTACGTCCTCGAGTCTGGAAGCGGTTCCAAGATGACATATTTTTTGTTTGTGACCATGGTATGTAGTCTTCCCTCTGTGACTTTCTGCAGGTCATCAACCATCTTGACCATACCATCATATTCGGGTTGATCAGACATTTCACAGTGATAGTGTTAAGTGTTTGGTCATCGGATACCCACAAAACGCATTAATTGTCATGTTATGCTATATCGTCTCTCTCATCATCCACCTCATGTTCACTGTAGTGCTTTATATTTTCATGTGTTGATGTGGGCAACCAGATGCTCCTCCTATGAAGATTTCGACAAGATTTGTCAACGTGTTTTGCTTCAATGGCGTGCTCAAGGGGCTACTCGTTCTCTCATCAAAAAGCCTGTCTCTCGCATTTACCGACTGACTGGACTTCGCCCTCGCTGAACTCCGGGCTTTTCCAGATGCAATGGCCTTCGTTGTCGAGCGTGTACGTTCGCTCATGGAACAGCCATTTTCTATGACAGCTCAAGAACACGTGCGTTTCCAATCCTTTACCGTCTGTCATGTTATTCCACTCACTGAATTTATGCAATCTCTTGTACGAATTGTTTCAAATTTTATGTTCGCCAAATTTGTGGGCCATTACAGATTCGTGTCAGTGAGCATTTACATGATATAAGGACTTCTGTTGAGACACCTCTTGTCGCTGGCCATTTCTCTGACTCTGCTTGTGGCATTTCAAATGTTTCATTTTTGCCATTGACAGAACTTTCTCTGAGACGTGTCTCCTTTATAAAGAATCTAAGTGTATTGGTCGTTCACGGACATTAATTCCCACCGGTCTCAGTCGTAGCCGCGGCAAACCACAACAACGTATTAATTTAATTACGCACAAATTCGATTGTTCTGACCGTCTCAGCTCTGCCGTGCGCAGTCTCATTTCACGAGTGCCCCACTTGCCTCAATTACGTCTTTCGTTCAGAACAGATTCTAAACTGGCTTCTGTTCTGCGTTGATACATTGATGTTTTATTATATTTGTCTGTCTTTATTACTTATCTTCGTTAACTGTCAGCATTTTTCTCCTTTTTCTCCATAGTCTATTTTTGCGCAACTTACCTTGTTTTTGACATCATTCTTGTGTTGTCGCTCGAACTCTGTCACATCTCTTTCTTGACATGTATTTTGTATTTTTAAGTATCTAAAGGCTACTGCACACCATTTGTAGTATCATGCATTGTTTCACCAATTTCAAATGCGCTGCCATATTGACTCCATGTTCTTAAGATAACATACATTCTAAAGCCATTGTGTCCGATATCTTCGTCAACATCTATTGATATTTCAATTTCCGTACGTGATGCATTTGGCAATCCGGTTTTCCTTCACTTCTTGCTCTGTCATCTTCATGTCACCATTCACAAAGCAAACTAACGAAATCCGGATCTGGCGCACTCTGATCATCCTGTTATTTGCATGGAAGGCGATGGAGACAGAGTGAGTGGCCTGCGGCGACGTCTAAGTCGACGCTTTGCTTGTGAAAATGCTCCTACTACTATGAGCTGGCTAACGGATACACGACTGGAGCAGCTGATCCAGTAGCATGTTAATGTAGAGTGTATACGAATTTTTCATGATCATGAGACTTCAACTTCCTCAGTGTCAGCCTCATCTCCGTCTTTGCTACAATTACATGTTCGTTGCCCTCACAAATCATCTGGGCAATTCGGTCACCAATGTTGACGGTGTGCGTTTCCTTGCCACAGTTGAATAACAGGATGTACAGCGTGCCAATATGGTCGCGATCAATCACACCGGCGCCAACCAATAGTTTGTGATTTAGAGATAAAGCGGAGCGTATCAATGTTTGACAGATAGCGGAGCGTTGGCTATTTTTCAACAGCCAAAGTTAATTGGGCAGCGGGCAGAGCGAGCGACATGCGTCGGTCAGCCTATGGTCGACGCTTCCTCTTCCTCCTCCTAAGATGGTAAAGTTAGCAATGCTACCTTCATTGTCGCGTTAGAACAGTAGCAGTTCACGAGACGAAGTGAATTTGGCAGACCGGCTATTCAACTGTTTGTACAGCTCCACCATGAATGGGTTGAACTGTTAATAAGTGATACAATCGCTGTCAGCAGCCAATGGTAAATCAGCAGTGAAATTGTGAATGTTTTTCGGGTAGTGGAGGTCCACTTCGAAAACGCAGCCCAACTCTTCATCATCTCGCAGCGCCATGATATTATCTTTCTGTCCGAGTGCCTCCAACTCCGCTCCTTCAACCATTCGAAATGTGAATGTGACAAATACTGTCAGAGGGCAATACCATAAAGGTCATACTCCAGAACAGTACCATCCCCAGCTGTCACCAGATGTTTGTTCATGTTAGTCAACCCACCACGAATTCCGTTCTCAACGAAAGTGTACATCTCGGCCTCTGGGAGAAGATGCATTGTGTTGCTGTCATTTTGAATGATGACATGTATGACATTGAGGGGAGACTGATAAATTGAGATGGTAATCTGATCAAGATAATCTGTTCAAGACCGTCCTCCTTCTGCGTCACCTATCTGATATAACGTCTCATGTAATCCCCAAACGTCGCACAGCAGAGCTTGGTCCACGCCCTCTGCGAATGCTCATAGTCAGCGGTGGAACAGTGGGCCCCGGCCAAATCACACTTGTATGCCTTTATTGGTGGTAGGGAGGTTTCCTGGAGGCGTTCCGAAGAGTCAAAATAGGAATACGGAGAAACTTCCTTCCGCCTCATCAGATCTTCTCTCGGATTACGAAAGTGTCGCAACAGAAGCTAGTAGCTGTCGATAAACCAAAAATTTAAAATATATCCGTTTACCAACACTCGCATAATACACGGATTTTCTCTCGAAGGTTCAATAATTCTTCCTTTGTCTGTTATACGCATTCCAATTCCCAGTGAGCCTATTGTACATTCCACGCTTCAAAATCATGTGGACATCACAATTTCTAAAATTGAGAGCACCATCGAAAGATTTGTCCTCCGCTGTCGCAACTGGAAACCACAGCCTAGACAAAGCGCTTCGTGGTATGAGCCTGTTTAGTGACAATGATCACGTACTCGGCGGCGCGCATTCTGTACAAGGACAGCTGAATTTGGCGCGTTTCGTGCTAGTCGAGAAAAAAATCTCATCTTCTGGCCGCATCCGCTTCTATTGGCGGGTCATTTGTGCGTGGTCACCATACTTCGCCTGCGCAAACTGGTCTAACCTCTGCATAAAGTTTATCACACAATTGTCACCTTGCCATAGCTCAACAACTTCATTGACATTCCTGCTGTTATAGAATGAATGCCAAACCTGCCGGCACGCCACAGCGGCGGCATCATGCAACTTCAGAGTGGTGTCAATGAAGCACACTATGTCTGCATACACTGCGTGACATGCCGCGCGCAATTACGGAAAACCCCAAACATCTGTGGTTACGCGCGAACCACGGCCGAAATCAATTATGCGCATTGTATCCACTCTGAGTATGAAACCAGGCCTATTTTGTTGTTTGGCATCTAATGCATGCAGATGTAAGCCGTAATTCATTGCCGGACACTTCATATTTATATTCCCGCCTTTACGGCATCAGCTCCACCTGTGGTTTTCTTCTCAAGCACCACGCGTACTGTATGTCAAAATTTTCCTTTACCCTAAACGAGCGACAACATCTGTCACACATGCTATACGTATGATGCTGACCGCACACAGTATGCAGTTTCGCTATTGCACATTAATGCCATTCGCCGGAGTCATTAACCAGCAATATAGTTGCAGTACGCCCCATATATGCTTGCCGGGAGCAGTGAATAAGTCCTTGTAGCCTATTGTCGAATAAGTGGACATTCACTTTGAACTTATTACGACGCTCGAAGTGCGTTATGTCACGCACCTCTATGGCCGAGCAGTCACCCAACGTGGAAAAATCCAACTCGTTTATCCATCTAGAGTATCACCCCGGTCGTTCACGGTTGTGCGGGACATGTTCATAATGAAAAATGCAAGTGTTGCATATTTGAATTTGAGGCCGCAAGAGCAAAATTGATGAGGTATTGCAGAAGTGCTAACTCGGGCTGTTGCCATCATCAGCACTCACCCTGTCCTGTAGCTGGATTCCATCTGGAACGGTCATACCATTGTCTATTGTTGGCCAAAAAGCTGAGCAGTCCAGCGGCGGTGGGAGTGGGTGAAGAAACGCACGAGAAAAACTGCGTAGGTGGTCACTTCGCCACAGCAGTTCCGTCAGCCGCTGTACCAAATTTGGATTATCAAAACCTGCTGGTTGCAGCCAAGGTTCAGTCACTGCCGCTTGATTAGGGTCAAATGGTCGCCATGATGGCAAACAAAAAAGGAAATGTGGTGGGAGACGGTTGGCAGTGGGATTCTCGTGAGCCCAAACCACAGTTTCCCGCATTGCATCTGGATGTAGAGTCCAAATAGGGCAACAAGTAACCCGGTGCTCACTGATGCAAGTACAAGCAACGCCTGCATTCAAAGAAGTGACTATTAGTCCGCAGCAACACAAAACCACGGAGATGCGCTGGCCCCAATGACATGCACGCTTTCTGCTGCTCCCTTGACCCAGAGTGACCTTCAAACAGGTTAAACAATGGCACAGAGACACATTCATACCGGTGGCGAGGAGAGAGAGACACGAGATGGAAAACGGAAGAACGCGCCCGATTATATAGCTCAACCGGAATTGAATGAGAGGTAACGACGATTGAACAGCAGATGTCAACTAAAACTGCATCTCTAAGATAAACAACATGCGTCGACAGAGTACAAAAGATAATTGCGCAATTCTCCCCCATTCAGACAACGACAGACACTACTTCATTATTTAATTAACGTTGCACGAGACTTCAGCAGAGTTTAGCAAGAAATACAAAGTGTATTACAAAGAAAGCAAAACAATTTTCCTGCTAAATATTATCAAAAGTTTATTAGAAAGTTGCTTAAATAACATTACAGGACACAAAATGCTAATTATCATGTAAAATAATTGCATGATGTACAATGTTAAATATTATCTAGATTACAACACATTGCTGTTTACCTTATCTGTCAGAGAACGGCAAATATTGCATAAATATCTTAATGTTAGCGCTAGATTTCGACAGATCTAAATGATTCGAATACATTCATGTATGAATTCAAACTTTTTCTCTCATTAAAAATACAATTATCAAGGAAATTAATGAAATATGATGAATAATAAATAAATTAAATAAGAATATAATAAAAAACAATAATTCCATAAACATAATAGAATATAAATATTAATAAAGTTATCAATAATTGTATTATAAAAATTGTCAATGATTAAATGATTAGATAATTAATAAACAAATTATGAATGTTAATAAAGTATTATTGACAATATAATAAGTAAATAAATAAAAATCAATTAATAAAGAAGAAAATAAAAAACAAACATTAAAAAATAATAGTGATTGCTCCGCCTCTTCAGTTAGTGGTTTCTCCATCAACGCCTGGGTACTAGAGCACTTCCTTCTCTTGGCCTTACGCTTCGTCGCCGCCCTACTATTCACACGGTCCGGCACCTCTTGCTGCGGTGAAAGCACTGCACCCGTCAGGTCAAAATCAATAACATCAGGCATGGACGTCTGAGGCCGTTCTGTCGACATCATCTTCACTTCTGCGGCCACAGCCGCTGGACTCGGAGGGAGAAACAAACACAAGTCTTGCGAAGGGGTTTGTTTAGTGCACATATCTGTGTAATCACAAGTTGAAGTGAAGTAAACTTGTCTACCTTCTCACCGTGTGACCCAACGTAAATGCCACGCACAAGGATAATACTTGAGTAACGGCCATGTCCCAAGTCGTCTACAGATATCGGGTTGAGGTGAGAATCGAAAATGAGTACAGCTTCCGCCAAATTCATAAACAACCGGTAATCAAAAGCATGGAAAAGAAATTCACAATTCCCGCATCTATCATGCCAGAAATTCTGCGCGTTGGTGGGTAACTAAAACGACTCCTCGGCAAAAGCTTCCACAACAAGAATCTCCCAGAGAGCAGTCTTGGGAATTAACAAGGAACGCGAATTATTAATGAAAGATTGCGTCGGTGGGCCAGATGTAAAGTCCGGTGTCTCTACCGCAAATCGTTCTCCATTCAGTGAAATGTAGCGACACCAGAAAGTTCCACCAATCTGTTTTATTGGTGAAATGGCCAGATCTGTAGCGGACACGGACTTCGTCACAGAATACATTATAGTTAGTTAACAAAGTTATGTAGACAGATGTGCGAGCGAAGGAATAAAAATAGGACGGGATGACGCTTCTTATATTTCCTTCGAAACGGGAGAAGCGCATGCTGAAACGCTGTTGGACGAGACACATCGTTAAATGAAAGCCATTCGCGCGGTAAGCGGACACGAGACATTTGTCTAAGTTATTTGCCAAACCAACATTTCGTCGACCTCACCGCCCCTACACACCTTATGTCCGCAAGGGGCATTAGGAAAACTAGTGCGCGGTATGCGGACACGTGTCCGGAAACCGCGCATTCTCTCACTACTGTGAACATACTTATGGAAGCCCATTTCGGTGAGTGTCTCATCTGCGACCTATCGATCATGTTAACAAGTGCACGTATTGTAGCCTGCACAATACATGCAGCACAGGGTAAACTGCCTAAACAGAATGACCACATATCTTTATTAAGCGTGATCAATGCATAAACAGCACACGCGAGAAAGATAAAGTCTTTCATGTTTATTTTTGGCATATTTCTTTTATTCTTATTACTCTATTTCAAACATTTTCCCTTGATAAAACGATGTCTTACTTGCACCAAATTCAATATTTGTTTATTGCAAAGTTATTTTCATTGATTGTTCGGTGAGGTATGATAGTAGTCAATGAGTGTTTGAATTCTCCCGTATGACTCCATATTTACATGCTTAATCAAAAGTGCAAGCAATTGATCTGTTGAGAGAGGTGTCCATTGTCCTTTACCGATGCCACAATTGCTGTACATTGCAAGCTACTTTATGTGTGCATTAATTGATCGATAGACCATAGGAGAGACTTTTGGCTTTGTGGACTTTCCGGTGAGTCAGCTGACACCAAAATTTCGAATTTAATTAATTAGCGTAGGAAAGGTATTCGTTTTGCTAATTTTTTGTTGTTAAAATTTATGGTGAACTTTTGATCGGAATCTTAAATATCGACAATTTTATCATTTCTGTTAAATACCAGCAGAAATTCATATAGAGAGCGGCTTTTCTCGACCTTTAGCAATAGCAACTAGTCCTACAGCTACTGACACGGTCTTCCTAATTTCGCGCACGAGCTTCTTATTACTATTAATCTGGAGATTGTCATCCAACATCAGCAAAACGGCAATTCCGAAGTTGCGAGGTACGGATCTTCAAACATCGCAAAATTTCATTTGTTTATGCAGATCCATGCACGTCTGGGTTTGGTGCACTTAATAACGCAATGATCTAACATACATTTTATCACTCAAAAGAAGATTTGTAATTTTTCTGATTATGATTGCACTTTCAGGCAGATTTCTTCCGCAGTTCGTTGAAATGATACATTTCTGGGTGTAAATTGCTTGGCGGACTTTCTATTAAAGCAAATGAAAGCGTCATGACATCGAGATTATTGCTGTAGTTGAACAAACACATCTTCAAGCTCACAAAATGATGCTCCCAGAACTTCTTTTAGGTCCGACACGTTTTATTTATTGATTTTGTGAATCATGCAGTAAATTATGAATGTCAGAGAGACAATGCTTGCTTCAACTTCAATTCGACTTCCTGCCTCAATTGTATTCCGACAAGACGTTGGTCATTCTTGGTTATTGTTTTAGTTTATGCATGCATTTCATCTCGTCAGATCAGTGCTTTTCATGATCTGTTTTGAACACAGCATATATTCCATCAGATGTACTCAATAATGATAACCAACAATATTTTTATGCTGATCACAGCTGGTGGGGATTCGCGAACGCAAACGAAAGGAGGAGGATAGAGCAATATCTGAAGCGAGGTACGGTTGCAGCAAAACGGCGAGCGCTAGCTTAATAGTTGAGAAAAGTGAAAAAAGTTTAATTATTTTTAAAAAATAATGCAGCACTGGGGAAACGTGGTCCATCGACTTCTACACCGGAAACAGCACACCGTAGGGAACCTCAGACCTAGACTGCATCGACTGCGGAGAACGATCATCAATGCGATCAACGAAAAGAACTTCATCCATCGAATGATTCATAGTGATACTCATAGAAGTATGTTAGGTAGAGTGGTAACTCGGCATTTATTAGATCCCCAATGTGTATACAGTTTGGATTTAATTAAATGATAAGTGATGGCAGCAAACGGGAGGATCATGATTATAGGCTGTACACGTAATCGAGAAACGCACTCCCTTGAATTTCTGCAAATCCGCTTATTTAAAGTAGTAAAGAAAAAACTAGCTTTTACTCGACGTTTCGGGTTTATGACGTCATGAGCTTACTGGCTTGTAGGAGAACACAGGTCGCGCCATATAGATTTTTATTCAGCTTTTACATATATATGTCCAAGTAGCATGTCATATGCGCCTGTTTTAAACTCTATGAAGAAGGGTCTGGACCCGAAACGTCGAGTAAAAGCTAGTTTTTTCTTTACTACTTTAACCAACGGATTTGCAGAAATTCAAGGGAGTGGTTTCTCGATTACGAGTACAGCCTATAATTAATTAAATGAACATGTGTCGAGACCAGGTACCGTGAGATATGCAAATTATTACCAACACTTTTGGAGAAATGTACACGAATTTGCTTGATCATGATAGTAATGCAGAAGGAATGACAATATTTTACAGATCCTCCGTGGCATGGCAGCCTTGGAGAAGTAGTGTTTGCTAAATTAGCAATTCGATGGGTTGCTATTGCTTTCATGCTCAAACTCAAAAGTATTTTCTTAAGCGTGATCATAACACAAGCAACCTGCAACTGATATCATAATGAGCAAGATATCATAATCAAAGACAATAATTTCAATTAGCCTAACCTTAAAGGATGTAAATGGGTCCACATAACTATTCAGATAAATAAAACATAAATTTAGTGAATCATAAAATCATGTCCATGAAAATTGAATTAAAAACTTTAAATTTCCGCCAAGAAAGCACAATAAGATCTCGACTTTTTGATGAAGACTTGCATTATAATGTGGTTCATTAAATTCCCCTGATCATTAGCATGATTTCCGCCTAACTAAGATGCTTGTTAGCAAATAATCGTTCCTTTTGATATCTAGCATGTTTCATACTACTTGTAAAGGGGTTTCATGGTTGTAGTATATAAATTTGCAAAAATTAAGCTTTTTAAAAACTGCTCAAATAATTGTTTAGACCGCAGGGAAGTAATCTCCGCAAAAAAATGAATCTTTTCATTTAAAAATTTTTACTGTATAGTTTTTGAGTCGACCCAGTGTTGACCGGTAAAAACTACCCTAGTTTTTACCACCTTGTTAAAACCGGTAAAAATTGGGTAAAACTACCATCTCTTGTCACAATTTTTCGGCTAAACCTGACTAAAACTATTTTTTCATCCAGCATTACTACTTCAGTTTTTTGGGTACATATGATATAAGGGATTATGGTCACTCCTTACTTTACTGATGAACGTTAGTCATAATAGTTCACCTTACTTTTTCATCATTCGATAAACATTCAAACCTGTATTTTCACAATTCAAACCTTATCAGCATCATATTTCAATCAAAAATTTGCACCAAATATAAGTGTAGGAACATGAATTATTATTAAAAATATTGTTCTAAAGCTGCTGTGCATTCTTTAAAACGTGTACGTGTTTTATTGCTTTATAAATTTCATTAATTGTAAGATGCGACAGACAGATGGAAGGAAATCACTTGGCTCCATTTAAAGGACCGAAAACAAGTATTCCATGAAGCTATAAGAGCAAAAAATGCCGAAATCTGGGGCCTATTTCAATTTGAGGTACCTAGCCTTAAGACTCTTAGAAATGACGCTAGTACATTTCAAAGTTAAGGCTAGGTTCATTAGGATGATTCTAGGCCCCTTTAAGTATCTGAGGTGCTGACTCAACATCAAGAGAAGCTTATATACGTCATTCGCTTATATTTGTGCTTGTGATATTTGTAGATTTTCGTTTCCGACACTCATGTTGCAGTAAATGAAGTCTTCTACAAGTAGTCCGGCAGCCAGAGCGAGTTTCTGCAGGGAACGAGGCCGAGAATGAAACTTTCACAGAATGATGTACAGTCTATGTCTACTACGAATCTGCACGTCTGCCTTGTTCTAGTGAGTTCCTCTTCTTGTCAGACACGATCAAAGAAAAACACATGTAAATCCAATGGGACGCAGATTGCAGTTTTTGGGTGTAATGAATTTTTCTATGCTTTCTCTTATTAAACGAAACGTACTAAGCCTAGAGTCATAATATTTGGTATGGAATATCTTCAGGTAATTTCCTATTATTTGCATGTTCTATTTTCGTGCATCTGATCGGAAATGTATGTGAGAATATGGTTCAATGTGGATGAAGTATGGATGAAGTTGGCCTACATGTTGGTGTTTGCCGACATCAATAGGCTCGCGAAATCAAAGTGTGTTTAGCTTTATAGACAAGGGTGCATGAACATGAAAGGAAATGACCTGTAGACCTTCCATACCAAATATTATGACTCTAGGCTTAGTACTTTTCGTTTAATCAGAGAAAACATAGAAAATTTCATTACACCCAAAAACTGCAATCTGCGTCCCATTGGATTTACATGTGTTTTTCTTTGATCGTGTCTGACAAGAAGAGGAACTCGCTAGAACACGGCAGACGTACAGATTCGTAGTAGACATAGACTGTACATCATTCTGTGAAAGTTTCATTTTCGGCCTCCTTCTCTGCAGAAACTCGCTGTGGCTGCCGGACTAAAGGGGCTATTTCAAAGAAAGTTCGCAACCTTGCTACCTAAACGTTAGGCACCTAACTTTATGGTCCCTTAAGATGGATAAGTGTATTTCAATCTTAAGGGAGCATTATCTTAAGGTAAGGTACCTAGCGAGCTCCTTTCAGGTATTTAACAAAATATCAAACAACTCAATGCCTCTGTCTGTCACAAGGTCAAATAGATATCTTAGTTACCGTAATAGATCCACACCATTAAAAGGAAGCCTTAAGTTCATGAATGAATCGGGAGACAGATGACATTCTATTAACTGCAGGATGTGTATTGGAAAAAGCTAGATACATGTAAATAAAAACGGATGCTGATCTCAAAATGGGTGATAAAGATCGTCGTTGGTTCTCAAGATGGGTGACATGAAGTTCTCGATGACAGGCAATCTATTGGCCACATTTGTAAGAGAGAATTAACTGTAGCTGAAGAAGCGTTTTAAGATAATTAAATTTTTGATGTTTATGAAATCCAAACATACAGTATAAAAGGCCATGAAACGAAATGTAGAACACTTTCTTTTTACTTCTAGTTGATGTAGTACATGTAAGTTGCGTCATACATTGCAAAGCTGATGAACTGTAGGTTCGTTGACCGGTGGATTATCGCCTGCTATGAATTGAACGTTGTGAATAGTAGTAGCCGAGAGAGTAATTTGTCAAATGGCCGGAGTTATAGGCACTTATCCGTTATTCTACTGCTTCTTGCCTAGTTACGAAGATAGCAAAGGAATTATGCGTAATACACGTGTATTATTTTACTAAAATAGTACGCTACATTAAATTTTCACAAATATCAGGAATATCTTAAATTTTCTTGTGCAACAATCTATTGGTAGCTTTCATATGTGGTCTCGACCGACCACAACTAACCACTTGAGAAACTAAAATATTTGCCAAAATTATCTGTGAAACATAAGTTTTATATGGTATAAAGTTTATCAAAATTGAACCACAACTTCAACCCGAGAACTTCATTCGAGAATGCATTTCTATGTGCAATTATTTTTGAAACGGTCTGCACATTCTTAATTGCCGCCTTGTTTTCCTATATCACAGAGAAACCTACCTTGCACCATATAAAGACTCACTTTTCATTCAATTTAGGCAGTACATAAAATCTGCTTGACATCATGCAGCGTTCGATAATTATCGAAAGTTATGATATCAACTTTGTAATGACCAGTAAATAGGTTAGGTGGCTGATTATAGGTGTATCAGCTGTTTGTTGATAGATATTCAGCCGCTCGGCTGGGTGCCGATTGCTAGATTTTTGGAAGAGTGAAATCACTGAAACATGTAATTGTAAGTAATTTTGTCAGAATGCTTTCATATGTAAAGAGAAATGATAATGGCCGTGAATATTTACGAAGTTCACCGTTGCCTTCCAATTGTCAACCACTAGAAGCCGCCATCCCATAAGTACCTTTGTCATGATAGCGCATGGCCGTCCACGACCTTCTATTGTTTTCATTGTCCATAACCGTTCTAGTCATTTATTATTACAGAGCATCGGATTTCTATGCGCTTATGCACCTTAAGGGAGCATGACATTAAGTACCTAACCGTAAGGTAGTAAGGTTAGGGACCTTGAATTGAAATAGGCCCCTGGCCTCGGATTTCTATGATTATCATGCCTGCTGATCTCATAGAGTAGCTTGTCTTCTTAATCTGTGCCAAATGTCCCATACCCATTGTGATTATACGAATGTATAATAAATTATGTATGTATATATATGTATATAATGTATATATATAAATTTCTATGAAATTTATCCTGCACTCCCAAAAGGCCAGGATTAAAAATATTGCCCTTCAACATTTTTCATGTCATGGCAATCTACCCTCACATATTTAGAAGATAAGGTGATGTTAAATGAATTCTATACCGAAAGTTAACTTTTGATTTGAGCTCAAACTATGGAAATTCGAAGAACTTCAAACAAATTTGAGTGTCACAGTAAATGTACATAAATGTCATAGTAATGTTTGTCGCTCTCAGATTCTATTAACAACGATCAATTTTGCAGCTTACTGGAAATGTTCTTTTGCTGAAATTATAATGGAAGCTGTTCAGACATGCACTATACCTCACTTTATCAAGATTGCTGTTACTAAATTATTATTTGTTCTCCCAAATCATGATTTTCTGCTCCAGTCACAAGCCTTAGTACACTTGGTGCATTTCTAAAAAGAAGTAGAGATGCATTCTAAGTGACTGTTGCACATTGGTTGTTGGGAGCTGAGATTTTCCGATGCAGAGGTCTTTTAATAGAGTGCTGTCTCTGCGTTCATGAGACCTGGGTTGCAATCTATATTTAATGAAAACTAGGCTACTATCAACATACACTCTGCATTCTAGCTTAAAACTCAACATAGAAGAATGACTGTGGGATTATTGAAGTTCGTCCATGAAGAAAATGGTTTGGTTAATTTAGTTCTATGTATAAACCAGTTTTATTCATATATTTATTTTCATTTTTTAGAATAAGTGAAATCACATTTTCTGACCTAAAAGAGCATTCATTTGATGATAATTTCGAAAGCATCTAGTAACTTCTATTACATGAACTAAAGGGCCAAAATGGTGCTAAAGTCTACATTTGTTCTAGAGGTTCAAGAAAAGGGCAAAGCAATCGCATACAAAGACAACATCGTATGTCGTTTGTGCGTGATAAAACCTGATATCATGTGGTTCTATTAGAAAATGAATATCATGTTTTGCAAGATAAGAACTGCAATGTGAAAACACACATGCATCGTAATACTCAACCCCCCCCCCACTTGCTGTCGGTCATCTCGTGAAGAAATATATTGACTTTTCGGAATTTTAGTTTTAGCCGGTTTTTACCAATTTACTGCGTTTTTTGCCGGCTATTTACCACTTAGTAGCAAAAACCAGTTTTAGCCAGCAAAAACTGGTCGACACTCTAACTACCATATTCACTCCATAGTGATACTACTTCTCGTTGACTTATTATCTTCTCCCTTGAATATTTATTTGTAATCGTTATGCGCCTGTCATCCCGAAAACAACTATTCCGTATTCAACAAAAGTCACATTTTTCAGCATTCATTTCAGATGACAGATTCATCCATAGAAATGTGACTTGTCGCATAATTAAGGTAGCGGGAGTTGACTAGAAAATAATTGTTTGTTTAATGGCAATTTCAAGTGCTCGATCAGGCTGATCTAAGTCAATGTTGCTGGATGTTAAGAAGATTCACATTACTGTAACCGTGCTGCACCTAAAAGATGTTCCGGGAGTATCATTTTTGTGAGCTTGAAGATGTGCTTGTTCAACTACAGCAATAATCTCGATGTCATGACGCTTTCATTTGCTTTAATAGAAAGTCCGCCAAGCCATTTACACCCAGAAATGTCTCATTTCAACGAACTGAGGGAGAAACCTGCCTGAAAAATGCAATCATAATCAGAAAAATAACATATCTCCTTTTGAGTGATAAAATGTATGTTAGATCATTGCGTTATTAAGTGCACCAAACCCAGACGTGCATGGATCTGCATAAACAAATGAAATTTTGCGATGTTTGAAGATCCGTATGTCGCAAGACGTCTAGAACACAGAGTCAGTATATAAGGTAGACTTGCAACTCAGCATTTATTAAATCTCCAATGTGTATACAGTTTCGATTTCATCAAATGAACATGAGCCGAGACCCAGCATCACCTGTGAGATATGGCGATATATACAAATTTCCACACTATGGAGGATTTGATGATCATGATAGCAGCAATTCAGAATAAATGATAGTATCCCACAAATCCTCCATGTCATGACAACTTGGAGAGGTAATATAGTTTGCTGAATTAGCAATTCGATGGGTCACCATTACTACAAGCTCAGCCATCAGCTCAGCTTCATTATAATAAGATTATTTTATTAAGCGTGATCATATCACAAACTGCCACTGAAAGAGCAAAACATCGTAATCAAAGCAAATCATCATAATTAACTTTAAAAGCTGCAAATTGGTCCACATAACTATTCAGATTCAAGAAATGACGCCTTGTGAGTCATAAAATCATGCCACCGAAAATTGATATAAAAACATGACATCTCAGCTAAGAAGCTCTCAATAAGGTCTCAACCTTTCCTTGAAGACTTGAAGGGACTTTCATTATAATGCAGTTCATAAAATTTCCTTGATCATCAGCATAATTTCTGCTTAACTAAGATGCTTGTTAGCAAATATTCATTCCTTTTGATATCCAACTTATTTCATGCTACTTATGAAATCATTGTGTTCAAAGAACGAAACCAACAAAATATAAATTTCACTACAAAACAAAAGCAAAATGAATATGTACTGCAAATCAATGTGACTGATGCTGTTGCCGTTCAGAGACGATTTGAGAAATGCGCGGCTTCACCTTGGCAAATGCCACTCTCTTATCACTTTCACAACAAAATATGTTCCTTTTCTTCGTTTTCATGTCTATCGTCATCGAAAAGGACAGCTCGCAAAGATATGTTGTAACAAACGGTATGAGTATCTCGAGGGCCATCTTATCAATAAGAGGGTACGCTACGATTTGTATAAGATATCCGTGTAAGACAAGAATGAGGGCCTATCTCACTGAAAATTTCAGGGATGATAGTACCGAGGATGTTAAAACAAGATGATGTAATTTTTGGGAATAGCGCAGCCAAATTCCATGATTCTCAAGTGCCAACTTCTTTACCAACACTTGATATATAGGCCTAAGGACTAGAAACGATGCTTGGGTAGCGTGCCGCTTCTAGCTACTTATTTATATTTTTATGGAGAACTATGCCTCCGAACCCTTGAAATTGATCCATCAAACCCAGTTTAAGAACCACATGTATGAACTTAAGAATTGACGTTTTGCTGATGTCGGGTGACAATCTACAAATTAAAAATAGTAAGAAGCTCGTGTGCGAAATTAGGAAGAAAATGTCAGTAGCTCTCGAACTAAACTGCTTCCAGGCGACCTCGGAGGATCGATTTCACAATTCAATGCCTCTGGCTTTCGCGATGTCGAAATGATATTTCTGTGCGCGTTGCTCCTGGCCATAGAAATAGATTGTTTATCTGAAGTAGACTAGAATGGAAATTGACTCAAGATCGCGGCACATTCGGGGGAACTAAGTTGGGGCATGAAGAGCCAATAAAAAGCTTAAATTTACGAGTGTGACTGATTATAATCCAATGATACAGCCGTTGACAAGTGTATCTAAGTGAAAATGCGTGCGATTTATGTGCCACAATTGCATGAAGCTTAACTTCTATTCTAAAGGTTTTATTGTTGTCAATTTCTATGCTCCTGGCACCACCATTAAAAATGGCTTGCCGGATGGAAATCGAATTGCTAACGCGGCGTGAGGATTACTAGGGCTGCTTTTACACGCGCAACTTGATTGTTGACACTTTTCGATCCATGATGAGTTACAAAAGAATGGACAAACAATTAAAGTAAAGGAATGCTTTCAATAATCGTGCTTCGTGCGTCACCAGACAATAGCAATCTAGCGAATGGTGATAAAAAGAAATGCATTGATTCATCAGCTCATCATCCTCTGAGTGTCAGTAAAAAGTGGTAGATAAAGTTCAACACGGCTGAACTTTAGTTGACACTCAGAGGATGATGAGCTGATGAATCAATGCATTTCTTTTTATCACCATTCGCTAGATTGCTATTGTCTGGTGACGCACGAAGCACGATTATTGAAAGCATGCCTTTACTTCAATTGTTTGTCGTTTTTTTCTGACTCATCATTGATCGAAAAGTGTCAACAATCAAGTTGCGCGAGTAAACGCGGCCTTAAGCGCGAAGAAAACCCTCCCATTATCTTGTCAAGAGCAAGCAAACCTTTTCCGCACACAATATTACGTTATCTCCCTGGCTTGTTTTCATAACAATACCAACTGCTTCCAGGCGGGCGGCCTCGGAGAATCTGGGAAGGTATTGAGCACACGTTTTCATATGGAACGATTTTGTCGATTGATATATTTAGTTTTTTGTGGATCGAACAAAATTGCTGTCATTATGCAGAAATGCATGTTGCCAAAGTATTTTGCGTACATATATATTATATACTCGTATATATATATATATATATATATATATATATATATATATATATATATATATATATATATATATATATATATATATTCAATTACGAAGTTAAGTTTCGTTTTAAGGTAATTGGTGCTATATGGTCAAATGCATTTTGAGAGCATTCTAGAGACAGTGCATATATGTTGATGACGAATCAAATTCGTTGGCTCAGAATTTACGTGAGTAATTGGAGTACATTGTATCATGTAGAATCAAACATTATAATCAATTAATCAAAAGCAACGCCAATCGCAACAATGACTGCAGTACAGTATTCAGTGTTCGTTAATATACATGTGAAACTTCATACCGCTAAACACAAGGATTTACATGTTTTGAAAATGTTTCCTGATTACTCTTCTGTTTCATTCGGGCTTATTCACACTGTGAATTAATTATTTGCTGATATTTTCCTAATTCAAAAATGGAAAAGCTTGATAACTCACATGGCTGCAGGGATTGCGCATTTCCACATAACGCCAGAACGCTTATTACCAAGTAGAGCAACATATCCAAATTTCGTTAGTCTTGTCTTCTAACTTTCCTTTAATCAAAATTTGGTATACTTGAAAGCAATGTGTAAACAATATTTATTAGCGTCATCTGTCGAAATATTGGCCAGCAGGATCACAGCGTGTGCATATGTGATTGGCTGAGAGATCTGAATAAGCTGTTTTATAGAGAATATTGAACACACAAATTACAATAAGCCTACCTCGATTTCAGCATTGAATACACATGCTATGTGTGCGAAACTTTGGAAAGAGGAAGTAATTTTGTTTGTAAGATACCTACTGAGTTTCAACAGTGAATGACTTTTCATGCTCAAAAATTATTAACCGACGAATGTTCATTTCGTCAATTAGTCAAAAGCAATGCCAATCGCACCAATGACTGCAGTAGTATTCAGTGCTGGTTAATATGCATGTGAAACTTCATACCGCTAAACACAAGGATTTTGCACATGCTGAGAGGTGGAATTTTTGAATCATGACCTAAGTTAAAACGCTAACTAAGTGAATTCGCTTTTTGTTAAACACATTCTTATACATTTTGCTAATCTCGGTTGGTTAAAAGAGATATCCTATAGATGATAAGGAAGTAAGGGTCATTTTCACAATTCCTGAGCAATAATACAGCCGGCAATATCGAAATTATCGGTTGTAAAGTGAAAACACCAAAATGTACGTTTAATATCTATTTTTATAGAATGAATCTAGAAAGTAAAATGTGCATACTGCGGAAGCGGCATGCAAAATATAGACAGAATCGTCAGTCTGAGTGAATTTCTGTGTAACTTTCTTAAAAGATATGCAGCAGTGAACAGCGTTCTCTCCGCTTCGATTGATCTGAAGAAGGTAGAATAATAAGAAGATAATTGTAAGCAATTTAAAATCCGACTTCATCACTGTTCTGCTGATGAAATTTCACAATTGTTATGACTGCAGCAGAGGTTGGCAATCGTCAGACATTTATCTTTAAATAGAAAATGGGGTCTACGAACCCAGTAGCGGCAAAACCGGTATGCGACTCCTATAAGGAAGCAATGTATGCAAATTGCAGTTTACATAAAACTGTAAACTAGTCCGCCGGTGCACTCCTTGATTTGAATCATAGGTAAATGCATGCATGTGATTACTACATGCATGAAGTCGAACACAATCTCTTACTCAAGGATTGATAATATGAACATGTGGTATGAAGTCATTTTAATGGGAAGTAAAAGAAAGCTTTCTTGCAAGTCATTAACTTCAAAATATATATAATTTCAGATTATTTTGGTGTCACGTTGATAAGGCCATCTGCCAACTTCTCTCAATAAGCGTTTCTCTCTTTATACACTACTTGTTGTTCAAATCATTGATCGCTCAATTTAAAAAACAAAATTTTGTTTTATTTGCGCGAGATCTTTCAGCATTCTGAAGCAGCTGATTCATTCATTGAAAACATAGCGCGATTGACACAGATACACATGACGTTGAATAATCAATAATCAGAAAATCAATTGACAATGCGGATAATGATCAGAAATGAATAGCGCGATAACGAAGAATTTTATTTTGATATAATTTGCAAAATTGTTGCCTGAAGACTTGCATTGAAATGCGGTTCATGAAATTTCCTTCATAATCAGCTTAATCTCTGTTTAATTTAGATGCTTGCAATTGCATTTTCATTCTATTTTATATCTAATCATCTAACAGGAACGTAATCTTCGCAAAAAACTAGATCCTTTGATATAAATTTTTTACTGTATGCTGACATTTTTTTGAGTCAACACTCTACCAACTATTTACTTACTCTGTGCGCTTGCAGTAATCCCATCCCAAATTCAAGGACAAAATGTGCAACGATGAGTCATCATGCTGACTCAGCCCCCCCCTCTGGAAGGATGGTGAGGGAGTTTGCCAAGGATGTGATGGGAGGAATGGGTCCGAGAGGAGGAAACGGGTCCCTACCCCCCCCCTCTGGAAGGAAGGAAGGAGTTTTCTGGTAAGGGATGGGAAGGAAGGTGATAGGAATGTGTGAGGGATAGAGTGAGGAAAGGGTGGGTGTTGCTGGTGTTTGGGATGAGAAAAGTCGTTTTTCGGCATGAAGGAGGTCTCGGATGGGAAAACGGAGGCCAGATTCGGAATCTACGTGAAATGTTGGGTTAGAAAAGATGTTTCCAGAGAAATCGGAGAGAAAAAGTTTTGAGGACGTCCCCCCCTCCTGCCAAACTTCCCACTTTGGTGTTAGAGATCGTAGAAAGTCGTGTGATAGCTCATTTGAAAGCTAAGAATGATAAAAATAATGCAGTGGAAAGCTCAGTTTGGTCCTATTTTCCTGGGTTGAGAGAGGAAAATGGCAGGAAAACGTCGAGTTGGAAAAGTCAGGTGTTGGATGTTTTGGGATGAGAAAAGTCGTTTTTCGGCATGAAGGAGGTCTCCGATGGGAAAATGGAGTGAAAATTCGGACGTTTTGGTCAATGTTGGGTCTAGGAACTTCTTTCCAGCTCAATCGGAGAGAAAAAGTTCTGACCTCTCCCCCTCTGGAACGAGACTTCCAACTTTGGTTGTAGAGATCGTAGAAAGTCGTGCAATAGCTCATTTGAAAGCTAAAAGTGAGACAAATTCAGTGGATGAAACGGCTTGTTCCTATCTGCGTTCGTATAGAGATGAGACGCCATTGAAAATTTGGGGCATTGGTGAAAAGACGACAGAGTTAGAATTTTTACGAAAATCGCTCTAGCGCGTGAAGCAAGCCTCGGACGGGAAAACAGAGACCAGATTTGGAATCAGCGTCAAATTCTACATCGACATGGTGAATTTCCAGCTCAATCGGAGAACTAGAATTGCAGATAGACGGGTTTAAAGTTTTTGGATGATGGATATTACGTCATCAGCTGATCGCCACAAACTAGATAAGTGGAAACTCTGCTTGTGGAAATCAGTTCTCCTCCCGACTCGGTTGGGGTAGCTGAACCCCGGAGCTCTGATGATAGCATTGGAAATCTGAAAAACCGGGAATCCGTAGGAAAACGACTTAGAAAATTTCATTGCTGAAGTCAGCTAAGGCGTCAGACTTAGAGGTTCGCCAGGAGATGGCCTTCATCTCCAGGCCATAAAAGACTCCAAAACTTTAAAGGCTTGTAACTTTGCTTCTACAAGTCCGTTTGACTTGATTCAAAAAAGGTTCGATCGCTATTGACCTGCCCTAAGTGATAGACTACTTATAAAATTTCATAAGTAGTGCTAAAAAGTTGAAAAATTTGAATTCACTAGTTTTGGAGGTTTTCTGGGGTTTTCGACCCTGCTGAAGTCAACTAGAGGATTTGTAATGTTGTCTGAGCCAGTCGTCTCATGATACAAGCGGCTTTTCACTGAAAGCGAGCATGGTACGGAGAGTTTTGCTGTAATATTCCACTGACAGGGTGTTCCTTCGGGACGGCGGATGATGCCGTAGTGATAAGTGTGGCAAGGGAGTGTGTCATATTTTAGACCGAAACCTCTGCGGCAACTCATGTCTCATGTTGGGCATTTGACACAGTTCTCAACGTAGCACTTTGAACGCCAATCGGTTGAGTCTTAGCTATCTTGTCATGGGTGGCCTCTAAACATCTCCATTGCAAAACGCTGGTGAATCACGGCTTGTTATCTCTCTCTACGGCTTGCTATCAAGCTGATCAAAGTCTGTCAACCTCTTACCAACTCCACCGGTTTTCATGTCTGGCGATCAAGTCATGGACGGTGCAAGTCACGCAGATTTTCGGTGTCATACTTCCTGTGGGTGAGCGTTCTTTCGAGACAGCGGTGAAGTCCGTAGCGATGAGTACTGCACGGGACGTGGGCAATGGTAATCCTTGTGAAACCTCTCTGCGTCATGTTTCGAAGTGGTTGCCTTTCGTCTCAACGTTGTACTCTAACCGCCAGGGCGACATTTAGCTATCTGCCACAGGTTACCTCATAAAATCTCCATTGCACCTATCTCCTGATAGTTGGCCAACAATGGGAGAATGAACCATAAGTTCTTTTAAGAACTGTCTCTATCACGGAGACGAAATGATGAAGGGATGAAACGGGAGGCCACCCTTGCACCACACGCAACACATCACAGATTTCTCTCTTCGCTAGTGAACAAGCTCTTGTGAACGTCGTCAGGAAGTATATCATGTTGTACAAAAGTTTTACTGCAACACAGGTTGATGTATAGTTAGAAAGTTTGATCATGGCGCTTCATGAAACACACATGTCATAAAATGTAAGCGTTAGTGTAGTCAACTAGTTTTACTGTGACACACGTTTGTGAAAGTAAAGTTTGATCATCGAAGTTTATTCGTGAGTGTCATCAGAAAGTGTATCATGGTTTGCAACGTCTAGTGTAGTCAAATAATTTTACCGCGACGCACGTTTGTGAAAGTAAAGTTTGATCATCGAAGTTGTATTCATAAGTCTAGTCAGAAAGTGCATCATGGTTTGCAAAGTTTAGTATAGTCAAATATTTTTACTGCAACACAGGTTGATGTATAGTTAGAAAAGTTTGATCATGACGTTTTATGAAACACAAGTGTCATAAAATGTAAGCGTCATTGTAGTCAACTAGTTTTACCGCGACGCACGTTTGTAAATTAATGTTTCATCATTGAAGTTGCATGACTGACCGAACTCACAGTAGCAGCATTAGAAAGTTTTATCGTTTTCTTGTAACTTACTTTCACAGTGTTAGAAAGTTTTATTGGAGACAGTTGCCAAATGTTCCCCTATTAGACAATTCAAACTCCATGACTGTTAGATTAGCTTCATCAGGTTTACTAAAAGCAGTCTTCTACTGCAGTGAGACTGAGAGTTTAGAATGTTATATGAAAACAGTGTTCACCACAACACTAGAAAGTTTAGCACAACACAAGTGTCATGAAAAAAAATACTTTATTTGGTGTCTGATTTAACATCATTGAAACCCACTTTACTAATAGCAATGACAATATGGTTTATTTTATTCAGGAGCAAATGATCGCCATAACCATGAAAGTTGTCCAGCCGAGAAATAATCTTCCGCAGATGTCGGGTATAAAGCTCAGAAGCATCAGTAACATATTCTTGTCCATAGGAACGAAATTGAAAGTAAACACTTTCCTCTTCTTCACCTTGTTGAAAATGAATGTAATTGACATGTGCAATTAAGTGAGCCTTGATAAGACTGTCTTTGAAATAAGATATCAACTCCGTAAATATTTCTCGTGTGTAGTCTAAACATGCTTCCAATTCTGTCTCCTCCCTTTGAAACTCAAGGATGTAATCTTCTATTAAGCCTCCGAAGCACTCTTGATGAAAACAAATCGTGCAATCATCATGTTTCAATGTATTGACTTCAGGTGCCATGGTTGAGAGTATTGCTAAACATCATGTTTGCCTAGGACGATTTCAATAACGCGTTACAAATGTGTATGTGTACACATCGGGAATTCTAGCTCGTTTGTGATTGGACGAGAGGTCTCATCCATTCACCGCTTAGGGAAATCTTATAAAAGGCAGTGCATCAGCTCTGCTCTTCACATTTATCTTTCACAAGGTGAGTGTCGGTGAGCTCTTGCTATAAGGTTGTTTTGACTTGTTATCAAGTTGAATAGTCTCTTGCTATCATATCTTCTGCTCATAAAACATATCATCGCTGTAATAACTCCTATCCTCGAGCGTTCCTTCGGGACGGCGGGTACTGCCGTAGAGGGATTGCGTTGCACGGGTTGTTCGTCGTTTGTTAGACCGAAACCTCTCAGCCGTTGCTCATGTTCGGCGTTCGACTTCATACTCAACGTGACGCTTTCTCTCGCCAGGTCAGAGTACTTCAGCCATTCGACAAAGGTTAGTCTTTATGATATGGAGTAGAGTGAAATGTAATTCATTAGATGTCACTTCAATGATTGTTCCCATGATAAACGTTGACTAGGCGAATGAAACGATTCTCATTTTTCTTTTCAGTGATTGGAATCTGCTAACGTAATCTGCAATCGACTATCTGCCATGGAATTTACAAAAATTGAAAATTATCGCATTGCTGCTGAGATGGAAAAGGCTACCATAGAGCAATGTAAGTATTTGTATCAAGGTTGATTCTATTACTAACATCATTAGGGGAGACATCCTCATTAAAATCAAGAGCCCCTCCCTTATTTTGTTCATGTTTAAACCGAATCCAAATTTTATCTCTGCTCATTTCTGCTGCCATTCTTTTTCAGTGCATGAATGTACTCGCAATGGGGAACCCGTCCCCCAAGGAGTAATCGGGGAAGCCTATGAGCGGCTTGGCAAGTGTAAGTATCCTCACCTATGAGAACTGAGAGTTGGAATGTCATGTTTTAGCACTTCTGTATCCGTACAGCTTACTCTCTATCATTATTATCTCTGCAACCTCTAATCTCTCTTTCCTCTCTACAGACTTGGCAAACATGAAGAAGTGGGAGGAAGCCGCGAGGCGGAAAGACCACGATGAATTTCCGGCCCTACCTTCCCACCCATCTACTTCCACTCAAGGTGCGACTCCTCTCTCGAGCTCGGGCATCGTCATCGCCCCACCTCCACCGCCAGCTCCGGTACCTGCACCCGTCCCTGCTCGCGTCCCTGATCCTCGTCACCACATCCCTCCGACACCGAAGCCAAGGAACCTTCCACCCTGGGCTCGCGTCCCTCTCCTGCCTTCTCCGCGTTCATCCTTGCTGACGGTGATCAATTCATTAGATGGTAAGTAATCATGATTGGGAAAAGGGGGATAAGACTTCAAACTTGAAATTATGATCATGTTACTAATCTCTTTTTCTCAACAGATCTGGCAGTCTACCTCCCGGACGGCGACGTTCCCTCCCGTCCCATCGTCATCCAAGCTTCGCCACCACCACCTGCAGCGACCGAACTTCCTGTCCTCTCCGTCAAGTCGGTGGAGAGACTGTTGGAGCAGGAGGAGTTAGAGATAGTGGGAGAGAAGAGGGAGATTGAAGTCGAAGAGAAGGACGACTTTCGATGCCAGCGGTGTGACATGGTCTTCGCCTCAGCCTACAGTTTCAGACGTCACACCGCTCGCTATGCCACTATCGTGAATGGGAGGGTGAACTTAAGTTTGACGGGTTAGATGTTAACACATTAGATTTTAAAGGCATCGCCCAATTTGCAAAATTGAATAACATTAAGATCGTCGTCCATCTCTGGGAAAAGGTCTGATGGGCGTTAGGTATAACAACCGCCAAAGTAACTTCGACCGGGTTGTCAATCTTCTCCTAGTCTATAGCGACAACCACGCAGAATGGCATTATTGCGGCATTCCTAAAATTTCTAGATTGTATCACCAACAACAAAGTTGTGATGACAAACATTATTACTGTGATCGCTGCACACGACGTTTCACATCTAAACCATATTTTGAACAGCATTACGAGTGGTGCTCTCAGGGTAAACTTCAAATGGAAGTCATGCCAAAAGATAAATTTTATAGGTATGAGGAAAACGGCAATGAGCTCAGTCCCACATGTACCATCTATGCGGACATTGAATGTTATATTGAACAAGAAGACCTAAGTCATGAGCCAGCAGCCATTGCCTGTTATGAAGTTTGGCATCCAAATTATAGGAATCAAAATAAGAAGCATGTGTGGCAAGGCGAGGAGTGCGTTGAAGACTTCCTCAAATTTTTAGATAGGAAAGTCCGTTTTCATAGCTCCTCAACGCAATGAAACGGAGCTGACTAGGAAACCCATGTGCTTCACAGAAGCCGATCAATTTAAATTTGATAGGACCACGGAATGTCCCCGCTGCTGTTCATCCTTTGATGATCAGCAACATAAGAAAGTGAGGGACCATTGCCATCTCAGTGGTAAATTTAGGTCTGCCTTATGCAGTAAATGCAATATGAAACTTGGGCTCATACGGCGAACGCTCCCCGTCATCTTCCATAACTTTAAATGTTATGATGCTCACATCATCATTCGCTATGGATTCGGTAAAATGAAATCCTGGTCATCCAAAGTGATTGCACAAAGTAAGGAAACATTTATGTACATCACTGCCAAAGTACAAGTCGATAAGACGAAGGAGAGGAAGCCCGTCTTCTATGACAAAGTTTCTAGATAGTTTTCAATTTATGTCTTCTTCGTTAGCCGCGTTGGCTAATAATTTAGAAACACTTCCCCTCACTCAACATTTAAAGAAAGACTATCCCAACATAAGTGACAGTCTGATGCGACGGAAAGGGGTGTTTCCTTATAGTTATTTTAGTTCAATGGACACATTGAAAGAAACAACCCTTCCGTCCATCGATAAATTTAGAAATGATTTGACGGGTGAGGACTGTTCGCTGGATGACTATAGGCATGCAGAGCAAGCATGGCTAGAATTTAGGTGTCGCACTTTTGGTGACTACATGCTTGCCTACCTAAAATTAGACGTCTATCTGTTGGCTGACGTGTTTGAGACCTTTGCGAAAGTCACATTAGAACAGGACGCCTTAGACCCCATCCATGTTGTTAGTTTGCCGGGTCTGTCCTATCAGTCAACCTTCAAGATGACGAAAGAGAGCATTCATTTACTGCACGATGCAGAAATGTACACGTTATTTGAACGTGGTATTAGGGGTGGCTTAACATTTGTCAACAAACATGTTGTCAACAGCACCCAAGACATAGGATCGACCACGCATTTAATGTACATAGACAAAAATAATTTATATGGGAGTGCATTATCCAAGCCTTTGCCACAGTCTCACTTCCAATGGGTAGAGCCCCATGACATTGAACACTTCTCCAATCCATCACACATCGTGGCACTGGGAGATGAGGGCGACATAGGTTATTTATTTGAAGTCGACCTCATCTATCCAGACTGTATTAAGAATAAGACAGTTGATTTTCCTCTCGCACCCGAATCTGGCATAGTCAGTCCAGATATGTTTTCTCCCCTTAATGGAAGAACACAATAAGCACTATGAGGCGGAAAATGACTTACACTACAAACCCACTAGGAAGTTGTTGCTCACCCAATTGAACAAGCAGCATTACATCGTGCACTATTCCATCCTCAAATTCTATCTAGGTATGGGGATGCAACTTGACAAACTCCATCGCGCTATCCAGTTTAGGCAGAAGCCGTTTCTAAAACCGTATGTAGAATTTAATAGTAAGAGACGGGCTGAATCCAAGAATCCTTTCGAAAAGGACTTCTTTAAATTTAAGAATAATGCCCTCTTTGGTAAAACCATGGACAATGTGAGAAAGCGCATGGACTATCGTATCGTGACTGATCCGGAAACGAGTATCACGTTATGTCGCTCGCCGTTGTTTTGCCACCTTGATGTCATTTCCGAAGACATCACTGGTTTTAAAATGTTAAAATCTGAAGTAGAACTTTGCAAGCCCATTTATGTCGGTCAAGCTGTCTTGGATCACTCCCAGTTATAAATGTACAAGTTATTTTACCACACTTTTAAAACGTGTCCATTGATCCAACATGTGGAATTAGTAGGAGGCGACACAGACAGCTTCTTCCTAGCTTTGACAACCACTAGCCAAGTCAAGCACGAAGACATTTTAAAATATTTAGCACCCAAGTTTGATAGTTCCAACTATCCCACTGACCATCCGCTTTACTCTACCACAAATAAAGCGAAGCTTGGCTGCTTCAAGGATGAGTGCGCTGGCAAACAGATAGAGGAGATGATCTTGCTTCGCCCCAACATGTACTCCATGAAGCTAAAATCCTCAGAGCTTTCCATAAAACGGGCGAAAGGCATCTCGAAGTAAATCGTTAGAAAAATGACACATAGGGACTATCAAGATGCCTTAGATTCACTAAAAATTAAAAATGTAGGAATGACCATTTTAAAACCACAGTCACATCAAGTCAGAACAACAACGTTTAGGAAACGAGGTCTCTCAGCTTGGTAAGACAAGCGATGCTGGATGAGTCCTAACCACTCATTACCGTACAGCCATCCAGACACTCATCTACCTCCACCCAAGAGACAGAAACTTTCTCCTCCTCCGTCCGGCGATGTCTGATGATGAATGCTTCCTCTCTGTTGTGGTTGATGTTTTGCTTTTTCGCTCCATGGCGTTTTCTATGGGGTGTTGTGAGTGAGTGCCTTGTAACATTCGTCCAACTCCTGATCACTTCATATCATGACTTGCATATCAACTGGTTTATCCTGACTTTATTGTGTCCCTGTACATGAGTGACTTCGTTTTCTCCCTGTACATGAGTGACTTTGTTTTCTCCGGTGATGTGAGCCATAAAAATTTTGTTTTCTGCTACCATCAGTATTAACTATGTGTGACTGTGATGAAATGTCTTTCATTCAATAACATATCATATACAGACTGTCTCGTTTTTCTTTTGACATAAGATGGGATTCTCACTCAATAGACAGAAGTAAAAGTTTTGATCATTTTGTAAGATGGGTAGGTATAGAAATAAAGTTGATGATTGTAAGGTTAGAAATAAAGTTATAACCATGTCGCTGTTTGTAAGATAGGTGAAATATAAATGAAGTTAGAATCACTTCACTGTTTGTAAAGTTAGCAATAAAGTTGACGTTTGTAAAGTTAGAAATAAAGTTATAACCATGTCGCTGTTTGTAAGATAGGTGAAATATAAATGAAGTCATAACCATGTTAGAGTTTGTAAGTTAACATCCTCACCAACGAATGTAACATCATGACAATTTCTTCGGCTTAGGAAACATCAACCACTTTGCTGACTCATGTCTATAAATAGTTCTGACTCATGAAGTGGTGAGGCGCCAGTCAGTTAGATAAGAATCTTATCAGTCTTATTCAACCTTTTCACCGACACGTGTGTGTGGGCGTTATTTATCAGACAAAGCGATGGCGCCTTACGTCAGACAGCGTGACTTTTTCACCGACACATGTGTGCGGGCGATAGTTCATTGCGATGACTCATTCAAAACGCATCATGTGATTAACACGATTCTATTAACTGTGACTCATACAGATAACGCATTAAAGATTTAACAATGTCAGCTACTTTACTGATATCACGTAAACCAGTCATGATGCAATGTCCGTTGTGAAACACTGCAATATGTACAGGATACCACTTCCGAATCAGAGCAGCAGGAAAGAGTTCAGTTTCATAAAATATACAGTGATTACTGGTTTTAATGTTGGCTAGATTCACTAACATCTTCAATTGAACAGACACTACTATATTCTTCAATGTCAGGGGACTGAGGCGTAGATGAGGTATGAGCGTTCGCATTTTCTTGACGACTTCGTAACACATGGACTGCATCACGAAATGAGAAAGGTTTTCTAGGACTTGAATATTGCCGAAGCGAAAGATTTGAAGATTTCGACCATTGCTCATGCGAATGACCAACATTTGCGGACGACCGCGATGATAGGCTGAATCGGGAAGATGGGTATGCAACTGTTCTAAATCGATGTTTCTTCTGAGATTCATTTCGCGCATGATTTCGCGTTGATGATGCGGATGGGGAGCATGACTCACAAATGACATGAGGGTTGAGTGAACTTCCCTTTTATACTTTTCCCGTGAGGGTTTTGGAATCACAATGTAGCAGTGATCATTATGTAGAATCATCTCTTGAATGCGAATAAATACAATGCCGTCTCCTACGTTAATGAAACGACAAGAGTTGGATAGGATAGCGCGATGCAACCTTCGTAGTTGAAAGCGTTCTAGAGTTATCTGGAGTTGACGTTTCGTATCATGAAATGTAACACACTGATTTTTCCATGATACATGGAGTCATGCTGATAATTTCCACATGTTTAAAATCTAAGTGAAGAAGGGTATGACTAAGAAAGAAGGAGAGAGTCATGTTCATGTGTGGCATGGTGAGTGTACAATTTCTTTCTTGATACGGTGGCTGTTAGGCCGTGGTCTCATAAAGACCGATGGTGCGTTCTCAGTGTGTGGAGAGTGTTACTGTAGTTGATCATCATCAACATGGACATCATTTTTAAAGGTTATGGAGATAAGATAGGGATTCAACGTAAACAACCTTTCGTCCATGCGCGGACCCATGTAGATGGTTTGAATTTTAATTTCGAAGGAGTAGAATCCTTTTCCCAAAATGGGGAGTGGTTTGCAATTGAGTAAGTCGAGTTCGTTGCCCTCCTTTTCATGGATGATGAGACAGTGTCTATCTATGTGAACATACATGTATCGTCTTTCCATGATGGGAACTTGTGACCGCTTCCTATTGTGTCGAACAATTTCTTTGGGAATGGTGAGATTTTCTTTCAGGAATGTTTCAAGAGTATTGGATTGCAACCGTGTCCAATAGTCTAATGGCACACACACGGCCAGTCCATGCTTTGTTGACATAACCTTTAGATAATTTATCCGATGACTTGGAGTTTTTAAGGTCACGGCTTCTCCATGGTGAGTTATCTTTTGATTGAAAGCATTTTTACCCGATGCTAAGGTAAGGGAGTTCAGTGTACCCAGTGCGACAGCAGAGGAGTTGATGGCTTTGAGCAACTGCATGGTTAGCGCAAGGACGGAAATAAATGCCATGAGCTCAGTCGTCTGTTTTATAACCAAACCTAGCTCCAATCACATGCGTTTCCCTTTTCACGTTTTCCCTGTCTTTGTTACGTGACAAAGAGTTATCACACGTGAACTTTTGACTGCGTGGGTGGAAACCTTCCCTATTTATACACAAAGTCGTTCTAGTCCTCACAAAGACTTTAGTGACACATCCCTTCTAGCGAACAAAGACGCATTCATTTATCTAACAAAGAGCCCAACAGTAATGCACAAAGCGCAATGACTCATGTCGTGTCACGCCCCTTTTCTCGAACAAAGACGCATTCATGTATCTAACAAAGAGCCTGATAGTACTGTGCAAAGCGCAATGACTCATGTTGTGACACGCCCCTTTTCTCGAACAAAGACGCATTCATTTATCTAACAAAGCGCAATGACTCATGTTGCTCTATACACCATTACAAAATACTCAGTGAAAATAAATCTTTATTGCATCTACACAACATGTCGACCATCAAACAAAGTCGTGGATGTAAACACACTCAGTTGAATCATGATATGATTAACAACGTACGCATTTCCTTCCATCGTCTCTTCTATTCTCTCCATAATTTTCTCCATATGACGACCATAAAATTGATCACTAAGAGTAATCCATTCTGTGCAATAAGATCCCAAACGAAGTGGTTTTTGCAAATTTTTCAACTCTATATAAGCAACGAGTCTACTCTTTACATCTTGAGGTTGTAAACTCTCCATCAATCTTTTGAAGAGAGAAAGACTTTCAGTTAGCACTACTTTCATATCATTCATCTTCATTTTAAATGTAAGTTTCCAATCTTGTAAAAATCCATCGAATCCTTGTTGATCAAGTGTCAAATGACACATGTGGTTACTTAAGGTACGATGCGCCATCATAAACGTTGTGACTATAGATTTTGCATTGCTTCAATGACTTCCACTATGAATAAAACAGAAATAACAATCATGTTCCACTGTAAGTTTATTCAACACCAGACAAAATTCACAAGTACAGAATACACTTCATGAAATGATCATCATTCATTCACAAGGAGTAAAAACATGTTTTACATAGACCCATGCTGTTGACAATAATATAGATGCAGTTCATAAACGTCATAGAGACTACAATACCAGCGTGAAGAGAGTTTTGCAATGTAGGTGGCTTTATTTCTAGTATTACAATCGGATGGTGGTCTGTAAAGGTGATGTCTCTCACCGAAACATATAGCCATGTCAAAAATCATTTCATCTCTAAACTTCTTTTCATCACAATCCATATGATAGTCTTGTCTTACACGATCTACCCAACATGGTAAATATAAATTATCAATGTGCAACTGAAGTGTTGCTGCTTCTCGTTCAGAATCATTTCCTAATATTTTAACAATATGAAAACCTGACAGCCACCGTTTGAAATCACTTATCAAATACGTTTCATTTACAAATCCAATATGAATCAAAATAGAAGGATCAAGTCCATGCACATGAGGTCGTGACCATTCGTCTTTGTGTGGAGGACAGTAGGCAAATCTATGATATACACTAACAACAGTTTGATCACTTTCTCTCATTGCAATAGCACTCAATTCCTGCATGGGTGTTCCCTCACTGCCTATGAAGATGACAACCTACAATATCAAAAAGACTTCACTACAAGATAATACATTGAGCAGGAACTTTACAAGGATGTCTGTCCTTCACATAACAAAAAATACATACAACATGATTACAATGTTTTATTTGAACATAACGCGCAAGACTGCGTTTTCCACATTCACTACATACTAACTGATTACAATACTTAAGATTTTTCTTTGGTGGTAACACCATCTTTCTTTGATGCGCGACGACGTTTAGGTTTTGTGACAGGTTCTTGACACTCTTTGACACAAAATCAATGACTTTCTCAATGTGATCAAGACCTGTTAACTCAGGTTGATGATGAACTTGACCAATGCGCAAATTTAGAGAAATCAAATTACCGTCAGATTGATGAGGTCCGACATAAACAGCAGGCACCTCAATATGAAAGGAATAAAAGCCTGCACCTAACGATGACAATTCGGTTTCAACTGACTATTCAACTGTCACTCCTGAAGTGACTTTACAATACTTGCTTTGTAAAATATAGCAGCGAGTGCCGCAATACAAAGGTTTATAATAAGAAGTTTTCTTTTCTGGCCACAACTGTAATAGTTCAGTAGGAATAAGAGCCTTTTGCCTCACAACGTCTTCTAAAATGTCAAGCTGCTGACGCAACCAATTATCAATAGGGATACTCAGGTTTTCACCGCAACGATTTACTTGCGTATCCACTTTTGTTAAGTATACCGCCGACGTTTGAAGATAGAGTCGAATACCGTTGAAGCGCACTTGTTGTTTGTAGGTAGGATAACCGTGAATTACCTTTTCAATTTTCAGATTCCACAGCTGGAAATGTTGAGGATTCAGTGATGCTGTTGTTGGAGTAGGATTCATGGCCATGGAAGTCTGTAACGAAAGAATACCACTAAGTACATTCATGATCATCAGAGAAAAGAAAATTGTTAGCTTGGCAGTGACATATGAGGTGGCCCTTAAGAGGACCTTTTGGAGCGTTTACATGATTTAAAGCTTATCACCAAAGAGTCTATCCTCAAAGAGTCTTCGTCATCGTCCAGTAAATTAAATGTCTTGGGCTTAGGACCCGAATTAAGTTTCCAATCCTGAAAGGACCTAAAGGTAAAGCGTCTAGGTGGTGGTGGTGATGGTTCAACAAAATAAGCTTGTACAATCATCGGCCACACACTCTCCTGCGTCTCTCTTCTAAAATGTTGGTAAGGTTTAGGCCACACCGTCATGACACTCACTTGTAAATTTGCAAACAGGATTGAATCAGACAAAATTGAGACGGAGAATGGCTTGAGCAAATTACACACGCTTTCCAAGTCAAGAGAATTAAATGAAGAGAAAATGGAGAGACGTCTGCTTTTATAGTCTCCTGCGAATCCACATTTGACACTATGAGAGCCAATCAGGGACTCCGTTTCTCCCCTGACTTCGTTGCAGCAAGGAAAAAGGAGGCACGCGGACGACTGACTCATGAATGCTTTTCCCAAATCGTGTAGTCAAATCTAGTTTAGCACATTGAGTTGAATATGAATGTGTTTTATGCGACATAAGAGCAAGTTGGATCCATGCTCATGAAATGAATCTAGTCGAGATCCAATTTTCGCCATGTGTCGCTGATAGAAATCTTTGGGATCATGTATCGTCTCTGCAGAATAGGATGCAAAATGAAACACTACACGCTCACCTGCATGTTCATCAGTCACTTTCTCAAATTCAATCTCTGCAACTAATCGTCCTTTCACATCTTTATTCATCAAACTGTCCATGAACTGTTGGAAAACGAAGCAACTTTTAGCGATAGCAAATTCTAAGTCTGCCTTTTCATGATGAAATGAGAGGATGTAGTCCCTAATCACACCACAAAGACTTTGTCGATGAAAACGTAGTGAACAAAATTCATTCGTAAACTCTACTGCTTCTGTCATCTTTCTTCCTTTCACTTTGGAGACATAGCATTAATGACATTCAGGTGTAACATGGCACGCTGATTCCAAATCTGGTCCCTCTTTTCCCGTCCGAGGCTTTCTTCACCCGCTAGAGCGATTTTCGTAAAAATTCTAACTCTGTCATTTTTTCACCAATGCCCCAAATTTTCAATGGCGTCTCATCTCTATACGAACGCAGATAGGAACAAGCCGTTTCATCCACTGAATTTGTCTCACTTTTAGCTTTCAAATGAGCTATTGCACGACTTTCTACAATCTCTACAACCAAAGTTGGAAGTCTCGTTCCAGAAGGGGGGAGGTCAGAACTTTTTCTCTCCGATTGAGCTGGAAAGAAGTTCCTAGACCCAACATTGACCAAAACGTCCGAATTTGCACTCCATTTTCCCATCGGAGACCTCCTTCATGCCGAAAAACGACTTTTCTCATCCCAAAACATCCAACACCTGACTTTTCCAACTCGACGTTTTCCTGCCATTTTCCTCTCTCAACCCAGGAAAATAGGACCAAACTGAGCTTTCCACTGCATTATTTTTATCATTCTTAGCTTTCAAATGAGCTATCACACGACTTTCTACGATCTCTAACACCAAAGTGGGAAGTTTGGCAGGAGGGGGGGACGTCCTCAAAACTTTTTCTCTCCGATTTCCCTGGAAACATCTTTTCTAATCCAACATTTCACGTAGATTCCGAATCTGGCCTCCGTTTTCCCCCATCCGAACCCTCTTTCATGTCGGAAAACGACTTTTCTCATCCCAAAACCATCAACACCCACCCTTTTCCAACTCTGCCGCTCCACCCCTTGCCTCTCAGGAAAACTCCTCCTGCCTTCCTTCCACACCCAAAATTTCACGCAGATTCCAAATCTATACTCCACTTTCACATCCAAACCCTCCTTCATGACGATTTCCAACTTTTCTCATCCCAAACACCAGCAACACCCACCCTTTCCTCACTCTATCCCTCACACATTCCTATCACCTTCCTTCCCATCCCTTACCAGAAAACTCCTTCCTTCCTTCCAGAGGGGGGGGGTTAGGGACCCGTTTCCTCCTCTCGGACCCATGATGACTCATCGTTGCACATTTTGTCCTTGAATTTGGGATGGGATTACTACTTGCGCTTAATGTCACAGTTTCTATTATATTTGCATTATTAAACCTTTAATTGCGAAAGTGCTCCAATGGCTGACTTGTTGACACATTAACCGGTTCGTAGCATATTTCACTGTGCTTAACCCTCGAACTACAAAGGGTCGATAAATGCAACACACTTTCTTAAATTTTTGGTTTTCAAATGATGATAATCATCCATATAAATCAATTTTCTGTGACTTTAACTTTGTCTAAATGCATCATAAAAATTGCAAATTTTAACCCAGAAATAACTGCTTACACGTAAATGTCAAGCCAACACGTTATTTGTCAAAAGATGCATGATTTGAAAATAAGGTGATACCTCCAGATAGAGTAATAAGACCAAAATTTCTCGAAATATACGTTTATTGCTGGCGCTTCGGACGTTCGTCCTTTGTCAAGGCACAAGTGCAATTCACAGAAGTATGGGCATTCGCTCACGAGCAAAATAGGCTTATATACAAATTTTGGCCTTATTACTTTATCTGGAGGTATCAACCTTATTTTCAAATCATGAATCCTAGGCACCTCCTGCTCACGGCTCTTTTGCATGTGTCAAAAGATGACTATTGGTGTGGAGAGATTTTTCGATTATATCAAGGAATACCAATGTGTGATAAACTAATCACCTTTTCTCCTGACTTGTAAAAACTTTCAAGAATTCTAGTTTTCCTATTGTGTTTGGACGGAAGGTGGCCAATTGTCTATTTTCATAATCACTTTGATTTGTCAGAAAACATTTTATTCACTGCAAAGCATAACAAACATTTCCGTGGTCATCAACCCATGTCATCAAACGGAGACGAGAGTTTTGAGAAAGTTAGCCAGAGCCTTGGCAATGGAGTGCGTCATTACTTGATTTAGATGATCTGTGGGCATGCATGCTCAGGTCATCTCCCTCATGGAACAATTACATGTAAGTGGTCGACTGCGAGCACGAATTGCTGAAGCCACAAGTGGCTGGTTACGGCACCAAGATGTCAGTGATACAGCAATGCCGGAAACTGTCAAGAGACTGCAATATTGTAAAGAATTGAAAGGACCCAGTTTGTGCAACCATGTAAGCCCGTTATCAATAAAAATGTGTTAAGTAAAATCGTTTTGACTCAATTTCTTTGACGCATTATGAAAGTGTGTATAAACTATAGAATATCAGCTTACACATGATCAAACTGTGACGCAATTCCGCACATTTTCATGCATGTAATGCAAGCGTGTAACGCAGCGGAGAGTAATGAAGTTTCGCATTTTCAGACAATCAAAGAGTCAACTGATGTGTAAAATGTCGTTTTGTATAATACAGTCCGTTTCATAAAAAGTGGATCATCCTAAAATTTGACTAAATAAAACATAAGTATGATACAGAAAGCATTTTTCATGTTATTTCATGTCCCTAATATATTTAAATGTCCTTATATAATCTGATAAGCTATGATACAGTAACGGTTCTTAAGAAGCTAATATTTTGTGGCCCTACCCTTATTGTCAATGACATTACCAATTCGTCTAGGCATTGATTCGATGATATCGTTGATTTTTGACTGATCTAACTTTCTCCACTCTCTTTTTAACAGTGACGTAAGTTGTGATACGCCATCTGTAGGTAGCAGTGAATGACGAACGTTGCGTTTTAGAATACTCCATACATTTTCTATGGGATTCAGATCAGGAGAACGAGCTGGCCAAGATAATGTCCTAAGCCCTAATTGAGACTTGCATAAGTTGACTGTACTACTCCTGTGACACGTAGCATTATCATCCATAAATAACCAAGTCGATGGATCACCAAGTTGATCTGTCATTTGGCCAATGTTCATTCGTAAAACATTCACATAGCGTTCAGATTTCATGGTTCCTTGCTGTATGTGAAGTTCAGAGCGGCCATTGGTCCAAATGCCAGCCCAAATCAGTAGAGTCGCACCACCTTGTACCCGGGGACGATGTAAATGTCTCGGAATTTCCTGATCAGATTTTATCCATAATCTCAATCGACCATCACTATCCTTGAGACGGACTGATGCCTCATCAGACCAGACAACCCGATCCCATTGATTTCGCCAGTGACAATGACTCATTGCCCATCTGAGCCGTCTTTTTGTATGCTGATCTGATAATTCGAACTGAGAGGGCCTCTTACAGCTCTTGAAATTCGACTCAATAAGTCTACGAATAGTGGACTTAGAAATAGACGATTCTAGTGCAGCCATCTCAGTTAACGAGAGACTTGGATCAACTTTAACAAATCTCAAAATTAGGCGGTCTCTACGTTTGGATGTTTTGCGTGGACGGCCAGAGCCCTCTTTACGACAGAGTCGAAAATCATCATTATGCCATCGATGCACATTTGTGTAAGGGACATTTAGTCGCTTGCTTGTAGCTCGCAAAGAAAATCCTAGTTCTAGCAAGGCTGACACTTTGCCTTTTGTGAATGCGATCTCGTTATTGTTCATTTGTGCTTTGTATTGTTTTCAACCGGTAAGAGATAGATTTCTAGCTGAAAGCAATCAGGAGTGCTGCCAACACCACCGCAACGAAGTCAGGAAGCTATGGAACATGAAGTCCAGTTAATCACATGTAGCAGTTACATTATTGTTGATGAATAATGGTGCTATACTGGCTCTGTTTGACCAATTTTCTTTATTTTTGTTTTGCTTGATAGCTTTTGGCTTGCAGAACAACATATTACATAACAAAGGAAGCAAATGTAATTTTATAAGAGTGAGGTATGATTTTGTGTAACATTGCTAAATGAAGATCAAATTATCTACTACTTTTTTATCTATAACAGGAAGACAACTCAATATTCATGCTTGAAAATTCCAACAATGATATTAGTAAGCACAACTGACATATCTTCCAAATTTCAGAGAAATTCGTTCAAGTTTGGCGGAGTTAGACAAAGTTGAAGTTAAGGCAATGTTTAAGGGTGATCCATTTTTTATGAAACAATCTGTATATAGTGTCTCCAGTTTGTCTTACTTGTCTTTTTTTGACGATTTTTTAGAGAACTGTCGATGTCGGCCTGCAATGTGTTGATATTATACGAATGTTATTACAGCCTGCACAACTCACTTTTCACCTAAAATCAGAAATAAAATCGATGGATAAATGGATTCGATCAAGCGAGAAGAGATCTTTTTGGATATCATAGTTGTTGTGTGCTAGGCAGTTTGTCTTCTTGCTTTATTATGCGTTTTATTGTTTTGGTGAGAGCAATCTCCATTCCATTGTTAGAGCAATAACTTTTCCGCGGCATGCATTTCAAGTTCCAATGTCATGCAAAAGTCCAGCTTGTGTCAGCTATCTACGGTACATGACTGACAATAGACATGTCATGTCATCAGACAATGGATGACCAAACAATTGGTAGCTGACCGTGAGCGAATCTTCACAGACGTATTTAACGCGGCATGAACAACGGCCGCTGACGCATTCTGGTCTCTCCAAGCGAAGTTGTCGGCGAGAGCCGTTGACGGTGTTGCAGCCTATCTTCTGTGTGCGAACTATCATCGAACTGCTGCGGACGTGATCACCACGGCTTGTGGTCCTGGAAGAATCTGGAGACTCTGTTGGTGCTGTGACTGTCTTATAACTGTGAACGTACCATCTGTCCTTATAAGGACTGTTTGCACCATTTATTTATTTTCACAATATAATTTATCCACATTTTTCATTTACATTTTTCAATCATATGTTTTGGGAATATTAAGAAAATAATAACCCGTAACATAGTTTATATAAAAACCGAGAAATGCAACCCTGAGAGCCCTAAAACTGTTTTGACCTGTCGATATTACACGACATTTTCCACGCATGGTCTAAATAGACCTAATAATTCATATAGGGATACATTCAAATCTTGTGAAGGCGATATTCTATGAGACAGCAAACAATAGTAGGTATGGGCAACAACCTTTCCTCTCATCTTGCTATATTTTATGTCTGATATTGAATTTCTCATCTTCGAAACATTTCCTGGAAAGTTTAAATTTTGGAAGAGATACATTGATGATGTATTTGTAGTTTCCTTCTCTCCACTAAATGAACTTCTTTATAATCTTTATAATAACATCTGGTTTAGTCATAAAAAGTTGAATACAAAAGAAAAGTCATGAAAAAAGTCATAAGTCAAGCTTCGAGGATTGCAGCCGCGTTTCCCCTTTGTACATTTATGCTGATCCTTTGTCTCAGCCAAATGGCCTCTCTTGGATAATTTGTGGCAGATGTTATACGCCTTCTAAGATCGGTGATGAACCGTGCTGTTGAAGGTCCCATCACCCCAGTTGTTTCAATAGCAAAGGCTGAAAAATAAAGGCCTCGGTCAGATTTTTATATTTATTCACCTTAGTGATTTCTGCATGTTTGGCTGCTGATGTTGGAGTAACAGACGACTGATCAGACTACTGATGTAGTGATGACGGGGAGTATGTATCTGTACATGTGCAGTCCGAAACTAAGCATTTTCCGCTAACAAAGGGGAAAATCGTCATCCCGCCTGGCCTCTTTCTGTCACCACGATCAAGACCATTAGGTTCTCTAACAGCGGCAAGTCCACATTTCACCAATGCTAAGCGGATTGTCTCGTTGAGAGCGCCGTGGCGAGGTATTCTGCCTGCACTCATCTTGCACGACTGCGTGATCTAGCCGTAGAGCGATGATTCTGCGTTCCATAGATTCCCTGTCAATGCTTGTGCGTTTTCGGGTGACATTTGATGTAGAGGAGCAGCTTCAAACTTAGATGTTAAATATTTAGCATAGCTCATAATATGTTTACCGACGCTCAGAATGCAATATTCGTAGTAGTTATACCATAGACAAATGTGGTGTATGGAGATTTATTTTCATATTTTCAAAACATGAGTATTCCGTATATATACACTTTTATTATGCTAGAGATCACAGTGGAATGGACGCAGCAGCAATGCCTTCATCATTCATAAAATCTATTTGACCATGAAGCAGCGTCGTCCTTGCACTTTAATTGTCTGAATGAATTCTACCGCAGTATATTCGATTATTCGACTATTTTGCAGTTTATTTCATATATCATTTGTAAAACCTCATACTCATTGTTTGAATAATTTTGCATGTTGTATAGGCAGGAGATTTAACAAGAAGTTCTGTTAGTCATACACGTATAATTAAGCTGTTTTAGAAAATGTATTCCAATGTAGACATATCTAGTGCCTTCGAATGAATTGGAAACGCATTTTAAGACTCACATTAGAATTCAGTTGACCAGTGTATAAGTGTAACTAAATTAAAAAGTATTACACTTAAAAAGCAAACACTATAACGGATACCGGTTTATGATAGCTAATTTGAAATTTTACAATGTGAACTCTCGCATGATTTATGGCACCATCATGTGCGACAAGAGAACATGAGATTCGATTGCATTTTGACAAAATCAATATGGTCCGTTTTTATGAACAACTCTAGTAGGCCTGAAGGCAGGATGAATATAGCAATTTAAAAGGCCCAAAATCATTTAGCGAAATTTCATCAAGTGGTAGACGTCACCAATCGTGCGTCAGGCATGACAGTTGATGTTCATATATGATTTACATATTAGATTTCATATAACATATAAGATGTTCATATCAGCTTTGCATAATAAAATACACGTTGCTTTCCTGCCAACGTTACTTGCTCACAGAACGCAATGCATACAAGTCCATGCCCTATTACTTCCCTACTTGTGTCAGAAGTGATATGATAGGATAGATAGGTAGGTATTTGAACAGCTTGCCATGAACTTGTCTACGAGCATTGATTGTTTACAAATCGTGCAGTGATAGAGAACTAACTGCTACAACACCACAAGAGGAAAATTACATCTAACACCGATTGCGTTCATTTTCAAGGACATGCATCATTTCTACGAAACATGCATTTCCAAAAAAATACAATCCTCTTAATTGATTTAGTTCTATGAATCATTCATCATGATCTGGTATTTTAGACAGGGATACATTTTTAGTCAAGTGATTTACAAATTTAGTAATTCTTACCATGAGAGGAAGGTAGCCTCATGGCAAGTACTCGTTGACATTATAAGTCATGGAATGATCGATCAAACACCACTCTACATACCTTCTGCTTGATTCTATGATCAAATAAAAAACTGCATATTCATGAGGATTTCTTGGACATGGACTTGCGCTTTGCCTTTTGCGTGTAAATTTCATTGGAATAGAGCATATCTTGCCATGAGAGGAATGTAGCCTCATGACTCGATGACATCAGAAATCGTTGAAGGATCAATAAGACATGCCACTCTACATACTTTCTACTTGATTCTGTGTTCAAATGAAAAATGACCTATTCATGAGGATTTCTTGGACATGGACTTGCGCTTTGCCTTTTGCGTGTAAAAGTGCATTGGAAATAGAGCATATCTTGCCATGAGAGGAAAGTAGCCTCATGACAAGTACTCGTTGACATCAGAAATCGTGGAAGGATCAATAAAACACCGATCTACCTACTTGTAGACGCCACTCTACATACTTTCTACCAGGGATCCGGAGTCGGAGTCCCGGAGTCCTATCATTTTTGCTGGAGTCGGTGATAGGACTCCAGACTCTGGCCTATAACTAGACCCGAAATAATATAATACAAGCAAATTATTTATTCTCGTGCATAGCTGTCATTGTCCTGATGTTAACTTTCTCCGTTAAGCAAAATTACAGAGACACTGCTGCATATAAAGCTTATAATAGTTGAGGGAATGAACTGTGACAGTGAATAAAGGATTGTCCTTTCACTCGGTGATTTAGTAGAGAAAACAAGCCTTCCTAGCCTCGATCACACCTACGCGCATAAGGTCACATCAGAGACAAAAATGAAATACTAGTTATTTGAGAAAATTACTTAACTCTTACCCTCACGTTAATCGTGGGTGATGGCTCCTCTAAAGCGCATGTTAAAATCGAAAGTGCACTCATATTTTTTGGAGAAGGATGGGAGATTTTCCTGCCTGGTAGAGACTGGAGAAAACCGTATGAAGCACACATCAAGAAGATGGGAGGAGCCGAGTCGCATGTATCCAACTGAAAGCG
The DNA here is from genome assembly GCA_907163375.1 of Prostheceraeus crozeri. Classification (NCBI taxonomy): domain Eukaryota; kingdom Metazoa; phylum Platyhelminthes; order Polycladida; family Euryleptidae; genus Prostheceraeus; species Prostheceraeus crozeri. The sequence goes on from CAJQUW010005468.1 coordinate 84,409, forward strand.
ACATCTGATCAACTATCATCGAAAATGATTGATAATTGATACAATAATCACTAAACATAGGTTAAGGTAAGCCAATAATGATCTATGACGTAGTCTACCAGTTAATTTTTCAAAAAACTAGGCTTGTATACTTGCCACCCGGAGTCGGAGTCGGAATCCTATCAACATGATCGGACTCCGCATCCCTGCTTTCTACTTGATTCTGTGATCAAATGAAAAATGATCGCAATGAAGAAATTCATGAGGATTTCTTGGACATGGACTTGCGCTTTGCCTTCTGTGTGTAGAAGTGCATTGGAAATAGAGCATATCTTGCCATGAGAGGAAAGTAGCCTCATGACAAGTACTCGTTGACATCAGAAATCGTGGAAGGATCAATAAGACACCACTCTACATACTTTCTGCTTGATTCTATGATCAAATGAAAAACCACCTGTTGATAAGTAGTTGTTAGACATGGACTTCCGCATTGCCTTCTGTTGTGTAAAGGGCATTGGAAATACAGTATATTTTAGCCTGAGAGGAAGGTAGCCACATGAAAATTGATTGTTGACATCAGAAGTCGTGGAAGGCTCAATAAAGGCAACAACACTATGAGCTCCCAACAATGTTCCGAGTTTTTCAAAGCAAATAATTAAGCAATGATATGAAACGAATTATTAAGAACTCCTGACCATAGTTTTTCAAAACAAAAATTCCATCTTTAGCTGTTTTGACACCCATATTGCTCCAAAAAACTAGCTTCAATTATTTTTCTTTTGTATTGTTGCGCAATAGTAATTTGTGCTAATTTCAGAAACTCATATTTGAAGTTACTATGTTACCTATGAATATTAAAAGAGGTTCAGTTTTACTGAAATCTTGATAAATCAGACTTCATCTGTCGGGGTGTGATGCCTTAGGACTTATTCCTCATTTGGGTAGATCAAGTGGAAAATTAGATTCAAATTCACAGCGGTATTTTGTCTGAAGTATTCGAGATTAAATGTAAGTCATTCGAGAGTCCCTGTAACCATCTAAGCAAATTTTCCGCATAAATTATCAAATTCCTCTCTACGGCTATGAAACTCAAATTTAAGACTGTCCTAATTAATTGTAGAATTGATATCTTGTGTACACAATATGAACGATCGGTAAGTGTCACACATTCCGAGCAATTAGACAATAATCGGTTGGGCTATGTAAACTAGCACCGATAAAGAAATGGGAAACTCTGCGAGCACGCTAAATCTGCTATTGTCAGCGAACGCCATTTATCGCTACAGTTAGGACCACAGAATTAGATTCATTTGCGCGCGGTTCGGTTTCCTAGAAAGGAAGAATTGTATGTAACCTTAATATTGAAATGGCACATCACCGAATTAGAAAACTTGCTCCTTCTCGAATGGATAATTCGTGTATCGCTTGCTATTGGAAATGGCAAACAATAAGCTGTCAGCAGAGCCAGTGAGAGATGCGTGCGTGCTGTGATATCACTTCGCACACACCAAAACACACATCGATGCCTGGCTTCGATTCAATGTATGCACTATACAGTGAGCAATGCCGAGGAGAGGATCATCAAGTGAACTAAGTTTCGTACGCCTGCTACTTTCTTTAATAATGATCGGAAGGGTCAACATTATGGAGAAAACTTGTGGGCAATGATCTGAATTCTTCGAATCTGAAGGAATTTTGGCAATCGAAGCACTTCGCTGGAACTCACATTAATCCGCAAGCGACGCACGACTTTTTTTCCTATCTCTGTAAGGTATTAGGAATTCCTTTTTGCCCACCTAATAGGTTCCTCAATGTGCCATCCATTTCGTATTAATCACACTTCTAGCAAACCGAAGCAGATAAACAAAATATTTAATTCTGTGGTTAGGACAAAGGGAGTTATTATATTTCTGTCAACAGATTTTCACTTAATTGTCAAAGCTATCGGAGCAAGTTACATTTCAATTGAATGAATAAAACTTTTCCTTTAAATAAAATAAACAATGTACGGTTGAATTTAGGTTAAGCCTGTGCTCAAATTTGTTTTGAAAATTTGTGTCATTCAATAAACTCGACAACTCTTTTTTGTTGAAATATCTTTGACAAACTGTTTAGTATCTCGCCATGACATGTGATTTTCATTGTCAAATACAATACGCAACCGGCATAGAGGTTCTTATGTTATTATACTGACTTGCAAACATAGCTTACAATGCAATACGAATGCATGCATTCACGGACAGAAAACTGAGTGCTTCAACAGCCAATCAGGATCCATTACCGATAATGCCTTTCTGCCGGGAGTATTATTAGATAACTTATCATTGAAAATCTTCTATGACACATCTAACCTGTAATTTATTGAAAGAAATCAAAAAGGAACAAGTTTTCATCCGAGAATATAGCAAATAAAGTCGAAGTTCAAAGGAATATCACGAACTTTCCCCTTCGGCTTGATCACTGCAATAATCCGGCAGATGAATGGCGAACCCTGCATGAGAGTTCCCACAAAGTTTTCGTATTTCCTGCCGTTTTCTGGTATGCTGATCACGTATCTGAATGAGAGCATCTTGGCATCCTTGATCATTGTGCATTTGTGGAAATTACTGGATCGCAGAATTTCCAAAATATTCTGCTCTAATTGAAACACAAGCTTTGCGGCTTCTCCGCAAGTTTACCTCAGGGATAATTATAGAATTTCCAGAAATATCAACCATGCACAGTAATTGCACTCACAGGTCTGTACCGGGGAAAGATTTTGGATAGCTCAAATACTTGCTTAAATCCGTGGAAAATAATGCAAAAATACCGCCAGTGTTTTAAAATAAGAAATCTGTTGATCTATGACGAAATCTATATTTAAAACATTTTACAAAATCTAAGTAAATAAACAATAAATTGGGAATACATCGCTAGAAACGATATTATGCTGAGGCCTTTCGACAACACCGTCAGTCATCATCAGAGCCACTGAGTGATGATGGAGTGACTCTGATGATAATCGACGGTGTTGTCGAAAGGCCTCAGCAGAATAAAGGATTTACTTTGTATGCATTGATCGTGTTTTTTGGGCTCCTTACAATTGAGTGAATAACATAGAGCAACCTACCCTAGCCCAGGAGGAACCATATGGCTGCATGAAGCAAGGTTTCGGCCCTAACCTCCAAACTGTGCCACATGGCGGGGCCAAGCCAACCATATCGAATGAACGATAAGGAAGGTCTCTCCAATCCTGATGAAACATACCAGAACCTAACCGAAAATAAGTTTTTCGATTTAGCGAGCGAAGGAAACATAAGAATATGGAAAATAGTCGCTAATCTAACATACATATGATGGAAGGTATTTGGTGAGGCGAAAAATAGCCAAACTCATAAACGAGGAACCTATTTCTCGAGAAGGACTTTATGCAAGCATTAACTAGCGGATTAACCTTATAACCCCTTCCTTTGAAGATATTGAAAATGCCCTTTGCTCTTGATGTGAAGACGGGAGCATCAGATGAAATCCTAGCGAACGTGATGAGTTGGGCAGCAAAGATGTTAAAGCCAGTGTTCAAAGGCATATTACTCTCGGGGAAAGTACATAGCACCACTGGGAAGCTGAACTCATCAACCTTATGGTAAACCTCTGTGTTGTATGGGCCTACATTTCGGATCTTGATTTTAACATCCAAATAATTTGCGCATTTGTTGTTATCACCGCTTCTGCTAGCCAAGAGGTCGATCGGGTGGATTTCAGGAAGGATCTTATCAAAGTGCGTGTAACGAAACACACAAATGCCGTCGACATACCTAGTGGTGCGAGAGAGAAGTTCGGCCAAGCCAAATCTCTTACTCGCTAGAAGCCCCGTCACGAACTTGAGCTCCCTGTATGTTGAGAATAGGTCGTTAGCGAGAGTGAACTGGAATTCCCACCCATAGGAATGTCGCAAATTTGTTTAAAGACAAGTCTCCCGAAGGTAAAAAAGTGTTATCTAGGATGAAACCAATAGCAGTGAGGAATTGGGCTTTGGCCCAACAGTGATATCCTCTATACTTCTTATTCGAGAAGTTCTATAATATGCAGATGAAGCTCTTGGAACTGCCAAAAATTATCTCGCATAAGCCTCTCAAGGAGTCCTTAACCTGGCTTAAATCAAGGTTTGCTTAGAGTGTGAAGAAATCATAAACTTGCAAAGAATGGCAATTCAAACCCGATATCCTGTCTAGAAACTCCCAAGAAGAGTTAATGCTCCAGAAGGCGTTCACACCCCAATTATTCTTGATGGAGAGGCAATAACTACTAAACTTGTCCCGAACCAATTGCAAACCCTTGTTCACAAGTATGGCCAAATCTTTGGAAGTGCTGTTCCTGGCACCAGCTATGAATCTGCTTTTATACGGATTCTTGTACAATTTGGGTATCCAGAAAAGTTTAGGTAAAACCTTGAACTTATCTTTATCTATTCAAGGCCAAAAGAATCATTGAGGGCAGTGCAATGTTCGGCAATAATGTTATCGACGGAAGAGGTAATCGCCAAAATGTCAGAGCCTAGTTCGTTCAAGAGGACAATAAGGTAATACTTCTTACACACTATGACAAAATTGTCGGCGACCTTATTCCTTCTGAAAGTTTGAAATGAAGTTTCTACATTCTTTAGATCTTAGTACCTCGTGCAAATGCAAGGATGGAAAGTTAGCACTTAGGAAGGAGATGCGATTATCAGTTATCTTAAGGACAGCCTCAGACCAATTCAGGAGGTCTGGACTCTTAAGGGCGCACTTTCTACAAGACTTTTCAATAAAGGAAACTGAGTCACTTTTAACGCTGACTTTAACAAAATCCTAAGAATTGTGAATAGGCTCTCTATAATTGCTACCCTTTGCCATAATTGCATCCTAAGTTTTGGGTTGGAAATAATACTCAAGTCACCAGTTACCTCGTGTGAAGCCGACTTGTAGCAGAAGATAGAACTGGAACAAAGACAGGGCTTGCTTATAAATTCCTTGATTTCATCAATTGAAGTATATTCTTTAAAACCTGGCTTTAATCGAAGAGCTTCCGCTAAACAGGGGTGATGTATTTGAAGAAAACCTGCAGTGGACTTTTACTACGAATTTGATTAGGCAACATACTGCTATGATTTTAAGTGTTTGGCCATTCCTGGAGTAATGGTGTGTTTTTGTAAAATGAATTGCGTAATCGCTTTAATATAAAAAATTATTAATAATAAATTAATAATAATAATTCTTGGAGAATGCTGTCAAACAAAGAGACAGGAAAAAAAGAGAACAAACAACCAATTACATTTGTCAAGTTACCTTATTTCAACGAACAGCAGAAAAGGAAAATAATTGAGGCGCAAAAAAGAACAGATATGCTCGTTAAAATAAGAATAATTTTTCAATCCAACAGACCTCTCTCTAGACAATTCAACAGAAGAAACCCAAGAAACTGTCAAACAGCTTGTTTTCCGAATCAAAGCCAAACAAAGAATGCAGTGTACAAGATCTCTTGTAACATATGCAATAAAGAATGCATTGGACAGACAAAAAGGATATTGCGAACAAGAATATTAGGACACTGCACATCTAGTGATTCGCATGTAAAAAAAGACATTTTGTGGATGAACACAAAGAGGTCAAGCCAACAAATTTTAAATGGAAAATATTGAAAACAATCAAGAACAAAAATGCCCTACTGTCAGAAGAGGCCCATTTCATGAAAATCTCGAACAATCTCATGAATGGCTGTGAGGGGATCAAGATAATAAACCTATAACATTGACAATAATCAGGATTCTCATGCATTTATGATGACAATACAGTACATGTACATTCTTTCTTGCATTTATCCCTACTGTTATCAAAATTCCCATAAGATTTCTATTTTCATTGCATGATGTAGCCAGCATCAGATATTTTGTCTGAACATTTTTTCTATCCATGATTTTCCAACTTAATTTTGACTTCTATGCATTTTTACTATAATCTTCACACTTCTGTATAATTTGTACCTTTTTTCGAATTTTGACTTGTTCGAAGTTCGATATATAAGGCAATGTTAGCCATTGTGTAATTCGTCCTCGTAAAAGATATTCGAAACGTCGGACAACCCTAGTGGTTTTTATTTTCCTGGTTAAAGCGATTACGCAATTCATTTTACAAAAACACAACATACTGCTAACATAGGAATCAGCGAAAATGGAAAAAACTTTCAAGAGATCTACCTCCTTGCACTCAAAAGGGATAATAATAATAATAACTTCCCTGTCGACCTTATCAACCAAATCCTCGACTTTCAAGAATCTCGAACAGAAGGATTCAACCATACGAGCAGGTGCCAGGCCTGCTCAGAGAAAAAGAAAGAATTTGCTTAAGTGCATTACGACTTAGAGAATTCAAAGTGATGTAAAATTCGTAAAACATGTTGGAATTATAAAGATTATGAATTTTATCGTAGAGAGATTCTAAGCATGTGGTTAAGGCATTTTCCTAAACACGGCGAATTCCGTGACCTCTAGGTCTTCTAAGGACTGGAGAAGAGAAGTATTGCATATGTAAGGAACCTTTAGAGACACAACCAAAATCTTGAATTATATCTTTCAAGCCAAGCGTGTTGTATTGGGTCGTTCCAATCTCCATAACACTTCCTTTCATGGAATAATTCGATTTCATCAATGTTGATATGTACACACATTTTTTCTTTTATTCTGTTTCTTTTTAAATGCTTTATATTTCATCGAAATTATGGGAGTAATTGTTTTGCTCAGACGACCAAAGATTGTTTATTGCTTTTAACATGATGACGTCCTATACTATATGATGGATTCTAGAAAATTCAGTTATGTACACATAGATTTCATCAGTATGTTTATTGCTTGTTACTACCTTTCTTATAGAATAGAATAGAATATTGTATATATTTACCAAATGAAAATCAAAAATTTCAAGCGTCAAGATAGGATACAGGTCATGAAGGAACAGCACAAATGAGATCAGTCAATTCATTGATTACCAAGGTTGACATAATGACAAAACAATTTTGTCCGAAAGATGTTCGACAAATTTGAACTTTTAGTCTTTTAGAGTCATAACACGGTACAATGGAGTATAAAGGGTGATTCTCAGCTTGACATTTGTAAAACAATGATCGGAAGGCCACCAAACGTTCTTCATGAAAAGTTGACGGAAAGTTTCTACAATTACATTGGAATGGGCATATCAATTTACGCGCTCGCTTAAATAGGCGATCGATGAAATTTAAAGATTCAGTGTCTAATATGCCGACTAAGCATGTACAATACATCAGAACATTTTGAATAACACCTTTGAATACAAACCATAGATCGTCATGATTTAGTATGTTACGTAGGATCTTCAACATGTGCAACCTTTTTGAACAAATCTTAAAAATATTTCGAAAATGATCAACCCAAGTAAGACTATCATTCCAGACGACACCCAAGATCTTCAACTCTTCAACAACAAGGAAAGGAAAAGGAAGGTAGACTTCAAAATTTCGTTTCTTAATACATAGTGCTTTCGTTTTAGACGCATTCAGCTTCAACTTATTTAACAAGGACCACTCTTTGATGCAATTATATTCAGACAACACAAGTTCGATGGATTCAGAAATAGACTCTTTAAAAATGGGACAAACTTCACAAATATCATCAGCGTACATAGAAACAATCGTAATTTTAGACAAGGGCCTGATGTCTTTACAAGAAATTGTAAAAAGAAAAGGTCCTAACAAAGAGCCTTGAGCTGCACCACTAGTGACTTTCAAAGGATAACTCAAAACACTGCCCAACTTAACACATTGATAGCGATCACTCAAATATGAAAAGAGCCATTTCACGAAACCACAAGGATAATTTGAATCACAAAGCTTTTCAATCAAAATCTTATGACAAATACTATCGAAAGCTTTCGAAAAATCATAATTCAATAACATACAGCAGCCGATTTCAGAGCGATCTAGAATTTCAGTAACAGCATTGTGCATGTTTGTCAGGCAACATGTAGTATCAGAGCCTTTTTTACACGCAAATTGAAAATTAGGACAATCTTCCTGAAAACGTTCTCTCATGTGATTCAGGACATGGGACTCAAAAAACTTTGCTGGTGTACATAACAAACTGATCGGACGTAGTTGGTCAATAGAAGCAGGCGCAGATTTTGGAGCCGGTGAAACAATAAATTTTTTGAAAACTGACGGCACTTTACGTTGGGCGATTGAACACTTGATTAAATGACATAGTGGCTCTGATGTAAAAGGAGATGCAATCTTATAAAATATGTTAGGTATGCCATCAGAGCCAGTGGCTTGAGTAGCTGACAAGCTTTCTAAGAAATTAAATGCATCCTGAGGATCTGACAAAGGACACCTGCAGTCTCCATCGTCTAGTTCTAACAAGAAATCATTGCGTGTAAATGAATTTGCAAAAGTCTCATTTACAGCATTTGCAGCAGTTGCAACACTTTGAAAATTTGATATGATACTTGACAATGGATCATTGATTGAATTCCCTTTAATTTCATTCACAACATTCCATACTTTATTTCTTGATTTCATAGAAGACTGCACCCATTTATTTTTGCAATTAATTATTTCCAGTTTACACTTTTCCTTGTAATAGTTGTAGAGCTGAAAATTCCTTTCGCGGAAGGCAAGCCATCTCTTATTGATCATGTCTTTTAGATACGGAGTCATCCATGGTTTGTCACGTGAAGTGATGGTAACAACATGGCATGGAATAACAGATAAGCATTCGAAAAACTTAGAGTAAAATAGTTCTGTCTTCTTGTCGACATATTCTTCAAAGTAAAAAGTCATCATGAAAGGAACATTCATCAAGTTTAGTCAAAAAGTCAAAAATATATTGATTTCTTCTATCAAAAACTAGGTGATCCTTCTTCAAACCAGGCAATGAATCATTACAGGATGAACGTAACAAAACTTGACAATGTGATCCACGTCGATTAAAGGATAATGGTGGTCCTATCTCAGCATTTGGATAATTCACATCAATTGAACTACTGACCAAAATTTTATCAAGGATAGCCTCTCCCCTTGTAGGAAGCACAACCATGTCACATAAATCATATGAATCTTTAAGAGAAGAACAATCAACTTTGTTAAAGCCACCAGCCAAAATCACTTTGAAATCAGGAGAAGCCTTAGTAAAGTCGTCAACCGCATCCATTAAACAGTCTGATAAATATTTAGTATGAAGGAATCCGTAAAATTGCGATTGATCTTTGAAGTGATGTTTATTTGTGTTAACTGTCTTCAATAAGCTGTATCTCATTCAGTTGTTTGACGATGGCCGCGTGCAGTGGTCGAAAGATCTCACAAATATAGTGCAGAAAACGAAGATCGATTTTACGGATTCCTTCATACTAAATATAAATGATGAATATTCCGTTGTTTCAAACTAGTCTGATATATGCAATAACTGCGTGGAGTTGAGATGTGGAAGAATATAAACAGCGATTACAAGAAAGTTCATGTTGTTGTATGTCAGTTTCAAGAATACCGACTCACAATGATTAACATGAAAAGACAAACGCTTAACATTCAAGCGCTAATTTATCCATATTGCCACACCGCCACCCTTCTGTCCTGCACGGTCACACCTGAAGAGATGGAATCCGGAGATTTTGAAAAAACAGTCATCGTGCGAATCACTAAGCCAAGATTCCGTAACAATCACAATAGATGGATTCTTGGTAGCGCAAGAAAGTCTCAACTCGTCCATTTTACCAGGAGTAGCTATTGATCTAGCATTTAATAGGAGCACAGATGGGCACAAAGGACGTCATAAAGAGCGACAGACAATGTTACCACCTCGAATGATCACATCCTCGCCGTTTTCGCGACGACAACGCAAGACCACATCGCTCCTCGGCTGTCATTGCCACTGTTCGGAGATTGAACATTCAAACCCTTGACTGGCCTGCACGCTCACCTGACTTGTCACCCATTGAACAAGTATGGGACGAGCTTGAGCGGCGAGTGAGAGACCGCTATTCACTTCCACCAGTGTCCCTGAAGATTCTCTCTGAAAGACTGATCGAGCAGTGGCTTCTCCTTGAAAAATCCTTCATTCAGAAACTTTGTGAATCCATTCCATCTCGGATTACTGAATGTATTGGAGCTAGAGGGGGGCACACGCGCTATTAAAGTTGAAACTGCTACATGTGTTGTTTTTCTGTGCTAGCGACTTGGTGGAGATTGTGACTAAATTATCAAGGTATCATACATACATGTACATATACCAGTCAAAAAGAAAGAAGTTAAAGAAGCAAATGTTTCAAAAATTTTGTCAATGAGTATATTTAATTAACTCATCTGTTAATTAAATATCTGATTCAATTCACTTATATATTGAAAAGATTCTATTTAGCAGTCTGCCCATTCAGATGATAAGAAGACAGGTCTGCTTCTTGTTCCTTAAGCTAAAACATGAAATACAATTCCACAAAACATGAATACAAATTATTTGACTACTTTTAATGAGATCATCAATAGGAACTTGATCAGGATGATCGCCTTTCGACCACTAAATCCTGGACACTCAAACCCGACCAAGCACAGTCCTGTACATTTAGGATGCACAGCCTCAAAAACTAAATTTGTAGTAAAGAAAAAAGAGCATTTATCAAATAAATAAATACAACCCTCACATCACTGTTCAACGTTTAAATGATTCTCATGGAGTCATGGTTTGAGCTGGCTTCTCTTCTCCTGGAAACATTCACGGTTTTCTTTAGACTGAAAGAAATTAGCGCATCTCATGCTCAGAAGAACTTGCTCATAGAGGTGCTTTATTAAATGTAGTTGGAATGGAACTGCTAATTCGTCGGTTAGTCATTTCAGAACGGTTGGAGGAAGACAATCAACTGTAGAACCTGACTCAACTATTTCCTGATTTGATTATGTCTCTGAACCCAAATAAAATGGCATTTTCCGAGTATCGAATAAAAACGGAAATTAGTAATAGGGATTTAGGGCAAATGTCCCTTTGATGATGACAACATATAATAAAGTTGCATGTATGGAATCCTTGTTATATTTGTCTTTACTTCTCTGCCCTAATATTTCCTTTTCTTGGTGCTACTTAATAATCTCTACTTTAAAGTAGGTTAATTCAGTGTTTTCTTAAACTGCCGTGCTGTATTATTTCATAAGCGGATACTTGTTTTGAACGTTTTGAACTTCATTTCCATAGAGCAGGAAGGAGCGACAATTCAATTCCGACATATCAACACAAGTACAGTGGTCTCTCATAAGACGAATCATGTTATTTCGCAAATTATCGCGTGTGCATTTCTCAAGAAACTTGACGGACACCTTGCGTGAGACGAACTTTCTTATTCGAGCCGATCAGTCATTTTTACAGTCATTTTTCGAGTAAAGATACCTGGAAAACCATAGTCAGATTTTCACACAGCACAAATCATTATTTTGCGAAGTGAAGGCTGTGAATAAAAAAGATTTAAAAAAAGTTAAATTGACGTAAAATAACTGGTACTTATGGGTTATCTCCCAACACCCCCCCCCCCAGGTTTTCAAATTTGTCTAAAATCTGCAACAATGAATCAATCGTCACCAAACTTCAAGTAGACGTACTTAAGTACATTTTCTACCTACATACAAAAAATTGTGCAGATCGAACAAGTACTTTTTGCATTAGAGACGGTAACGTGAAGTGCAGCGATGTCAAAAGCCTGATCTGACTTCGTCTGTTCGACGCGTTTTTGTTATTCGTGTGTGCATTGTTCTCTCTCCCTCTTCGTCTCATCCAATGCTATTTGAAATCTTCGAACGGCCACTACCTTGCCACACCTTTTTTTAGGTTAAGCATGCTTGTGTAAGGCTTAAGGCTTGGTCATTATCACTTCACGAGTTGTCGGTAAACGACTTTGTTGACCTCAAGTGCCTTCTGCTCAGCCGATGAGGTCAGAAGAAGTCAGATCAAGCTGCAGACATCGCTGCACTTCAAGTCATCGCTCCTAATTCAAAAAGTACCTGTCTGATTTGCACAAATTTTGGCCTGTGGGTAGAAAATACCCTCACTTACGTAGACCAAAAGATAGACCATAGAAATAATTTGCAAAAAATTAGCTTTTTAGATACTGCTCAAATTATTTTGGACCGCAGATGCGTAATCTCCTCAAACAGGACTGGGATCGGTTAACTGAAGAACCGGTTAGATCTGTTGATTATCTTTTGGTTAACCGGCTGCACTTTCTCTTAACCGGTTAAAATCGGATACGACGTTTGATTAGATCTATCTTCTATAATGAAATATTGTCGGTAATTGTGAATGAATAATTGTAATTATGAATGAAAACTGTCGATAAACATTGACAACCAAATAAATGCCACGATTCCTCATTTACCGATTTTAACCGGTTAAAAATATAATCGGTTAGCCACATGCACCTTCCATGTGCCATGCCACATAGTAGATGACCGAATTGGTTTTATTATATGTCTTTAATAATATCAACAATATTTTTTTGTGATTCTACGAGTATTGATGGGTTTTAATTAGAGCAATTCGAACAATTGTGTGATTTGTGCTTTAAGCGACCAACGGCTTAAAATATAGAAGGAAATATCAATCTGGCAGATTACTGAGTTCAGCATGATTTGGCGAATAGTGGTTAAAAGTCATCCTGTCTTGTTATTCTTCGTCAAGTAAATTCGAATCTACTAATATTCTTCTTCTTCTGATTTCCTAAGTTTGGAAGTTGCAGCTGTCGCCTGATTTTGTTAACTATCATTTCCGAGCAGGTAATCGCCTAAAAAGCTCAAGTGCAATGGCCAAGCGCAAGCTCATCACATAATTCTGCAGCTATAGCCTACTATGAGCTTCATTGCCGTGGATATATTTTAAACCATTCCCCTCAGCAATTCAAATCAACAAAACAGTTCACAACTTTTAATAAATATCCAAAAAACGAATATCATCTGCGATGTTGTGCTGGTCACTCAAAAATCCAAACGCAAGCTCATTACCATTCCTCAACTGCCAGTATTAAAAACCCGATGTACGGTGTCACTCACTGAGCGAGTGATACATGCACGCATTTCTGTGTAGAATAAATTGCTGCTGGTTGCAAAATAGACACCTCTCATATTCTTCGTGAAATTTAATTTTTAAATGAAGTGTTTTTACTAATTTGGTTGAGAATTCTACAATCCATTTCAAGTAAACAACATTCAGTGTTTCGGTGATATACTTTAGGGCGCAACGTACAGGAAATAGTTTAAAAAGACCGAAATACTAGCTATTTTTTGCAAATGAATTTCGGCATTTTTGTGTGATTGACATTGCAAAATATACGCTAGAATATGAAAATTGGTACAAACTACATGATTTTGTGAAAATTAGTGGTTTCATATCTCATATCTGTAGATAAAATACATGTATTATGATGCAATTTCATTTATTGAATTCAAGGTACATGATTGGCGAACGAATTTACTTGAATATGACTTTGCTAACAGTGATGACCTTAACTTTCCTACGTCCATAGTAAACGGGAACATCATTCAATTGAAAATCATCGATCACCTAAGTTGAGAATATATTTGCAAATTTCTTATCTTCATCTCCTATACTAGCTGCCCTACAATAACGCAGAGTAGTGCATCGATGCCCGAAAATTCACTAACTTGCCATTTGCAGATCTCAAATTGACACGGGACCAGCCACAACTTTAAATGGGGAGTTGTGTCGATGTTGAGAGATGTAAACTAAGCCTGCTGATGATTCCTGACATTGGATGAAATGGCAGCTATTCAGTTCTCTTTCCATTTTTCAGCTGAGGGTGCAACTCAATATTTAATTATTCAATTTACATAGTGCATCGATGATTTATTCAGTATGAAAATACATTTTTAATGGATTTTTATATTCGATTGGTCCAATTCCCTTCAAATGGTCAGAATTGCCGGTTAGCTATGTCGAAAGTCAGTCATTTCTACTCTGCATGACAATCTGGCAAGATATTCTGGTGTTAGGCAGGAGTGATGGGAAACGGTAGAGCAAGCTGCCTCTCGACTTGGCGTGAACTTGATTTTCCTATCTCGCAAGCAGCAAGCCGCGTGTCATATCAGAGACTTTTCTAAAATTGATTGGACACAACCCAGTGTGAACAGCTCCATCGGATTCTGGTGGCTCTGAGCGAAACTCTGGACGTTTTAGGCACCGAGTGTGAATGGTCCTGAATGAAGTCAGGAATAGCAGTAGTCTACTCATTGACTTCTAACCTCAGACAAACCTACTATGAGCTGCCTAAAAATATGCAGCCCACTAATCCGCCATCCGAGCGCTTTCGGCGGGCACCTTTATCCCTCACAAGTGGCATTATAAACATTCTTCCCCAATCATCCCTACAATCATGTTCCCTGTCAGCTTTTCAAACCCACCTGAAATCCCTTGCCTCACATGTTTTGTGTAATTTTCCGAATCAGTCTTAACTGTGTGTGTGTGTGTATCCAGTGTCTTTGCTCAATAATGTAATGTGTGAACCGCATAGTCTTTGTATGTTGATAAGTACTTCCTATCAGTACTATTTTCAACATTATTTAACACGTGCATTCGCGCTGTGCTAGTGTATCCAAGCAGTCTTGTAGTTGTACATCTTTCCAACGGCATATATTTGCCATGGCTAATAAAATGTTGATGATGATGATGAAGCACAGTACAATGGAGCTACTGTATTTGGCAGTCTATTACCTACTCGACGCATTTATGCGTACTTATTTCGACCTGTTCAAATTCGATCCTCTTCGTCAGCAGCAAACCTTTTACCGCTCCGCTCCAATATAAGTATACTTTCCGCTCCAGATCCCTAATCATCAATATAATGAGTTGTGACTGTATCCTATGTACAGTCTACGTTGATATTTGTAATTCAAGTAAGTGAGTAAGGATTTAGATTCTTTAGCAGCTGACTTAAATAGAAACATGGCAGAGAGTAGTTTGGAAGTGTGATGCAAAATCGTGCCAAATCACGCATTGTATCAAATTCTGAATTTTCACAAAGTGATAAAATGTTTAGGTTTTAAAAATGCAACCTGCATTATACCTGCACTTCATTTGCATATCATCGACAATTTTAGAATTCTTGGTTTTGTACACAAAAAGCTCTAAATAGTCAATGTGGCATCGTATTCATCATAGATTCAGTCTACACAACGCAATCGCTATCAATATCGCAAGACACGAACGGATGACACTTGTTGATAAAGCAGTCATAGTATAATGTTAAGATATTATTCAATTTTATTAAATTATTAAATAATCATTACACATTAATATTTGATTATTTATTTTATTATATTTATTATTATTTTGTTATATACTTATTATTACATTTTATATATACTTATTGCTATATATTACATATTATTGTTATTATTATTATGTGTAGATCATTTTCATAAACATATTATTTCCATAATTATTTAATTATGTATTAATTACAGTACATAGCTACATAGCTACATAAATACAAGTACACGAAACTTAATTTAAGATCGCACTATAATGATTTTCAAGTGTTAAGTAAGGAGGAAACTAAATGGTTAAGCATGAACTATTTTCACTTATTCAAGTTGATTACGACATCATGAGATAAATGGAGAGCAAATTTTTTTCGAGGCTGTTCAGATACCCATTACACACTAAATATCAGCCTCAATATGAGAATTCAAAAATTTTTATACTAAAAGCGTCGTTATCTAGATTATCAGCGAAGATATATGATTGATTCATTGCATGAATCACGCTAATCTGCATGCTGGTAACTTTAAAAAATGCCTTTGGTCATTCATTATCAATCGGAATCAATTGTGATGGCATTGTATTCACAGCATTGGCAGCAACTTTCATGAGAATTAAATATGTGATCGCAAACTTTCGCAGATCGCATCATTCGATAACTGACATTCCAATGTATTCGCCAGACTCAACAGTGTTTCAGCAAATTCTCAGAGTTTTGAGAAATTTTACTTGCCGTTTCAGCATATGATTTGATGAAACCGGAAACCTGCTATCATAATTCGCATGAATTTTGAAATGATACAGATTTGTCCAGTGGTCAACTATCTATTCGATAGCATATATAACTCCACTTGATTCAATCTCGTCAGCCTTTCTTAATAAATGTGATACATTACGATGCAACCGGCGTTGCTTATTTTTACGTTTTTTTCCTCTGCATATGCACTTGTTCCTCACTACGAGATAAATCTTGACTTGAAACCTTTTGAACGTTGGCGTGAAGTGGCACTTCGATATGGTTCGACAGTCAATTCTATAGCCGAGCACGCTATTCGAACTCGAGTACCTCCAGCATTGCAGCCCCTGATTCACATTCTATCCTTGGGTGCGTACCGATTCATGGATGAACCCTACAAAAGTGAATTGGCTGGATTTGCACATTATGGAAATGTATATTTAGATCGTTTAGTTGCTATGCAACTTGTTTACGATGCCACTGTATATTGCACAAGCATTGTCTGTGTCGATCATAACAATAGAATTTGGCATGCTCGAAACCTTGATTACTCGGATGGTGCCAATGAACATGAAGGCCTGAAATATCTCACCATCGATACCACCTTCAAGCGAAGAGGTCAAACACTGTTTCGCACAGCTACATTTGTTGGACTTCTAGGATTTATAACAGGAGTGCGCGCTGGAGGTAATGGATATTCCATATCTCTGAATGAGAGAAAGAAAGGTTCCTTTGTTGAAAACCTGCTGGAAGCCTTGGACATGATTAGAACTCAGGGAAAACTCATGACTGTCTTTCTGCGCGTGCGTGATGTGATGACCAAGGCGAATACATACGAATTAGCATTGAATGAATTGACTACTGTTCGTCTCATTGCTCCATGCTACATCATTTTAGGAGGTTTGACTGGGAATCAGGGTGCTGTTATAACCCGTGATCGCAAAAAAGCACTGGATGTTTATACGATAGATGTTGCCGCAGGTCGTTGGTATGTTCTGGAAACAAATTATGACAGATGGAGTCCGCCACCACCAGGCGATAATAGAAGGGCGATCGCTAAAACCGCCATGAGTGCAATGGGACGTGGCAATGTCACTATTAGAAATCTTTTCGATGTCCTCTTCACTCCATTTGTACTGAACAATTCAACACTCTATTCAACTGTAATGTCAGCATCAAAGAACCTTCTGCAACTAATAATTCCATAATTTGAAATAACTTGATGATTGGTTTCTGGCATTTTGCAGATATCAATTCTCAGTTTCATATGACAATCATTTGACTCTATAAACAGAACATGATTAGTTTCAAACTGTAGCTCATTTTTTAGTTCTTGTTCAAATAATAAAATTGAAGTTTTTAAGTTACATGTATGTTGCTTTTCAGATTCACAAGTAACTAAATCTTAAAAGACAGTTGAGAATTACATATATCTACAAATATGTACTTCGACATCGAAAATCCACATTTTCCGACAGACCACTTTTTCAGAATAGCATTTCTCATGTTCAGAGCTGGAAGAAAACCTGGCCCGGTCTGCGTATGGCGCGAGCCCGAAGCGATCTTCAGAAATTGGACGGGCGATGACATGTCCAGATATTATGTCATGGCACAGAATCCATATCACATCAATCAATGGACACTTAACAAACGTTTTCTGTTATCTCGTTGCTGCATGGAAAGTGAAATGGTACATCAATTTTAAGCACATCACGTTAATCATGTGATCAATGGAGAAAATGCATGCAGGGTTTAGATACTTAATCTAACCCAGGGATATTTTATCATAGTATTTTTTATAGTTACATAAAGAAAATTACCGTTTATAACATATTTTCAAAGAAAACCGATAAGATATAGGAGTGGTGGTCTCCAAACCCTGCGCAGGGCGGTCCTATCGACCCCCGAATCCCCCCGCGATCGGAGGAGCCTCGCGCGATGCTGCTATGTTTCTGTTTATATCAAAGTGTTTAAATATGTTAAATATGCAATCAACTCATTGCTCCAATGTATTTTTTTGGCGACATGTCCGCCATCTTTTTTCGCCAAGATGATTTTCAGAAATTCATATTTGCCAATTTCAAAAAGTTACTGTGGCTAAAATTTTTGGCAACAACTCAATTTTCCAATTGATTCCTATATGAAATTCATACAAAATTTTACACAGATCGGACAAGTACTTCTTGCATAACGTAAACGATAACGTAAAAACCGTTTTATTACGCGATGGAAGGCAAATGTGATTTTTGTAAAGCCATTCACGTATGAACTGAAAAAGATGCAAAAAGCTCTAAAAGAATTAAAGCAATATTCTATAAAGGAACAAGACAGCATTTCAACTAGTGAAGCAAACTCAGTCTATGATGAAGTGTCTTCTTGAGAATTCATTCTCTCGATGATTGTGTGGTTGAGTTATTGACTACCATGAATACTCGTAAATCGAACGTACTTTTTCAGAAGAAAGATATTTCGGCATTGACGAAAGAAGATATTTCGGCATTGATGCCACTAAGACGTTAGGCCTACTGAATGAATATCGAGAATCCGGGTTTGTAAAAGCAGTTTCTACTACGAATAATTGCTTAAGAATATTCCTTCAGCAAACTCAAGCACATAAAGTCATCTCTGAGAGCGAATATACTCGAAGAAATATTAAACTACCTCGCTCTCCTCAATAGAAAGTGAAACATGTAATGAACCTATCTAGAAACCCTCATAAATGACTTTGCTGCAATGAAAACTCGGAAAATTCAACTGTGAAAAAATTGAGATATATTTTTATTGTATATTTGTAGCCCAGATTTGAGTGAATTTTTCATTTTTATAAATATATCATAATATCTAGGCTACAGTAAATCCAATAAGTCCAAAATAGCTTTGTAAACATTATCATCAAATTAAGCATGATTTGACCGTTTCGAAATATGAAATGAGGTTCATAGTGGGAAGTTTTGATTAGCCTATAACTAGCATCAAGGACTTCTACAAATATATTCACATCAATGTATCTAAGCATGATAATATGACCATAAATAATAATCAAAAAATAATCAAAAATAATCAAAAAAATAATAATCAATAAATCAATAATGACCATGTAAATTAAGCATGATTTGACCGTTTCGAAATATGAAATGAGGTTCATAGTTGGAAGTTTTCATTAGCCTATAACTAGCATCAAGGACCTCTACAAATATATTCACATCTATGTATTTGTGCATAGAAGTAACTATTTGTAGTAGCCCTTGCAACGTGGATTTACTGAGCTTCATCTGATTATATCCATACACTACAATAGACTACTATTTACATAAATCCCCTTTGATTCGATTCAGTCTTAGATAAAGTGCATTCGACTTTTGAGTGAGTGTGTGATTGAAACTGAGTCAAAAGGGAAAACGGGAACGGATGTACCAGAGAGCGGGCGGGATATTCCAACTATACTACCACTGAACTGAATCAATAATTTGTCGCTCATGAACTGATGAACGACCGATGCTTTATATCGAACTATCAACGTTGATACATTGGCGGTGTCTTTTTTTGTATCTACAATTCTGTATATTTTGCAGTTTAGAATTGAAATTCAAAATTTTAGATTTTAATGCCTGAATGTATAGGTGATATTGTAGATCTTTGTCGATCCTTCCGATTTTGAATCATATCTTCAAGTATTCTGATACAACAATAGATGAGTGCATCAAATTTTGGTGAGAGTAAATTATTTAGAAGCTACACAAATTTCACTATCGCCATAGGGTACTTTGTATAGCAATTGTCCGCAAGTAAAGAAATCGAGAAGGTTGACATTTTCGAAGCGAAGCTGCGGGAAGGCACTTTCTTAATTTGAAAATATTATATATCATGCTTTCTATTTTTTAAATTTTCAAACTACATATATTGTACATTATGCACTTACTCACTATAATTAAAATTGGTAGCGAGCATAAACAACATGCTTAATCATTTGGGGGCAACAAATAACATTTGACCAGTTGCTTATGCCAGAAGTATAAACTGGGCATTATTATTCCAATCAAAAATAATTTTTGTCTTAGATGAAATAGTTATCGCATTATGAGTAATATTTGTATGCATATCTATGCAAATGTCTGCACGGCTGCGTGAGGGAACTGGTACTGAAAAATGCTCCACCCGCAGGTCACTAAATAGATTTTTCAAATTTAGACATTGAATCAATATATTTTGGCTACCATTGCCGATAAAATTAAATTCTATTGAAAAAGTCTATTGATGAAAAACTATAAAGGGATGTGTGAAGTGTGTTCAGTGATTTAATTTCATTCGCCTAAGAAGCTGAGCTGAAATATACTGATAGCCCTTATGCAACGGAAAGGGGTAACTTATTACCCCAGACACATTCAATCGTATGTACATGTAACTCTTAATGCATAAGCAATTATCTTTCGTCATCTCATGTGTCTAAATATTTTATGCGATACCTCTGAATGATCGACCTTTCATAAATTTCTAGTCTTTTGTATAATTTGAGGAATAGTTTTTTGTTAATATTGGGGTAAGTTTTAACCTCTTTCCGTTAATAACAGGAGATTTTTTCATAAAAGAATAAAATCCAATACACCAAAATTCGTCGCTCTTTCGTAAAAGTTTGATGCTCTCGATGATAAAATGTGTGTTCTTCCTAGTATAAGACTAGTTTTTCATCTAGTATGCTCTGGCATTTCAAGAATGACACTATGAGGGGACTTCGGTGCAATACGAGGGCATTCGAAATGGCGGGAAAGATAGAGATTGGTTTTTATTAAAATATATCAACGAAATTCCTTCTTACAGTTCCTCTACATTGTTCATTCATCTCATTAGACGTCAGCTTTGTCTGCAAAGATCATCAGCGGGTTGCTTGCTGTAATTGTCACACTTGTTGAGGATAAATGTCACGCACCACACTATTCTTGTTGAAATTAATAAATGAATATTTTGCTTATCACTGGAAATTGTTGTTCTGTTTAAAATAGGAAAACTGTGACAAATTAAGGTGAAAACAAATCTGGGGTAACAGGTTACACCTTTCCGTAGTTAATGGGTGAAAAATGTTTCCGTAGTGTAATGGTTAAGGCGTTTCATGTGAGTATGCAATAATAGAAGAAAAATTGGACATCAGTGTCGTTCCTTCAAGGGGATTAGTTCAAATGTTAAAGATGACAATCGAATACTAACTATTGCTTACAAAGAAAACCAACCCGATGCTTTAAAGAGAAATTAATCCATGAGTTATCCTTTGTTTATCCATGACTGATCTGATATTTCGAGCTGCTCTTTACAAAATTTTGCCTGAAAACTCGCATTACCATACGTTGGCGCAGTCAGCGCCGCAAATCTGGATTGAAAACAGGGTTCTATACACGTATAAGCACGTGCTTAGTGTCTGATCGGTCTCGGAGCGTTTGTGATCATTAACAACGCCTTTTTTGATTTTTAGCCACTCAAAACCAATAGAACATCAAATCACAAGGATAAAAGAATAGAATGGTTGTTATTCCGCTATTAGCGCATGCAGCAAATGAAAAGCTGCGGAATTGCAGCTAGACTATCAACGATATCGAAGATATGAATCAAACGCGAGCAACAATATTCCAATTAAAAATGACTTTCCGGGTTTGGGGTATAACCAAGCTAATTAAATCAATCGATGATTATATAAATAATTCTATTGACATAACTATTACACGGCGTAGTTGTTATCATCGCTATTATATTCCAAATGGGAAAAGTGCAATTAGGCCATGTATATAAACAAGCTGCGTGAAAGTGCACGCCCAGCACCAAGCCGTAAGAATGCAGCACATAGAGTAGGTATATTAGGTAGAGTGGTAACTCTGCATTTATTAAATCCCCAATGTGTATATACACTTTCAATTTTATTAAATGAACTCAAGGGAGATACAGGCATTATTGTCACCAAATATGAGATATGCAAATGTTTGCAGTTTTACAGAATACAACGAAATTGAGTGATCATGATTGTAATGCAGAAGGAATGATGGTATTTCACAGATTCTCATGACAACCTCGGAGATTTAATGCTTCCTAAATTTGCAATTCGATGGGTTCCTATTACTTTCATGCTCAACCTCTAGAGTATTTTTTAAGCGTGATCATATCACAGGCAACCTGCCACTGGCACACCAAAATCACATAATCAAATACAATGACTTCATTTAACTTTGAAAGATGTAAATGCATGGTTTCACATCACTATTCAGATTCAAGAAATGAAACATGAATTTAGTGATCGAATCATAAAGTCATGCCCGTGAAAATTGAGTCAAAAACTTGAAATTTCAGCCAATCAAGCACGAATAATATCGCGACTTTTTCATGAAGGCTTTCATTATAATACATTTCATGAAATTCCCTTGATAATCAGCTTAATTTCCGCTTAGTTATTATACCTATTGGCAAATATTTATTCCTTTTGATATCCAACTTGCTTCATACTACTTATATAGGAGAGTCATCTCGGCAGTATATAAGTTGGCAAATTTTTGACTTTTTTTAAAAGTGCTCAAATAATTTTTTGGACCACGGGAACGTAATCTCCACAAAAAACTGAATCTTTTCATACAATGATTTTCACTGTATACAGATGCTTTTTTGAGTCGACACTCTACCTATATATCTCTACTCTATGATGCAGCATAAAAGATGTGAAGAGAAGTCCGGAGAGATCGAGTCCATCAGAAAGCAATTGAGAGAAAGAGAGAGAGAGATTGCGTTTTCCTGCAATAATGGGAATCTTAGTCTTTAAATGTGAATTCTATTGTAATCACTCATAATTGCCAGGGCACTGTTTGTTGCATGTCAAAAGTCAAAAGACGCTTCAGTGATCTGGGAAACGGAAATGTGATTGAATCCTCTAATGATAAGTAAGTCAACGGCTGCAACAAGACTATTAGTGGCACTAACGGTTAGTTTATGAGGATATTGATGTCAATGTAGCGCAATCGATGCTGTTTCCTGAATCTGTTCAGTGACTTGAAATAAGGCAATAACAAATGAACAACGCCCTGTACTCACAAAAGCAACAAATAATTACATCATTTGCTAGAAATTGAGCATGTGAAGGTCAAGCAAGCTTTTGCAAATTATTTGATAATTAGAAGTGAAACTAGAGAGAAACCTAAAAAATCACTTGCTTAAGCTACCGATTCTTAATTAATAACGGGTGGTCATGTTGACGGTTATGTCATTTTAACATTCTGTAATAGTCAAAATATTGATGACATTATAGCATTTGAAATGTAAATGTAACACAAACACATCAAACATCGATGACTTTTAATGAATTTTGTCAGACTTTTTCTATTAAGACATTTATCATATTTTTATGTTGAAAATGAGATGCTTGGAGAATTGATGTAGCCTACACTCTATGGCTATTACGAATCTGCACCTTTACCGAGTTGTACCCGGTTCCTCTTCATGTCAGACAGGATAAAAATGAGATCTTCTATATTTTCTCTGATAAAGGGAAAAGTGCTAAGTCTAGAACCATAATCTTTGACAAGAAAAGTCTTCAGGTCATTTCCTTTCATGCTCTTTCACCCTTGTCTATGAACTCAAGTACATTCAGAGCTAGCAAGCCTCCTCATGTCAGCAAGCGCAATTTTTGACCAATGCAATTTTACCCACTTTTAGCCACATTCTTGGATGCATCAAACATCTGAAGCATGATGATAGTACATGCATGCAGACATGAAAGGAAATAACTTGAAGGAATTCCATGCAAAAATTTATGGCACAAGAATTAGAGTTTTCCACGTTATCAGAGAAACTTAGAAAATCTCATTTTACCAAACATTTCAATCTGCTTCCTGTGGAATTTATATGTGCTTTTCGTTGATCCTGTCTGACAAGAAGAGGATCCGGGTAGAACTCGGCAGACGCGTAGATTTGTAATAGACATAGAGTATACATCACTCGGTGAAAGTCTCATTTTTGGCCTCGTTCCCTGCAGAATCTCACTCTGGCTGCCAGATTAATATTCATTTCACGATTTCAAAGCTATAAATTGTCCAATTTAGTAGATATCTGCCGTCCAAAGGTAAAAGTGCGTAACTGACATTTTGACGATTTTCAATAGAGCCAATTTTGTCTTTTTGCATACTGTGATTTCCTGTTTGATTGTAATCCAAAACTTCTATCGTCTACTTATAGGGTAGATATGTAAAAGTTTTTGACCATGGCAAGGAAAATGATAAATTCAATAATTAATCGATAATAATGAATCCGTTGTTTTGCATTTGAAATGTTATAACAAAATTTCCGCAGTTTCAAAACGTAAGTGATTGGTCAGTACATACGCTATTTTTCTATTCAATGTGCATCGGACAAACCTGACGTAAGTAACTAGAAAATAGCTTTGTTTTTTGTTGGCGTTGAAGAAGCGCAACGAGCGAAAGCAGGGAATGCGAGGTAAGTAACACACATATGATGACAACGTAAATGATGATGAATTATAGAAAAGGTAGTGAATACCCGTCGCCTTTCTGGCTTCTTTAAATCGAGCTAGTAGTTAGATTTGCGGACGCACTGTTAGTGGATACGAACATGGATAGGAACATGTTCCGAATTGCGAATGCGAAAATGGATAGGAACATGTTCCGAATTGCCAATGGATGCGAACATGGATAGGAACATGTAAATAGGAACCGCGTTCCGATTGATAGGCGAATTGAGATCATACTTAATGATTCGGTACACTTATTTGTGTGTTGGGATCGGAACGGCTTGTTCCGAAATTGAATTAGAGTATGTGAATTAGAATAGGGATGCGAACATCTATTTTGGTACTTAAACAGGTGTTTGTTTTGAGACTGCTTGCTCAAATGCGACAATTGTGACCATTGTGACTATGATGACAATTTTATTTATTTTCATAACTAGGTTAAGTTATAAATATGTGGAAGTTGCTTGATGGTTAGTTTCCCAATTTCATGGATTGTTGCAAGAGACCTTGGTTATTCGCTAAAGGCTATAGAAACTGTTACAAATCTAAATGAAAATATCAAAGCTGGTGATTTAGTTGAACGACTAATGGATCTGGATGAGCATACCATGAATGCTAATTTGGATCGTAGTTGGATAGAAGATTTCTCAATGCTACATTATAAAGACAGTGAAATTAGGAGGATGAAATTGGAACTTTCTGAAACGGAGATAAAAAAAGTGAAACCTTCAATTGATTTATCGAAATGTTCTATCAATGAAAGTGACTTCAGAAAGAAATTAGAAACAGAGACGTTTAAACTATTATGTGAACGGAACTGCATTAGGTGTTTTAAACGGGAAAAATCCCTTCTCTTGTTACCATGTTCTCATTTTGTCATGCGTTCTACATGCTATATACCCTTGGAAACTACATTTTGTCCCCTTTGTGATGAAGAAATAATTTCAACAGTCACTGTATATCGTTCATGATGAGTCATCATGCGTGTCTGTGATTGGTTACTATTGTGCAGCTTTTGTATATAAGGTTATCACACTTCTATTACAACCATACTTGTTGAGGATTGTAGACATTAATAAACATGCCATTTACCACGATCATTCCTGTTTCAATTATTCACAAAGACAATCTGTTTACTAACAAGATTTTCTACTCTGCAAATGATGTTATTGGTTACAAAGCTGATCTCATAGATCTGATGGAGGATATTGTCACATTCTATCATTGTGAAGATGATATTGAACTTCAGAAACTCTTAATGAGGACATTGACCAATGCCCTTACGCGAGTACTACGATTTTGGTTCGATGAAGTGTTCAAGCCTCTGAGTTTGACGGAAGCTATTCCACAGAGTTCTCGTTGCTATTGTGAAATGAGAACACGGAAATTGAAGACTTGTTTGCATGATATAATCGTATTTAGCCACTATGAGGAAAATGGTGGTAAATTCAAGGTGGACATGTTTACCGGACCCCCGTCGATGAGCGTCAATGTGGCAGTGCAAGATGACCGGGACATAATCAAGTTTAGAGCATACTATGCTAATCTTTTAAAAGTCTTCGCTTCAAAACCATGCTGTTCATGCTGTCCTCTATCAAAGGATTTAATGTGTAATATAGAACAGCTTATAACTGCAACGACTCAGACCTTGAGTGATGTTGATGACTACGACCTACCATCTGTTACCGTTTGACTTTGTTGCATGGAACTAAGCAAAAATGTATATTTTCAAAAATGCTTTGCTTTTAACACAATAAAAATGACTGCAAAACGAAAGGCATCTTTTTCTCGGAAGAATGGTTCTTTTACACCTTCAAGTCAGTTTAAGAAGGCGTTGCGAAAGTTAAGCAGCATGCGAAACAATAAAGTTAAGTGCAAATTAATTCAAAACTCAAGTGATGATTTCATCCGTGATTTGGCTTTTGCAATACACAAATGCCTCCCAATATGCAAACCTTTATTGAGTACTGATTCTCTAAACAGCACTAGAAAATTTTCAAATCCAAGAAGCAGTGATATGAAAAGGCGGAACTTAGTTCAGCGTGGAGGTGGTGGGTTTTTAAATATGTTGAATGATATTAGAAAGTACATTTACAATGTACTCAACAGTCCACTAGGGAAAGTTGTAGCAGGTGCCGCAGTGTTGCTATAGACGACGAATCATGGATTGACACGTCATCATTGATTGATGACTCATGTGAATATGTATATAAGAGAGACGCGCTTGTACTCTTTAATCACTTTCAAGCTATCATTCATCGCTGACGGTTGAAAAGCTCCGAACAAGTACAACATTGAATTATGTCTCAAAAAATGTTTATAGTTAGAGTTGAGAGCGACTCATTTGAACGTGATCTCTTACGACCGACAAGGAAGGTTCAAGGGATCGGAAATACCTTTTACTTCCAAACGTTGAGCTATGGTGACGATGGTTTCTACCTTCAAGTTCCATTTTTCCACAGTAATGGTATGTCTTCATCTGCATATAGCAACATGAGACAAATGCGAGTGGCCTTTCCGAATTGGCAGCAGATAATACTCAAAACCATCGACTCTTTGGCGAAGGAATGCGTTGTGTTGCCCGAAAGTGCTCCTACACATTGGAGGAAGGCGTTAGAGGAAGGAAGTGGCTATAAGGAATTACCCGAGTTCGATACGCTATTATTGAAATTGTCCGATCACTTTCAAGCATTCGATCTACTTGGAAATACAATGGAGTGTGATGATCTGAAGCGCGGACGATACATGGGTTTAATACACGTCAATGGACTATACATTGGTGCTCACGGCTCAACCGGAAAAGTGGCATCGTTACAAATGAAAGTTCTACAGTTGGTTTATGAACCAATGCCGATTGATAAGTGTCTAATCACCATCGATAAACCTACTTCAAAAGATGGGAAGGATGTTGAAGAATGCAAAAAAGCGGGAACGGAAATCCAAGGAAGGGAGCGTTAAGTTGAAATTGAAACGCCAAGATGCTCAAATTGACGCGAGAAGTTATTTTAATGCAGACATTGATGAGGAAACACAAATGCTGTGAATGTGAAATGAAAGATTCTAAATGTAAATAAAGTTGTTATGGAACATGACTTGTTTTATTCTAAGCAAACTGGTGGGTGTTGGTCTTTAAAGCTTTTGAAATTTCAGGATGACAGATTTTCGCCTATTCACTGATCGCACAATGTGTGTGGCCGGACCAAGTCAGTCCGGTAAAACTACTTTTGTAACTCAATTACTACAATTTAGAAATGAGATGTTTAATAAAGAAATTAAAAGAGTTAAATGGTGTTATGGCATATTTCAACCACAACTACATTCTGCACTTCGCCAGAAAGGTTATGATGTGAAGCAAGGGTTACCGACAACTGAAGACATCAAAGCAGGTGACTTAATTGTGCTAGATGATCTATTGCGTGAAAGCAAATCATCGAAAGATGTAACTGAAATGTTTATTCAGACAGCACATCATAGGGAGGCCTTCATAATCTATATCACCCAAAACATTTTTGATGGAGGGAAAGAGCAAAGAACTAGGAGTTTGAATACACATTATTTGACAATATTTAAAAATCCAAGAGACAGCAGTCAGATACATCATCTCAGTAGACAGATATTACCTCAACAACCTAAAGTTCTTTCAAAAATATATGAAGATGTAACTAAGAAACCACATGGCTATCTATTTATTGATCTAACCAAGGAATGTCCGGAACGACTTCGATTTCGAACTAATATCATACCTAATTCCGTTGAACCAATGACAGTTTTCTCGGTTCACAGCTAGTATTAAGCAATGTACTTTCTTGCCTTATTATTATTACAAACATGTCGTATTCAAAGATGGTAGTCATTCCTCAAGAGGAGTATATACAATTGACTACATTACAAAGTGCACAGGAAGTCAAAAATATAGATCAACCTATTACGAATCAACTTAAGGAACTAACACAAAAAGATATGGAAATTCAGAAGATTAAGGATCCCTATCGACGAATGCAGTTAGCAGCTGAAAACATTGATGAGAGGCGACAGATTCGTGATAAGTTGCGACGATTTATAACCTTGTCAACACCTCGACCATATCGTGTGCGCGCTGAGCGATTATTTGACTTCATTGATCCACATGTGAAGTTCAATGAGAGAGGGGAGATAATAGATGAAACAACTGGTGATGTTATTAGAAATAGTCACATAGATGACCTTCTGAAATATGCTGTCAGAGATGTAAGGCGAAAACTAGGTGCACCACAAGGGTGGTCATATTTTCAGAAAATTTTATCTGATCAAAATGTACCACACAATATTATTGGAGGACCGACTGTGAATGAGTTGGACAAGGGTCATTTACAAGATGGATCAAAGAGTAAAACACCCACGATGGCGGTCAAGCGAGAGCTTCATGATCCCGATGATCTTCAACCAAAAAGAGCTACTAGGCGCTCAATGCGTGTTGCGAAGGAGTATAGTAAATATTAAGCAAATATAAATTAAGCTTTGCTTCTCTCATATCATGTCGCTACAAAAGTTTTGCTGCTGTTTGAAATCTGCGCTCGAAGGTAAAGCAGAAGAGGGCATAGAGGTTGATATCAATTGTGTTAGCAGTTGCTGTGGGATTAATACGCGTGCAAATCAGAACAAAGACGATTAGTACAGCAGTGAAGCTCAGAAAGATTTATTACGACTTAAATCACCCCGCAAGTTTCAGTCGTCCGGAGGTTCTAGCTCGTGCAGCAGGTGTGGGGATAGAAAAAGTCAAGAAGTGGTTAAGGAGTCAACCGACTTACACTCTTCACAAAAATGCGAGAAAGCGGTTCCCAACGAGAAAAAATGTTGTTAACAATATAGATAGTCAATGGCAAGCGGACTTGGCTGACATGCAACAGATATCACAGTACAATGATGGCTATAAATACATCTTAACCGTAATAGATATTTTATCTCGCTATGCTTGGGCACGTGCGCTGAAATCTAAACGAGGACCAGAAGTTGAAGCGGTTTTTCAGAGCATTTTCAATGAGGGGCGTGTTCCGCAAAGAATATAGACCGATCAAGGGAAGGAATTCGAAAACTCTCATGTTCGAAGTCTCCTTAAAAGTCATAATGTGGAATTGTTTAGTCTCAAAAGTGCTTATAAAGCTGCCATGGTTGAGAGGTTCAATCGCACACTGAAGACAAAAATATGGCGCTATTTCACTGCAAAAATTACACATGTTTGGGTAGGTGAGCTGCAGAAATTTGTTAAGAATTACAATGAAAGCTACCATCGAATCATTAAGATGAAACCAGTTGATGTTACCCCAGATAATGCGATGGATGTATGGCTTCGATTGTATGATAAGAAAGCGAAAAACATCTCCAATGAAAAGAAAATTAATGTTGGTGATAGAGTTCGGATTTCAAAGGTTAAGTCTACATTTGAGAAGGGGTATCTACCTAATTGGACTGAAGAAGAGTTTTTTGTAGATGAAGTAAATACAAAATTTAGACCCACCATGTATAAATTAATAGATTACCATGGCAATCCAATTGAAGGAAAATTTTACTCTTATGAATTGCAAGTAGTAGACAGAAGTGAAGAGGTGTATATGATTGACAAAATAATTAGGAGGAAAGGTCATGGCAATCAAAGGAAATATCTAGTTAAATGGAAAGGATATCCTGATTCATTCAATAGCTGGATAACGCACCAGGATCTACAAAATCTGGAGGTGGGAGACACTCGTAACTTTCAAGCTAATATAGCATGTGACTTCTTACATATATGAGGTCAACATGTCTACTAACTTCAACATCATTCTTCCAAGCAATAGCAACCCCAAGATATTCCCAAGTAACAAACCATCTCTATACTCTGTTGAATTCGCTAATCCAATTGCTCCGCATGGACCCCATGAAGTTGCTCTAACTGAAATTACTTATTACAACGATATCAGTTTGCTAAAAAACAATTATTTTGAATTACATAAAGAAGTGCGAGAGAAGGATGATTGTTTTCGCATATTTTACAATAGTCTACATGGTACATGGGCTTTTCATCATCTAACTTTACATCCTTTTTCAACATCTTTACCATCTGTCCAAAACATGATTAAAATTCAAAAGGCATTTGCAACGTCAACTTTTGATTCTAAGGTTCCCACAATGAGCTTGCAAGATACAGAAAAGGAAATCGGTAGAATGTTTGAACGAATAAATGATCTCTTCAAGCTGACTTTGAATAAATTCTACAAACCAGTCATAAAGGGGTCAACAAAATTGATGAAGGAAGGGAAGCATGTTCTTCTTGTATTAGGTAAGGATTTGAGTCATACTTTTGGGTATTCTAGAACAACTTTCTCATCAAGGTATTGGTACAATGGACGTGGGTGGAATTCGGACAGGAAAGTCACTGATTTTCAATGTAGAATTGTGCCATTGTATGCATTACAAAAAAGGAGCATCCGAGTAAAAAATAAATTTGAGGTCATTAGAAGTGTTGAAGACTTTGCAAGAAAGTTTCAAGGATCAGTGCCAGAAACGTTAATGACTTGTGAATATAAGAAAGAGAAAGTAACTTTATTTACTGTTGAAACGGAGGCAGAATTTATTGTTTTTACTAAAAAGACACCATTGGAAAAGTCTGATTCCGCTGTTATTGAATTCGGATCTGAAATGATTGGGATGTTTAAGGGCCTTGAAAGCGCACCTTGGTTGACAGAGTTAAATGATTCATTCAAGGTTCAATTGTCCTCTTCTAAACTCAAAGCATCAACAAATGCTTCATGGGATATCCACGTATACAGCGAAGACATATTGGGTGATGAATTGTCTACTTCCAGTGAACTTGTAAAAAGAGTTAATTTGAACATTGAAAGCTTGAAAACGCCATCTGAATTGTGTACAAAGTTAAATGAGTTTGGTGTAGATTACCTTGATGCAGATGAATATTACTTTTCTTATGATCCACATAAGAAACGCATGATTCTTAAGGTAGGGAAGAACTCTCTTGTCAAGCTGGATAGCGTGTTAACGTCCACATTGGGATTCTCAAAATCAACTATTTATGAAGGCACATCAATAAGCGATACAGCCCCATCACTAGAGCGTGATATAAGTAACTTATACGTCTATTGTAACATTATTGAATATACAAGGGTTGGCGACATTAAGGCCCCACTTCTGCGCACATTTCCTCTCTCATCCGTAAGGAAGCAACTAATCAATCGAGAATTTATTAACACGATGTATGCACCAATGAGCAGAAATGTCATCAATAGAATTGACATATCAATTCATGATGATACAGGTGAAGTAGTACCATTTTGTGGTGGTGTTACTGTTTTAACACTACACATCAGGACACGAGATTAAGGCTTTACGCTATTGTGGGATCTATAATTATCTACAGGACATAATGTCAGGCATTTACAGTGGTCCATCCTATCAGAGCGGCTATCCCGTGTTTGCTGGAGGTAGACGACAAGTTGGAGGAGGCATATTCGGTGCACTAAGACGTATGGTTCTCCCAACACTCAAAAAGTATGGCGTACCATTCATGAAGCGGGTTGGAAACAGAGCTTTAGACTTTGGTGCAAATGTTGCAGCTGATGCACTTCAAGGGGAGAATATCGGTGAATCCATGAAATTGCGTGCACAGCAATCTGCCATAGACGCATTAGATGATTTAACAAAGACGAGGCGTACAGTTCGGAAGAAACGTAGGAAGTCAAGACAAGTTGGATCAGGCCGAGTTACTAAGCAAAGGCGTAGGAGAAGTAAAAAAGCCCACCAGAGCAGCACGTTCTAAATCAAGACGTCGTGTGAAAGCAAGAAAGCACAAACGAAATTCCACAGCGACTGGAAACAAGTCAAAACGAAGGAAGACAACATATTTGTAAAGCTAATATGATGTAGAGTATCAATTCGGCTTTGTGTTTCTTTGATTCACCGCCTCATCAAACTGACATTATTTCCTCAACTATTGTTGATATAGTCCCCACAACAAATATCGATGGTGACCAACTGCCTATTCAGTTTGATATACCTGCTAATCCTCAAGATTATATTGACTGTCAATCCATTGATTTAGAATTGTGTATACAAATTAAGATGACTGATGGTACCAATATTGATTCAACTAAGGATAAAGTGGGATTGACAAATCTTCCTATTGCCAGTCTATTCTCAGATGTGCATTTAATATTGAATGACAAACAGATTGAAGGAGGGGATCGAGCATATCCCTATGGAGCATACATAAATACAATGACGCAATTTCAGAAGCAAGCTAAACAGTCACACTTGCAAGTTGCCGGCTGGTATGATGATCAGCAAGGGAAATTTGATGAGGTTTCAAATGGAGGTTTAAAAAAACGAATGGAATTGACAGCAGATTCAAAGGAATTATACTTGAAAGGACCTGTCTATCTTGATTTCCTTCGTCAATCTAGATATCTACTATCACAGGTTAAAATGCAAATAAAATTTATTCGTGCAAATCCTGAGTTCGCGTTAATGGCTTTTGGAGCTACAAACTATCAAATCAACATAAGTAGTGCCGTGCTCAATGTAAGTAGAGTAACAATGAACCCGTCAGTCATCAACGAGCATGCGACAGGATTGAGGAAAAGCAATGCAATATATCCAGTTAATCACAGTGTGTTAACAAACTTCACAATTGGTGCGGGATCATCCTCTCATGCCTACCCAAATCTTTTTCCCACTGCGATGCCGAAGGCGGTGTATATCACATTTGTGGAAAATGAGTCATTTTTGGTGCTTTTGAAAAGAATCCATTTAATTTCCAGCACTTTAACGTTAGTAAACTAGCACTCTATCAGGATGGAAAAGTTGTTGCTTGCAAAGCTTATGAGCCTAATTTTAAAGAGGGCAAATTTGCACGTGAATATGGTTCTACTTTCACTGCACTGAGCATGTTTAACACAGATGATTCAAATGGAATTACAATGAATATGTATAAAAATGGTTACTTCTTCATTATATACAATCTCACAGCAGATTCAGATCGAGGCGGTGAAAGCGTAGGAGTTACAAAGCCTGGTAATCTACGACTAGAGGTGTCATTTGAGTCACCTTTGAAGAAAACAATTACTTGCCTCATTTATGCTATCCATGATAGCAAAGTTGAAATAACGAGAATGCGAGACGTAACTGTCAGCTATCAGAGATGAGTAACTTAAGCAACATAGAAATCTTGAGGAAAATGGGAAATGCTCATCCCTACTCCAAGTCAATATTTCTTGATGTCTTTTCTAGAGATAATTTACCTAATTCAATTCCTTTCTATCCTTGTTCGCTTATCATCAATACGGACAGCAACAATCTTCCTGGTAAACATTGGATTGCAGTGTACATCAATTGCTATAAAGTGGCTGAATATTTTGATTCTCTTAATCTACTTCGCTTACATGACATTGCACTATGGATGAATAGGTTCTCCTGGACGATTAAGAAAGTTACATCGTTTCCACTCCAAAGCAATGTATCTCTCATGTGCGGCGGTTATGTGCTATATTTCGTCAACGAGAGACCATTGAAAAATAACTGTAAAAGTGTTTTACAATTTTTTTCGAAAGACTGCTATAAAAATGATGTAATTCTTACAAAGTATATTGAAACTGTTTTGTAATAAAGTTTTATTTTATATGTAAATATCCTTGTTAAATGTTCCAAATCGTTGGGTTTAGAGGGAAAGCAAAACATGATTACATTTCAATATGTATTTCCAAATGTAGTTCTTTTCTAAATATTGACATAGCTGCAATGTAGATTTCACAAATATTTTTCTCAAATCACATAGGATGGGAGGAACATCATTTATGTCTTTAATGCCGGTTATCACAATCTTTCCATTAGGGAATACATGAACATGATATGGGTGCCAGTTAGTCATCTGTGCTGCTGGAAATAGTTCCACTTCATAAGTGAGATTATTTGATGATGTGACTTTACGAAAATCATAATGATAGTTCAATTCACATAGCACAGTCATTGTCTTCACTTCCCATTCAGATAATGAATCACCAACCGTCATCATCCGTCATCCGTGTCTTATGGTTGTCAATCAGATCAGCGAAGTCTTTCAGTGAAGATAATGCGTCAGGGCTAATGCAAACGCCACGATGATTTCCACCACTATTTGTTATTAAGTGACGAAAGACTACTTTCTTAGAATTTGTTATGTGAATGCTTTGTGAGTCATTTAATTTCCATGTTCTAATGTAATGAGGCATGTTTTCAAATATAAACCTAAATTTATTGGTTTGCATAAAGCTTGCTATTTTACATCTCAACATAACGGAATGATGTTGAGTGCTACGTCTTCAATTCATAGTAGGACTACCTATGTTTTAGTAATTATTTCTACACATCGATAAAATGTAGAAATTTCATTTTATATTTAATCTACCTATATATTATTAAGCATAACTACGCAGAAATGTAGTGATTGGTTAGTTTCCTTTGTTAAATTTCTTAAACTTCTACGTCACCTGTAGCAGGAAGGCATCTCCTTCTCTTTGAAGGCGGGGGAAGACCTAAACTATAGTGTCCATATGGTAGAGATAGATTTTTATTTAACCAACAGCGCTTATCCTCCCAAAGTGAAAGTCCTCGCTTTCTAAATGATTTTGTAGTGACTACGTGATTTGTTGATTTCATAATTGTCATTTCCTCATTTGTATCTTTCTCACTGTAGTAAACAGTCCTATAATCATTATGATGTAATTTTCTAACTGCAGCTCTCTGCACTCCTTTTGCCCGCTTGATGCCATCACAAATTGAATCTAGATATTTCATTGAATACATTTTTGGTTTTAACAAGATCATTTCCTCAAGCAACTTTCCCGCACACTCATCCTTAAAACAACCTAATCTGGCTCTGTTTGTTACTGAGTATAGTCGGTGATGACTGTCATAGTTTGAAGAGTCAAATTTTTCACCAAAATATAGCAGTACATCCTCCAAGCTGACAGATGGTGAGGTGTACAAACATAGGAAAAACTATCGGTATCACCTCCACAAAGCCGCGTTCTATTTATCAGTGGACATCTTTTCAAATCATTGTAGTATAACTGGCACATGTCCAATTTGCTATAGTCGAGTACCGCCTGACCAACATAAATCAATTTATTCAACATTATTGAAGGTTTATACATTTCCATACCAACTAGATCTTCATCAAATATCTTATGCTGAACAAAGAGAGGATGATTTGATAATTTTCGACATTGTTCCACGCTGTTTACTAATTTGAATTTTCTCCTTCGTCTTACATTTTCCATTGTTTTACCATATAAAGAATTATTTTTCAACTTATAAAATGACTTTTCAAAGTTGGTACTTGATTGAGCCTTCTTTTGTAAATTCATATCAATGTACGTTCTCAACCATGGCTTTTGTGTGAACTTTATACCGTCGTGAATTTCTATGATTTTCATACCCATGGATAAATAAAATTTTAATATTGAATAGTGTACAACATAATTTTCCCTATTGAATTGATGAAGCAAGAGTTTTTTAGTTGAACTGAATTTAGTGTCTGGTCTTATTTTCCTATGTAAATCCTTCATATAAGTTGAGCATATTTTGCTCTACGTTCTGCATCTCTGGCGCTAATGTGAAATCGGCTGTGTCATAATGTATGTTTGCAGGATATTCCAAGTTCAAATCAAAAATATA
Organism: Prostheceraeus crozeri; assembly: GCA_907163375.1. Classification (NCBI taxonomy): domain Eukaryota; kingdom Metazoa; phylum Platyhelminthes; order Polycladida; family Euryleptidae; genus Prostheceraeus; species Prostheceraeus crozeri. The sequence goes on from CAJQUW010005468.1 coordinate 120,589, forward strand.
GCCAATTTCACCATCATCATCGATAGCTTGTATATTTTCTTCGTTTAGAAAATAGCTTACTTCACTATCATTCAACCATTTAAAATTTGAATGTGGTAGACTCTGACTGAACGAAGAAGCGTAAAGGTTATTGACATCAATGTAAGATAAGTGACGACTTTCATTTGTATTATTTTGTAATTCCGAAATGCGTGCACGTGCTCTGTGAATGTTCGTAAAAGTCATTCCACCCCTTATTCCCCTTTCGAAGAGATTATACATACTTTCGTCTTGTATGTAGTGTGGAGGATCATTAGATGTCAAATTTAAAGCTGAAGTAAAGCTAAGATGTGGAAGGCTAACGAAATGGACAGGATCTACTTCATCTTCACTTTGACTTAGTGACCTAAAAACTTCTAAAATATCTGCCAGTAATAATGCATCCAATTTCAAAGATGCAAGCATGTAATCACCAAAATTGTTACAATTGAAAGCAAACCACGCATTACTAGCGTGCTTATATTCTTCATCTGAACAATGTTCACGAGTGAGATCATTATAAAATTCACATTGTGGAGGCAGACATTTTTCTGACAATGTATTTAGACTTTTGAAATAACAGTAGGGAAACACTCCCTTTTGATAAAGAATATGATCTGTTAACAGGGGAAATTCATTTCTTAGTTTTTCTAGATGTTCATAAACTTACAATCCTCTTGCTAACTCACTCAATGATGCACTTAAATATTGATAAGAATCTAAGAATTTTAACTTGAAGTAGATTGTTTTTCCTTTGTATTCGTTCACAGGGACGCTGGCGGATAGAGTTATATACTTTTTAGCTGTTGCTGCTACTACTTCCAATTTCCATGACTTCTTCTTTACAATTGCTTTATAGCAAACGATATGACTATCATAATTCTTAAACTTATGGAAGAAGATGGGTAGTTCCCGCCTATTTAGTTTTAATCGAAGATTGCATTTACTGCATATTATTTGTCTATATCTTCCTGTTAAATGGTCGTGATCTCTTACTTTTATGCAATCATTACTAAATACAGCTTTACATTTATTAAAATTTTTTACATTTTTATGTTTTTCTTCTTCATGAGAAGAAAGAGACATTGGTTGCCGGCTTATTGCACGCTGATTATCATATAAGTTTCGAGCTATATTTTCTAGGTGATCCAAGAAGTCCATAATACAATTCTCTCCTTTGAAGACATAATATTTGTTTTCAAATCTGGACTGGAGAGCTTTATGCCAAACATGATAAACACCAACTGCTGCCGGTTTGTGTACTTTATTATCGATGTAGCACTCTATATCTGCATAAACAACTAAAGGAGGACTTAATTGATATTCCATGCTACTTGTGCTTACGTCTATTTGTTTAGGCATTCTTTCTATTTGTGCCTTTCCACGAACACAAAATTGATAATGTCGCTCCAAAGTTGTCTTATATGTAAACGATTGGGTACATCGATCGCAGAAATGTTTGTATCTTCTATTTATTTTTCTATATAATCTTGATAGTTTTCTGATTCCACAATAGTGTGCACGTTCATTGTTTATAATTAGTAGTATATTCACAGTTCGTTTACCAATAAAGTTGCTGCTATATCGAACACCTTTTAGTCCTTTTTCGTAAAGGTGAATGTTGATTTTAATGTCATTATTTTTCTCAAACTTAGGAATATCTTTAATTGATACGGGTGTAGAGATGTCATTCATATTTAGTTCAGATGTCCATTTACTATATGATTTTATCTCATTCCTAGAATATGATACATCATTGTAATGTAGCATTGATAGAACTGAATACAATAAACAGTCATTTGCATTTGAATGTACATTAATTACAGCCTTTGAATCTTTCAGACTCTTTGGTAGATTAAATACTTCTCCACCAGAAAGTAATGGACTAGTAATAACATTGAATTCTATATTTAGTATTTCATCTATAACCCAATTGCTACCCTTATTTGCAAAAGCTTCAATATGACTTGAGAGACTATTTAAGTTATCTTGGAACCATGTATCATAGTCATAAATATAGTTTGTGGATGATGAAGTAAAGTGTGCGAGAAACGTTTCATCTTCCTGAGGATTTGATCGCACATAACGAATTTGTGCTACCAGACGACCACGTAATTGAAAATTTTCTAGAAGGTTTGACACTAAGTTCTCTAATATAGATCGCATACTTAATAAAAAGGAAGTTATATCTACTGTGTGTGCTGATGGTGTGATGTCGTATACACGAGCATGACCGTTCAGCGCGCTTTCGCTGAGACTTACAGTTCCATGATTATTTTGAATATTCATCTCACTATTTGTATTATGCATATTCATATGCTGACGGAATTTGCTTATAGAATTATACGTTTCACCACAGCGGGAGCAGCATTGCATAAAGATCAAACTATTATTTGAAGCGCTGATTGGTATATGTCTAGACGTTGATTCAGCAGTACTAGATTTGGGTATTTGACTATCATTAGCTGAGATACTTCGAGGATTTGAATTTAAATTACAATTACTTGGTTGCTTATCACAGACTAGATTGTGTCGCTTTAGATTATCTTGCCGTTTCGTTTCATATGGACACTTCCTACACTGATAAGTTTTTCCTAACTTACAAAACTTTTCATGGCGTTGCAAATTACCATTAAGAGTAAACGTTTTTCCACATTTAGAACAGACAACCATGTTTATTAAACTGGTAAGGATTATAATTTTGCAGACTATATATATATTTTTTATCATCCTATGACGTCACAACGATTACTAGCCAATGACATTTGTTCCAATCTACGATGAAATAAGAAGACAGGACTTGTAACAATTTATTTTTCCATTAAGTTAAAAAGTCAAAGTAAAAGAAATTACAACTTTTGGCACTTTATCATGTCACTGTGTGAGAGTTTCACATGATGGCACAGCTCGCAACAGTCGGACGTATCCTCCATCCGAGTCAGTCTTACCCGTGAAATGACACCTTCACGATACACTATGTGCATGAGCGTCTCACGTTCGAATTGACGATTGCCTCGGGCCACAGAAGAGGACAATAGCAAGTTTGACTGTGTCAAATTGCGAACAGACACAATCAAACCCCTATTTTCCTCCCTGAGCTTGCTCTCCCGCTGTTCAGCCATCCGAAGTCGTTGCTGACACAACTTAAGTTTCTCCTCCAGTCGCTCATCACCTTCTAACGTTTCATCAAGGTCCGCATTATATTCCCGCAGAGGTAATGGAGCGGGAGCAGGAACAGGGACCGGATCGGGAGTAGGAGCAGGATCAGGAAAAGGGACTGGAGCGGGAGCAGAAGCAGAAGCAGGATTAGAAGAAGGGATCATAGCGGGAGCAGGAGCAGGAACAGGTGACGTAGTAGGAGCTTGTGGTGGTGTGAGAACTCCTCGATGTTCGAGGATCGGCGTAAAAGGAAGTCGAGCGCTACAGTTTGGCGACGTCCGGATCCGCGAGAAGGATATCTCTTGAGATGCGAAATCAATCACATGCTGAAATGAGAAGAAATAATTGTTTACTATCTATATGTCCTTATAATGAGGATAGAGCAATAGAGATCTAACAAAATTTATAAAAATCATACCTCAGGAGTGACACTTGATGGATTGTCCCGAATCGAATTGTTCTGAAAATAGATATCACTGCTATAATTTTTGAACCACATTTAACAAGAGAAATCATGAGATTTAGTTAATAATTATGTTATGTAGTTATTGTTAAGTTCGATACTTACAAGAGAGCGTCTTGTGTCATCCTCATCAGAAGATGATGTGGGTGACGACGTCGCCGATGACGTAGTAGACGTCTCATCCGATGAAGACTCCGATGAGGACTCCCGCATCGTGTACGGACGCTCTTCATTGTCCTCAACTGATGTGGTAGTAGCCGGAGTTGAGGTGATGCTAGCAGCCCTGGATTTTTTCAGGGATAGGGATCGCATTACCTGAAGCGGTAGAAAAAGATAGAATAATAACTGAGCAAATGGATGATGTATGATACATTAACAAGTGACGAGAGGGACTTATGAAAACGACTTTATAGTCAACTGTACTTACGGGACGTGGGGTACTTGACTCTTCTACCGCACTCAGCTTGGGAACCGGTGGTAGAATTTTGAACAGCTACAAAGAGAATTAACGCATTATTATACATTGAGGGTGATTAATTTTTATCAACATGTCTTACATTTTTCATTTGAGGCAACTGTTTGACAACCTTTGTCTTCTTCTTCGCTGGAGGCCTCTCACACTGAAATGTTTTTGAAAAGTTAAATTTACTTCATACATAACGAAACAAATGTTCTTAACATCAATCATTTTTATTTTAAATTTAACTTGTACATTTATCGGCACTCACCTCTAGATCGCTTGATGAAGAGTCACTATCAATGAATGCTCTTGACTTGAACTTGGGTTTTCTTTTTGTGGGGAGTTTTGTGGGTTCGGAACATTGGCTAAGAACTCCCTCTGCAGCCCTATCCTCCTTCGCGAAAAGTCTCGCCAATTTACTCTTTTCATCCTTCGAGGTTAAATTACGTCCACCCCTACCGTTTTCCTGCGCGCAGGATGCATGTCTACTGATGAAAGCCTTGGACTTATCATCATTTGCCATTTCCGTGCTTCGCACGTAGGACCTACATGTGAGACAATACACGTAGGTGCAGCCCTCCTTGAAAGTACACTCCTTGTGACCACTCTTGCTGGCATGTCTCACCGGTTGCTTACATGTTTCACAAAAGTGAAAGATTAAGCGCTGGCGTGCGAGGCTTGCATGACGAACCATTTCTGTAAGTCATGAAAAACGTTTGTTATTATTTTATCTGTTAGCAAATGTGAATATCATTTAAGTGACTATTGCATAAATATTGGAAAGTAATTCTACAGTAATTGATTTTTTTAACTTAGAAAAATATTTTCGAGATAGAAACCGAAGTCGAAATGTTAAATGTACCTTGAAAAGGCTTGCTTAGATATCAACTTGAAATTTGAAATGAGCTGATAAATTATTAATTTATTTCGAAATGAAATCATAGAAACGAAACTAATGCTTTAAAAAAGATAAACATTTCTGACTTTGGTTAAACAACTTTTAATTTGTAAATGGTCCACAGGCTATCACTTTGAAAACAAAATTAGCATTTGAATTATTTACAAATTTGAAGCACACTTTGGAAACGTTTATCTTTATTTAAACACTTCATCCTATAAGCTTGTGTGCTTTATAGGTTTTGAAAATGCTATAATTAATTATGAAAATTAATAATTCTGTTTAATAGTATAACATATAGTGTTCCTAACTTAAGATCCAGCCACATGTTTTAAACTATCTGCTTATAAGAACTTAGTAATGTTCCTACTCCTAAACTATATAAAGTAGTGAATAGAAGAATGTAGAACTCACTTCAGAATTGCAGTTATAAATCGATAAAACGGAGAGACGGAGAACGAGGTCTGCTATGCACACAGAATAATTCAAAAATGAGTGAAGAACGGAGCTCTACAACTTCTTTATATATGATTCTAACAAAGGAACCATGAACAAAGACCGGATGTCATCATAACATCACATTGGTATAGAAAAACAAACTGTTGAATTCAAACAAAACTAAACAGCTGATATATTTTAATGATGAAATAGAAAAGTGCCATCAAAGTCTTTGATGCTAGAGTGGTACATGTAACCGCGAAGTTAAACCAATTAACATGTGATGAAGATGGATTCCCTGCAGTTCTAAACATTTAAAATTCTACTTAAGTTAAGGATTTCATATAATTTGAATTATCATCTAAATTCAAATAATAAAGAAAAAGCCATTAAGTTTTAAGGAGTTAAATCCAGACTGCATCATAAAACGCGCAAAAATCGAAATTCAAATTTCGCGCCAAATTTCGAAAAATCAAATTTCGCGCCAAATTTAAATTTAAAGGCACCCAGGGTGAGGGTTAGGGTTAAGATTGGGGTTGGGGTTAGGGTTAGGATTAGGGTTAGGGTTAGGTTTTAGTTATGCAAAAAAAGAATAGCTATGGCACCCGGAGCCCATGGGTAAATAAATTTTCGAGTGCGCGAAGCACACGAGAAAATTTATTTACCCTATAATCCGAAAAATTTCGAGGGCGCTAAGCGCCCGAGGCGCCCGAGAAATTTTGAGGGCCCCCCCCGCCGTGTATGAAGTGTATGAAGGTCAAAGGTCAAGGTCAAGTCAAAGGTCAAGGTCAGGTTCATGTGGAGGCTTATGCATTATGGTCATTTCGAGTGATCAAACTTTAACTTTGAAAATTTTAAAAACTTGAAAACTTACTTATTTTTGAGGAAAACTTAGAATTTTTTCCAGTTGCATACACCTGCATACAAGAAGGATTTTTTCATTAAATAGGTACATATGTTATATCATTCGAAAGCTCTTTTCATTCTGATTCCAATGATGTATTGTATGCAATATGTATGACACCATCCGAAGCAGCTATAGCCCTTTGAAAGATAGGTAGAATTTAGTTGAGAAACTTAGAAATTTGAAATCATAAATTTTTCTTCCTGCATACACTTGCATACAACAGGGATTTCTTCATCGAATGGGTACATACCTTATATCATTAGAAAGGTCTTTTCATTCTCTAGCTAATGATGTATTGTATGCAATATGTATGATATCATCCTAAGTTGAAAAAAGCATTCAAAAAACACTGTAAATCTATTCAAACTTTCATCCAATTTGACTATCATTTGAATTACACATTAATATTCATTTCAAATTTGTTCTAGTATGTTCGGTGCTGTTTCAAAGTCTCAAACAAGTGATTTGAAATATATATCTTCGAAATATTAAACTTAGAAATACTTATAGGTAGCTATTTCAGAGATGAATATATCTATCCCCAGTTCCCATTCAAATCCTATCAGAAATTCGATTTGTGAAATTATAAAACAAGATTGTTCATTATGTAAGTGTTATTAAAGATAAAAAATTACATATTGTCAATATTGGGGAAAGGAATCAGTCTCTTCAGGTCAACTCGAACACATACTTTTGTCTTTTTGGGGGCAGCAGGGCAGCGGCGAAGCGTGGCTGGATCTATTATGCTGAACTCCAGCGCAGTTGTTAAATTCTTTTCTTCAGGCTCTAATCGCACACATATCCGCTTCGTGTTTGTTTTTCGTGGAGCATTTCGAACCTGACTTCCACTACGTGTCTTGACTATTATAAGAGCTTCCACCGGTGTTTCGATGATACTCCTCTGTAGTACCAAACTTTCATCTTCTGATGATTCTGGATCAGGAGTTACAGGTCCTCTTACGAACACTCTGGGTTCGCATGGCGATTCCGTGGGAGGTGCTGTGATACGTTCCATTTTCAATGTGATTAGAATAATATAAATAAGATAGCTGATAATATGGTACTTGAGGATTAGAACCTTTGATGAGAATTGGTACACAGCTAGGACTTATACACTTTTTAAACAAAGGAATTCCCAACAGCCAATCAGAGAGGTTCCGATTTTCCCTAAAGAGATATATAAGGATGACATTGTTTCAATTAAGCAAGTTCTAATCCTCGTGACTTGAGTATACAAGAATCTATTACGAATCTATTTCATGATGAGTACCCAGAAACAACTGTTCTGTTACCAAAATTTAAGCCAAGTAATTATGGGTGGAGCGTTGGATACGAATGTTAATTTGAGTTGCGGATGCAAAGTGGAACTCTGGAAGACGCTGATAGTGACAGCACTCCAAAGGAGGAAAGGACTGTCGGCGAAGTGTCCTATACACGAGTGTGGACACGACTTCACAAACAATGCAACATTCCTCGAATGGGCTGAGGACTTCTTGAAGTTAACGGAGTCCCCCGAGGGACGTGACTTACCTTCTTTCATTTTTTATGGTTAATTACACTTACATTGTAAACCTCTTGTTTTTATTTCACAAATTCTGTAAATGGGATTCTGATTAGCAAATAATAGAACATTCATAACATAATTTCTAATCTGTAAACGCATTATGAAAATAAATACAATTGTCATCAATGGTCACAATTGCCGCATTTGAGCAAGAAGTCTCAAAACAAACACCTGTTTAAGTACCGAAATAGATGTTCGCATCCCTATTCTAATTCACATACTCTAATTCAATTTCGGAACAAGCCGTTCCGATCCCAACACACAAATAAGTGTACCGAATCATTAAGTATGATCTCAATTCGCCTATCAATCGGAACGCGGTTCCTATTTACATGTTCCTATCCATGTTCGCATCCATTGGCAATTCGGAACATGTTCCTATCCATGTTCGCATTCGCAATTCGGAACATGTTCCTATCCATGTTCGTATCCACTAACAGTGCGTCCGCAAATCTAACTACTCGAGCTGATGCGCTTCTCGACGATAAAATCTATTTTTTTTGTTACTTTAAATTGCTTGGCTTAACCATGATAGATAGATGGTGTGTGGTCCTTATTTATTCTCTGAAATATAAGTGAGCGATCTTTCACATTTTTCGTTACTAAATCCTTTTTTCCGAGAACCTGGCCGTGACTCAGACAGAGCAATAAGAGCAAAGTTCAATAATTCTGAATTTGACGGATTCACTCGCAAGAAAAGGAATCAAGTCGATCGGATTCTACGTTAAACAGACTGAGGTACGATATAGTTGATTGATTGATTGATTGTCAGTGAAATATGCTGAGCTTCTGAACGATCAGCTTCCAATCCAGACATCCATTTTCGTGCGGCCATCTCCTCCAACGCTAGATTCAGCAAGGTGAACTTCCGCTTCCCATCAGATACCATGTTCAGAGGATCAAAGCAACCAGAACCTTCAACTTATATTTGATGGGACATCGCATCAGAAATTTTTTTCAATATGTCTTGCAGGAAATTTCTACGTTCTGCAAAGAGATCGATCTCTGGTCTGGTTCTATGAAACGAGTCGGAGTGCCGACCTAGCAACAAAGCCAACATCGATGTATTTTAAATCAAGCAAATTTTCTGACATCAAGGGAACGTTTAATCATTGGATTGTGGAGAGATGACGGGTAGCAGTCGGTTTAACAAAACGCAGTAAGAGAAAATCCATCATGGTTTCGCATGATTCGAAAAAATAGCAATATTGGCTTGTCACTCTGAAATTTTATTCAAAAAACCTCCAATTCAAGAGCTACAATCACAAAAATACAGTATTGCTTTCAGCAGAGGATCTTTCAATATTTCCTTCATATGCTTGTAAGATTTTAACTCTGGTTCTATTTTAATACGTGTCACAATCACATGTTCGACATACGTCTCCAAATTAGGAATTTGAGCAATAATTGTTTTTGCAATTGGAACATTCTCTACCCATCGAGTCGCTCATTATTTCGGAGGAACTTTCGAATTTTTTGTTTTTGCAAAGTGTGAGTAATCTCCTCGTCTCGAAGGAAGATATTTGAACACTTCCCAACGGCTCCGAAGAAACTTCATGATGTTATTGGACTTGGACTTGTCAACTGTTCAAAGTGCACCATCGGCAATGCAAAAAGAGAACACGTTCCGATTTCAAGAAGTTCGGACTCATGCTCGCGTGATTCTTTCAATCGGAAGAAAGAATGGTTAACATTAGGACCGTCCATGGAAATTTGCAAGAGTTTTGAAGCATCAAGGGGATTAAGTGCTTCCTGAAGAGCTTTGTGTAATTCGGACGCAGTGCAAATCCAAGAAACTGTGATGTCAAGTTCATTGTGATGACTTTATCCCCCATCCAGCACCATGCATGTAAATCAATCTGACCTCGATGTAGCACTTCATTCAATCATTCATCAAATAAACACACAAAGAATGGTGACTTAGAGAGATCATTAAGTAAAAGTCCTTTCAGGTAAGGGGCAATGCCAAAACGTGATAGCGCAGCCATATTTGTCTTCGCCTAGCTGCAAAGACTGTACAAAGGACTCATCAGGAACAATCACAGTTCATCATCTCAATCGACGAAGAAGCAGATCTGTGCGTCAAAATGTTTTCTGAAAATGAAGAGAAAGTTTATCTATATGAAGCCGAATTCCATTTCCCGTGACTTTTCCAGACGTTATACATCCTGACAAAGGTTGGGCCGGTTACTATAACGACAGACGCTCGATATTGTCCTCTTCATCACCTTGCAAATTACAGTTGCAGTATATATCATACCAGCGCATACTTCGCTATGAGACGTGGTGCGTGTACATATACTACTTGTTTTGTTCTGATTAGCACGCGTCACCAACTATAGTCGACTCAACAGCAATAAAATCCACACGAGTTAAGAAGCTTTCTAGCGCGTTCTGAAGTGATAAGTAAAGTATGAGCGGAGATATCGAGAGCATTTTAATTGCAAAATGACGCAAGTGGTCAGATACGCATCTGCTCCATACTATGTTTCAAAACATTCAAACGTATCTGCTGCAGATACACTATTCTTGCATTGAAGATGTCAGATACGTTATGTTCTGAGTTGAACATAGCACCTTCATTTGCAGTTACGCTCACATAAATGATTCTATTGACGGCTGGGAGTCAAATACGAATTTATTGCATTGAATATAGGTGTACAAGTTGACTTTCTATCTAAAAATACTGTACAAAAAACTGAAAATCGCCAAAATGTCAGTTACGCACTTTTACCTTTGGACGGCAGATATATGCACAAATGTACATGCATGCTTTCCTAGTTTTGTGGGTAAATAAATTTTATCGAGCACACACTTTGATTTGTGGATCTCGTTGTCAATGTACCGATTTTGAAAGTATTGAGCATGTTTTTGAGAAAGCTGCTATCGATTATTTTAGAAAATGTGAGCGAAATGTTGATCATCCTCTTCATCATTCGATTCCTGAGAGACTGAAATACAGTAGTAATTTATGTTTACCTCACTGCAGAACTGGAAGAAGACAACGCACATTCATTTCGTATGGATGCTTACTTGTAAACATGCTCCATGCTTGTAAATTTCGAGTAACTGTCTCTTGCATATAAATTGTACACTGTAAACTGTCACCTCCTAAAATCGAAGAAATCTGCATCCTAAAGCGCCACACACTAGAATTTTAGGAGGTTGCATGAAATAGAATGCTGACATACTAAAGAGAACAATAACACTAGTGCGCTAGCCTCCTACAACGCTTTGCTTTAGGATTTTTTTATTAGTTACGGATAGTGTCTCTCTTCAGTTTGTGATTTAGGAGGTGCTGGTTTAGAGTGTATATATTATCTTTGTATTTCAAACGATCTATATGACTTCCAATCTCTTATGAATAAACTTCTTACATACTTACTAACTTCGGGCGCACCAATAGTGCAATTTTGCTATGGAACTAACTTCAGAGATAATTCGACAATGATCTAGTTTGAAATTAGTTTGCTCCTTATAGCTTTTAGCGAGACATCTAGGTACGTTTATGTTATCCCACTCGACGTTTTCAAATATGTCTAAAATCCGTTAAAGTGAATCAATCGTCACAAAACTTTTATGTGTGTATAGGTGAGGATATTTTATGCTCACATACCTAAATTTATGCAAATCGAGCAAGCACTTTCTGAATTAGAGACGATAGTATGAAGTGTCAGCGATGTCAGCATCTTGATCTGACTTTATATGATGTCTGAGCTGACACGTGTGTAAAGTTAGCCGAAGCAATATTCGTACCACGTCGAAAATCAAGTGTGCTGCTCTCAAAAACAACATTTACAAATACTGGTAATTTTAGAGTGCGCCAGCTTGTGCCACAGCTTATTTTTCAAAGTAATGCAGCAGTAATCTAATAAGCGGATATCAAATTAGCCGTACCACTTGTGAAAATCGCATGTGCCACTCACATCAACTGACCAAATACACCTCCTTGGAGTGCCATCCCACTGACTTGTGTGCCATTGACTGCGCCATCCCTTGCTTGTGCCATCCCTCCGATACCCCAACTCTCCGTAGAATCCGAAGAGATTAGGAGTTTCCTCTGCAGTCACACCCTTCTACCCATCCGCACCACTTTGAAGACATTTCACCGATTTTCTCAGTTGTTATTGTGAATTTCGATGAAACAATGAGTGACACATGCTTTAGACGTGTCATCTTTTACGTCCATGTGGTTGGAAATTCACAAATATGCGATGGAAGATTTTTTTGGCAGTTTGGTGCGGTTACTTTCACATTCGTACCACCTCGAACTTCTGATCGACAATTTCTGGCAAACTACTGTATTATTTTGAAAAATAAGGGGTGGCACAAGCTGGCACACTTTAAAATTACCAGTATGTGTAATTGTTGTTTTTGAGAGCGGCACATTCGATTTTCGATGTGATACGGACATTGCTTCGGCCAGTGGCGTCGCGTGCTCCCAGACCATAGGCCTTCACTCGGCATTGGAATACTATTTCTATACCAAACACATTTATGTCACAACATTAATTTTCACAAAAGCTGAATTTTTGATAACAATGTCCCGAACATTTTTTAAGGCCAAGTGAATGTGCACATGAGAAGTGATTGCTCGTGTCGCTTAACCGCCTTACTCAAGGAGCTGAGACCACATTTTCTCGAGAAAAAGGGAGGCAAGGCCAACAGTTTCTTGTGTTTCTCACGGCTGGTCAGCCACTCACTTGTTTGAAATTTTGATGCATTAAAATGTCTTGTGTATTTCTTATTTCTTTCTCTGTGAGTACTTTCATTTTACATCAGGTGTTGGCCTACCTTGTTTGACGACTGTCATCTTTTTAGCATATTCCCTTCGGACGAAAGGCGTGGTTATGATCTCATCTGCAGTACTAAACATAGTGTCACATCAACCACGTAAAAACAAATTATGGAATTCTACCGAATCTGGGTGTTCGAGTCAGATGCATTACCCTGCATTCATTGGAGAACGCTCATCATCTGATTGCAGTCTTGTCTGAACGTCAGCCATCTGCTACTGTCGACGTAGTGGCCTCTCTCACATTAATCGAAGCTAGGAACAATAGGGTTGCGCTTCCCTTACAGGCACCGCGCCTTGATCAAGAATTGATCAGAATTTCATTGCAAAAATTGGAGAAGGCAAAGCATCATGTCTATCGGGAAAGCCAATACTGTCGCGGGCGCGTGCGCTTACTGCTTCACACGCACACAACTCTCTTTCGCTGTCTGAACATCAGTGCTCCGTCTGAACACACGACTAGCTTGTGTGTCTAATTGTTCGAAGAAAACAGCTGAGATTACGTGCTGCAAAACTGTTCAATGAGGTTGAGCGTCTGATTTTGAGACGGAAAGCTGTGCACAGTTATCACGAGAAGCTATCGAATTTAAATGAATGATGACAGTTTTCATTTTTATAATTATTGGAAAATTATTTTTGAGGATGCGCCGAAGGCCTCGCAGGTACGGAGAAGACGCCACTGGCTTCGGCTAACTTCACACACTGACTATACATTACAAAGCTGACTACACCTGGTTAACACAATAATTCTGCGACAATTTGTGAAGTGATAATGATCAGGCCGCATCCCTTTCACTAATATACTTAATTTAAAAAGGTGCGGTGGAGTAGTGGTCGTGGGAAGATTTCAAATAGCAGTGGATGAGACGCGTAAACTGAGATAATCCTTTGAAGGTAGGTCCTCAGGTAAGAGTCTTCAGACATTCATGCAAAATGTTTTCAGATAGCTTGATCTGTTGTTTATCAATTACAGCTTTAGGTTACATCATTTTTATGTGATGTGTACATGTACTTATAGAACCAGCAGTGAAACATGTGTCTTCTGCTGCCAACCAACGCCTATAAATCTCACGTGGGCACTTATTTTCTGAATATGATGTCATCAGTGCAACAGATAGCATCCAATGCACGTCAACATATTTGACGAATTGTCCCTACTCGTGCGCTGATGAGAAATTGTTCTTTCAGCGATATTCCACTAAACCTCCACCGCGCATTTTAGATGAAACCGTCAGTTTTTGCTATCCGGGATAATTCCTACAGCCAGGGCCAAACTGTTAAGCCCGCGCTAAGCCCGAAAATCGAGAATGAAATCCGGACTCGAGCCAGGGCTGCGAACCCCTACTTTTCAGCCTCTTTCCCTGATGAGACACGTGCGGTCGATCGGATGAGATGATTAAACTTAATATTAAAATTCTGGTTACATTAAAATCTTAATATTAAAATTTCATATCAAGAGCACTTTTTCAGAAGTGTTTCAATAGCTCTAAGCGTTTTACTGAAAATGAGGCACTTGTAAAACAACGATGGATTCTTAAGGGAAGAATTATTAAGAACCAATATTGTTCCTGCACACTAAATTTGAGGCGAGAGAGCATCTACATTGTTTGCCAAGAGCTTTCGCCTGACAGTTGCGGTTTCGGTTGAAACACAATTTTAAGGAAGTCCATGATCTTCTTAAATATCCAGATAAATGATTCTCATTGAGATGAGATGAAGGCCAGCAGATTTTTGGAGGTCTACAGCGATGACACTCTCATTCGTTTCAGCTACACTTTCACATGTCACTTTTTCTCGCAAAGTGACTGACTTCAAATGCATATAAAACTTCAAGCCGGAGCCGCGGCATTTTCTGTCTGCTCCGGCTCCGACCAGGCACCGTGACTCAGGGCGGCTGCAGCTCCAAAATCCTGGTTGAAATACTGTTGAACGATAATCTTTTAAAATACTTTTTAAATACTTTTAAAACGGGGCTAAGTTTACTAAATCACAAAAGTGAAGAAGCAGGACGATGACATTAAGATTGTATATACATGTATCAGGATGCAACGATTGCAGCCAATATTACATCGGAAAGACTGGGAGATAGTGTTGGACTCGAATGCATGATCATCAATATAATATTCGCCGTGTGGACTTGGTGTGGATTGTCGTTCAGCAGCATCTCAACGCACATATGTGGGCGTTATCATCATCCGGTTTTCCCTGCTAATATCCTCACTATTGAAAGTAATCATTTTTGTCGACGAATCAAAGAAGCCATGTACACAAACGTGGAGCGAGAGACGGCACACAACGGAAACGATAGCATGGATTAGGGCAGTATCTGGATGTATTTGTTAAGAAAGAATACAAAGTAGTTCCATGTCTCCGAGTTATGAATTTGCAAATGATCTACCTAAGTAATTATTTTATAACTTGACATATCATTGCTATCATTGCTATTGTGACTTCCTGAACTGTAAGAAATTGAAAAATTGAAAAGAAACTGAAAAGATTCAGTTTTTTTGCGGAGATTACGTTCCCATGGTCCAAACAATTATTTGAGCAGTTTTTACAAAGTCAAAATTTTGCCAATTTATATACTACCGAGATGACTCCTCTATGTAAGTAGTATGCAACAAGTTGGATATCAAAAGGAATGAATATTTGCTAATAAGCATCCTAACTAGGCGGAAATTATGCTGATTATCAAGGGAATTTCTTGATCCGCATCATAATGGAAGTCTTCATGAAAAAGTCGACATACTATTGTGCTTTCTTGGCTGAAATTTCATATTTCTAATTCATGAAAGCAATAGCACGTCATCGAGTTGCCAATTTAACAAATATTGCCTCTCCAAGGCTGTCATGACACGGACAATCTGTAAAATAGTATCATTTCTTTCTGCTTTGCTATCATGATCAGTCAATTCCGTTGTAATTTCTTCAAAACTGCATAAATGTGTATATCTCACATTTGCAAACAATTCCGACTGTATCTCCCTTGAGTTCATTTTACAAAAAGAAAGAGTATACACATTGGGGATTTAATAAAAGCGGAGTTACCACTCTACCTAACATACCTACTCTATAACACCAATTTATCTCTTATTTTCTAGAATTAACAGAGCTGAAGCACAATCCTATATAAAGCAAGTACTAAAGTTGAGTGATTTAGATTAAAAATATATCAATTTTACAGCGATATTTAGTTAAATTGGACCTCACCGAGAACAGCTTGATAGTAGCGTATTTGTCATTCATTAACTACCTTCAGAAATATGAACTGATCTATGCATTACATCCAAACGTGCCGTTTTCTTATCTGTTTCGAACATAGGAATTCATTGCTTATCTGAAGTTGACTAGATCGAAAACTGACTCAAGGTCTCGGCACATCCGGGGGAACTAAGTTGGGGCATGAGCCACCAATGAAAAGCTTAGAATTGCACACATGACTGATTCTTCTAACCCAATGATGCAGCCGTTGGCAAGTGCATCCAAGTGAAAATGCGTCCGATTTTTTGCCACTATTGTGCATTGCACAAATGTTGAGCCGAAATTCATATTGCGAAAATGTGAACGCCATCGCAGCATTGAGCGGTGGCAACGTACTCGGGTTTGAGCGTCCAGGATGAAGCGGTCGAAACGCGATCGTCCTGACCAAGTTCCTGTTGATGACCTCATTAAAAATAGTCAAATAATTTGTATGCATATTTTGTAGAATTTTATTTCACGTTTTAGCTTAAGGAACTAACATTAATTCTCTTACACACCTGGTAGATTTTAGATAGCGTAATCCCGCTGTGTTAGCTAGATCTGGTATTTTGATTGGAAACAGACCTGTCCTCTTATCATCTGAATGGGCAGACTGTTAACTAGGATCTTTTCAATATATAAGTGATAAACATAATTCTGAACAGAACGACTTACTCGCCAATTCATTACACATGAGGAGAGGAGAAGCTTTGTTTGTCCTTCTAGTAAGCATTTTTTGAAAATTTTTAGACATTTTAGGATATAAAAATTTTCTTTTAAATCATATTTTGTACCTATTGAAAATTAACTACAGTAGTCATTAGCTTGTTTTGTTTTTGTTTTTAATTTTTTTTTTAATTTTGTTACCTTGACGCACTTTGCTACGTTGAATCGTAAATATTCTGGAAGTAATGAACCCAGCGTCGGTGGTGGTGCTTCTCACCTACTCCACCTTGACATCTGTCGATGTTGAAAGAACTTTTTCGGTGTATAGATCCCTCTTCCACGACAACCGCCAATCGTTGACTGAAAAATAGTTGCAACAACAAAAACAGCATGATGTTTTTTTATTTTAAAACATGTAAAGAAATCATAGATTTTTAAACTTGTGCTTGCGCAATTTTGAGTCAAAGATCTACTGCATCTTCAGTGTGTGATAGAATGTTTATGGACAGGTCACTAGGGTTATCAAAAATAAATTGTACTTCAATTACGTGGTCGCAGCTCATTGTCTGCTTAGCACAAAAAATCTACGATTTATTGATTGATGTGATGGAGTAATTGCAATAAGTTAATTGATTGATTTGTGTTCGTAATGGGGAGGGGATTCAATTGACTGATTCACTTGCAATGCCGTCATCTCTTGCGATCGTGGGAAAATCACTGCACCTTCAGTGATTTATTTAGATGCTGAACTTATAAACATACACTGTACATCTTATTCTTAAATTAATCGGAATTAGGATTCCAATCAGGAACTTTTTGGTACTTAACTTGTTTAACACCTCTATATTACAGCACCTTTATGATGACTTTTAAACGTCTATTTTTTGTTCTGCTACATGTTATTCTTTCACTTGCTTCAGTAATTGATTATCACCATAAATATGAACTGTTATAAAATTTGTTATAAAATCTGTTATAAAATTTATACAGTTTCACATCCACTTGAGAATTTGGTTACGTGTATTTCATGTAATGGCTCTACTCAAGTCACTATCCAAATTTATAATAAGCTTTTATTCGACTTGCAAAGCAGGTCCATGTAGCCAGAGAGTGATTAATAACAGGGTGAAAAATTCAATATCAAGAATTAGTCTACTCAATCGGTGATGAAAAATAGTTGCAATTAATTCATACAGCTAACTTTCGATAATCCCTGTTAATCACTATTGCATAGTATGAGTTTGTAATCATGGAAAGCCGATTTTGAGTGCGCATGTTTGCAATCGTCACGGATTCTGCCCTTGTATAAGGAACGTGCGGAACTTCCAGTGTATGTACAGCCATATCAGCACTGTAGGCCTACCTTGTAAACTATCAACTATCATTTTTCAGAGGACGGTTCTCCGTCATTTAAAGTTTCATGATTTCACTTTTTCAGTTTCTGTTGCAATCCACTACATCGATGGCAAAGGCGAATATTGATTTTCTCATTTTGAAGGGCTTTTTAATTTCTCTACGACATAATCTGACACAAATGATTCCGACAAATTGAATGTTTTTTTTTCTTCATTTATTGTGATAGTAATTCAATTTAAGTGTTTGTTGGGCTTAGCCAAACCTGTATCTTCATATCTTTGTAGTGTAGATATTTCGCAAAATCTCTTCAATTCGGCTTTGATTGTCACCTCTTTCATGGCAGTTGGAAAACTTGACTTAAATTTTTTAAAAATTAAAATACGTAAAATGAGTTTCTTTCATAAGTCAAAACTGTTGATTCTGAAGTAGGTGCCAGAGAATATGCATATCAATAGCCGCAAGTCACTTGCAAGCAAGCGATGAAAACATTACATACTCGTACAAGTGCTACATGTACACGTTACATATGCAAACGCGCTTATTGCATCTTGTCGAAAGTGAAGGTGGACTGATCGCTATAAAATCAAGAGGACTGAATTTCTGGTTTAGTAGAGGTAATTTCAAGTTCTTAGTTGAAGCTTTTTATCCGGATGCTGTTCATTAAATTTATTTAATAAGTATAGCAGTTCCCTTGTCTCAACTCACTTCGCATTAAGAGGATGCAATCTGCATCCACACAGCACGCACATTGTATAGGCCTACATGTATTAAGTACACTATGCATGTTCTAACACTATTTGTCCGACATTGCAATGAATCGTACTATCAGCATTTAACATCTACGGTATACCGCTTCAGCGCTACAAGCGGAGACAGAGGGAGGGACAATTCGAATGCTCTTCAAGAAATTTTGTACACTCAGTTTCTCGATATATAACTAAAACCAATACTTTATTAGAATTTAATGACTTAGAGCAACTAAATTTTACACTAATGCTAAAATTCATCAAAAACCGACTGTGTTTAATTAAACATGTTTCAATAATTTTCAATAAATATAGAGCATATTAATTACTAATGCTCTAGATCAACTGCAATATTCGCAAGATCACAATAGCTTTAGGTGTAAATTAGGAAAAAAATTGACAAATCAGTTTCACGAGCATTTGCAGTGTAATTTATGCGGAAATTGAAAGTGTGTTAAGCATTGTACCTCAAACAAGTTTCGATAAAATCTGCGATGGATGAAATCAGTGAAAAAAATTGTAGTTGGAATCTAAAAAACATTGAAATGATGTTTTATTATACACAAGAAATATTCAATTGTTAATAAAATTAAGTATATTGCTCATGCATTATTTTTATTTGACCTAACTAAAATCTGTTTAAATTAAACTATTATTTTATTAACATGAAATGAAGAAAAAGTTGGCCTGTATATTCAAAATTATGATGGGAGCGAAAACACACTGTACTATATCGATCTGACCAAATTTTTGAAGAGACTGCTTAGGAATTTCAAAATAGTCTCTGAAATTGATAATGAAAGGTGGTTCTACGTTTATGAAATTGATTTCTTAAGGCTATCACTTCCAACTAGTGATGTAAAATTACTGGTAATAATTACTGGTAAATTTTGAAAAAAATGGGTAATTTTTGAATTTCAGTATTTGGTGAAATTGCACCCATAATTAACGTCTGATATCCTAGACATGTCGCTCCTGCCTATATCACACAGTCTGTTGATAAATTTCAGTTTTCATTGCGAGTTAAATTGCAAGTCAAGCTTCTGGACTATAAGTTCGACTGCTTGTAAAGATATAGGGCGTACGTATACTACGTGTTCGTACTAGTAGCCTCCTACGTACGTCGTACTGATGCTCCTATACACATTCAATAGTGCAAGAAGTGAAGAAGGGGGCAAACGAGTTTCAGCTGTCTGTAGACCTATAGTGTAGGCTATGTACGTACATCTACTGCAGCATACTGTAGTATCTCAATGAAATTGTGCTTCCTGGTGTTGCCCCAGTGGTCAGGGTGGAGCGTCTCGTCTTCCAAGACGACAACGCAAGACCACATCGCTCCTCGGCTGTCATTGCCACTGTTAGGAGATTGAACATTCAAACCCTTGACTGGCCTGCACGCTCACCTGACTTGTCAACCATTGAACAAGTCAGGGACGAGTTTGGGCGGCGAGTGAGAGACCGCTATTCACTTCCACCAGTGTCCTTGAAGATTCTCTGTGAAAGACTGACAGAGCACTGGCTTCTTGAAACATCCTTCATTCAGAAACTTTGTGAATCCATACCATCTCGGATTACTGAATGTATTGGAGCTGGGGGGCACACGCGCTATTAAAGTTGAATCTTCTACATGCGTTGTTTTCCTATGCTAGCGACTTGGTGGAGATTGTGACTAAATTATCAAGGTAACATACATACATGTATATATGCCAGTCAAAAATGAAAGAAGTTAAAGAAGTAAATGTTTCAAAAATGTTGTCAATGAATATATATTTCGGAAGCTCAACACTTCTATCATCAGGAGATTTTGAAAAAACCCTGATGATAGAAATGTTTTCACAAATCTGCGGTCTGGAATTGATAAAGCTACATCAAACTGAGTAGAAATTATCTAGAAACTATTTGTACTAATTTCATGTAAGTAATGGTACAAAGACCGGTCCAGGACACCTCCAGACTCTTATAAGGTAAAAAAAATAAAAAAAATAAGATACCTCCAGAATGAGTATAGGAAATATTTCATACACTGAAAAGAGTTTTATAAAAATAAAAAATAAAATGATAAAATCAGAAAAAAGTTTTAAGTTCGTTGGGATTTTTTCATACACTGAGAACGAGAAATATAAAAAAATATATATGACCTCCGGACTCTTATAAAAGTAAAAAAAATAAGGTACCCTCAGAAATGTAAAAAAATATATGACCTCCGGACTCTTATAAAAGTAAAAAAATATGATATCTCAAAAATGAGTATAGGAAATATTTCATACAATGAAAAAGAGTTTTATAAATAAAAATAATTTTAAGTATAAAATCAGAAGATTGCACTCAAAATATTTCTTTAAAAATGTAACACAATCTCTCACAATGCCTGTTATTGTTACTGTTTTGCACTCTGATGAACCTCCCAATTGTAGGGAACAGCTGATACCCGCATACATGACATAAATGCAGTTGCTTCTGGCATTCCTGAACCATTGAATTACAGAAGAAGCAGCTGTTACCCGTATTAAAGATTAAAACGACGTGGAATATATTGCAGCATGTAGGAAGTAAGACTTCATTTTACAATTCCATTAATCATAACTAGTGACTGTTTTCTTTCTTCATTGCAAAAATGCCAAAACGTACTGCCGCGGAAGCTTTTTCGTTTTACATGCCGATTTTACTAAACTTAATTAAAGAAGAGCACAAGGAAACTGCGAATAAATACTTTGAAGAGTGGAAGTTAGAAATTCAATCGAGAAAGAAGAACAAATTGGACTCTCAAAAACAAGTGGAGGATATTACAGTAAAAATAGAACAGTATCTGACCACTACTACAATTCCTCAGTTCAATGTTACAAAAGAACATTTCATTACCATCGAGGATAGTGCTACTATGATTTCAAAACTGATTGCAAGTGATAAAGTACACCATGGGTCGTTGCTGAAAAGTGCTGCTTATCAAGGTTATGGATTTAAAAGAATTCTGGAATTGAGTGACAATAAAAAAACAGATTTGTGGCAAATTTGGAACTATTTAGAATTTCCTATAACGTAAGTTATTGTTATTTCTTGATGAATTTATCAGATCTAATTCTACCACACGTATTATTTTCAAATTCATCAATGCCCATTAGATTTGTTAGAAAACATTTTAAAGAAATCAAAATTTATATAGAAAAATTGAATCAACCGACAACTATAGAAGAAATGAGGTTTGGTTCCCAAGATGAATGAACGTTAACTGTGTTGTTTCACTTTTTAAGATATGTGCAATGTACATACATATTTGATGCATACATATTTATGAAGACTTCTTTATAAGTAGTAACGCATTTTGGCGTATTTTGAAATGTAATTAAATTTTCTTTTGTTCTCCAGTCTACTGCCATGAGACTGCTATTGTATAGATCTATATTTCAGTATGTAACATAATCTTTGATATTTAAGCATGATTCATGGAACTTAGTAGTAACGCATTTTGGATTATTTTGAAATGTAATTAAATTTTCTTTTGTTCTCCAGTCTACTGCCATGAGATTGCCATTGTACAATTGTGTGATAAGATTGATTGTTGTATTATTATATTTGATACAAAATAGACTGCCGTTGTTTTTATTTTTCTGTACAAGAAGTAGACATTATTGCAGTTATTGGAATTTATTTCATTTAAAATGAATGATGAAAATCCGACAGTTCCCAAAATTATATGGGAAGCAAACAACTACGAATTTTGATCTAAAGAAAATCGCAAATCAATTGGGAATAAAGAATTTTCACATATTGATGAGAGACGAATTACAATTGATTAAAGATGTGCGAAGCACTAACTCTGCTAATAAACCGATTCTTTACAATGCAACGTTTTAATTTAGATTAAACTAAATCATTTCAAAATCGAATAAGTATTAAGGAAAGTCATCATTATGGAACAGTTTTAAATCAATACCCCCGTTCTGACTTCTAGGGGTCCCTATAAGAATTTTTTTTATTATAAAATGACTAGCATTACCGAGTTTTTAAAATTATATGGAACGCAAACAACTACAAATTTTGATCTAAAGAAAATCGCAAATCAATTGGCAATAAAGAATTTTCACATATTGATGAGAGACGAATTACAATTGATCAAAAATAAGCCAACAGGAACCTTCAGTTCCCGGAACAAAGTTTCAACTATAAATTTCATAACAAATCTTCACACGTCAGATGAAAAAGGAGTACATTGGTCTGCAGGTACGTCTAATAAAAATGGAGATAAATGCTATTTCGACTCTTATGGACTTCCACCTACAAATGAAGTACGAGAAATACTTGGAAATGGAACTTATAATACGTTTCAAATTCAAAAACCAGGAACTACTTATTGTGGGCAATTATGTCTTTATGTTTGCCCACAAAAAAAATTACAAAAAGGAGTACCATTTCTTGATATTGTGTTAGAATTGAATGATAATAATAATGATAATTAAAAATCGCTTCGTTGTAATTCATTTTGATAAAATCGGCCTCTGATATCTTCATCATCTAAATCTTTGATTTCGTAAGTAATCGGATAAGTTTGGTTTATTTTACAAACTTCAAATATTTCTTTAGTCCAATAGTCAACAAAGCCTTTTTCAAATTTATTTTTATACTTAAATATTCTAACTCTATCTCCAATCTTAAATTTCGGCTTAAGTTTCTGTAAATTCGGATTACTCTCATTCGAATAATTATTTTCGAATATTTTCTTTCGTATTAAATCAGGGTCGTCAGAAGCATTATTTGGTGTTTCTTCAATACCTGAATGAATCTTATTGTTCTACTCTTCTACAACTCCTGGTAATATCTTCAACCATTTCTGATTTCTTCGCTCAGTAAATTTCTTAAAAATTCTATTTTTTAATGATCTATTGAATCGCTCAATTACTACAGCCTTTCCAGCACTTTCAGTTGAATAAACAGTTTCAAATAGTGGCTGAACATTTCCGTTATATAATTCCGATCCTTTGTCAACAAACAATTTCCTTGGCTTTCTATTAGTTTCTTTAAAGATTTCTTCAAACGCATATTTAACTGATAGACCACTTTTATTTTTTAAAGGCTTTACCCAAGCGTATCGTGTATATAAATCTATAACGGTCAATGCGTACTTAAACCCTCCTTCATTCGGCATATGAATAAGATCAGCACTACAAATATCATCTTTATTAAATACTTTTACTTTCAATAAATATTTAGGCCTTCTGTATTCTTTATGAATTTCAAACGCGTAGGTTTCATTTGCTGACGGTTCAATACCCTGACCGAGCAATATTTTAGCTTGTAAAGCTTTCTTAACAAACATTCTTTCAATTCTTTCTCTAAATGTAGGATTTTGAATACTATCTAATTCTTGTATTATTTTCTTATCTGCTTCATGTCGAGAACTTAGGTCATGATTTCGATAAGCTAAATCATGTCTGTAAGCTGCTTCATCTACTCTATTTATTGGTTCTTCACCTGGATTTGGATTATTTTTCTCATCTAGTCTTATATCTAATCGAGTTCCTGGGCCGGTATATGAATGACCAGGAAGATGTTTTTCTTTCAAATATTTACTCCAAATAAAACCAGGAAAGTTTTCTAATGTTTTTTGTATGTCACCTCCAATATGCTGACAATTTGAGGTTTTATGTACTTTTAAGAGATAATTCAATAAATCTAAATTAGCAATTTTTAATTTAATTAAATTTTCGGAATTTGAAGAATTCATTTTAAAAGATAAAATAAATGTTTTACCTAATCAGACCAAAGGTCCTGAGGCTTTAGCCGATCGGACCAAAGGTCCTGAGGTTATCACCGAATCATACTAGGACTTAGATATATTCCAGAACCATCTTTAGTTTCTTTAATTTCAATTAAATCATCAACATTGTGGAGAATATTTTTAAGAACTCGTTTTCCTTCATCAACTAAATTTAATTTACTAATAAAATTATCTACTACTCCTTCTCCTTTAGCAACTTTCTCTAGCTGTCTGTTATGACGTTTTTGTTCTTCTAATGCTGCCTTTTCTGATTTATTTTTATTTACTGCTTGGACAATACCAGCTGTCCCACCTGCAACACTTCCTGCTGCTGCTATACCTCCTATTATTAGAGGAATTAATGGGAGAATCCCGCCGTTCTTTTCTTCTTGTAATTGAATATTCTCTATCATTGGTTTACTTATGTAATATTTTTTTTATTAATAGTAATAGATTTAAGTGTATTTTTGTCAACAATATTACGTAATTTTAATTCAACAGTTTTATTATTATTACTTTTCGCTTCCGACATTTTTAATAAAAAAATTTTAAGTTACGAAAAATTTATTCTATTGTAGTTATAAAAAATTTATAAGTTAAGAATTTTTTATCTATTCTAGTTATGAAAACAATTTTAAGTTAAGAATTTTTTATCTATTCTAGTTATGAAAAAATTTTAAGTTATCAAAAATTTTAAGTTACTAAAAAATTTTAATTAACCTATCCTAGCCATCTTTCCATTAAGAATTTCAATAGAATATTCTACATCTTCTAGCAATAAACCATAAGCCATCAATGAAGTTGTGGAATCTTTTTTTTCAATATTAATTGTTACATCACAACCAGTCTTGATAATATCTTCAGATTGTGCACTTAAATCGAAACAGAAAACAGGATATAAATGTCTCCAATCACCAGGAGTTAATTGTGGTTCAACTCCAAATTCTATACAAAGATTTCGATAAGATTCATATCCTTCCATAAATTGATTATTGGTATCATTGAATCTTAATGGATCAATGGGATATCGGGTTTGATTTAATGAAACTTGTAAACTTCGAATTGTATCGATATGAAAAAGATTGTTGTTCTTATGAAAACTTGCAGAATTATTTCTTTGAAATGTTAGTAATAAATATCTTGGAGTATTCGAAGTTCTAGTTAAATGCCAGTTAAATCTTTGTTCGGAAAAAGTTACTGAACTAGCAGTACGCTTTAGAAAATTTACTGGAATTGGTTTGTTAGTATTTAATCTTTTTGCAATAGCTGTTTCAACCTCTAAACTAGGAGTAATATGCTTAATCCACCATTCAAGTCTATCAATTTTTAAATATGCTTTTTTTCCAGTCTTACCAAAAAAGATTAATTCATTATCTGCTGTGCGATGAATTATTAATTTAAATTTTAATTGATATGATGTTTTATCATAATCTAAATATCCGAACAATGGAGACAATGACCAATTTACTGTCTGTTTACTTTTCTTGTTAAATTCATGTCTTTCTTTATATGCACTATTGTTTGTTTTATTTAAATGATTTGCAATAATTTCTACATCTTTCGCAATTCCTGCTGCATCTGTTCCAGCGTGAGTTAAATCATCAACAATTATACCATCATTAGTATCAGGAAACCAACCTTCGATTTCATGCTTTTTATTATTTTCACCAATTGTTACAAATCTAAGCATTGTATCAATTACACCTGGAGAATCACTTATTGTTTCTATATTTTGAGTTGCAACATCTAAACGCATTTGTGTAAATAATCTTGGAAAGAAATTATTTTCTAGTGCAATATTATCAGTATCTGGTAATGGTGTTGTAAAATTAGCATCACTATATAAAGAATATTCACAGTGTAAAAATGAATCAGGTGAATATAAATAACTCTGCTGATTATCAACTTCAAAGATTAAATCTCCTCCAGCATTTACTCAACTGGAAGATCCGGGATTCATAGCAATTCTTATATAGTCATTCTTTTTTTGATTGTAACTGACGAACGGAGGATCGTCTAATCTAAATTTATTTTCGATAAGAGAAGACATTTTTATAAAAAATAATTTGACTTTTTTGTTTTTCTTATACACAGAAAGATTTTACTAAAAAATTTACTAAAAAATTTTACTAAAAAATTTTACTAAAATATAATTTTAGAATTTTGCTAGACCAGCTCCGCGGTTTACACCATTGCCTCTTATTTCTTCAATTGAACGTTCTATGGCTACGCCTGTTCTTCTCCTGCTTACTATCAGACCCTACAGCTATGTTAGCAATTTTGTTTTTTGTTTCATCTGAAAGTTTTTTTAAATTTTTTAGTTCTTCAGAATCATTCTTAAGTTTACGAATAGTTTCTAGTTGTTTTAATTCGTTTTGAGACTTAACAGCATTTGATATTGCACTAGCTGTACTACCTATAGCAGCTGCTCCTTTTGCAGCAGATGTAATCAAATCTTTATTATTTTTAATTAAGTTAACGATACTTCCAATACCAGAAAAGATGCCACCCCCTTCTTTTTGAATTGTTTCTACACTGTCATAATGGTAAACAGATTTCATAGATGGTTCATGAGCAATTTTTTTATTTGAAGCAAAATGTTTAAGATTGCGTTTATAAATTATAGGCATTTTTTAGAAATAAATTTGACTTTTGGGAAAAATATAAATTATAAAAAAAAATTTATTTTTTCGATTTAACTTTTAAAGATTGGGTTTTTGGTCTATTATAAGATGCTTTATCAGGAATCAAGCCTGCATCAATTAATCTTTTTATTCTATGATTTTCTTTCATAATATTTTTTTGTTTTATTAACTCTTCTAATTGTTTTATTTTTTAAAAATTATCAGCTCTAATTTTATCCATTTATATTTTTTAAAATTATATCTATACTTTTATATTTTTTAAAATTATATTCATACTTTTATATTTTTTTAAAATTATATTTATACTTTTATATTTTTAAAATTTATATTTAGATATACTTAAAAAACCTCTATTTTTTTGTTTGATATTACAATTAAATCTTTATTATTATTTATATCATATCCTTCCGTTTTAACCGTTTTTATGTTATCAGAATGAAAAATAGGTTTAATAGATGGTACTGGTGACATTCTTTGATTTGATGAAAAATGTTTAAGATTGTGTTTATAAATTACAAGCATTTTTATTAACTTTATATCAATTTTTTATATATATATATTTAATTTTTATATTTATTAAATTTATATTAACTTTTTTATATTTTAATGATTCTTATTTTTTAGTAGGGAACAAGGTTTGATTAAGATTTACGTTTGTGAATGAACAATAACTTCCAGATAACTTTATAAATTTTCTGTTGCACTTTATCTATTGCGTCAAGCAGCGTGTGATGTACTTTAATTTCTTTTCTATTAACTTGCATTTTCTCCTGATTCATCTTCAACGCCGTTTTAAGAGCATTTAACTTAATTTTAAGAACATCTAATTGTCTTTTAACAGAATCTAACTGTTCTTTATTTTCTTTAGAGTTTTCTGGTAAATTTTTCTTTAATTCATTTTCTAAATTGATTTTAAGATTTTTCATTTTATCAACTTTTTGATTAAGTGAGTTTACTTCATTTATTATTCTATTCATCTTTTTCATTTGTTGAATAATTTTAGAATTTAATTCATCAACACTTTTTTGGAATGTAGTTTGTAACTGCTTTAAATTTTTTTTAATTCTTTCAGGAAGTTTTTTTTCTATTTCATCTTCTAATTGTTCTTTCGATAATTTTATCTGATGTTTATTTTTAATGTCTGCAGATTTTAAATTTATAAAAAGTAATATTAAAATTTTTGATTGTTCTGAAATCTTTTTAAAAAGTTTTTCTATATCTGCTTCTAGCTCTCTATCCTTTTTATCAAGTTTTAATAATTTTTCGTTAATGATTTGTCATTAAGTTTTAGCAACTTTAATTCATTCATCAGTGGAACCAAAACATCGTTTATATATTTTTCTTTTAAGTCATTGATTTGTGTATCAACATATTGTATATTTGTTAACTCTGTATGTTGTTGCGAAAGAATAGAAAGATGCAATGGACCAGATAAAACGTCTCCAGTTTTCATGATATAATTTTCTATTTCTATTTCTAATTCACGATTATTCGGGATATATGCACCTCCACCAACATTTGATAACATCATTATTTAACAATAAAAAAGTAATTTTTTTTATATAATGAGAAAAAAAAATTTTCTAATAAAAATAAAAAATGGAAAATGCAAATTTAAAAAGGTTAAATTCGCCCGCATCATCCTGTTCTTCTTATTCAACGAGATCATCGGGATTTGAAAATAAATGTTTTGATAATAATTATAATCCATGTATAGATGTGAATCTTTTATTCGAATTACAAGCAGAAATATTTAGAGAACAGACTAAAGGTTTACCTTCTATTGAAACTAACTATTGTATTTTTCCAGGTGATCCATTTATAAAATTTATGGATATTGTTAGTAAATATAATGATGTTGCTTATGTAGAATTAAATAAAGAAAATATGGTTATTATTGGTCACAATAATGTTTACGGATTTATTAGAGCAGTGTTACCAATTAGTAATACTGATTGGATAGAAAATAAAATTATCAATTATATCAATATTAGAGAATTAGTAAAAAAATTAAAATCTTTTTCCAAAGAAAAAATAAGATTATTTGTTGATGAACAAAACCAATATAATATTCACATAAAGAGTAAAAGACATAATGAAGAGTTATAATGCCAAGTTTACTATAGAGATACAATTTTTAAAAAAGAAACATCAGAAATGCGCAAAGATATGATGATGATACTTATATAGGATTATATTCAAACTTAAATATCACTTTATTAAAACCTTACATAAATGGCTTAGCTCAACAAGAGAAAATTTATATGTGGACAACACCTTATAAAAATTCAGAAACTGATAAAAATTCTAAAATTAATAGAAATTTTAAAGAATCTTATAATAATAATTTTAAAGAATCTTATAATATTGATGATGATAATATAGATGATGATTCTGAAACATCTGAAAAGGTGTAAATGGTAACAAAGATTATAAAAATATTAGTAATTATAAAAATTTAAGTGAAGAAAAATTTACATCTTAACAAGATATTAATACTACATATAATCAAAATTTATCT
This sequence comes from Prostheceraeus crozeri, assembly GCA_907163375.1. Classification (NCBI taxonomy): domain Eukaryota; kingdom Metazoa; phylum Platyhelminthes; order Polycladida; family Euryleptidae; genus Prostheceraeus; species Prostheceraeus crozeri. The sequence continues at coordinate 150,217 of CAJQUW010005468.1, forward strand.
AAATTTCATTTTCTTACAATTGAAAATAGTAATATTTCGCAAAATCTCTTCAATTCGGCTTTGATTGTCACCTCTTTCATGGCAGTTGAAAAACTTGACTTAAATTTTTTAAAAATTAAAATACGTAAAATGAGTTTCTTTCATAAGTCAAAACTGTTGATTCTGAAGTAGGTGCCAGAGAATATGCATATCAATAGCCGCAAGTCACTTGCAAGCAAGCGATGAAAACATTACATACTCGTACAAGTGCTACATGTACACGTTACATATGCAAACGCGCTTATTGCATCTTGTCGAAAGTGAAGATGGACTGATCGCTATAAAATCAAGAGGACTGAATTTCTGGTTTAGTAGAGGTAATTTCAAGTTCTTAGTTGAAGCTTTTTATCCGGATGCTGTTCATTAAATTTATTTAATAAGTGTAGCAGTTCCCTTGTCTCAACTCACTTCGCATTAAGAGGATGCAATCTGCATCCACACAGCACGCACATTGTATAGGCCTACATGTATTAAGTACACTATGCATGTTCTAACACTATTTGTCCGACATTGCAATGAATCGTACTATCAGCATTTAACATCTACGGTATACCGCTTCAGCGCTACAAGCGGAGACAGAGGGAGGGACAATTCGAATGCTCTTCAAGAAATTTTGTACACTCAGTTTCTCGATATATAACTAAAACCAATACTTTATTAGAATTTAATGACTTAGAGCAACTAAATTTTACACTAATGCTAAAATTCATCAAAAACCGACTGTGTTTAATTAAACATGTTTCAATAATTTTCAATAAATATAGAGCATATTAATTACTAATGCTCTAGATCAACTGCAATATTCGCAAGATCACAATAGCTTTAGGTGTAAATTAGGAAAAAAATTGACAAATCAGTTTCACGAGCATTTGCAGTGTAATTTATGCGGAAATTGAAAGTGTGTTAAGCATTGTACCTCAAACAAGTTTCGATAAAATCTGCGATGGATGAAATCAGTGAAAAAAATTGTAGTTGGAATCTAAAAAACATTGAAATGATGTTTTATTATACACAAGAAATATTCAATTGTTAATAAAATTAAGTATATTGCTCATGCATTATTTTTATTTGACCTAACTAAAATCTGTTTAAATTAAACTATTATTTTATTAACATGAAATGAAGAAAAAGTTGGCCTGTATATTCAAAATTATGATGGGAGCGAAAACACACTGTACTATATCGATCTGACCAAATTTTTGAAGAGACTGCTTAGGAATTTCAAAATAGTCTCTGAAATTGATAATGAAAGGTGGTTCTACGTTTATGAAATTGATTTCTTAAGGCTATCACTTCCAACTAGTGATGTAAAATTACTGGTAATAATTACTGGTAAATTTTGAAAAAAATGGGTAATTTTTGAAAAAAATGGGTAATTTTTGAATTTCAGTATTTGGTGAAATTGCACCCATAATTAACGTCTGATATCCTAGACATGTCGCTCCTGCCTATATCACACAGTCTGTTGATAAATTTCAGTTTTCATTGCGAGTTAAATTGCAAGTCAAGCTTCTGGACTATAAGTTCGACTGCTTGTAAAGATATAGGGCGTACGTATACTACGTGTTCGTACTAGTAGCCTCCTACGTACGTCGTACTGATGCTCCTATACACATTCAATAGTGCAAGAAGTGAAGAAGGGGGCAAACGAGTTTCAGCTGTCTGTAGACCTATAGTGTAGGCTATGTACGTACATCTACTGCAGCATACTGTAGTATCTCAATGAAATTGTGCTTCCTGGTGTTGCCCCAGTGGTCAGGGTGGAGCGTCTCGTCTTCCAAGACGACAACGCAAGACCACATCGCTCCTCGGCTGTCATTGCCACTGTTAGGAGATTGAACATTCAAACCCTTGACTGGCCTGCACGCTCACCTGACTTGTCAACCATTGAACAAGTCAGGGACGAGTTTGGGCGGCGAGTGAGAGACCGCTATTCACTTCCACCAGTGTCCTTGAAGATTCTCTGTGAAAGACTGACAGAGCACTGGCTTCTTGAAACATCCTTCATTCAGAAACTTTGTGAATCCATACCATCTCGGATTACTGAATGTATTGGAGCTGGGGGGCACACGCGCTATTAAAGTTGAATCTTCTACATGCGTTGTTTTCCTATGCTAGCGACTTGGTGGAGATTGTGACTAAATTATCAAGGTAACATACATACATGTATATATACCAGTCAAAAATGAAAGAAGTTAAAGAAGTAAATGTTTCAAAAATGTTGTCAATGAATATATATTTCAGAAGCTCAACACTTCTATCATCAGGAGATTTTGAAAAAACCCTGATGATAGAAATGTTTTCACAAATCTGCGGTCTGGAATTGATAAAGCTACATCAAACTGAGTAGAAATTATCTAGAAACTATTTGTACTAATTTCATGTAAGTAATGGTACAAAGACCGGTCCAGGACACCTCCAGACTCTTATAAGGTAAAAAAAATTAAAAAAATAAGATACCTCCAGAATGAGTATAGGAAATATTTCATACACTGAAAAGAGTTTTATAAAAATAAAAAATAAAATCAGAAAATCAGAAAAAAGTTTTAAGTTCGTTGGGATTTTTTCATACACTGAGAATGAGAAATATAAAAAATATATATGACCTCCGGACTCTTATAAAAGTAAAAAAAATAAGGTACCCTCAGAAATGTAAAAAAATATATGACCTCCGGACTCTTATAAAAGTAAAAAAATATGATATCTCAAAAATGAGTATAGGAAATATTTCATACAATGAAAAAGAGTTTTATAAATAAAAATAATTTTAAGTATAAAATCAGAAGATTGCACTCAAAATATTTCTTTAAAAATGTAACACAATCTCTCACAATGCCTGTTATTGTTACTGTTTTGCACTCTGATGAACCTCCCAATTGTAGGGAACAGCTGATACCCGCATACATGACATAAATGCAGTTGCTTCTGGCATTCCTGAACCATTGAATTACAGAAGAAGCAGCTGTTACCCGTATTAAAGATTAAAACGACGTGGAATATATTGCAGCATGTAGGAAGTAAGACTTCATTTTACAATTCCATTAATCATAACTAGTGACTGTTTTCTTTCTTCATTGCAAAAATGCCAAAACGTACTGCCGCGGAAGCTTTTTCGTTTTACATGCCGATTTTACTAAACTTAATTAAAGAAGAGCACAAGGAAACTGCGAATAAATACTTTGAAGAGTGGAAGTTAGAAATTCAATCGAGAAAGAAGAACAAATTGGACTCTCAAAAACAAGTGGAGGATATTACAGTAAAAATAGAACAGTATCTGACCACTACTACAATTCCTCAGTTCAATGTTACAAAAGAACATTTCATTACCATCGAGGATAGTGCTACTATGATTTCAAAACTGATTGCAAGTGATAAAGTACACCATGGGTCGTTGCTGAAAAGTGCTGCTTATCAAGGTTATGGATTTAAAAGAATTCTGGAATTGAGTGACAATAAAAAAACAGATTTGTGGCAAATTTGAAACTATTTAGAATTTCCTATAACGTAAGTTATTGTTATTTCTTGATGAATTTATCAGATCTAATTCTACCACACGTATTATTTTCAAATTCATCAATGCCCATTAGATTTGTTAGAAAACATTTTAAAGAAATCAAAATTTATATAGAAAAATTGAATCAACCGACAACTATAGAAGAAATGAGGTTTGGTTCCCAAGATGAATGAACGTTAACTGTGTTGTTTCACTTTTTAAGATATGTGCAATGTACATACATATTTGATGCATACATATTTATGAAGACTTCTTTATAAGTAGTAACGCATTTTGGCGTATTTTGAAATGTAATTAAATTTTCTGTTGTTCTCCAGTCTACTGCCATGAGACTGCTATTGTATAGATCTATATTTCAGTATGTAACATAATCTTTGATATTTAAGCATGATTCATGGAACTTAGTAGTAACGCATTTTGGATTATTTTGAAATGTAATTAAATTTTCTTTTGTTCTCCAGTCTACTGCCATGAGATTGCCATTGTACAATTGTGTGATAAGATTGATTGTTGTATTATTATATTTGATACAAAATAGACTGCCGTTGTTTTTATTTTTCTGTACAAGAAGTAGACATTATTGCAGTTATTGGAATTTATTTCATTTAAAATGAATGATGAAAATCCGACAGTTCCCAAAATTATATGGGAAGCAAACAACTACGAATTTTGATCTAAAGAAAATCGCAAATCAATTGGGAATAAAGAATTTTCACATATTGATGAGAGACGAATTACAATTGATTAAAGATGTGCGAAGCACTAACTCTGCTAATAAACCGATTCTTTACAATGCAACGTTTTAATTTAGATTAAACTAAATCATTTCAAAATCGAATAAGTAGTAAGGAAAGTCATCATTATGGAACAGTTTTAAATCAATACCCCCGTTCTGACTTCTAGGGGTCCCTATAAGAATTTTTTTTATTATAAAATGACTAGCATTACCGAGTTTTTAAAATTATATGGAACGCAAACAACTACAAATTTTGATCTAAAGAAAATCGCAAATCAATTGGCAATAAAGAATTTTCACATATTGATGAGAGACGAATTACAATTGATCAAAAATAAGCCAACAGGAACCTTCAGTTCCCGGAACAAAGTTTCAACTATAAATTTCATAACAAATCTTCACACGTCAGATGAAAAAGGAGTACATTGGTCTGCAGGTACGTCTAATAAAAATGGAGATAAATGCTATTTCGACTCTTATGGACTTCCACCTACAAATGAAGTACGAGAAATACTTGGAAATGGAACTTATAATACGTTTCAAATTCAAAAACCAGGAACTACTTATTGTGGGCAATTATGTCTTTATGTTTGCCCACAAAAAAAATTACAAAAAGGAGTACCATTTCTTGATATTGTGTTAGAATTGAATGATAATAATAATGATAATTAAAAATCGCTTCGTTGTAATTCATTTTGATAAAATCGGCCTCTGATATCTTCATCATCTAAATCTTTGATTTCGTAAGTAATCGGATAAGTTTGGTTTATTTTACAAACTTCAAATATTTCTTTAGTCCAATAGTCAACAAAGCCTTTTTCAAATTTATTTTTATACTTAAATATTCTAACTCTATCTCCAATCTTAAATTTCGGCTTAAGTTTCTGTAAATTCGGATTACTCTCATTCGAATAATTATTTTCGAATATTTTCTTTCGTATTAAATCAGGGTCGTCAGAAGCATTATTTGGTGTTTCTTCAATACCTGAATGAATCTTATTGTTCTACTCTTCTACAACTCCTGGTAATATCTTCAACCATTTCTGATTTCTTCGCTCAGTAAATTTCTTAAAAATTCTATTTTTTAATGATCTATTGAATCGCTCAATTACTACAGCCTTTCCAGCACTTTCAGTTGAATAAACAGTTTCAAATAGTGGCTGAACATTTCCGTTATAAAATTCCAATCCTTTGTCAACAAACAATTTCCTTGGCTTTCTATTAGTTTCTTTAAAGATTTCTTCAAACGCATATTTAACTGATAGACCACTTTTATTTTTTAAAGGCTTTACCCAAGCGTATCGTGTATATAAATCTATAACGGTCAATGCGTACTTAAACCCTCCTTCATTCGGCATATGAATAAGATCAGCACTCCAAATATCATCTTTATTAAATACTTTTACTTTCAATAAATATTTAGGCCTTCTGTATTCTTTATGAATTTGAAACGCGTAGGTTTCATTTGCTGACGGTTCAATACCCTGACCGAGCAATATTTTAGCTTGTAAAGCTTTCTTAACAAACATTCTTTCAATTCTTTCTCTAAATGTAGGATTTTGAATACTATCTAATTCTTGTATTATTTTCTTATCTGCTTCATGTCGAGAACTTAGGTCATGATTTCGATAAGCTAAATCATGTCTGTAAGCTGCTTCATCTACTCTATTTATTGGTTCTTTACCTGGATTTGGATTATTTTTCTCATCTAGTCTTATATCTAATCGAGTTCCTGGGCCGGTATATGAATGACCAGGAAGATGATTTTCTTTCAAATATTTACTCCAAATAAAACCAGGAAAGTTTTCTAATGTTTTTTGTATGTCACCTCCAATATGCTGACAATTTGAGGTTTTATGTACTTTTAAGAGATAATTCAATAAATCTAAATTAGCAATTTTTAATTTAATTAAATTTTCGGAATTTGAAGAATTCATTTTAAAAGATAAAATAAATGTTTTACCTAATCAGACCAAAGGTCCTGAGGCTTTAGCCGATCGGACCAAAGGTCCTGAGGTTATCACCGAATCATACTAGGACTTAGATATATTCCAGAACCATCTTTAGTTTCTTTAATTTCAATTAAATCATCAACATTGTGGAGAATATTTTTAAGAACTCGTTTTCCTTCATCAACTAAATTTAATTTACTAATAAAATTATCTACTACTCCTTCTCCTTTAGCAACTTTCTCTAGCTGTCTGTTATGACGTTTTTGTTCTTCTAATGCTGCCTTTTCTGATTTATTTTTATTTACTGCTTGGACAATACCAAGTGTCCCACCTGCAACACTTCCTGCTGCTGCTATACCTCCTATTATTAGAGGAATTAATGGGAGAATCCCGCCGTTCTTTTCTTCTTGTAATTGAATATTCTCTATCATTGGTTTACTTATGTAATATTTTTTTTTATTAATAGTAATAGATTTAAGTGTATTTTTGTCAACAATATTACGTAATTTTAATTCAACAGTTTTATTATTATTACTTTTCGCTTCCGACATTTTTAATAAAAAAATTTTAAGTTACGAAAAATTTATTCTATTGTAGTTATAAAAAATTTATAAGTTAAGAATTTTTTATCTATTCTAGTTATGAAAACAATTTTAAGTTAAGAATTTTTTATCTATTCTAGTTATGAAAACAATTTTAAGTTAAGAATTTTTAATCTATTCTAGTTATGAAAAAATTTTAAGTTATCAAAAATTTTAAGTTACTAAAAAATTTTAATTAACCTATCCTAGCCATCTTTCCATTAAGAATTTCAATAGAATATTCTACATCTTCTAGCAATAAACCATAAGCCATCAATGAAGTTGTGGAATCTTTTTTTTCAATATTAATTGTTACATCACAACCAGTCTTGATAATATCTTCAGATTGTGCACTTAAATCGAAACAGAAAACAGGATATAAATGTCTCCAATCACCAGGAGTTAATTGTGGTTCAACTCCAAATTCTATACAAAGATTTCGATAAGATTCATATCCTCCCATAAATTGATTATTGGTATCATTGAATCTTAATGGATCAATGGGATATCGGGTTTGATTTAATGAAACTTGTAAACTTCGAATTGTATCGATATGAAAAAGATTGTTGTTCTTATGAAAACTTGCAGAATTATTTCTTTGAAATGTTAGTAATAAATATCTTGGAGTATTCGAAGTTCTAGTAAAATGCCAGTTAAATCTTTGTTCGGAAAAAATTACTGAACTAGCAGTACGCTTTAGAAAATTTACTGGAATTGGTTTGTTAGTATTTAATCTTTTTGCAATAGCTGTTTCAACCTCTAAACTAGGAGTAATATGCTTAATCCACCATTCAAGTCTATCAATTTTTAAATATGCTTTTTTCCAGTCTTACCAAAAAAGATTAATTCATTATCTGCTGTGCGATGAATTATTAATTTAAATTTTAATTGATATGATGTTTTATCATAATCTAAATATCCGAACAATGGAGACAATGACCAATTTACTGTCTGTTTACTTTTCTTGTTAAATTCATGTCTTTCTTTATATGCACTATTGTTTGTTTTATTTAAATGATTTGCAATAATTTCTACATCTTTCGCAATTCCTGCTGCATCTGTTCCAGCGTGAGTTAAATCATCAACAATTATACCATCATTAGTATCAGGAAACCAACCTTCGATTTCATGCTTTTTATTATTTTCACCAATTGTTACAAATCTAAGCATTGTATCAATTACACCTGGAGAATCACTTATTGTTTCTATATTTTGAGTTGCAACATCTAAACGCATTTGTGTAAATAATCTTGGAAAGAAATTATTTTCTAGTGCAATATTATCAGTATCTGGTAATGGTGTTGTAAAATTAGCATCACTATATAAAGAATATTCACAGTGTAAAAATGAATCAGGTAAATATAAATAACTCTGCTGATTATCAACTTCAAAGATTAAATCTCCTCCAGTATTTACTCTACTGGAAGATCCGGGATTCATAGCAATTCTTATATAGTCATTCTTTTTTGATTGTAACTGACGAACGGAGGATCGTCTAATCTAAATTTATTTTCGATAAGAGAAGACATTTTTATAAAAAATAATTTGACTTTTTTGTTTTTCTTATACACAGAAAGATTTTACTAAAAAATTTACTAAAAAATTTTACTAAAAAAATTTTACTAAAATATAATTTTAGAATTTTGCTAGACCAGCTCCGCGGTTTACACCATTGCCTCTTATTTCTTCAATTGAACGTTCTATGGCTACGCCTGTTCTTCTCCTGCTTACTATCAGACCCTACAGCTATGTTAGCAATTTTGTTTTTTGTTTCATCTGAAAGTTTTTTTAAATTTTTTAGTTCTTCAGAATCATTCTTAAGTTTACGAATAGTTTCTAGTTGTTTTAATTCGTTTTGAGACTTAACAGCATTTGATATTGCACTAGCTGTACTACCTATAGCAGCTGCTCCTTTTGCAGCAGATGTAATCAAATCTTTATTATTTTTAATTAAGTTAACGATACTTCCAATACCAGAAAAGATGCCACCCCCTTCTTTTTGAATTGTTTCTACACTGTCATAATGGTAAACAGATTTCATAGATGGTTCATGAGCAATTTTTTTATTTGAAGCAAAATGTTTAAGATTGCGTTTATAAATTATAGGCATTTTTTAGAAATAAATTTGACTTTTGGGAAAAATATAAATTATAAAAAAAATTTATTTTTTCGATTTAACTTTTAAAGATTGGGTTTTTGGTCTATTATAAGATGCTTTATCAGGAATCAAGCCTGCATCAATTAATCTTTTTATTCTATGATTTTCTTTCATAATATTTTTTTGTTTTATTAACTCTTCTAATTGTTTTATTTTTTAAAAATTATCAGCTCTAATTTTATCCATTTATATTTTTTAAAATTATATCTATACTTTTATATTTTTTAAAATTATATTCATACTTTTATATTTTTTTTAAATTATATTTATACTTTTATATTTTTAAAATTTATATTTAGATATACTTAAAAAAAACCTCTATTTTTTTGTTTGATATTACAATTAAATCTTTATTATTATTTATATCATATCCTTCCGTTTTAACCGTTTTTATGTTATCAGAATGAAAAATAGGTTTAATAGATGGTACTGGTGACATTCTTTGATTTGATGAAAAATGTTTAAGATTGTGTTTATAAATTACAAGCATTTTTTATTAACTTTATATCAACTTTTTATATATATATATATTTAATTTTTATATTAATTAAATTTATATTAACTTTTTTATATTTTAATGATTCTTATTTTTTAGTAGGGAACAAGGTTTGATTAAGATTTACGTTTGTGAATGAACAATAACTTCCAGATAACTTTATTAATTTTCTGTTGCACTTTATCTATTGCGTCAAGCAGCGTGTGATGTACTTTAATTTCTTTTCTATTAACTTGCATTTTCTCCTGATTCATCTTCAACGCCGTTTTAAGAGCATTTAACTTAATTTTAAGAACATCTAATTGTCTTTTAACAGAATCTAACTGTTCTTTATTTTCTTTAGAGTTTTCTTGTAAATTTTTCTTTAATTCATTTTCTAAATTGATTTTAAGATTTTTCATTTTATCAACTTTTTGATTAAGTGAGTTTACTTCATTTATTATTCTATTCATCTTTTTCATTTGTTGAGTAATTTTAGAATTTAATTCATCAACACTTTTTTGGAATGTAGTTTGTAACTGCTTTAAATTTTTTTTAATTCTTTCAGGAAGTTTTTTTTCTATTTCATCTTCTAATTGTTCTTTCGATAATTTTATCTGATGTTTATTTTTAATGACTGCAGATTTTAAATTTATAGAAAGTAATATTAAAATTTTTGATTGTTCTGAAATCTTTTTAAAAAGTTTTTCTATATCTGCTTCTAGCTCTCTATCCTTTTTATCAAGTTTTAATAATTTTTCGTTAATGATTTGTCATTAAGTTTTAGCAACTTTAATTCATTCATCAGTGGAACCAAAACATCGTTTATATATTTTTCTTTTAAGTCATTGATTTGTGTATCAACATATTGTATATTTGTTAACTCTGTATGTTGTTGCGAAAGAATAGAAAGATGCAATGGACCAGATAAAACGTCTCCAGTTTTCATGATATAATTTTCTATTTCTATTTCTAATTCACGATTATTCGGGATATATGCACCTCCACCAACATTTGATAACATCATTATTTAACAATAAAAAAGTAATTTTTTTATATAATGAGAAAAAAAATTTTCTAATAAAAATAAAATTTTTTCTAACAAAAAATAAAATTTTTTCTAATAAAAATAAAAAATGGAAAATGCAAATTTAAAAAGGTTAAATTCGCCCGCATCATCCTGTTCTTCTTATTCAACGAGATCATCGGGATTTGAAAATAAATGTTTTGATAATAATTATAATCCATGTATAGATGTGAATCTTTTATTCGAATTACAAGCAGAAATATTTAGAGAACAGACTAAAGGTTTACCTTCTATTGAAACTAACTATTGTATTTTTCCAGGTGATCCATTTATAAAATGTATGGATATTGTTAGTAAATATAATGATGTTGCTTATGTAGAATTAAATAAAGAAAATATGGTTATTATTGGTCACAATAATGTTTACGGATTTATTAGAGCAGTGTTACCAATTAGTAATACTGATTGGATAGAAAATAAAATTATCAATTATATCAATATTAGAGAATTAGTAAAAAAATTAAAATCTTTTTCCAAAGAAAAAATAAGATTATTTGTTGATGAACAAAACCAATATAATATTCACATAAAGAGTAAAAAACATAATGAAGAGTTATAATGCCAAGTTTACTATAGAGATACAATTTTTAAAAAAGAAACATCAGAAATGCGCAAAGATATGATGATGATACTTATATAGGATTATATTCAAACTTAAATATCACTTTATTAAAACCTTACATAAATGGCTTAGCTCAACAAGAGAAAATTTATATGTGGACAACACCTTATAAAAATTCAGAAACTGATAAAAATTCTAAAATTAATAGAAATTTTAAAGAATCTTATAATAATAATTTTAAAGAATCTTATAATAATGATGATGATAATATAGATGATGATTCTGAAACATCTGAAAAAGGTGTGAATGGTAACAAAGATTATAAAAATATTAGTAATTATAAAAATTTAAGTGAAGAAAAATTTACATCTTAACATGATATTAATACTACATATAATCAAAATTTATCTAAATTTCATTTTCTTACAATTGAAAATAATAATGATGGAATAGTTGAAGATACTGTTCGACAACTATGTGTCGGGTCTACAAAATTTAAATTAGGATTTACATCTAATCAATTTAAAATTTTGTCATCTTTAATAAAAACTAAAAATGATTCAGATTATGGTGGTGTTATTAAATTTTCCAAAAGAGATCAAAGACCAATATTTTTCTCTATTATATTATTATCAAATAATAAATATAATTTGGAATTAGATATTCCTATCAGGGAATGGCATCCTATCAGGGAATGGCATCCTATACCAAAAAGTGTAATTTATGATGTTGAAGAATCAATTTATGATGATGATGAACAATCAATAGTTAGTGAAAATAAATTTAAATTATCTTTTGATAAAACGTTATATGATAAAACTTAATATGATAAAACTTAATATGATAAAACTTAATGTCACAAAGAAAATAAAATAACTAAAGAACGTGAAATATATAATAATATAAAATAACTCTGAAGACCTTGATATTAGAATGTTTATATCTAAAATTAAAACACAATTTTTTTCTTTAAAAAATAAAAAAATGGAAAATACCAAGTTTTATTGTAACTTATGTAAAAAAAAGTTGCAAACAAAAAGAAGTTATCAATCTCATTTACAAAGTAAATTGCATTTACAAAATGTAGATCGAGTTGATGAGGGAAATATATCAAAATTAAATAATTATAAAAACTATCTAGAAACATTGCCTACTGATATAAAAGTTAAAAAGATATTTGATGATTTTTCACATTCGGAAGATAAAAAAGTTTTTAAGTGAAGATGAACATGAACAAACCGAAGGTTCTAGGGCCTCGCCCGTACCAGATGGAAGATATTTATTTAGCGATACTGATGAATTTAACGAAATAGATGAATTTGATGAAATTAAAAAACCGATGAAGCGGAACGAACCGAAGGTTCTAGGGCTTCGCTAGAGAGTTCCTCGCCCGTAACAGATATAAAATATTTATTTAATGAATCTGTTGAACATAATGAAACCGATGAAACTTTTTATAATGTATTAACAAACTTTTTCAAAATATTTAAGAAATCTTTCAAATGTTATATGAATGTAGAAGTACTTTATACAAAAAATGGACCTGATGGAATTCCTGAAGAAATAATACAAGGACATTCTACAAATTCACAAGAAATTCATAATGTAAATGATATACAACCCATATTTGAATCGATGATAAATAAATTAGAAAATTGTATAATTGAAGCCCAGTTACGTGAATCTGGTTGGAGATTTGTTAAAATACTATCTAAGAAAATAGTAATTGATAAATATAAAAATAATACTGGTGGTAGTTATGTTCCTTTACCTTTTCGTTCACCACAAATAATTAACATAAAAAATGAAGATGATTATTGTTTTCTGTGGAGTATTATAGCACATTTACATCCTGTAGAATATCACAAAGAAAGACTAAGTCATTATAACAAAAAAGAATATATAAATGAGTTTGATCTTTCGGATGGTTTAGATGAATTTCCAAATGATTATAATAGGTTAATAAAGTTTCATAAAAAGAATAAAAATTTAATAGAAGTAAATGTTTTTGAATTAAATGTAAATTATGTTTCTATTGGTAATATTACTCCACTTTACTCAGATTCAAAAAAAATTTATTTGAATAATAAAAATTTATGTCAATCAGAAATAGTATACAATAAAAGAGGAAATTACATGCATCATAATATTTTTTACCAAGGAAAAATAATATGTACTGAAAAATTTGAAATTGTTAAAACACTATCACCAATAATGATTAATCATAACAACCACAAAGGACGTAATTATAATTATGATTATGATACCGATTATTTATCTTTATCTTTAGAATATCAACAAAAATTACAAAATTTAAATAAAAGTTTACAAAAATGTAAAACAGATTATCAACAACAATTAAAAATGTTACTACAAGAATATCACCATAAATATCAAAATAAGATAGAAACAATTCAAAAATTAAATGAAGAAAATAATGAAGAAAATGAAGACAATGAAGAATTAAATAATGAAGAAAATGAAACCAATCAAAAAATAAATGAATCTTTAAAAAAATGTCAACAACAATATACACAACAATATAATAATGAATATGGACAACAGCTGAAAATATTCAATCAAAATTATCAACAGTCTGAAAAAGATTTACAAAGACAAATTGATGAAACACATGAAATATATAAAGATAAATTTGAAAAATTAAAACAAACAAAACAACCAGCACAAGCGAATATTTTATATTATCAGGGTCATTTTATATTGTGTAAAGATGATTCTATATTTACAAAAACTTCAGATAATACAAATTTTCCTTGTCTTCAATGTATGACAAGTTTTAGAACTAAAGAAGAAATGAATAGACATTTGGAGAATTGTCAACAAAATGAAGCAGTTGAAAATACTTTTCCTAAAGATGATTATTTAGAATACAATAAATGGTATTTCAAAAATAAAGTACCCTTTACTATTTATTGTGATTTTGAAGCATATAATGTTAATATGACACAAAATCGAACGGCAAGTTCCAGGGCTTCGCCCGATTCTGAAAATGATAATTATGAAAAAAGTGCAGCTGAACAAAGTAAAGAAAAATATTTATTTGAACAAAAACCATTATGTTGGGGAATGTACATTCATTCAAATTATCCTGAATTATTTAAATCAGAATATTATCAATACTATGGCGAAGATAGTTCAGAAATGTTTACAAAGAAAGTAGAAGAATTACAAAATTATTTTTCACAATTGCTTGAAACAAATATACCAATGATGACATTAACGGATGAAGAAAAAATTAATTTTGTTAATGAAACAAATTGTTATTACTGTGGAAAAGAATTTACAAAAAATTATAAAAATGGCAGAGGTAGATACCTTGATAAGGTAAAAGATCATGATCATCTAAATGGATTATATAGAGGTGCAGCAGATAATTCTTGTAATCTTAATGCTAATAAATTTAAATATAACTTTGTTCCTTTATATTTCTACAATGGTTCTAAATATGATTTCCATCTAGTAATGAAAGATTTATTTTCATCTGAAAAATTACAACAACAACAAATAAATGTACTATGTGAAACAGAAGAAGAATATTTTTCAATGCAATTAGGTTGTATTAGAATTTTAGATGCATTTAGATTTTTTACTCCTTATTCATTAGATGTTATGGGAAAAACTTTGAAACCTGAACAATGTAAAATATTAAATAAATATAATTTAAAACCTTTAAAAGGCATATTTCCGTATGAGTATATAGCCTGCGGCTCACAGTCGAAGACTGATATAACTGGAGATTTTAATTTTGTGAATAAAATTATGGAAGAAAAACAACTTCCTCCAATAAATAAATTTACATCAACATTAAAACAATCACAATTATCTGAAGAAGACTATGCAGAAGCTGAAAAAAATTGGAGAGAGTTAAATTGTAAAACAATGTATGATTATACAATGAAATATCTTCAGATAGATGTATTAATCCTTGCTGATCTTTTTGAAAACTTTCGTGACATGTGTTTAGAATATTACGGAATAGATCCATGTTATTGTTATTCTACACCAGGTTTAACATGGTTAGCAGGATTAAAACATACAAATGTTAAACTTAAACATTATAAAGAAAATACATATGATAAATTATTATTTTTTGAATCTGGAATTAGAGGTGGAGTTTCATCAGTTTTAGGTAATAGATATGTTAAATGTTATAATAAGAAAGTAAATCCTGATGATTATGGAATAATGAAACCTTTATCTCCAGAAGAAAAAGAAAAAATATTAGAAATTTTTCGAACGAAACGAGAAGGAGTAGAACGTGAAAATGCAATTTATGAATTCATGAAAGAAAACTATTTGTTATATTATGATTTTAATAGCTTATATTCTTCTTGCATGATACAAGAATTACCAACAGGTGAAATGTCATGGTGTAATATTCTAGATTATCAAAAAACATATGATGGAAATTATAATCATGGTTATATATATGAAGTTGATTTAGTATACCCTGATGAAATAAAAGATAAAACAAAATATTTTCCTTTCTATCCCGAAAACGAAATTCCCAATATAGAAGATTTTTCAGATTATCAAAAATCTATAATTCCTAAGAAATACAGACCAACAAAAAAACTTATGTTAACACAAAGTAATAAAGGAAAGTATGTTGTTGAAGGAAGAATGCTAGATTGGTATTTAGAACATGGAATGATTCTCACCAAAATACATCGAAAACTATTCTATCAAAAATCTAAATGGTTAAAAAATTATATAGAGTTCAATATTGAAAAACGTAAAATAGCTAAAAGAAATAAAGATGATTTTGGAAACGTGTTCTTCAAATTAATGAATAATGCATTTTATGGTAAGACTTTAGAAAATGTGCGTAAGAGACAAAATATTGAAATAGTTTATGATAAAGATAGGTTTCAAAATTTAACAAGGAAACCTACATATAAAAGAACTACTAGATTTAGTGATGAACTGTGTGCTGTGCATTTACGTCGAATCAGCGTAAAACATGATAAGTTTAATTTTATTGGATTCACTATATTAGAATTAGCTAAACTATTTATGTATAGATTTATATATGATTATTTAGCACCTGCTTATGGCAAAAACTATAAATTACACTTTACAGATACCGATCCTGTTTTCTTAGAATTAAAAATACCGTATAATTCTTCACTTGATGAAGAAATAGATAAAATAAAAGATTTTATTTATCCTTCAGAATTATGTAAAGTAAAAGATGAATTAGAAGGAAATGAAGATTTCATAACAGAAGCTATATTTTTAAAATCTAAATGTTATTGTTATAACACAACTAATAATATTAAAACACATAAAACATTAAAAGGAATTTCAAAGGCATCAGTGGCTAATCAAATAACATTTCAAGATTATAAAAATGTATTATTTAATAATGAAATAAAAACAGCATGTAATTATAGACTTAATTCAAAAAAACATCAAATGTATTTAAAAGAAGAACATAAATTAGCATTAGATCCATTTGATGATAAAAGAAAAATTTTACCTGATGGAATAACTACTTCACCTTTTTAATTTTCTAATTTCTAAAATAGTTAAATTTAATAAAATTTAATAAAAATATAAAATAATATAAAAATATAAAATAATATAAAAGTATAAAATAATATAAAATAATATAAAAATATAAAATAATATAATATAATATAAAAATGGATAAAATTAGAGCTGATAATTTTAAAAGAATATAACAATTAGCTGAGTTAATAAAACAAAGAAATACTATGAAAGAAAATCATCTTCAACATAGAATGAAAAAAGCTGGTATACAATCTGATATGTTTGATCAATTAAAATTAACTGAAGAAGTAAAAACTGATTATGAAAAAACTTTCGGACCATTTAAAACTCTTGAAAAAGAAATTAATATAGCGGATCCAGTACTTAAAACACTATTAGATGATTATGGTTTGTTAGAAGCAAACATAGATAAAAAAACTACCAAAATCTATGTTATTTGAACATTCTACTTTCTTTTTAGATAAAAAATTATTTGCAAGATTTTATCTTGGTGGAAAAGAAATATTTCCACAACCTTTTCGAGGTTTAATTTTTTCACCAGATAAATCTCCTTTTAGTTTACATAGAAATTTTGTTGATCTTTTAAGAGGAGCAGATTTAAAAAATTATGCTGTAGGAGATCTCATAAAATATAAAGCTATGTTAGATAGAGTTGGTGCAGCAAAATCTCTTAGACGTTATAAACAATTAGAAAATTCATTATCAACGGGAGTTAAAGTAGGAAAAGTTTTAAAACAGAAACAACTGTATTTTTACCAGATGATCAGCAAGAATTACTAAATAGATTAAATATTTTAATATCGGCAATAAAAGAAGGACATAATTCTAGTTTCAATGAAATTCATGCTATATTGAAAAGACTGTCAGAAAAGAAGATTCTAAATGAAGAGGATTATAAAAGTATAGCTGAAATATGTTGTTTTTAATTTTTATTTTTGATTTTTATTTATGATTTTTATCTATTTTTTGAAAATGAAAACTCTCATCGTTCCATGGCCACGCTCGTTCTCTTAGTGAAATACAACGAGAAAGTGATCTAGGTTACAGCATTTGTAAGAGTTTTCATTTTCAAGTTTTCTTGGAAGAACGCTCCAACAAACAAGTTATTTTTATCTATGATTTTTATCTATGATTTTTATCTATGATTTTTATCTATGATTTTTATCTATGATTTTTATCTATGATTTTTATCTATGATTTTTATCTATGATTTTTATCTATGATTTGATCTATGATTTTTATCTATGATTTTTATCTACGATTTTTATCTACCATTTTTATCTACGATTTTTATCTATAATATTTATTTAAATTTTTTAGTTAAAAAATGTCTTCGAGAGAATTATCATCAGTAGATTTTGACAAAATTAATAATCATTTAGAAAATTTAACAGAGATTTTGGGTTCATCAAAATTTAGTACGACGTTAAAAATTATAACAACTACTTCATCAGACACTTGTAATTTAGAACCCATTCTACATTTGGAACAAAACAAAAATTATCAAATTGCATTGACTAGTTTCTCCACATTTAACACTATTCAAAACGTTATCAAAGATGTGAATGACCAATTTAGATATTCAACTGATAAAGGTAAAACATGGAAAATACTAACTTTTCTTTCTGGTTCTTACGAAGCTGAATCAATATCAAATGAAATTAAGAGACATTTAGGTATACCATTTTAAGATGAGAAACAATTACATTTTGCAGTTGAACCGGCAGTTAATAAATTTTCTCTTACTTTAGACGAAAATCATCAAGTTGATTTTAATCATGATAGATCATTGTCAAAGCTATTAGGATTTAATAAACAAACCTATAGTCAAGGTTATCATTTAGGTGAGAAGATTCCAAAAATAACTGAAATAAATTCAATTGTTGTACATTGTGACATTATTGAAGGAGGATATATAAATGGTAAATTGTCAAATTTAATATTCAGTTTTCCAGCTTTTACTGTACCCATTGGTTATAGATTAAATGTGTTTCCACAAACATTAATATGTTTCCCTATTACAAGAAAAACTATTAACAACATTAACATTAGAATCACTGATGAGAAAGGACAAGAAATAAATTTTGGAGGTGAAGAGATTATGATAGATCTTTTGGTTCGGGAGGTATAAACTCCCACGTGAAGCTAGAGAAGTTTAATTTTCTTCTTATTATTATTATTCTTCTTATTCTTCTTCTTTAAAAACAAAAAAATAAAAATAAAATAAAAATAAAATTTTTTTATTAAAAATGAGTGAAGTACTACCATTAAATAAAAAAAACTTAAATTTAATCATCATCCAAATTTATCTAATAAAGTTTTGTCAGTTATTTGTGGAAGATCAGGTTGTGGAAAAACGTATCTATTATTTAAAATTTTAATAATATTTTAATAATTTAGCAATCTTATAATTTATACAACAACAGCAGAACAACCCGTCTATCAATTTTTAAAATATGGATTTGAAAATAATCTTAAAAAAACAGCAATTGCTTCATTATTCAAAGAATATGAAAAATCTGAAGATGAAGAAGAAATAAGTTCGTGGTGTGAAGAAGCAGCAAAAAATAATCAGTTAGTTGAAACCAATAAAAATAAGCATATAAAGATACAATTAATAGATGATAGTGGTAATATGCAAGATCCCAGTAAACTAGATAAAAGAATGAAACATTGTGTAATTTTTGATGATTGTGTTAATGATAAAAATCAGTCAGTTCAGAGAAATTATTTCACAAGAGGTAGACATAATAACTGTAGTGTTTTTTATTTAACACAAAGTATGTATACATTAGATGGAAGTGTTATTAGAAAGAATGCAAATATATTTATACTATTTGAAATAAATGCAAGAAACTTATGTGATTTGTTAAGAGATTTATGTATAAGAGATAAAGATGAATTTAAGCATTCGTGTAGTAATGATTGGTCAAAAGATTATGGCTTCATTACAATTAATATTGATAAAAAATTCATGATAGAGTTATAGAAGATTTGTTTACCGAGTGATAAAAATATACAAATATAGTATTATAATATTTTTTTGTTATTATTATCAGCTTTAATTTTATCCATTTTTAAAATATAATATTTGAATTTTGTGGTAACATTGGAATACAACAAAAACATTTTACTGAACAAATTATTTTTTTATTTCTTTGTTGTCTAACATCTTTTCGTCTAAAGATTTGTTTAATAAAGTTTTTAGTTCTTCTAAAAAAATTTTATCATTTTCTTCATTAGAAATTTTACCATCACTAAAAGTTTTATCATCCTATTTATTTTTATCACCAACTTTTTCTGACTGTAATTGAAATGATATTTTATTAGCTTCATTAGCTATTTGATCAAATTTTTCAATCTCATCTAACGTAATAACATTATCATCACAGACTCTTTGAACATAATAATGTAGTTTATTATAAACTTCTTTAATATTTAAATGTTTAGTTTTTAATGGTTTTCGTTTCTTAGTTATTAAAGATTTTTCTAACATTGTAATAAGTGAAGTTGTAAAAACACCCGTACCTTAAGCTGTAGCAACTACTGGAATTACTAAAACACCTGAAGATATAACAATTGTTAAAGCACCTAAACTTATTGTTAAGAATATGCCAATTCCTTGTGATACATTCTTAACATTAGACCATCTCTTCCTTAATTTTTTATAATGCTCTAATCTTAATAATAATTGAGATTCCTTATCTTTCATATACCTAACTCTATCTTTGTGTTTTTCTTTGTTCATTTTTTCAATGTCCATTAAAGTAGAACTACGTTCATATGATAACGAAGGATATATTCTTGTGGTTTCTTCCACTTTTTTTTCTTCCATTTCTGAGGTTCCTGCCACTTTTGTTTCATCCATTTTTAAAGAAATATTTTGAGTGCAATCTTCTGATTTTATACTTAAATTTATTTTTATTTATAAAACTCTTTTTCATTGTATGAAATATTTCCTATACTCATTTTTGAGATATCATATTTTTTTACTTTTATAAGAGTCCGGAGGTCATATATTTTTTTACATTTCTGAGGGTACCTTATTTTTTTTACTTTCATAAGAGTCCGGAGGTCATATATTTTTTTTACATTTCTCATTCTCAGTGTATGAAAAAATCCCAACGAACTTAAAACTTTTTTTCTGATTTTATCATTTTATTTTTTACTTTTATAAACCTCTTTTTCAGTGTATGAAATATTTCCTATACTCATTCTCAGTGTATGAAAAAATCCCAACGAACTTAAAACTTTTTTTCTGATTTTATCATTTTATTTTTTATTTTTATAAAACTCTTTTCAGTGCATGAAATATTTCCTATACTCATTCTGGAGGTATCTTATTTTTTTTCTTTATTTTTTACCTTAAGAGTCTGGAGGTGTCCTGGACCGGTCTTTGTACCATTACTCATGTAGAGTTACCATGCAAATTTAATTGATTTGATTAGAAGACGATATGGCTGATGACGTCATGTGATTAATATCAAAATTATGAACGCTATGCTTGAATTATATAGCTTTTCTGATGTCACTATACTGTTATAGTAAGTAACCTATACCATGTCTACAACACACTTCATGATCAGAATAGAGCAAATAAATCAGTTTCAAAATCAAAACTTACCGGTAATTTATGGTCAAAAGTGAAAAATTACCGGTAATTATTACCGCTAATAATTGCCCTTCACATCCCTACTTCCAACAAGGTTATTCATAATTTAGCCTTCCACCAATTGGAATCCTTCAAAAGTTCACTAATAAAAGCATGGTAATTTCAATTGCAAAAATAAATATTATGCATGTGCATAGTTGTTAAACTAGGTCTATTTTAGTTTGAATCAATTTCAATCATCATAACTTGACGAATCCAGCGGTGGCGGAACATAAAATAAAGTGGGGGCTGCATACAAGTCAGCTTCATCCAATTTTTAGTCGCTCTGTTCCCCCTTCTCTCCTTTCTCCATCTCTCTTTCAAATATATTATAACAGTAGGCTGAATAACTAAACTATATTCAAAATCAATGTTCATGTCATTACATGAAGTATGATTTTGGTGGAGGAAATTAATTTTTGACTTAAGGAAGTAAAGCAATGTACGTTTTCGAGCTATTATTCATATTAAGTTGGTAAGGCTGCTATTTACGCACAGCATTCATATTAACTAATTAGAATAGCATTGATTCAGAATTAATTGATATACCCAATTCTAAGAATAAGCAAATCGAATATTTGGAATGATAATTCAAATAAATTTAAGGTTTATAGAATTTTCAATGGACCATTATTATTGTTATCATTTTCATATAAGGGTCATGCATGACTATAGTAATAGTAATGGTAAATCATTAATAGCTGTGATAAGTCCCTTTGATTCATGAAAATATTCATACGGTTAAGGTACATGAAAAAATCATATCGATTTCAAAAATACCAATGTTTATTTCCATTAAAGTTTACAAAAGTACGCAATTCTGGTAGCTTCGCTATTTTTTTTGCTGGGATTTTATCTGTAATGTCATGGTAGTGCTTCAAAAGAAGGCAATTATTCAACCTCTTTTGAGTCATACTTAATCTTGTGAATGTTTTAATATGCCTCAATAGAGAGAAGGATCTTTGTGGCGTGCAAGTAATAATTGGAATGGTCAAATATACTGATACTATCTTCGTGATTTCCGAAAATATCCGCCTGGCCCTAGGTGCTGTTTTTAAGATTTCAACAACGGTTTGAATGCTAGTGACTTTTTTCAAATGTTCTTTCTTCACTTCATTGTACGTTTCCTTCGCACTATGAAGCATTTAGTCTCGCAAGAGAAATATGTTGCCGTTGATATCTCTTTCATAAAATGAAGAAATCAAAGCAGATGATTGCTCATATACGCATCCGTTGGCAGAGGAAATAATAGCATTCTCAATTGCCACCAATATTTCAAGGTTCTTTTCATCGAACCTTCGAGTGACAACAATCATGCACAGGTCGATGACTTCCATGTATTGGGACCTGAAGTGCTGAAGAATGGGCGGTTTGTTTTTGATGTGCTAAGAGCAGTAGGCTAATGGGACATTCTAAACATTCTCCACTTCTGCAAAATTTTTTTCTTCAACTCAACCTCTATTATGCATCATGAACAGTTTTAACTTTTATCGGCATTGAATAACTGGAGGAGCTAATAAAGGATTGGCCCTCAACATTTTAAACGTGGGGGCTTAAGCCCCTAAAGACCCACCTTCCGCCAGCGCTGGACGAATCAATTGTAATGTATGAGCAAGTTGCGTATTTTTCAATGGGAATTGAATCAGAATGATTTAGGCAAGAACTCTGTAATATTTCAATAGCAACTCTGTAATATTTCGTGCGGAACCAGTTCAGGGATCATTTTTCCATGAGCGAACAGTTTGCAAGATGAAGGTTTAGTCTCTGCTACAACCACTAAGGTAATGAACGCTATACCATCACTCGTTCATTATGAAAGGCCTTCAATTTTATGCAATCTAAATGATATTTTTTATGATAATGAACTTGTCAGCATTATTGATGAAGTGCGATCGTATATTATTCTGTAATGTTAATCGTATATAGAACTTGCATTATTAGATCATTAATGAACCTGTTTCATAAGAATCATTTCTCGAGCGTTTGAAACATATGTCCTACATCTATCAGCCGTTTTAGATTTTACATCAACTTGTTCTTCGTATCATCAATAATCACTCTGTTTTGCCTGCAGCTCATCAGAAGCTATTGATACTTATCCTTTTTATCGGCGATATAAGTTGAATATTGAAGAAGCAAATTACCGCACAAAAACAGGTAGGAATGAAGTATCCTTATTTGTACTGCAGTCAGCTTCCGCTGATTACAAATCCAAAAGTAGAGCCAGGATATTCAGCAGCAAAAAAGTTTCAATTTTTGCCAGAACGGCATTGGATGGCGGAAAGCAAAACATTACCTCCTAAGGCTTCTGATATATAGAAAATGTCACGGCATGCTGAAAAATTTTCATTTGACACTCTACATACTCTATGCTTACATTGTACTATGGTAGGTGTCTACCCTAAAGTAAAAATCATTTCAATGGATTATTCCGTGAAATGAAGTCCCATATATTGACCGTACCTACAGTATAGTGCATTTACCATTTCATATCATTCCATATCGAACATTATTAAAAGAGATATGCATATGATTCAATCATCTACAGAAGGAAAGAACCAGAATATTAATGAACTTAGGGAATATCTATGTGACAGACAGACAGACAAATTTTCTTCAAAATCAAATCGAAGCTTTAAAACTTACACTGGAAATCATTACTTATGGTGCTTGGATAATAATTACCGGTAACTTTATGCAGCACTAGTTTGAAATGAGTGCAACATTATCATAGATTTGAGTTGATGGAACCCAAACAACAGAATAGAACCACGCAAAATCTGTTTTATTAATCTGTATGATTCTATTCTTTGACTGGACTCATTTATTTCCAATGTTCTTGAAAACAATAAACATGTTTGACTGGACTCTTTATATAATAAAATATGTAATTGCTATGATGGCAATATAATTGCCATCATAACAGCGAGGATAGCTGGTTCATAAAAAATGCTGTGATAGATCTGCGATAAAATAAATAACAATTTATGTCATGGTCTGCATTACAAAACTACCCAAGGCATTGGAGGCTCATAGCGTGCATTTCTAGATACTGCACAATCCAGACGAAAGTCACCTGTTTCCATTACAATTCTGTTCTGCCATTGACTAAACTCAGAATTAAATGAAAACATAGACATGCGTAGTGATTGAAATATTTTTGATGTCAAACACAATAGATATCGTGATTCCAGTGATTTTTATAGAGTAACTGCTCAATATTCAGACAATAAATGTGTATGATAAAAATGTAAGTGGCACTTCTGGTGCTTTTACACTGGCAATATTTTTACGCCACATCAATAATCAATGAAATCTCAGATGTTGCCGACATATGCAGTCAGAAGAAGTTTGGTGCTTGTCGTGCGACTGTAGTCAGTGAATAATACACCAAAGAACTTTCGAATGATATTCGGACTCCATAGTGACACCACGACGTGTAATCAATGTTGCGTCAAGGCATGTTCACGCAATGAATGTCCTTGTTCTCTAGAAGAAGTCTTCTCAGTCTTGTAGTTAACAAACCTCACTATCACATCTCGGTAGCTATTATTGAATGGAATTTGCTTGTCACCCATATTGCACCCATATGCAGCTATTACATGAGAAGTCGCATAAGAAGAATCATTTCATTGTGAACACTCTGACTTGCATTTCAGTAGTAAATTTAGTTAAAACACCAATTGCGGGAATAAATTGATGAAATAGCGTGTAATCCCATCGCATCAGCTGAAAGTTTTGAAAATAGAAATTGAATAAATTGTTGACAATGGATTTTGATAAATCTTTGATAACACAACAATTTTTACTTTAAGCTTGAAACACTTTTCGTGTAGGTACTTGACTGCTTCCCAATTCCTTTTGATTTCTTCAAACAACACAAGAATGTGTCCCTTACCCAGTTTCTGAAAGACTGACTTGTTCCACAGTAAAACATCCAATTGAGAGCATTATTGACATACATGTTCGATGATATTACATTTTTATACACGAAGTGTGCATTTATGCTCATTCCACCAAATGGTATTCCTAGAGTGAATTGTAAATAATGAATGACCCTTGATGAAATAAATCTTGGCATATTGAATATGATGAACGCACCATTCATTAATAGAAGAGTAATTCCAATGCGCATATCCTTTTTAGGTAATTGTTGAGACGCATTAGGGTCATCAGACATTCTTGCTTTCACTCGAGAGCTGTTGATAATTACCCTCAAAATCAATATAGAAGAAACAATGGATACCACACAGGGGTATACTTGACTGACTGCCAAAGTTACATATGTGTATTTATCGTAGGCATCCCAATCCACACGGAACATACATCTTTTTCGAAAGAAGTACGCATGCCAGCCCGCCTCATAGCTCACCACCGCTACAAAGATAACAAAGATTGCTACTAATGTTCGCCGAGAAGTTATGAGGGATTTTACTTTGAGAGGAAACGTTACAGTGATTGCACGCTCAATGGCCAGGCCGGTTAAAGAGTGGATCCCCATTATATTCATAATAGCAAGTGGGACATTCAGGAGCCAGATACAAGCAAGATGATTTTTGTATACAGGCATCAAATCGAGGTCGCCACCGTACAGTAAACATGCACGTATTCCTCCGTAGCCAAGAAATAAGAAATCACAGATCGATATAGAAATTAACCAATATCGCATTGTTTTTGGAAAAGAAGTTTTTACACTAACCACATAAATGAAAGAGAGTAATGTGAAAACCATATTGACGCAAAATAATGGCAAATAAATAACATACACTGCAACTTTGAAATTGTATCTGGTCTCAGCCGAAACTCTTGGACTGAATATTCCAGTTTTAAGTGTTGTTGATGTTTCGTTGCCGAGAAGTTCATCTGAAAATAAAGAATTTCCATATGTATACAGATTAATCAATTCAATTATGATAGAACTGTCGAGGGTTGCCACCTATGTACCGAATCTGGCAAAGGTCAACTCTGTGCAATAGTTTTAACTGGAAAAAAATGTAAAAATAAGTATAAAAGATGACAATTCTTTCTATTCGCTTTCAAATCTGATTCTGATGATGGCCTATGTATCACAAAATGTACTTCTCGGCGACTATACGCTTTGCAAATATTACGTCCTTTCCTCGATGTCACTGACTTGGTAGGCGCATACCTATCAGTCAATGGCCTTAAACGATAAATAATTGAGTAGTGTTCCCCTCTGTTGGTCGGAATGTCTGAACGCAACAGCGCGATACTTGATAAAATTCAAAGAAGAGCACAGAGAATTATTTGTCACAGGGACTGTTCATGCGGTATTTTGGGTGATTTGGCGCAGCCATCAAACTATTGCAGATAATATCGCGTTACTGCAATCATCCTCTGCACACCCTGTGTCCACCCAAATCAGCTCGATCCGGTCATTCTCTCCAGATTCCTTAGCGGACCTCGCGTAGACGGAATTCGCTTTTCCGACATCTATAAATGCTTGTTAATAATACATGGTGTGACTAGTGTCTTTTCATTTCTTTAAGCCTATTCAGCCTTATTTATGTTAATATTTAAATGCTTTGTGATATTGACTTTGATATTTGTCTGTATCACTGCTGCAACTATTGCATGGACTTCAATCAACCTCCGAGTCAAATGTATTTTCACTGCTTTGCTTTAAGTATGTACGATTCCCAATTTTTCAAATATAGAAACACGATACAATAAATTCAAATTAAAACATGAATCGAGCAATAATGTATGAGTGCCAGAATACACCGTTTTTCTTCGAATAATAGTCTCCCTCAAATAGTAGCCGCGGCTACCATTTGAGGCAATGGTTCTTGAGAACTTAGCAATGCCGTACATTTACACATGCACATCCATTTCTTAAATATTACAAGCTAGATGTACAATAATTATGTCTGTATCTTACCTATTTCTACATTATTAGGCCTAACGGTTATAACATAAAGGCCTACATTACAGTATACGAATATACCAGCTACATGTATATTCAAAAATAAGATGAGGCCTATTTTGTCTATCTTTAAATTCGAATTTTAAACTGTGCATACCGGTATTTACGTAGGCCTACAAGCATTAATCGACTTGCAATACATACTTATGTAGGTCCTATCTCTGATCCCAAATTAAAACCCCATAAATCAAATTTCTTTGAAGCAAAAGGAAAGCACTGGATGTCTGACTACCTAATTAGTTCTGCTCGTGTACCACAAAAATCGCTGAATTTCCGTTCAGTTATCCATACCATGAGCAATAAAGTCAAGTTCGATGGATGCTGTAATTTACCACTGGTCAGCAGGTGAACAAGGAAATCAATTTCAAGTCAAAATTTTGGTGTCATCGCATCAGTCAAGATGCTGATCATGGGACTTTTTAGCAGTAGCCACCCTCAAATAGTAGCCGCACCCGAAATGTACAGCTTTTAATAGTAGTCGCGGCTATTATTCGAAGAAAAACGATAGGCCTACTACTCGATTTAGCTGTCTCTAACTTTAGTGGTGAAATACAGACATTATGTAGGCAGAAATATGAAAGTGAAGAAATTAAAAAGAAAGAGCTTAGAATAGTAAGAAGAGCTTTTAGCTAATGCTAATATGGTCAAGATTGTCTTATATCAACGTTTGAGAGTTGGAGTCCAAAGTTGACCTGCTATATATATTTCACATTTCTACGTATTCATTCTATTTCATGCTAATAGCAGTTAATGAAAATATATCTCAAAATCAAGCAGTTAGACATATTTTCCAATTCATTCATACAATTTCTCATTCTTAATGCAACAAACGTCCTCTCAAGTAAATAATAAGCGCACTTCCCAAATTAATAATACAAAATCTAGGATCATTTGTAGACCATGTGCTATTTCAATTCATTGATGCAATATATATCAAGTATCAATGGACGCAACGCAATCTTGCCTTCAGTAATACAAATCAATAATCGTAAAACAGCGAAATGCCTGCAGTATTATCTCATTGTAGCTCGATTAGAATTTTGAAGTTAAAAGTTGGCATTATCATTGATTTTTTTTGTGAACAAATATACTTTTTGACAGTTTCTTGAGTGTTACTTTACTGTAGCTGTTGTTGATGTTCCCTTATGTTGCATCTGTCAATAAGAATGGAATTTATTAATATCTCCTTCTTGCTTATTGATTTCTCATTGCTGCTGATTGTTGAATAAAATATTTGATGGAATTTTTTTTATTTTATCAGTTTTTAAACAATAAATATTTTAAAAACTAATAAAATGAAGTAATTCTATCAAATACTTTATTCAACAATCAACAGCAAGGCTTACAACATCAATCAGAATCAACCTAAAATTCCATCAATGCTTAAGGAAAAATACGATTTGCTATCATATTTTGAATATGTTTTCATGTTTTCATATTAGACGAGAATTGTAGTATGCTAATCAAAAAGAGGAAAATAAGTTAATTTTTTCTCAACCGAAATTGTATTATAAAATTAAAGTGCCCGACGTTTCGTCATAGACTTAGTCATGAGCAAGAGAAATGAATCTACAATAACATGGTGTTGAGAGCAGGGCTGAGGTGCTGAATTTCACTCGCCTCGACCCTGCGGCGAAGACTGTCATTCATTAAATTGCTATGTAAAATTGTCCAGGAAATGTCATTAATTGACACTTGATTATGAAGAGCAAGATGTTGAAATACTGCGGAATTAGCTCGCGAGCAATGTTCTCTGAGGCGAGTGCGTATTTGTCTCTTTGCCTTCTCTAGCCTTCAGAAAGAGATTGCTAAAGATGCCGTGCAACAATTAAAAGACAAGCTGGTAGTGATCGACCAACAAAGGGGATATGAATATTTGAAACTATGCAGGAGACTGAACGGTGACTCCCTATCTGAGTTTATTTCTCTACTCAAGGGAGACATGCGTAGGATCTCAGAAGAGAAATTGAGATCTCATACTAGAAAGTGGAATTTACTGGTCAATACGAAAGAAGTCTACCCCGTAAAGGACTACATTCAAGACTGGAGACCACATTTTCCTTTTCCATACACAGATGAGTATCTATGTAGCGCAACCAGTAATAGTTTTTATAATAGTAATGATGTGGATGATTGTGGTGAGATTCGCAATTTTATTAATATCACAGACAAGCCTATCCCACCATACTGTAGTAGGATTTTGGGTCTCGGACCTAATTTTCGCACTCCCCCGGTCTTAAATAAAGATTTTATGGAAAATGTTAGCTTACAACTAGATAAGTGTATGTATAAAATGCGATGTAATTATGCTTACAGTACTGGTAATGATCACAACCGTATAAACATACCTTTTGATCGCAATACGGTAAATTTCCCTAAAAATATGGACAGAGAAACTGAACTGAAAATGCATATGTTTAATAACGAAGTACTAAACATAATGGAAAAAGATACGTTAGATGTAAAAAATAAAGATAAACAATACAAAAGATTCAATAACCAAATAAAACAAACTAAGTTGTGGATGAAACAAGAAAATATCACCATAGCTCCTACGGATAAATCAAAACGCCTATGCATTACTATGGAAGAAAAGCATAGGGAAATAACAGAAGAAATATTAAAGGACAAAAATTGTTATAAAGTCCTACCAAAATAAAAAAATGACAGCATAGAACGTCAGGCAAATAAAATCATAAACTCCATTTTTAAAGATAAACTTTCTAGATCGCAACTTGAAATATTACATACAATTAGTTCTGAACCAGCTTCATTTAAAACCTTTATTAAGGCCCATAAAGAAAAGGTCAATGGGAATTTTCCTCTAAGACCAATAGCCTCAACCAAAAACACACCCACAGAAAAAGTAGATTGGTTATGTTCCAAAATATTAAACAACTTACTAAAATATGTTCCAGCCCATTTAAGCAACACCATGGACCTAATTAAAGAATTGAATGACTTAGATATTAATAATGACGCCATTTTTATTTCTTTAGACGTCATCTGTTTGTATCCGAGCATACCAATTAGCTTTGCCATCAAAGTAGCAGAAGACTTTGCTAAAAAGTATTGGGGTAATATAGACAACTTTAATATAAGAGTGGAAGAATTTACAAAATGTTTAAAATTCGTATCGTATAAAAATTTTCTTTTAAATCATACTTTGTACCTATTGAAAAGTAACTAGTCATTAGCTCGTTTTTTTTAACTTTGTTATCTTGACGCACTTTGCTACGTTGAATAACTACGAAATAAGATTTCACGATAAAGTTTACCGTCAAATTTCTGGGGTCCCAATGGGTACACATTTTGCTCCCCCTTTGGCTATCATATTTATGAATCACATTGAAGAAATCGATTTAGATAATTTAAAAACTAAATCTAAGATTATTCCAAGTATCTACAAAAGATACATTGACGACATCATCACAGGACCATTGCCAAAAGATGGCAATGATTTTGATAAGATACTCGAAGTTTTTAATAAAGTTAACCAGAATATCCAGTTTACAATAGAAGTACCTAACGTTGAACTAAATTTTCTTGACATAAGTATTTGGATAGAAGAAAAAATATTGTATTATAAATACTACACCAAGGACATAAAGTCTGACAATTTATTAAATAGGGACAGTTGGATTCCTAGCCATAAAAAACATAATTTCATTACTAATACTTTGAATATGGTAGAAAATAGATGTAAAACTGATTTACTAAAGAATGAGGCTCTAACTAAGATAAATGAAAAATTAAAGAAAAATGGATATAGAAAACGTGATATAAAAAATAAACGTAAACGTAGAAAGACCCGTTTGGATAAAAAGTATGATGCTAATTTATTTCTCCCTTACCTCAACGACAAAACGAATAGAAAAATCATCTCATTAATTAATAAATATAACTTGAACATCCGATTGGTAAATAGAAACAGTAAAAAGCTAAAAGATTGTTTCAATAATAAAAAAAGTCAATAAGCACGACAACTGTAAATACTGTAATACTTTGCCAGATAAATACAAATGTAACATTAAGAATATTGTTTATAAATTCAAATGTAAAATATGTAACTGTATTTATATAGGTAAATCATCTAGAAACTTCAAAATTCGCTATCAAGAACATTGTCGCAGTATAAATAATGGAATTGTAAAGAGTGCCTTGAGTGCGCATGTCCTTAGCGATTGTAATTGTGCGAGTGATGATGATTTTACGGTCGATATCTTGTAGTGTACGTATGACAGTGTTGAATGTGCGTTGTGGGAAGCGAGGTTGATTCAGGCTAGGTCTCCGAGCCTTAATCGACGACATGAATTGCCGCTTGGCTGACACATTTTAGTTGCGCCGCAAAGAGTTGTTCTCGTCATTTTGTATAAATACGTTTTTCATCTCTTCTGTAAATTCCATCATTCTTGCGTTGATAAAGGGTCTGGACCCGAAACGTCCGCTGAAGAAATCAGATATTTTTACTTTTAATTTTGAGGTATAAAAACAGAGGGAGCAAACTTCCATTTTCATTATTGAAAACCTTCCATTTCGAAGTGAAGACCAGCTTCAAATCATCCGACAAACCAGTGCGGCGAACAAGACTAGTCAACTGTCTGCACTAACAAACATAGGCGTCGATTCACTCTGAACTCAGGGGGGCGAAATTTCTTGATTGAGTATGGCTTAATTCCTCATATGGGCGCAATGCTCATGCTCGCACATTTGTAAAACCATGTCCGCCAGAATCATATCAACACTGGTTTACCAGATATTGCATGTTGAAATATTATATATACCGTCATTATATGATATCACGTTCAGAACGTAACCATGTTTACCGGTGGTAAGCGAAATGCATCGTAATATGGTATAACTTGCGTTTTTCACAACCGAACATCTGGTTTACCCTGGCTCCACAACTTAAATCATATTCATGGCACAAGGTTTATTCAAACGCCGGCATTATATAGGGTGATCATAAAATGACGCAAGTGGATAAAACTACAATTTTCTAGATAAACAAGGTCCCATTTATATTCAATTTTCAGTTAGAGGGGTTTAGAAGAACACATTACAAGTTAAAGAAGATGTTAAAAATGCCCTCCTGTCTGAGATTTACAGTAATGGGCGCGCTTTACGATATTGGATGACACATTCATTAGCATGTCTGAGTTAACACTCTTAATACAGGACGTAATGGCACTTTGCAAATCATTCAAACTTATGGGGTTGTTGGCAAACACCTTATCCTTCACGTAGCCCCACAAGAAAAAATCCATTGGTGTGAGATCCGGTGATCGTGTTGGAAAGAGTTGCTTGTCGATCAGTCGCTTTCCGAATGTCTGAGTAAGATGTTGCGTAGTTCTTCGAGAAGTATGGGCCGTTGCATTGTCTTGCTGGAACCATGCAATATGTCTTTCGTTTTCAGTTAAGGTCACGGCGAACTGATCGATGAATGAACAATACTTGTCACTGTCCACTCGACCTTCAAAGAAAGAGAAATGAATCCGTTCTCCATACATTGCAGCCCAGACACCGATTTTCTGAGGATGAAGTGAGGTTTCGACATACTGATGTGGATTCTCCGACAACCAACATCGCGTATTTTGTAAGTTCATGTATCCAGAGAGATGAAACCATCAAGCTTCATCACTCCAAGTCCAAAAGCATGTTTTCAAAAACTGAGGATCATCATTGGTCACGGCAATAAGCCAATCACAAAATATCGATCGCTGCTCGTAGTCATTCTGCATCAGTGTGTGCATCACACAGGTCTTATAGGGAAACAGATGCAAAACTTTTCGACAAATCTTCTGAACACTGGAGTAGGACATGTCGATTTGTTGGGAAACTTTTCTGAGCGATTTTTGAGGACTGTTTATAAATGTACCTTGAACAGCTGCGTCATCTTCATCATGGAAGGACGGTCTTCCACTGCGTCTTCGGTCATGCACGGATCCCGTTTCTCGAAATTTATCGACCAATCTCTTAATTGTTGAATTGTGCGGAACAGGAGCGGATGGATTGATTTGAAAGAGAGCACTCTTTGCTATAGAATAGCTTCCAGAACGAAAATAATTTTCAATCAAGCACACTCGTTCAGCAACGTTGTAAGCCATAGTGAGTGACGAGGTGAAATGAAGTGAAGCGAAGAATGATGTGTCTGACGCATTCGTATGTAGATATGCTAAGCCTGAAATTTCAAATGTTCATATCTATGTAAAAAGTTGATCACATGACACAATCAAGTAGTCACGAGACAACCCGTCCTTCAAATGCTCATATCTATGTTCACATAATTGTATATAATCACGACAAATGATATTCGATTCAATTTAAACTCAATTAAACTCAAAACAAAGCATTTTCTTCACTTGCGTGACTTTATGATCACCCGGCATCATATGCAGTGCATTCGAACTTTTGAGTGAATGAGCGAACGCGGTTTTCAACCCTGAACTGAGCGAATGGGATATTCCGGCATCTATCACTGAACTGAGAACTAGAAATTTACTGTTCATGAATTGAAGAATGAAGTGAACTGATGCTTTCCCAACTATCCCAATTCCCATCAATATATTGACATTGATTGCTTTTTCCTAAGTCTACAATTCCTCACATTTTGTAGTTAAGCATTTAAAATCTAAATTTTATGCTATAGGCCCCAATGCCTGAATGCAGAGATAGCATCCTTATAGATTTTTCTTGATCTCTTCATTTATAATCACATCTTTAAGTGTTTTATGAGATCATCAGCAAAATGGGCTCAGCGATTTTTGGTGAGAGCAAGTTATTCGGAAGTTAATGTGGGGGGACCTGAAATGATCATTCTCAGCAAGAAAAAAGGTCGAGTAGATTGATATCTTCCATCTAAAATATAAATGTCTGACAATTTGACGCCTTAGATGGTTAATTAGTTCCTATGACGCCGCAAATGACGGATCATTTACTTCATTGCTGCATGTTGACCTAGTGATGATGTTGATAGATGTGAACTAGGCCTGCTGATGATTCCTGATATTGAATGAATTCAGGCCATTCAGGTCTGGCCTCATTTTTCAACTTATGTAGAATGCAACCATCAACAAGTTGTTTTTGAAACTTTGAACAAGTTGAACCCTTGCAGGGCGAAACGCAGCGTCGTCGGATGATAAAGAGGATTTTTGTGCTTAAATGACTCAGGTCTATGCACATCTTTCTATGCTGACACTATGCAATCATGATTCTTGCATTATTATTGTGTAAAATTTAATGCCAAGTTACATGTACTCCCTGCGAATCACTGCTTATGCTATGTACTGTTTTACATGGTTTCCTTAATCCCTGCATATTTAAGTAACTCAAGGAATAAGAAATAAGATATAAGGTATCTCATTGGCAAACTGTGTTACAAAGATTGCACAATTACACACATGAATGACGTGCAAATTGAAATACGAAGCCATAAACCTAAATGCTATTGATCATATAACGGGAGAGAAAAATGCTCTCACATACAGAAATTGCTATCTTCAAAAGACGATTAACTATGAAATTTGTCAACTTGGGCATTTTATCCTGTACGTAGGCATTCGAGATTATTATCTACTTTATTAGTAAAACAATGTCTGCCTAATTCCCCTGCCAATTTTAAATTGATCATTTTGACGAAATAGCATAAAAGCACTCACATGAGAGGGTCGAATGTACGGAATCGAAGACGTAGAAGTGAATGAGCTGATTCGGTAGTTAAGCTATAAATCAAGCGATGACTAAGGCACCTGCAGGTGATACGATGACTATGATCGTCTTTCAGTCAAAAGCCAAGGAAACTAGCCAAACTTTCTACATTTCGTTTCTCAAATGATCGTCTTGAAAGAGAACAGTGAAACTCATGGTCACATAATGGATTATAAATTTCCTCGAAACTTTGCAGACCTACCTGCCAGATTCATCAAATATAAGCTTATCATCTCAACATGCAGTATGACCAAATGGATTTCGGGTTTTAGTCATTGTTCCATTATGCAGTTCTTGGTCAAAATCCCGCTGGGCGCACAGATGTGGACGTTACTCGACAAGTGTTCATCATGTTTCAAGCGATTATCTTCAGCTAATAATCGCCCTAAGAAATTTGCCATCTATTAATGAATGTTTGCATTTTACAATGCGCGATCGAAAGAGAAATTCGAGGCGCGCTATATACATTAATACAATAATGATGGATAAATTCGCCAAAATTCAGATAATCAATTAACGCAGACGGCATTTCATATGATAAATTGTCGATCTGCAAGTGGAGACTGCAAAATTGTTCATGATAAACAAAAAAATCCATGGAGGGCGAAAACATAGTCTCGCCCCGGACAATTTTTTCAGGGGGGCGACCGCTCCTCCTGCCCCCTGGGATCGACGCCTATGCTAACAAAGGGCAAAGAGCTGTACTTCTTCTTATTATTAGAGTCCACTCTTGATTTCGGACCATTTAGGAAAACTTCATCACAAATGGATTTGATGAAGAAATCATCTTTCTTCATCAAATCCATGAGTCTTCTCCATCAAGTGAAGACCAGCTTCAAATCATCCGACAAAACAGTGCGGCGAACAAAACTAGTCAACTGTCTGCAATTGGAATCACTAACAAAGGGCAAAGAAATGTACTTCTTCTTATTATTAAAGTCCACTCTTGATTTCGGACCATTTAGGAAAACTTCATCACAAATGGATTTGATGAAGAAATCATCTTTCCATTAAAATCCATTTGTGATGAAGTTAAATGATCCGAAATCAAGAGTGGACTTTAATAATAAGAAGAAGTACATTTCTTTGCCCTTTGTTAGTGATTCAATTGCAGACAGTTGACTAGTCTTGTTCGCCGCACTGGTTTGTCGGATGATTTGAAGCTGGTCTTCACTTCGAAATCTATGAAGTCTATTGTGCGCCGGCCGCAAACAGTTAAGAGCTGTGATATCTCTAATTGCCAATTCTGTCAATCATGCATCTCCAAAGTCCGATATCTCGTCAGGTGAAGAGCATTGTTTACCTAATCACCTGCAATATTTGCAATGAAAAGTGTGTGGGGGAATCAAAGAGACAAATGCGCACTCGTCTCAGAGAACATTGCTCGCGAGCTAACTCCGCAGCTAATTCAACATCTTGCTCTTCATAATCAAGTGTCAATTAATAACATTTCCTGAACAATTTTACATAGCAATTTAATGAATGACAGTCTTCGCCGCAGGGTCGAGGCGAGTGAAATTCAGCACCTCAGCCCTGCTCTCAACACCATGTTATTGTAGATTCATTTCTCTTGCTCATGACTAAGTCTATGACGAAACGTCGGGCACTTTAATTTTATAATACAATTTCGGTTGAGAAAAAATTAACTTCTTTTCCTCTTTTTGATTAGCATATTGGTACCGACCGATGGCCAAACTCACTGAGTAGAATTGTAGTAGTTCTTTAGGTGAACTAAACTACCATCTTCCCTAAAGGACTTAGTGAATTAGCGGGAAGCATGATATAATACTAATTTACTTTTTACTAAGAGACTTCTTTAATTTGGAAATCTTTGGTTAGAATGCTTGAAAAAAACACTGAAAGTGGTATGTTATTATTTATTTCGCAATACCTATCATTTCTTTTTTCAATTTACTAAACTAAAGCATGCACAGGTTCACCTTTGAAGCAATAAATAACCTATCCAGATAAAGCTAAATATAAGAAAAAAAGAAAACAAATGAATAATAAATTATTATAGACTAAATGACAGAAAATAATACAAAGTGGCAATTGAAAAATATATTACTGGTATGCAGCAAAAGAAACAAAGGTTGACAAAACGACAATATTGGATATAGAATACAGCAAAAGCAGTTCTTGATGAAATAAGGATATTTGCTCAACGCACAACCTTATTCACTCAGCACACTCAACATCACTCAACACATTAGACATCACTCAAAACACTCAACGTTACTTTAATCGATAGAATTAAATAAGAAACAATCATTTACAAAACTATTTTCTTGAATTCTGCTGCTACACAGATCTTCATGAGTATGGAATCCTTGCCATTGTGATGCTGATGATGATCAGCCGCAGCACCGCTAATACCACATAAATTCTGCCACGGTAGATTCGATTATCGCTGCCTGCAGTTATAGAGTAAACTGTACTCGCTCTACTAGTATATATATGTATTACGAAAGTTCATTTGTCAAAAGATTGATTTACTGACATTTCATGCGCAATTATGCACACACAGAAGAGAATACATCGTCTTGAGAATTGTGGATTGTGTGTTGAAAAAAGAAAAGACGCCTTTTACATGAAAAAACAATATAAAACTTCTAAAAAATTTTAAAAACATTTTTTGCCATATTTAGAACATATCTTAAATATACAGGGTGACTCAAAAGTCTTAATCGGGTTTCAAGTCAAGATTTCTCAGTAAGTATTTGCACTACAACCTTAATGTTTCGTTTATACTGTAGAGGAAGAACCAGAATTTTAGTAACATATCGCAATTTGTGAAAAAAATCAAGTTAGAGGTCGAAATACTTGCTCATTCATTTTATGGAGGTCAACCAATTTACCAAATGGTATGAAACATTGTCCGCTTACGATTTGTTTCTCATTGACTACAACCACATGCTAATACTTCATCATTAAATTTGATTGATCAAGTGACCTGCTAAGTGTGAACAAGACTTAATGCACATGCGTCCATTGAAATAATAGCGGAAAGTTAATACGAAGACATAATGAAGAAGGACAACAAAGAAGAATGCTAAGCTATTCATTTCCATTAATGTGTGATTGGTACTTATGATAATTATCGAACTTCTACATTAGCTCAATAGTTATGCATGACGTCAAAATGTCGTTGAATTGAAGCATAGGCATAGATATCTGTGAAAAGACTGATTTCGGAAACCGTTTACTACTTAATAGCTGCTGATATTCACTTTTCTATCATAGAAACCAGTGATGTTATGTGTGCAAGATCGGATCAACGTTGTGTTGCTTATGGCTAAGCATGAGTCCGTAACTACCGCCCGACGGGAGTGGTAAAGAAATTTCACATCAAAGCCACCTTCTGAAAGCACATTCCGACTTGTGTTTAAGAAATTTACTGAGACGGGTTCTGTCCAAGATGCTGAGCGAAGTGGTCGCCCATCCCTTGATGAGGATGTTTTACGTTTGAAAGAGGAGTTTGAGAACAATCCAAGATCGTCGGTGCGGGATGCAGCCAATCAGCTTGACATGCCACGCGAGACTGTTCGACGTACTCTGAAGCGAACAATTGGCATGAAATCATTACACATTTCCCGTGTTCATGAACTGTTGCCAGACGACTATGAACCAAGGCTTCAGTTTTGTGAAGAAATTAGCCGGCTATGTGATGATCCCAGCTTCATCCACAAGCTATGTTTTTCTGACGAGGCCATCTTTCATCTGAATGGCAAAATTAACAGTCACAACTGTGTGATTTGGGACTATGAGAATCCACATTTGTGACGAGATTCCTCTAAAGTCGAAAGGTTTGGTGGTCTGGGCGGCCATGTTTTGCGACCGGATCATCGGACCTTACTTCTTTGAAACAACGGTGACTAAGGACTCCTATCTCGAGATGCTGAGGGATTATTTCATTCCTGAACTGAAGAGACTACGAAGATTTTCCACGACAGTCTTCCAAAAAGATGGCGCTCCTCCTCATTGGGGTCTGAATGTGAGAGAATTTCTCAACATCCAATTCCCTAATCGATGGATTGGCAGGAACGGTCCCATCCACTGGCCAGCTAGGAGCCCAGATTTGACGCCTCTTGATTATTTTTGTGAGGTCATATCAAGGAGATGGTGTACAAGAATAGGCCAACAGACAACGAAGAACTGCGAGTGAAGATTGCAGAAGCAGTCCACTCCGTGACGAAAGTTACGATCAACAAGACTTTTGAAAACTTTCAAAAAAGAGTCATTCTTTGTAATGAAGTTAACGGAGCTCACTTCCAGCATATATTGTAAAAATGCAAGTCTCTTTGGAAATTCTGGTTCTTCCTCTACAGTATAAACGAAAAATTGAGTTTGTAGTGCAAATACTTAGAGAAATCTCAATTTGAAACCCGATTAAGACTTTGGAGTCACCCTGTATATTTAAAATATCATATTTCAGGTATCACAACCTTAAACGTTTATCAATCATAGTGCAGTGGTGTTCCACAGTTTACTCATAAGCATAATCTTCATGTTGATATTTATTTCATTTTTATTGATACTTTGTTTACAAATTTCAATGAAAATATTCCTTAGTCATAAACGTATGAAACCATAAAAGGAAAGTGGCAAAAGGATCCAAATTTTGACATTGACACCCTCGACCTGAACGTCATCAGTTTACCGGAGTATTGAGATTCATTGTTCATTTGTGCATAAGTTCATGTTGTTTTCCTGCAATTTAAATGACTGTGATGTATGAGCTATGGCTTCGATGTCTCACTGCATACTGTTTGTGACTGTTGAGCGTTCAGTTTTAGGCCCACTTAATGAAAAGGCTGAAAATGTGAAAAATATGAAACTTTAATAGACATTGCCTGATGACTGTGTGCCTTCAACCTCAAATGTCAGGCCTACATCAGCAATCAGTGTGACCAATTGATGTCAATGTGACCAATCGGCTGACAAAGATAATCGAAACGTCCCGACACTTGGCTGTTCTCAATTATATATTTTTTTATCCGGAAAGGCGTTAAGCAAACTTTAATACATACCAATTGACTATATCTTTATAAAGTTATTAATGAATTTAGATTTCGGCACTTGAATAGGCCAACAATAACAACTTTTGACAGCCATTCTTAGACTGAAAAAACGTGAAAGTCATAGTTATGCTCCAATGGCAGCGGTGGTTTTGTATGAAACTCGTAAAAACCGCTTAATTGAGTGGGTGCTAGTGGGTGAAGGTTATAGGTGACCTCAGGTTATAGAAACACTTGGCAGTACATTTTCTTTTGCAAAACAGAAACTATTTATCAGAATGCCATGAATTCGAAACATGAGTGTCTACAAAGAGCCTCGACAAAATGAGTAAATTTCATGTTTTGACTTAATTTTGCCGATTTTACTCATTTTGTAGAGGCTCTCAGACATCAAATACTGAATCATGTGACTCACTTCAACTTACATATCGAAGTTGATGTTCTGAACTCAATCATGTTTCAAATTTCATGGCATTCTGATAAATACTTTCTTTTCTGAAAAAGAAAATGTACGAAAATTGCCAGGTGTATCACAATCCTTAGATATTTCTTGAATTTTTCCATTTGACCTTACCTATAATCGAAAGCGACCGGCTGTGACACTCAAGAATTTGATTTTTGTATTCAGCGTTTAAAGATCTACAAATCCATGCCATTAAGCCCTTTATGCGTGAATTTAGGAAGAAAATGTCAGTAGCTCCCGGACTAGAAGGAGTCCAATTGATGCCTTCACAGGTACGATGCATGTAGCTTACCTGAGGTAGTAGTTTCATTCGAAAAATTCATGCTTGAATCAAATGAATCAAATAATCGGGAGATGAAAGCAATGAGATTGAACTCCACCAGAGGTTGTGCTTCAATGTGGACAGTTTTGTATATAAATAATGAACGGTTGCTTATTTGCCATCAGTGAGTCGCCAATGGAAGAACGTTAACAATATCATTGGCATGGATGGGATTGAGCATTCATTTTGCTGCCTGATGCATTATGCCGAAGAAATATCAAACATTAAAGACATTGCTCCGTGGTGAAATTCATCTTTATCATAACATATACTTTACAGTGATTGATGCTCAATTAAGGTCATATGTGATACTGATTTACCCTAAAGGTCGATTCATACTTGAAATTCAATCGCGAAGTTAGATGCGAAACCAATCTAGTTTGAGATTACAATTAGATTGCATTTCAATCTATGTTAGAAATCTCAAGCTCAAAATACTGTCGAGAAAATATTCCCGGGAATTTCCTGGGCAATTGACATGACTTCTCGATTACCGGGATTTCCCGTTAAGTCACAATTCTCGTTCAATTAGACAATGGATTGGAATGAAGAACAAGCCCGCAATATGAAATATGAGCTCTAGAATATTGATACCGAATTTGTGTAATTTGGGACAAAAAATAATAGGCTGCAGTTAGAATTCACATGATCAGATCACCCGAGAGCTGCTTCAATTTTTTTTCTCGAAAACGCAAATGTGTCAGATAGGGCTTGTTTTTCTTTGACTACTCTCAAAACTGAGCTTCAAGATACTATGATGTGCCACTTTTTTTCGTGCGTTTTCTGATCTTGATTATGGAATATGCGGTACATAGTTGTCAGTTAAAAACTTTTACGCGTAATGAAAGGCATGTGTATACATGCCACGAGGACGTTGATCGAAAAGTGATAGGGGAGAGTGGGGCACCATGAGCAATTTTTTCTTGTTTCTTGTCCTTATTTGTCTTGTTTCTTGTGTCGACGTATCACATAGAATAAGTCCAAACCAACAACTTTCTACAAGCCATGTTCATGCAGATATAGCTGTATAAGTTTGACGTTGTAGCTCCAAAAACGTTCGGAGTAATTTCCTTCTAAGTGAATAGTATCGACTCTGCTCATTGTGCCCCATGCACGGGGTACGATGAGCATTTTGGGGCACCGTGAGCAATGAAATTTAATTGACAATTTTATGATGAATCAGCCTAACTCTAATAACGTATTTATTCCCACCATGACTCTATGAAATAAAATGAGTCGATACAGCTAATGCGTAGGCCATACAATCAATTCACATGTAGTTATTCTAAATTACATGTAGGCCTACATCGGTACTCTAAATATAACATCTTTTATTTGATTTAGCCTAAACTTAATTAAGATCTAAAAAAGCTAACGTAATCTAGAATTGTTTTCTGCAGTGAAATATAAATTTTTCAAGCCGTATAGCCCATAGAACCTATCTGCTTTACACTTTTATCTTTTGTGTTTGTCAGTTTGTTTAATCTAAACTGGTTGAATAATTATACAAAGCATCAATCCCTTCAGACAAATTACATTCCCATTTATAATCTATATAGACATCAAAACAAATGATTTATTCCATGACAATTTAGTTTTCTATAAGAACTGTGAAATAAAAACATTTTAGGAAATATGCAGTCATTTCACATTGTATGAACTAATGTCAACGTTACCAAAGTCCACGCGAGTTTGCAATCGTAAGCTGGACGATCCTAACACTGCTGGCAGTGGTTTCGGCAATTTAGCTTCAACTTCGTTTCGACTTATTTCCAGTTTGTCCCCTACTGGTGGCCGAAAGAAACATGTTCCCTTCTTCCTAAGGAAATCGACGACAATTTTGTTATCTTTGATCTCAAGAACTGACCCAACATAGAAGACCTCTTTTGACTGGGTAGAGGTTCCAATTAAAAATCTGGCGAGAACATAGTCCCCAAATCAAAATTCGTTTCACCACTAACTTTTTGAGGACAAATGATTGAAACGCTGGGTTGTAGCATCGTCTCGGCGTCATCCCTGTCCCCTGGCATAGACCACTGCTGATGAATTCTTTCCTGTAAAGGTGTCCCGCTCCGTCTAATTATCGTTTTCTTCTTGCCAGGAATTGATTTTGAATTCACGTTTTCCTTCAATTCTTCTCGTAATCTCTTGAGAACAGGACTGGACGTAGCTATCACAAAGATTCAGGTTCATGCAATGAAATTTTTGCATCGGGAAGTTCTTTACTTCATTCTGATTGGATGGCTGTTTCAAGGACGACAGACGCGCGTGACCGACTTATTCATTTGCCACCATAGAGCGATCTTTCGAT
The DNA here is from genome assembly GCA_907163375.1 of Prostheceraeus crozeri. Classification (NCBI taxonomy): domain Eukaryota; kingdom Metazoa; phylum Platyhelminthes; order Polycladida; family Euryleptidae; genus Prostheceraeus; species Prostheceraeus crozeri. The sequence continues at coordinate 193,278 of CAJQUW010005468.1, forward strand.
CTTGCAACATCGAATAATGTACACACATATAAAAGCAATTAGAGCAAAGTAAAGGCATATGGGGCACTATGAGCAGTTGTGTTCATGGTACCCCATTTAACTAATTTTACAAGATGAACATAAAAATAGAAGTTACGCAACTAGATTAGAATCTATTCATATTTCCTCATAAGAGGTGTTGGCTGAATGTTGACACACACGATAGCTGATTTACTATATCTTCTTTTTCCAATAGGCAGATAAAACTTCGGGTAGCTACAAAAAAACTTCACGTTATGAAAAAAACATTTATCATCACCTACTGCACACAAAAAAAGATGTGTCAAATCAATCTGATCACATGCGATGATTATAATGAGAGATATGATTGACCTTTACTATTAGTCGCTGCAACTTATACAGTCTCCAGAAACCCTTTCTGTTCATGGTGCGCCATTGCTCATGGTTGTATGATTATGCGAAGGTCCTCCTTAAATAATGGAAAAATCATGATGCCAGATAAAGTTGAAAAGTGCCATAAAAAGACAGCTGAAAGATAATATATTTGACTACAAGCACCGATTTCACTGGTGCGCACCAAGCATAAGATTGAAAAATGAGTGAACGGATTAAATGAGTTATTATTCGTTATTCCCAATGGTAGAAGTTTATCGAAAATCACTTTCGCACCAATATTTACCAACAAAATGTACCACATACAACTTTGTTAGAAAAATATGACCTTTAAAAACTAAATCAATATTTTCAGAAATTGATCAGCAGATATCTATCGTACCGATTGCAATCCGATTTGTGTCCGACTTTGAGATTTTATGAAGCGATATACTTTATAAGGAACATGTTTTCCATATAGAGTAAATTCAATTTAGCAATTTGAAAAATGATGCAGTAAATTGTGCTTATTAGATTAAATCTATTCCACAACTTAGAGATCGAAGTAGTTCAACACTCGCTCTGTTTTGGCTTCTGCTTCATTTCGACTGCATGCAAATTAAAACTGACATTTTCAGAGGAGTTTTTCGTAATGCTTCAGAAAATATGCACAGTGGACAACTGGACGTCAAGACATCAAGCGAAGATCAAGCCAGGAATATCTTACAGATATCTGTAAGCAAACAGGTTGCCAAACAAACAACGGAAAATGTACGCTGGACATGCTGATTGAGCTTGGTTAGTTCACTAACCTTTTGTAGTCAGTGCATTAGCAAATTTATCAAACTAGGTAGCTATACTTCTATCGTGCGACATATTTATGTGTAGTATCTTGTACTAGGAGCCTTGCGTGACTGGAGGTGTAGCATGTCATCACCTACTGACAGAATTGGTTAAATTATGTCTTTCAATCTACATTGAAGCTGTTCAACTGCTTCCAAGAATATAGGCCTACTGGAGGTTGTTTTGTCATCTATTATTTGTCTGAAGTTGTGTGATCGATCAAAGTTAACTCTGAATTTCTCCCTAGATCAAGAAAAAGTGCCACTCTATTCGGATGTACCATTGTAGCATATTGAGTATGCGATCATACGATAGCATACCGAGCATGAACGAAATGCATCCGTCATTTCGCAATAAAGGATATTTTCATTATTAGTAGTAAGATAAATATGACTAATTATTCCAAGCATTTGCGTGTCAGATGATAGGTCTTCTTGAGATGAACTATATATGACTATATATATATATATATATATATATATATATATATATATATATATATATATATATATATATATATATATAGACGATGATAGTAAATTAATACTTTCTAAAGGTATTAAATTCACACCTACACCGAGACGTAATGTAAATGATTTGGAAAATAGTCTAAATGACTTTACGAGAAAGCTAAGACTACATGACTACTTAAAAGATTATGAAGACACTTCGATACATCTGTGTTCAAATAAATCCGATTTCGTGCCTCCAAAGGGTGTAAACTCAGATTTAGATAATCAAATAAAATTGATGGAAACTCATTATAAAACAGTGATCAATTGTCATCAGCATTACAACAAAAGTAACATTTCTAAGAAGGAAAACAATGCATTACGGTCGTTACAAAAGAAATCTAACCTACATTTCTCAAAGGCAGACAAAGGAGGATCTCTTGTTGTATTGGATTATTCATTTTATAGTACTCGTATGAAGAATGAACATTTGTCGAACATACAAACTTATAAAAAAGTGGATGGTTATCATTGTCAAACTACAATGAATGAAGTAACTCAGCTTTGTAATAATTATCAGGAGTGTTTCACCAAGAAAGAATTTGAATTCCTGACCAAATTTCATCCCATATTACCGCACATGTACGGTCTACCCAAGTTACACAAGAACGTGAATTACTTTAGGGAAATTGAGCCTGATCAATTTGGTTGCCTATCTGTGCCTCCTCCAAGTGATTTGACATTCCGACCTATTATTTCTAGCCGGTATTCTCCTACCAGTCGCTTAAGTACATTTTTGGACCATCTTTTAAAGCCTATTCTACCAAGGATGAAGAGCTATTGTAAGGACACATTCCATTTCCTCGAACGTTTACCCACGCATACTGATGATGATACACTTTTTATTAGTATGGATGTGATTTCCTTATACACTAACATCCCTCATAATCTCGGGTACCGTGCTATTGAATATTGGATTGAAAAGGAAAGAGAAAACATCGACAGAAAATTTGATAAAGCATTTATTCTACGTGGCTTAAGACTTGTACTAGAAAGAAATTTCTTTTCCTTCGAAGATGAAACATATCTGCAGATAAGTGGTACCGCCATGGGGACAAAAGTGGCGCCCACCTACGCTTCTTTGGTAATGGGTCATTTAGAAGACGCCATGTACATGAAAATCAAGGAAGTATTTCCTAGTGATGCCCACACTATTGAAAACTTGTGGATACGCTACCTGGACGACTGTTGGGTAACATGGAATAAGAAATATGGTAGCTATGAGGCATTTTTTGTTATTCTTGATAACCTCCATCCTTCTATCAATTTCACAAAGGAGACAAATTCTTCAGAACTGAACTTTCTGGATGTTAAAGTATATGTAGAGCCAGCTTCAAGACAAATTCAAACTGACATTTACAGAAAGCAAACGGACAGCATGAATTTTGTTCCATATTACTCGGCCCATCCCCGACACATCGTGAAAAACATTCCATATAGTTTAGCTATGCGCATCAGACGTATTGTTTCTGAAATGAATAACCGGAAAATCCGATATTCTGAGTTGAGAAGTCGCTTAGTAAAGTTAAAATACCCTTGGAGTTTGGTGAACGACGCCATTAACAGAGCTGAAAATGAAAGTCCTGCAATTCAAGAGATCAAGTCATCTGAAAATTTTATCTCCTTCATTCTCAAGTACAACAGGAACAATCCGAATGTATATGAGGAAGTTATCCAACCAATTACAAATACCTTACCTTTGCTGAGTTCTTTCCATAATTGCAAATTCCGTGCTACTTACCGACAACCCAAATCTCTGTTATCCATTCTATCCAAAAATAACCGCAGGTCTATTACGGGCATACAACGTTGTAATGAGAAGCGCTGTAAATGTTGCGATATACTCATTACGGGTAGAACCATTAAGTTTCCTGATTCTCCTACGATGAAATCTTTTACAGTGAATAGAAATCTTACATGTCTCTCCTCTAACATCATTTATAAGTTAGAGTGCGTTGGCTGCCGCAAATACTACATCGGACAATCGGGTGACTTACTTAGAACTCGTATTACTGTCCATAGACAGCACATAAATAATCAACATTATGCTATATTAAATGTGAGCAAACACATTGCTATGTGCGGCCATGGATTTCTCGCGGCTCCTTTCTACCAGCTTCCTCCTACCGCCACGCGGCTGGATAGGATTTCGAAGGAAGCTATGTTCATTTCTCTGTTAAAACCATCATTAAATGATGTTTGATTTTTAAGTAATTTCGTTGTATATCTACATTATTTGTATTCAGTTTGCCTTGAAAAGCCAAGATACTTGGCAGAAATCGATCGGCAGAATATACTATATTTATTTGAGATCTAGTGGTCATTCTATCTTTTTTATACTGTATATAAATTTAGTCATTTGCATTTTACTATCCATTTTCCTATATATATATACATATATATATATAAATACGAAATGTGCTCTCCTGCCCCACCGAGAATTGTACTCTCCTGCCCCACTTGTACATGAAGGGACCAGGGCCTACAGCAATCGTCGGACCAGGCATTTGGAGGTGCTCTGACTGTCATATATCTTCATTCATATCAGTACATATCACAGCAAAATCATATTCCGCAAAAGCTAACTCTAAATACGAAAATTGATGGCCTACAGCAATCGTCGGACCAGGCATTTGGAGGTTCTCTGACAGCCATAGCACTTCTTTCACATCAGTACATCTCAATGCACAATCATATTCCGCAAAAGCTAACTCTAAATACGAAAATTGAGGGCCTACAGCAATGGACGGACCATGCATTTGGAGGTGCTCTGACTGTCATATATCTTCATTCATATCAGTACATATCACAGCACGATCATATTCCGCAAAAGCTAACTCTAAATACGAAAATTGAGGGCCTACAGCAATGGACGGACCATGCATTTGGAGGTGCTCTGACTGTCATATATCTTCATTCATATCAGTACATATCACAGCACGATCATATTCCGCAAAAGCTAACTCTAAATACGAAAATTGAGGGCCTACAGCAATGGACGGACCATGCATTTGGAGGTGCTCTGACTGTCATATATCTTCATTCATATCAGTACATATCACAGCACGATCATATTCCGCAAAAGCTAACTCTAAATACGAAAATTGAAGGGACCAGGGCCTACAGCAATCGTCGGACCAGGCATTTGGAGGCGCTGACAGCCATAGAACTTCTTTCACAACAGTACATATCAATGCACAATCATATTCCGCAAAAGCTCATACGTGGGGCAGGAGAGTCAGTGGGGCAGGAGTGCACATGGGGGCAGGAGCGTACAGTTGTGGGGCAGGGGCGTACATTTCATATTCATCCGTGGGGCAAGAGAGTACAATTCGGTGGGGCAGGAGCGCACATTTCTTATATATATATATATATATATATATATATATATATATATATATATATATATATATATATATATATATATATGATTAACTGAAGCTAGGAGATATCAGGAGTCCAATCATTGACTTCTAAATACAACATACTGCGGTGCTGCATGTGGCAGTCTTTATACCTAGGCCTACTATACACGTAATTACTGCATACTTTTCCTGACCAGTTCAAAGTCGCCCGCTCCAAGTCCTTACCACTCCGCTCCGCTTCGATTTGTCTCCCGCTCCCAATTATTGCTATACTCATGCTATTCAGATTTAAGCGGTCCTTGGTTTCTATTTGAATTTTTTGGCTCAGTATTCTCTCGAAGGCAAGTCAAATTATTAAATGATAGATTTATTGGCATCAATGCTATCATTGTAGAAATGCTAACGGCTTAGCCCTTTGGCTGCGGTGCTTATTTCAAATACCCACTGAATTTCACTGAGCCCGAGTCAACTCGTATCGAGACAGCAAGACAATTTCACTGAACCAATTTAGGTGATTCTCTCTGTGTCTCTGAAGGATTTTCGGTCAAAATTGAATTATACACTGCTTTTGAGATGATGAATTGATAAATTTTGTGCATAATATTAATTCTTTTAGGGAAATTCAATGAAAAGTTTTAATTTTGAACATAATGTCTGTATTTCATTAAAGACCTGACCATAATTTTGCTCAATCATCAGCAATATACCTCTGCTTAAATCGAGATAATGAGTAAATCAGATTCATGCATAAGATTATATGGAATCAGAGGAGTTATATAAATCTTTCTCACTGTCTCGAATCGCATGGAGTTGCGTAAACACACTGCAACAGAAGCAAGGACTTTGTATTCTGCCCAATAGTAGAGTAAATGTACAAAAAATTCTCCAATACCAGATCATCGAGATCCACATCATCTTCACTCTCATCATCTTTCTAATAATGTTGTGAAACAGTATCAGCTATACCTGCTCGGTATAGCGTCGTCTGAGTTGTGATCTAAAACGTATTCATAAACATTTCCCATGTTTTAACAGCATCAGATCAAGTGATTTCTGACTCTTAGTGCAGCGCGTATGTACGCGGGTAGAAGAATAGAATGTCCTTAACCACGGATGTTGGGGTGTTCCGTAATTACGCGTGAATTACGCGTGGCATGTCACCTAGTGTAAATACGGATTTACATTAATTATAAAAATTGTAGGACCGCAGAAGTCGAATACCAGAAATGAGTTCTCCGCATCAAATTGATTCTTCCAATATTTTTTGTGCACTCTTTGTCAAAGACCAAAACCCATACTCAATCTCTACTCTGATCAAACCAATTTCAATTTCACTACCATTTCAGATGTGCTTCCTACTTTGCGCCCTATCGCGAGTCGCACGACATTTTGAAACTCCTGAAATAAAAGCTTCTTTCAGATGCAACTCAGTGTTTAAGTGGCACGATAGCTCAGTTGGATAATTAAGAGAATTAATTCTGACGCTCGTAGTGAACGGACGTGTCTTTCTTGCTGTCTGGTCACTGTTGACGATAGTTTCATGTCACACTGAATCTCGGAGGACTTATCTCTAATTTTTGGCATCACTGAGATTGTCTTTATCTGAATTGAGAGAATTTCGTTGTCTTGAGTACTTTTGAGAAGTGAATCACTGAATAATTCGGACATTTGTCTGCTCTGTTCCAGAATTTTGTGATTTTATCTTTGGTTCGATCTGGTTGTACAAGCTGTCAAGAGGAGGGAATTACGGTGTCTTTATTTTTGGAATCACTCGGTTTTGGCAGATACCCATTGATCTACGTCATCACTGCGAATTTGTGCTTCTTGACTTCTTTGTTTGTTGAGCCGCAAGTGTTGACTGCTGGGACTGTCAGCAGTTTGCCGATCAGTTGTTATCAACGCTGGCTCCAGGACAGCCCCTGTCGATCTGTCATTGAAACATCGATCGGTTTTCCACGTGACTGCATCATCGTACTGCGACATCAAACGTCACCAATTCTACAATGAATGAATCTACCGAGTCACATGATCAAAAGTCAACGTCTGGCAAGAGGACGACATCAAAGCAGGTCACAAGTAGTAATCCCATTGCAAAAGTAAGGACAGTGCAGTGATGAGTCATCGCTGCGGACTCACCCCCCCCCCTTCTGGAAGGAAGTGGCCAAGGATGTGCTGGAAGGGATCGGACCGAGAAGAGGAAACCGTTCCCTCCCCCCTCCTGTGAGGTTGTCTGGTGTTGGTTGTTCACGTCTCCGGTGAGGAAAGGGCAGGTGTTGGATGTTTTGGGATAAAAAAGGTCATATTTCGGCATGAAGGAGTATCTGAATGGACAAACGGAGGTCAGAGTCGGATTCTACGTGAAATTTTGGGCAAGGAAGGTTGTTTCCAGCTCAATCGGAAGAAAAAGTGCTACCCCCCCCCTCCTGACAGGCAAGCCAGCAGGAAGACTTGGATCGAAGGTTTTGGGGAACAGGAGGAAAGTCGACTGGGAGGTAGGAGTGGAAAGACTTATGATATTTCTCGACCGACTTCTCTCGACTATATAAGTGGAGTCTCTACTTGTGGGAATCAGTTCAATCGCCAGTCGAGGTACGGGTAGGTGAACTCCGGAGCTCCGATGATAGCATTGGAAATCTCTAAAAACTGGGGTTTCCGTAGGACACCAAGGCAGATTTTTCGATTGCCCCACTCACCTAAGGTGTCAGAGTGAGTGGAGAGCCAGGAGATGGCCTAGTCTCCAGGCCATAAAAGACTCCAAAACTTTAAAGGCTTGTAACTTTGCTTCTACAAGTCCTTTCGACTTGATTCAAAAAAGGTTCGAGAGGTCATGATTCAGGTCAAGTGATAGACTACTTATAAAATTTCATAAGTAGTGCTAAAAAGTTGAAAAATTTAATTCGTTATTTTTGGAGGTTTTCTGGGGTTTTCGACCCTGCTGAAGTCAATGAAGGCATGTATAAGTGTGTACGAGCCAGTCTTCTCATGTCTTTACATTATACAAGCGGCTTTTCACTGAAAGCGAGCATGGTACGGAGAGTTTCGCTGTAATATTCCAATGACAGGGTGTTCCTTCGGGACGGCGGATGATGCCGTAGTGATAAGTGTGGCAAGGGAGTGTGTCATATTTTAGACCGAAACCTCTGGGGCAACTCATGTTGGGCATTTGACACAGTTCTCAACGTAGCACTTATTCGACAATCGTTTGACTCTTAGCAATCTTGTCATGGGTGGCTACTAAACATCTCCATTGCAAAACGCTTGTGAATCACGGCTTGCTATCCCTCTCCACGGCTTGCAATCAAGCTGATCAAAGCAAAGACTTGGGATGTTTCCTTTTGTAAATAACTCCACCGGTTTTCATGTCAAAATCGGGGCCCGGATACCAACACAGTGATATGACGCACGTTCTGTCCGCGGGAGGTTGGATTTGAGGGCCGAGGCCTTGGAGTCGGGATAAGATCCCCTCTGAGCAATGCCTGTAACGGATTCAAGAGCTTAACACCTAAAGGGTTGCTGGTTTGCTATCAGGCCGATCAAATGGCCAGTCTTGGTCGAAGGAGATCGCCTCTTGACGTCAATCGTTTGCCTTTGTGATATCACTGGGTAACAGTCATAGGAGAACGCCTCTTGACGTCAATCGTTTGCCTTTGTGATAGCACTGGGCAACAGACGTAGTAGTCTTTGTGTTGGGAGTTGGTTACTGTAAGCACGGTGACTACCGATGTCCATATTTGGTAAAACCGCTGTTGTCATGTCAAACGCATGGCCAAATAAGGAAGGTCTGAATCATGACTTTGTGTTGGAAGGGTGTATAAACCGCATCATCTCTCTCAACGTCATTCCTGTTTCAAGTTGCAAGACGAACGGTGAGTGCTCTGACAAGGTTTGCTATCAAACTTTGGGTTTTAGGACAAAGCTAGGAATCATACTCTCTAAATTTGGTTGACGATTTTATTCCAACGTTTGCTATCAAATATTTGGTGACTCATATCAGGCATATATTCAATGCATATCAGGAAGTAGTATCCTATAAACACTTGCTATCAAATTTTACCCTATCTTTACAGAATCTTTACAATGACTAAAACTCCACGATTCATCATCACGCAGTGCTCCTGCGGGAGATTGACTAGGGGTAGCGAATACCGAAAACACATCAAAGGGGGGACGCTGGACCAACATGAGAGAGTGCATGTTTTTAAGGTCTCCGTTCTTCATAAGGTGGTGTGTGATGAGGATGATGTTGAGGGTTTCCGGAAGGCGCATGAATCTTGCCCATCCGAAAACATTGGTGCACTGCCGTTTCGTATGTGGATGAGTGAAATAATTAAGGCGAAGGAGGAGTTGGATGCAGCAGTTAAAAGTATTGAGGGTGCTGTAGCGAAGGAACAGGAGGCAGTGGTGAGTGAAGAGGAAGTAGAGGTAGAAGGAGTGATTGAGCGAGCGAGTGATGAGACTAGGAAGTTTATGGTCTCATTGTTTGGAAGTGAGTGGTCTGAAGAGTTGGATGGTGAGATGGGTGAGCCTGTAGCTTCATCATCGCCTAGGAAAGAAACGCATGATACAGAGGCGTTTGTGAGGTTGAAGGATCGCATGATGGGTATGGAGAGTGTGAATAAAAAAGTTTTGAAGGAGAATGAAGAGCTGAAGGCTAAGGTTGATGGTATGAAGGTGATGAGAGAGGAGTTGGAGTAGATGCGAGTGAAGGAGCAGGAGTGGTTGAGGGAAAGGAGTGGAATGATGAAGCGAGTGAAGACAGTTGAGCGCTTAGAGTCGGAGTTCATGTGTGAGAAGAATGAAGTAGAGCGGATGCGAGGTGTGGTGAAGGATGTGGAAGAGACGAAGGTAATTAACAGACAGTTGGGGAGTGAAGCAGAAAAGTTGCGAGAGGTTGAGAGAAGAGTGAAGAGGAAGAGAGTGTATGAGGTCCACCTTCCCCTCTTTGAAAACAATATTTGCGATGTGCCGACCCTCACAGACGATCCAAATACAACACCAAGCTGTTATGAAGGCGAAGGTGTGAGATGCATTCATTTGTCAACTAAAATGAATGGCGATTTGGAAGACTTTGTCGTACGGAAAGTTATAAAGAAAAAGCCAAGTAAGTCCCTCTAAAGTCATCTACTCTTAATCGTCTCCCATTCACTGTCTTTTCTTTTTAGAATTCTTGCAGTAGTCATGGAAGTGACAGTAGTAGTGTCGGTGGACGAAGAACGCCCCATGAGCCCTCTTAAGGGCTACCTTCTAATGCAGCTAAAGCGGTCCCAAGCCCGCCACATATCTTCGGATATGGAATGCAGAGGGGAAGAATAAATGATGAAATGGGAGGCCAGCCTTGCACCACATGCAACACACCAGACTTCTCTCTTCGTTAAGATGACGTTCAATCTCTTATCATGAAAATTGTTGACTGCCAACATAGGGTCAGGGAGAATAAATCGCTATGTCATGCCACACATCATAAGTCCTAAATTTCACCATCCAGGGCTCAGGTTTCCTACGACAAGATATAAAGAGGTAGCACTTTATTGAAATTCCTTTTCACTGAGCATTGTCACAGTGTAGTGATCCTGCATCATGAGTGAGACAAAAGCTGAATTAATGATTCGTCAAAAGAAAGAAAAGAACACAATCATGGAGTTGTCAGAAAAGTACTACTCCATGGCAATCAAGACAGGTGATCCAAGGAAGATTGCCGATTGTCTAGAAACGATTGACTAAGTGAAGAAATCAACAATAGTTAGTCATCAAAGACAATCCAACATGCTAAAAGAGGGAAGATGGTTTGGACCTAAATATAAATATGAGTGAAGAACATCCTTTCTTTAAAACATGAAGACATACACACTCACACATACACACAGCACACTGCATCATTGCCTTTTTCCGTGAATGATCCATGAGCCTTTACGAGGCTGCCCATAATGAGGCCTGAAAGTCATTTGCTTTCATGACGGTTCCAAGCCCGTAAAACTCAGAGGATGGGTGAAAAATTGATGAAATGAAGGCAAGAAAAGTATGTGAAGCATGAGTGACATTTAATAACACTAAGACCATCACGTTGGTCATATCACACATCACAAGTCCTAAAGTTCATCATCTGAAGGATAGGGTCATCTACGGTTGGATTTAGGGATCTAGGGTTTTACATAGCACAAGTTAATGTTAACCGTTAGATGAAACATAAAGTTTGAACAAGCTTTGAGTGTTGAAAGTAAGTTACATTCTTCAATTGACTCACCTAAAATCATTTTTCATATGTTGAATGATTTCTAGTAAATATGTTAAGTGTCGAGATGATAGGATATCTTATTCTAACAATAACTCCCAATCGACTATATGCTTACTCGCTGATCATTTCGAAGCCATGTAGTTTATATGAAGGAAAAACAACACTGTCATCATACACATTTATTCCAAAGCGGCAATACGTTTCACTACCAGGCGAAACATAACATTAATATAATCGAATTCCTCTTCGTTACGAGGTTGGCTATCTGTGGAGAAGAGCTCTTGCCAACCTCGTAAATTGTTAATATCACTCTCATTTACTATGTCTTTTGCCGAGACACTGAGGAATGTACCTCGCAGTATTTCACAGTCACCAAACTCCACCTCTAACTACTCCGTCTCATCATCGGAGATGGTGATGCATTCATCGTCGGAAATGATGATGGTTTCCTCGTCCAACTGTAGTAGCTCGACCTCAACATCGTAAATAATTTTCACTTGCCTCTTGTGTGGGGCATTTGGCATGAGTAAGGCATAGGTATTCGACGGTGTATCGATTTTAATGATATTATGAGGAAATGGTCATTGCACCGCACTTATATAGATTCTCTGTCCCTGCTTTGCGCTCTCTCATTGGACGACAGCCATTTATCAATCACAATGCATCATTCTCATATATAAAGAAGAATGTATTGCATTTCACTATCATAGTCATGTCCGATACAGAGGAAACATTCATACCGCTTGCTAGCTCAACTCCTACGAAGAAGGAAGTTGAGAGAAAGTTTCAACGAAAAGAGGAAGAGAAAGAGAGACAAATGATTGAAGGCTGTAAACAACTCACTCTGCAAACGGTTGAGAGTGAGCCTTTCTTGAAAGAGGCTGACTTTCAGGAGTGAAAAGCCTTGATGAGACCAGAGAATGCCCCAAACGGTCTTTATAAGACCACGGCTTTAACGGCTACCTAATCAAGAAAGAAAAGACATTGACTGCGCCACACGCAACATACAAATTTACTGATTTAATGTTATCTGACGAAAATGAAGTGTTAAGACAGTGCGCCCACCAATGAATTGAATAGGATTACCACTATCATCATAGATACCAAATTTGCAATGGCATAATCGTGATACATTGACTGGAATGTATACCTTGTTCAGGAACTCCCTGTGCATGGTCACACGACAGTCGCCACTGTCAATAGGAATATATCTTGAAAGGGGAACCATTTGACCACCGACTTGTGTTGAATGGATGAAGTTAGTATAAATGTAAAAGTGATTGATATTCATATCGAGCAAGGATGTTGAGCCACAGTACTTCTCGTCGAAGAATATGTCACGTTTGAATCCTAAAATATTTGTTAGCTCTTTTGAATTGTGAATGACCGTTTTACCATGTACACTGATACAGAATGTATTTGCTTTAGGATCATTGTAAAAATGATATGAGTGTAGATTTGATACACCTTTGTTCAAGTATGTACAAACATCATAGCCATTCCTATAATGCTTTGGAGGTATCGGTAACTTTTTATTTGGCTTCCATGTAAGACTGGGACGTAAATCAAGGTCTGTGCGTTTGAAATAAAGGACCATTCGACAATCGGATTGCTGCTCAGATGTTATTTTCACATTCCCCCATTCATAGTGTGACCATAAGACGTTTGTATTCAAAGAGAGCAAATCGCGAAATTTAGAATTGATGTGAACAAAATCAATGTGTGAATGCTCATAATCATTTCGGAAATCAATCCTTGCCTTATTGTATGCTCGAGTGATGGACATAGATAATCCATTTATTTCATTTACCTGTTTGATCAAGTCATCAACAGGACCAGATTTAAAAAGCACAAAGCGCTCATGCATGCGATCATGGGAAGTAGGGTAATATTAAATTTTCTCCTGTGCCAATGTGGATATTCCTTAATCTGCTTTGATACTTTCATGGACACTTGAGCTCTCAAAGGGAAGGCACCACTTCCTTTTACTTCTGAAAATTTTGTGATAGGTAGAAAGAAACGTGATTTAAGATTCAATATCCTTTGCAGAGCTCCACTCACATGAAATCCGTAGGAAATAGTAGTCGGCCTCATGTAGAGTGTAACTTTATGTAGATTTGGATCCAGCTGCCAGAACCATAGATCCTTTGCCAAATCATTCATAAAATTCAATAGTCGTTGAATTTTCATATAATAGTATGACTGCTCTAAACGATGACGGAATGATGGGTTTGTAGGTTGTTTCCATTTCAGTGGTGAAGCATTTTTAGCAATGGGTATGTCTGTATCTGCAGTGATAATTAAAGTAGGACCATTTACAATCTCATCAGCAGCTCGCTTTCCCCGACGGGTGTTTACTGTAGGAACCACTCTGCTGCATGTTCATTCAAGTTTTAGGTATGTACTTTATCATTTCGCTCTAGTTTTGGAAAGTACAAGTCTTGATTCGTTGCAGTGCCTAATGTAATATCTTCATTTGCAATGGTTCTTATATTATTCACATAGCTCAAATCTTGCAGGGCAACTTCCAATCACCATTTAAAGTCAATCGGCTGTGTTAAATCAGTCTCAAACTCGGCAGCTGTATTTTCATAACGCTCAGGTTGAGCATTACTGGGAAACACTGCTGTAAACTCCATGTTAAAGTATCAACATAAAGCGTGGTTTGCTTAGGCGTCATGTCGCATGACATAACTGTTCATTGAATTTGGATAGCCAGCCCATTTCACCAGGCTCCACTTTTCCCCTTGTCGTATTTGGTGACGAAGTATCTTTTCAACCATGTAGTCATCATCTTCTTTGGTGATGGGCGTTATCTCATGACGATAAAAACTCCCTTCAATCTCTTCACGATGATAATCACGAAGGTTGTAGGTAGTGGGCTTGAATTTCTTGTAAACCTCAGAAACAGTAAATATTTCTTCCGTCCAATTGGGAAGATAACCTTTAGCAAACACGCTTTTCACCTTGGAAATGTGAACTTTGTCACCAATCTGAATGTCACGTTTAGCTTGTGAAGGTTGCTTGCGTTTAGCATTGATTTCACGGATTGTATCAATTATGTCTGGAGTTATGTCAGCAGGTTTGTGACCAATCATGCGATAAGCAGAATGATTGTAAGCGTGTACAGTATCTTGTAATACATCCGTCCACTTTTGTGTTACTTTTGCAGTGAAATAGCGCCATAGACGAGTTTTTAATGTACGATTAAAGCGTTCGACCACTGAAGCCTTGTATGCACTTTTCACACTAAACAACTCAATGTTGTGTTCGCGAATTAAAGCACGCACATGTCTGTTTTCAAACTCTTTCCCTTGATTAGTCTAAATACGTGTGGAAATGCGTCCTTCACTCAAAATATTTTGAAAGGCATCGGCCACTTCTTCACCACGTTTTGTCTTGAGTGGTCGAACCCAAGCATAACGGGAAAATAAGTCAATGACAGTTGACAGTTAGGAGAAAGCGATAGCCTTTATTCTTTTTAGCTAATAAAGAAACATCAGCCAAATCTGCTTGCCATTGTTCATCAATATCATGAACGATATAAGAACGGGTAGGATAACGCTTGTATGTGCAATGTATATGCAGGTTGAGCTTTTAACCATCTCTTTACTTGTTTCTGTGAATAACCACTTGCTTGTGACAACTTTCTCACTGAAGCTTATCCTGCATAATGCTTTGGGTTATAGTAAATTGATTTCAGATGTTCATCCATCGTCTATTAAGAGGGATCGTTTATTTGCCTCAAAGTATCAGTCTTTTTCTCCTTTAGGGTTTGCGTGTGTGTTTGAGACCTGCTTCAGCTACCTTTTTCAGCCGTTTTGTATGAATCACTTTTACAACATGTACTTAAGCAGTTCAATGACACATGAATGTTTAGAAACTTTGAATATGGGATGCAACATAGCTTCTTCCTATTGGAAGTCTGTGATAAAATCAAATGATGGATAACGTGTTGAAGGTTTTGGTATACGGTTCGGCAAATTCTCGGGTGTTTTCAAAGTTTGCTTGATTCTCGTTTTAGGTCTCTCTACACTTTGCAACTTTCTCTTCCTAGGTGTAGAATCATTTTTCATTTCCTCTAAGGTATCACGACTAAGAATTGTCTTTGGAACATTGAACTTCTTCATACTTTTTAAAAAGAACTCCCATCCTGCAGGTGTAAAGTGACGACGACGATCACGAACAGCATGATTAATTAAATCTTCCACTCTTGAGTCTCTAATGACTCCTCCATCATCACCTACCACTTCACCTCGTTGATTGATTCTCAAGTTGGGTTCGAGACTTCGGTATAAGCTCAGTGCGCGATTGTGATAGGGTTTGGTTGAACCAAGCGAAAGATCATTACGAAATTTTCCTTTCAATTGTTTCATTTCTTCAAAGGTAGAACTCTGCTTTATCAAACGATCATATGGATTTTTACTTTGTGCAGCTTCTTGTTCATATTGCTGATTAAGTTGTGACATTTGATTTGCCCAAGGTTGTTGAACACTCTGCATTGTAGTCAGATGCATATATTCTTCTTGTGGAATAGCAATCATGCGTTGAAAACCACTCATAACAATTTTTATATGATCATGAGTTTCTCAAAGAGATGACTGCGTAAGTGATAATCCTCTGGACACTCCTGGGTAAAGTCCAAAAATAAAGAATTATAGAGTTTTTCCGTAGCAGCCTCAAATACTTCAATTAAGGCTTTTGACTTGCGTGGAAGAACTTGTCTAGATAGGAATTCAACTTGACTTTTATCGCGAGGATTTTTGAAGATGACGTAGTAAAGCGTGTTTAGACTTCGAGTCCGTGCTTCCTTTCCACCTGGAAAAGATTTTGCATAATAAAAATGATAAAGCATGGTTTGTGATGAGCAGCCTTGGTAAACATAGCAGTTACTTCTTGTGAGTTCTTACTCTCATCAAGCAAATCATCAAGAATGATAATATCATAGGGTTCAATATCAGCAGTGCTGATAATCCCCGGTTGAACCAAGTAACCCTTACCAACCAGTTCACGATGTAAGCTATGTAGATAAATTCCATAGCACCAAACAACACGATTCGGTATGCAGTCAAAAATCTCATTACGACGCTCCAACAATTGCAATGTTAAATGTGTCTTTCCACTATGAGAGGGTCCTACGATACACATAGTGCGATTACAGCGTTAACGGAAATCAATGTTGATTTTGATGAAAAGTCATACCATTTAACTTAGTATCTATCCATTAATGGCTTTATTCGCGAGAGCACCAGCTAATTCTCCCAAACCAGGACCGGCAGCTGCTATGATGATAGCTGCTAAAAGTGGTAAGAAGCCACCGCGCTGTCATAATAGTTTGCGCTTTGTAGGAATTGATGTTTTGGGACTGCTCAAGGTACGAAGAACTTTACCATGCCTGGCAATTGCATTGGCCTTTTTGCTATTTAATGTCATATAACGCACTTTTCGTATTTCCGAGCACATTTTACGAATAAAGGCATTGTTTGCCAGCTACATTGCCTCACATCGATAAGATGGTTTTAATTTTAATAAGCGACGAAGAGTGAGACAGAATTTTTTGTTTGCATTTGATTGACGCATTTGCCTGCGCGAACGGTGAGATGAGCGACGTCTAGCCATTTTTACAGGTAGATGTTAGAGTGTTCTTTGCTTAAACACGACAGCAGCGTCGAAACATCACCGACATAAACGCAATGAAATAGAGGAAAACATTGAGTACAGCACTAGTAAAAAGCAATACACTGAGAATAGCCACCGTACCAGTGGGATAGTCAGAAGCAGATACATGTGTGGGTAGCTGTAATGTATCATTCAGTGAGATACTATGGTTCAATGGAAACAGTTCAGCTGTATCGTTTGCTGATATGTTATGAGCCAGACATGAACAATCTGTTTGTACGATGATGCTTGTAAAGTTTAATGCCTTTGCATCAATTGTGCTTAAGTGGAAAAGGCTTCCCATAAGCAACATGTAGAATACATAACTCCAAGCAAGGTAATGAAAAAAGACCATGATGTATCAGTGATGAAAGTGTATTCGTAAACTGCTTTGGTTTACCATTATAAGATAACATATAGTCAATATCTTCACAGTTTGCGTGAATGATCATAAGATTACTCAAACGATGTATCATCTCTCTACAATCACTGGATGATAATAGTTTTTCCAACACAAGAATCCACTGCCTTGTATAATCATACTTTCTCTTTTCAATGAGACGGTGATACAGTGGTGTCATGGTCATAGATGACTGTTCTAAAATCGACAAGGATTGCATCAAAATCATTTATATACATTGACTGTTGAAATTATTTCTTGATCACAGATGGGACACAACATAGTTTCCAAAGGTCCATAGCATGTAGAACACATAACAGTATGACAACATGGTAAAAAGAGAAGGGACCGTTCCCATTTAAAACACGCAACGCAGCTCCGTTCACATAATAATTTAAACGTCTCTTCTTCCAATTTCTTTCGGAAGTCACTTTTATTGGTAGAGCTACCTGACAAATCAGTTGTAAAAGTCACTTTTTTTCTTTTTCACTCCAGATCGCACCAATTTCATCCTCCTATTTTCACTGTCATTACATTGCAGCATGGAAAAATCCTCTATCCATCTTCGATCCAAATGATGATTCATAGCATGCTCATCTAGATCCATTAGTCTTTCAACTAAAGCGCCGGCTTTAATATTTTCATTTACATTTGTAACACTTTGTATAGCTTTCAACGAATAACCAAGCTCTCTTGCTACAAACCATGAAGTTGGGAAACGAATGCAACTTTTCATCTTCAAATAATTTCAAATGATGATGAGTGTAAGGAATGGACACTAAGTTGAATATGCTTGATATGACTTGTGCACCTTTGCCAGTATTGATGACTCAGTGGAATCTAATACTTTACCTTCACAAACGTTTGTCACGGTAAAACTAATTGACTACATTATCACTTTATCAACCTGTGTCGCAGTAAAAACTTTTGTACAACATGATAAACTTTCTAACTACACTAACAAGAGCTTATTCACTACCGAAGAGAGAAATGAGCTTGTGATTGCGTGTGGCGCATGAATGTCCCTTCCAATTCATTCCATTTCATCATTTATTCTTCCCCTCTGCATTCCATATCCGAAGATATGTGGCGGGTTTGGGACCGCTTTAGCTGCATTAGAAGGTAGCCCTTAAGAGGGCTCATGGGGCGTTCCCGACGAAGGGTGATGAAAGAATGTGTTGTATGTATGAAAGTTGATCTTATGTTTATAAAAAGACAATCATCTAACTTGGGCGGGCCTGGCCGATGCCGCTGAGAGCTATTTTCAACCTCTCTACCAGAAAAGCATCAGGCTCCACCTGAACCGCACTGGTATAAGAGCTTTGCACTTGCTCCGAGGAACCAATCCTTCTAAGGGATTGAAGACACATCTCATCCCTTTCAGCTCTATCAAACTCCTCCCATAAGTTTCTTGGCTTTATGCGCGGTTTTTGAGGCGAGCTTATGATTGTGTTGGGCGTTTGCTCCATGACTGAAATGAATATGAAAGAAATGATGTGGTTTATACACCCTTCCAACACAAAGCCATGATTCAGACCTTCCTTATTTGGCCATGCGTTTGACATGACAACATCAGTTTTACCAAATATGGACATCGGTAGCCACCGTGCTTACAGTAACCAATTCCCAACACAAAGACTACTACGTCTGTTGCCCAGTGCTATCACAAAGTCAAACGATTGACGTCAAGAGGCGTTCTCCTTCGACCAAGACTGGCCATTTGATCGGCCTGATAGCAAACCAGCAACCCTTTAGGTGTTAAGCTCTTGAATCCGTTACAGGCATTGCTCAGAGGGGATCTTATCCCGACTCCAAGGCCTCGGCCCTCAAATCCAACCTCCCGCGGACAGAGCGTGCGTCATATCACTGTGTTGGTATCCGGGCCCCGATTTTGACATGAAAACCGGTGGAGTTATTTACAAGAGGAAACATCCCAAGTCGTTGCTTTGATTTGGAGTAAAGTTTTGGAGTCTTTTATGGCCTGGAGACTAGGCCATATGCTGGCTCTCCACTCACTCTGACACCTTAGGTGAGTGCGGCAATCGAAAAATCTGCCTTGGTGTCCTACGGAAACCCCAGTTTTTAGAGATTTCCAATGCTATCATCGGAGCTCCGGAGTTCACCTATCCGTACCTCGACTGGCGATTGAACTGATTCCCACAAGTAGAGACTCCACTTATATAGTCGAGAGAAGTCGGTCGAGAAATATCATAAGTCTTTCCACTCCTACCTCCCAGTCGACTTTCCTCCTGTTTCCCAAAACCTTCGATCCAAGTCTTCCTGCTGGCTTGCCTGTCAGGAGGGGGGGTAGCACTTTTTCTTCCGATTGAGCTGGAAACAACCTTCCTTGCCCAAAATTTCACGTAGAATCCGACTCTGACCTCCGTTTGTCCATTCAGATACTCCTTCATGCCGAAATATGACCTTTTTCATCCCAAAACATCCAACACCTGCCCTTTCTAACGCTGTCGTTTTTCGGAGATTCCTGACATTTTCAAGTCACTCTCCTCTCTAAACCAAGAAAAACCTACACAAACGATGCCTTCCACTGCATTTGGCTCACTCTTAGCTTTCAAACGAGCTATTGCACGACTTTCTACAATCCCTTCCACCCAAGTTGGAAGTCTGACAGGGGGGTAGCACGTTTTCTTCCGATTGAGCTGGGAACAACCTTCCTTTCCCAAAATTTCACGTAGAATCCGACTCTGACCTCCGTTTGTCCATTCAGATACTCCTTCATGCCGAAATATGACCTTTTTCATCCCAAAACATCCAACACCTGCCCTTTCCTCACCGGAGACGTGAACAACCAACACCAGACAACCTCACAGGAGGGGGGAGGGAACGGTTTCCTCCTCTCGGTCCGATCCCTTCCAGCACATCCTTGGCCACTTCCTTCCAGAGGGGGGGCTGAGTCAGCATGATGACTCATCAGCGTTGAGTCAGCAGCGATGACTCATCACTGCACTGCACTGCACTGCACTGTCCTTCCTTTTGCAATGGGATTACTACTGTCACAATTAATGAAATGAAGCATTTGCTGGAATCAACAAATAAGAGCATTGATTCAATGAGGATTGAACTAATTGCATCCATCAAATCTGAAATTGATGATTTAAAAAATTTTTGGGGTATTGTGACTGATCGGGTTTCTAAGCTTGAGAGTAGCTTTGTTCGTTTTCAAATGGAACAAAATACTGGTAAGCATGATGTTGCTGGGTTGCGAGCTTTATTTGATGGGAATCGTTACAATGAGGAGTTCTTGACGCGAAGGGAAGTCTGTATGTTTCAGGAGTTTGAGCTGAGGCATCAAAAGCGCAAACATGTCGTGATTTCAGGACTTTCTGAGGAATCTGAAGGAACAGCTGTTGACCGGAGGCGTGCAGACATCGACAAGGTTGAGAAAATTTTTCGAACCTGAGATATTGAATTTGACGCTATCTCCGAAGCTTTTCGCATTGGAAGGATCCCTTCACGTGGTCGGCCTCACCTTTTGAAAGTGAAATGTAGTAACAAGAAGGCACGATCCGACATAGTAGTCAAATCAAAGCTATTTCGGTAGCATGAGGATTACAAAAATGTTTACGCAAACCCAGATTTAACCAAACAGCATTTGCAACATCAGAGAACATTAAGATGAGAATTAAGGATATGTAGAAATAATGGTGAAAATGCAACGATTCGATCCGGTGCTGTAATTGTCAATGCTGCTGGATCTCCAGCAAATTTTCGAATGTAATTTTATCTCGTCATATCAAATTTTATCCGAAGCTCTATCTAACTAACATTCGATTTTTTTGGCCAAATTTAATGAATTTGCCTGTACAGTCATGTCTATTCAGTCGGTCGGATTGGCATGTTTGACGGAACATGGTTGAACGAAGACATTTCCTCTTCATCAATAAGAATTCCAGGATTCACTATTGCTAGATCTGATCGTACTACACGAAGAGGCGGTGATGTCGCGATATATGTGAGATCTGATATTTTCTTCAGAGTGGTTAATTGTCCTGATATCGTCATTGATTTTTCCGAATTATTGCTACTTGATGTTCCCTGCTGTGAATGTTATGTTTTGTATATACACAGTAGGTATATACCCTCGAGCCTCTCTCAATCAGTTTTGCATGAAATGCAAGGTCAAATAACTTATCTTCGATCATGTCTGTTCTCTCAAACCAAACTATAACCTTGTCATCCTCGGTGACTTCAATCAATTTAGATACGAGAATCTGTGTAGTGACTTTGTTCTAGTTGATCTTGTGAATCAACCTACTAGAGGATCGAATGTGTTGGACCATTTCCTCATCTCAGAATCTATGTCACAGATTTATTTGGCGGATAGGATGGTATACAATGCACCGATTAGGGACTCAGATCATTTGTTGTTAGATGTAACACCGGTTTCTGACTCAGTGCAACCTCAGTCCTCTGTGAAGCATCATGCTATTTCTGATTACAGAAAATCGAACTTGGTGGTTTGTAGTGATAAGTTGAGAAACATTGACTGGGATATGTTGCTTCCCATTGATGCAGATATTGATGAACAGGTCAGTATATTTAATTCTATTCTGAATCAAATTATTCTAACATGCATTCCCCATAAACAGGTTATTATAACAACCAAAGATAAAGAGTGGATTGCGCCACTAAAAAGTTTGATTCAAAATCGCTGGGATGCCTATAGAAATAAAAACTGGAAAACTTACAAGTTATTGCAACCAAAGGTCAAAGTGGAAGTTATGAAAGCGAAACAGCAATATGTAAACAAGTTACAGAATTCTACAAAAGGAATATGAAATGGTTGATACGGTTAGTGGTAGAGGTCAGCGACAGACTTGGGATGATTTGATTTCTTCAGTTGGTGGTACTGAAGCTGCTGCTCAACTTTTTGCCGATCGTTTAGGTGATGCTATTGGTGACAATGACTTTGAACAGACTCATAATGCAATTGTACCTGACGATGACTTTGATGAATGGACTGTTGACATTTCAGATCAGGATGTATGTACCCTATTACAGCGGCTATCGACATTTCAGATCAGGATGTATGTACCCTATTACAGCGGCTATCGACCTACTAAAGTGTATCAAGAATTAGCTGATTTCATTACAGTCCCATTGCGAAAACTGTTTGTGTTTCCGAGCGATAATGTGGAAAACGCTATTATATCTCCGGTCCCAAAAACAACACCACCTTCCATTGATAAATTTCACCCTATAAGTCTTTTACCTGTCCCTGCAAAGATGTTGGAGAAGATTGTACTGAAGAAAATGTGGAACTCATTTGTGGCGGCTTATGGCAAAAATTAACATGGATTTCGTCCAGGTCATTCAACGACCACAGCTCTTATTGACATCATGGAAAGAAGTCTATTTGAATTCGATAATCCTATGTCCAAAGGTGTTGCTCTCATTTCATTTGACTTATCATCGGCTTTTGATTTCATAAATTATTCTCTCCCGATCCGTAAGCTTCGATCATTATCTTTTCCACTTGGTTGCATAAAATGGCTGGAAAGACCTATGTGACAGCGCTTTTCGAGTTAGAATAAATGGATCTCTTTATCACCCTTTTACTATGAATAAAGGAGTGCCACATGGATCAGTGTTAGGACCAGCTCTATTCGTTGGTGACTTCTCGGTTACCAGCATTGATTCATATGCTGTTCAGTATGCTGATGACTTGAATCTGATGTTGCCGTTATCGAAATCTAGTTCTAGTAACAATGAGCGAAATTGAGGGTATTGAAAAATGGTGTGAGGAAAATAAGCTCTGCTTATTTTTAAAAGTATATTTATAAAAGTATACCAAAGGCCCTGATATGTTGCAAGAAAAATTATGAACAATTGAAGTTGCCCATTCCAATTGTGATTAAAGCTACTATTCTTGGTGCTACCATTAACAACAGACTTACATGGAACGATCATATCCATTATGTGGTCAAAAAGAGTAATCGTCGTTTTTATGTCCTCAGAAAGTTAATACTTTACAAGTACAGACGATCTTCTTAAGATTTATAATGCATTAATTCGCTCAGTGCACTAGAGTATGCTGCTCCTGTCTTCGTGGCCTTACCTATTGGGCTAACTCGGAAAATCGTGCTTAGACTTATTTGTGGTCCTTTGATGCATCATGATGACAATTTGACCCACAGGTGTTGCAAAAAGCTTTTCAAAAAAGTTGCTTCAGAAAGCTGTCATGCTCTGCATAGATGCATTCCATAAAAACTGAATTGTTCCCATTTTCGTCCCCCTTTGTCGAACTGCTAAGTACAAAATGTCTTTCTTCCCCTATACATCTGTACTATTCATGAATGAAGAGCTTAGTGCCCGTCACTTCTGATGCTTCATGTGTTAGTCTACGCAACATTTCGTCCATTACTTGCTTTACTTGTATATTGTATGCATGATTTTTATTATCTTCGAAAAGATGCACCATTATTATTTAGAGCTTTCCGCCTCGGGAGGTAGGCCTACCATTGCTCTTACTTGAGGTTGCTGGTCCTACCTAATTTTTGGTGAGAGTGAAGCCCAAAACGATAGATGTAATCGATTTTTGTTTAATTAGCGATGCCTTTCAGTCGCCACAGGTGAGACTTCTTTTCGCCTGAAGATGGCTGCCTGTAGCGGCTGAGGCGTCGACAATTAAATAAAAATCGATTACATCTATCGTTTTGGGCTTCCCCTCACCAAAAGAAAATGTCTGCCTTCTTTTCGATGGTCTTACGTGGTTAAAATTGCGAGTGTGAAGGCTGCCCTACACCTAGATTACTAGTATAACTTCGTGCATTTGGGTGAGACCGGTAAAAATGCTACTTTTTAAAAAATACGTTTAAAAATGTTCAGCAATTTTTTCAAAATTCCAAATGAATGCTTGAAAGTTGCAACCATTCAGATTTCATGTTGTGTCTGCATACTATTCAACTTAATCACTCTATATCTTGGTAACAGCACACAAATTTATAAAAATGCATTTTTATTTCAACATATTAACAAAAATATAAAATCTAGAAAGATCACTTTGACCAAGGGAATAATACGTTTTGAATAATACAGGGACAAAGAAGTAACTTTCACTGATGTGGCAAGAATTCCTGTAATAATCATTTTCAGCATAAGAACTCAAAAAACAAACGAAGAGAAATCTCATTTGGATTATGTAATTTTGCAAGATATATTGTCCTGATAAAGTTTGAAATACTTCAAATGTATGTGACGCCTTTCAGAAGGTATTTAATTACTCCTCGTCACGTATCGTTTCCACGAACGAGCATTCAACGAGTTCCCCACTCGTCGCATCCTTGCGACAACTCGAAGAATAATTATTCCATCGAAACCGAAGAAGATCTTTCCTTGTGATGATCCCTGCAACATTGTTTCGATCTGTGACCACTGGCAGATGGCGCAGGCCTAATGTGCGGAACATTGTATAAGTTCTCATGAAACTCATGTGCTGAAAATGAAATAAAGATATGCATGACAAAAGTACAGTATGAACACTACATAATAATATTGCATACATGTTTATTTCTATGCATTATGTAAATTATGCAACATAATTGAGCCAAATTCATATTGAAAGAAAAACATAGATTATCCAACTGGGCATGATACCTGCACGTGTTGTATTTTTTGTATTTGAGAATGACAAAGATACCAATTGGTTATTTTAAGTAGGTCAACTATATCGATTGTGATATGCAGTTCACTGCTTTTCACAATGAAATTTTCGTTTTTCTTGATGCGGCCGCAAAAGTGAGGGACGGTGGTCGTGATGTATATTTCTACTATACACTAGAAGTTCCCAGTGTCGATCATCCCTTCCCCAAGAAACTTGTCCACACAGCACGTCGACGTGACGCTAATCTTGATTCCATCTTTCTTTAATTCACATTAATGCCGATGATTATTTCACCATCTCAACAGAACCACAGCACGGTAATCCTCACAAAATTATCATGCCTTTGTCCCATCGCACATTTAGATCTGACTTTTCACTGTAGATGCCATTCGACACTGGAATCTGTTATCCGAAGACGAAGCCAACTCGAAATCAGTTAACGAATTCAAAAGGAAGATTGACAATTACTTCGCTCGCCTGAATGTTTGGTAAAGCTTTCATCGGTATACATTTAGTACACCATCGCAGACTCTTCTGTGTTGCCCATTTAGGGCGTATATTTGCCTTGACTACCCAAATTCCATGAATTGTATTAATTTGATGACATCCAGTGGCGTATTCTCCGTGCCTGCGGGCCCTTCGGCGCAGGGAAATAAAAAATTTAATTACCAATATGTATATTACAGAAAAGTAACTTCACTATTTTATATTCATCTTGCCACGATTATTTTACACAGCTTAACCAGATCATGAACGCTCAGATGAATTTTGGCTTTTGCGCGGAGCAGCTGTTTCACTCCGACACACTTGTTGATGCGCTGTTCCCATTGAAGTATCTGATAGCGCGCAAACTTCCAATCATAGTTGCAATATCGTCTTTCCCTTGCCGGCAGACATGACAAACAAAAATCCTCGATAACCTTCAGCGGTGCTGCAAATTAAATGCCTCAAGCTTTAAGAAATCATCTATTGTTTGACTCACAGAATTAAATATATTGTTTATCTGCTTCGGTTTGCTAGATATGTGATTAATACGAAATGGACGGCACACTGAGAAACCTATTAGGTGGGCAAAAAGGAATTCCTAATACCTTATAGAGATAGGAAAAAAGTCGTGCGTAGCTTGCGGATTAATGTGAGTTCCAGCAAAGTGCTTCGATTGCCAAAATTCCTTCAGATTTGAAGAATTCAGATCATTGCGCACAAGTTTTCTCCATAATGTTGGCCCATCTGATCATTATTGAAGAAAGTAGCAGGCGTACGAAAATTAGTTCACTTGATGATCCTCTCCTCGGCATTGGTCACTGTATAGTGCATACATTGAATCGAAGCCAGGCATCGATGTGTGTTTTGGTGTGTGCGAAGTGATATCACAGCACGCACGCATCTCTCACTGGCTCTGGTGTCCTCTGCTGACAGCTTATTGTTTGCCATTTCCAATAGCAAGCGATACACGAATTATCCATTCGAGAAGGAGCAAGTTTTCTAATTCGGTGATGTGCCATTTCAATATTAAGGTTACATACAATTCTTCCTTTCTAGGAAACCGAAGACGCGCGTAGATGAATCTAATTCTGTGGTTTGACTATTCCATCGAAAAACCCAAGACAGGGAATACATGATTTCCGTGTCCTGCCTTCACTACAAGTGTCTCACACTTTGAAGCTAGTGTATGACGCTCATACATCACACAGAATCAACCACATATTAACAAACAAGGCAGTTCAGTTTTATACACACGTGATGACAATGTGGTGATGTCGTAGCAATGACACTGATAGAATGCTCAAGCATGAATCTGATTGATGTACATCAATAAACATTCCATAGTTTCAATTTTGTTTACACTGATATTCTTTTTAGTGTCAACAATCTCATAAACAGCATTAATTAACGGTTGATTAACCACACCTGCCGCCTGAAGAATCTATCTAGTATTCGCAAGGAGTAGGCGGAAAATCAACTATCACACAGGATCAACACTAAATGGAAACTACTCATGAAGAAAATAAAAAGTAAGCATATCTTGACAGCTTTAAATATGAAATATACGTGAGTGTTGGACAGGCTGTAATAAACGCAGCAAACTATTCTACATGTATTGTGCTTTCCTAGAGAGAGATGCTCTGTTCGGTTCTTGGACTGAGATTTCATTAGTCATACTGCTTACGCATCTTTCAGGTCGTCATTAGCAAAAAAAACATTGTATTTTTCATTGCAATTTGAAGTTTAAAATGCTCAGCAGACAGGGCCGAATTGACGAATAATAAGCTTTGGTTCGGAAGTTCACAATGACACTTAAGAAAATTGTGTCACATTGGACTAAAAATAAATGAATGTACATATAATTATAAATCAATGCGTTTAGGGCAGTCTATGGACTTCAATACAATTATCACTTAGAAATCTATGGTTTTTACTTTTCACATGCACTTCCATTTCATTGTGTACTAATGCATGCATGATGTTGAACATGCATGCATACATTAAGCTTGAGAACTCACTGAAATTAATATTAACGTCTAAATAGTCATTCCAATGCCTCAAAATTCAAGTTGTCTGATGCATAAACAGGAGTCCATTGTGTGGCGAAGGCCTATGGTCTGAAAGCATGCTATGCCACTGATAACATCGGAAATATAACTTTCATTCATTTAATCATTCATGACATATTTATTTCTTTCTCAGTCAGTCTTTTTAACGAAAGATAGCATTGATAGTTTTACAATAATTTTTCCATTGATATGTTTTCTATTCGCTTGGCTTAAAGTATTTGACGACCTAAATCGTCACAATCCATAGCAATTTTGTGATTTCCATTTTCACGAATAAACATTTCGTATCTCATTAAGGAAATAAGCACTGGAGTCGCAATCCCGACATCGGCCCCCGCATAGCAACCCTCCTGCGATGCGCTCGCTCTTTTCTCGTGTTAGGTAAATCATATTCATTCCGATTTATCTGTGCCGTTGATGATGGAAAGAGGGTCTTATCACTCATCAGTCGTGGACAGATCGGAATCTGCCGCGTTGGAGCTGCAGGACATATATGCAGGGTACGCTAGAACTACAAGGCCAGATTATCATCCATCGATGGCGTGAGCTAGCAAGGATGTGCAATGCTTCTTATTAGGTCGTCCTTTTGAGCTGATTTCCAATAGAGCAGTTCTTAGCTTGACTGTTTCAAGAAATTAAGGATTACATCGCCCACGTTTTCAAATTTGTCTGAAACCCTTTAACATTATACAATTACCAGAAATACTGCATGTAGGGTATAAGCAGCTCATGGTACTTTCTGTCCGCAAGCGTTTTTGTTTTTTTCTTGAATTTTCCCGGGAAGAGAGACCAGAAATAATCGGCCTTTAATTAAACCCTAATGTAAAGAAAGTAAAATATTAGCAAAAATCATAAATGAACATTTATTCACATACACTTGTCGTGTATTTTTTAGTTGTGTTCCTGTCAATCTCATCAATCTCCTTTTTATACTGAAACCGACTTCTCGGATTACTTGACTATCTATCACTGCATCTAACAACCAATATTCGGTAAAATGTAAAAAGTTCCCCAAATTTGTCAAAACAGATTTAAATTTTGAACTGCAATCCACAGTATGAAGATGAGCGTGTTAGGGCAATAGAATGCCATAAAATTTCACACCCAAAATAGGTTGGCTTGCTGTACAATGATTTACTGCAACTTTGAGCAAACCCCAAGTGGCTAATGAAAGGGACTGACTCTCAAGAGGACTGGATCTCGATACAATCACACTCAAAACAATGGTCTACGCTGGCAACATCACCATCACGGCCACTCACTCAAACATCAAGAAAGCCCAAGACAAGCTCCAACCTTACCTCAATACTACACTCATGGACTAAACAAAACAATCTCCACATCAACCCCAACAAAACTCAATGAGTGGGATGAGAGAAATCCTTTCTATCGATGAAATATTTTTTATTATTATGTCGAGGTCTTTCGGACGCACCAAGCGACTATCATCTGGTCCTTTATTCTCGACAACAAAACTCAACTCTCACTTTCCTCACCGGATCCCTACGAACACAGTACGAACCTATCACTTACCATTGACAACACTCCAC
This sequence comes from Prostheceraeus crozeri, assembly GCA_907163375.1. Classification (NCBI taxonomy): domain Eukaryota; kingdom Metazoa; phylum Platyhelminthes; order Polycladida; family Euryleptidae; genus Prostheceraeus; species Prostheceraeus crozeri. Next base: position 222,389 of record CAJQUW010005468.1, read on the forward strand.
TCACAATTCTCGACAACAACCGAATCCTGGGCGTCAACCTAGATACTCAACACACAACAACACTTGCGAGAAACAAAACGCACCGTCAACATTCTCTCATGCCTTACTTCCACCAACTGGGGATATCAACAAGAGACCATCGTGGCCACCAAGAAGACGATCACACGTCCCCTCTTGGAATACACACCCACCGTATGGTCACCAATCATCTCACAAACAAACATTGACAAAGTACAAGAAATACATAACAAGGCGCTCAGGATCGCCACAGGATGCGCATGCGACACAAATACACAGTACTTACATGATGAAACATGCGTCCTCCTCATTGCAGAACACCTCACACTACATGCAAAACAGCTTTTAAACAAAGCAAAACATCAACAGAACTCTCTTCATCTCCTCACGCAACAACCACTACCTCCCAGACAATAAAAGTCCACAATTTTTAACACAGGGAAGTACATATCACCTCCATCCACACAATCATCCAACTCAACAACAAAACAGCTACTCAAGCAAACACACACACACACCACGTCGGCACATACCTGGCGAACAGACAAAACAATAAAGTCAAACGCAATCCCCCCACAGTTTACAAATCATAGCAAGGACTCGACAGACGCACACGCAGAACATTGGCACAGCTCCGCAACAACATATCACCCTTCTTAAAGGAGAGTCTATACAATCCAAAAACTTCTGTCCACTCAGCTCTTTGCCCCCTTAACTCAACCGCACAACACAAAACACCTATTCTCTTGCACACACATACATGCATCGTTCACACCATGGGACCTGTGGGTTGCCCACGTCAAGTATGCGGAGCTCATCTGCTGCTCATCGCCGCTGGGAGTGGACGGTTGCCCCCCTCCCGCTCAACGACTCCAATCGCATGGAGGGGGTGGGTTGACAACACCACTACCAATGGATCTCGATGCTCTTCAGAGCACATTTCGATTATGTTTGAATGTCTCACTGTAACTGAATTGACAACCATCACACAGCGGGCTTCATTTATATTCCTAATTTAATCAGAAAGCAAAAATCGGAGTAATTTGACTTAAACAGTAAATTTGACTATCCATTTGAAGATATATGTAGCTCTAGAGTAACTATATTAGGTAGAGTAGTAATTCAGCGTTAATTAAATCCAGTGTGGAAACAGTTTCGATTTTATTGCATGAACTCGAGTTGAGATCCTGTACCACATGTAAGATATGCAAATATTTGCACTTTTGGAGAAATATACAAGGATTTGAATGATCATGATAACAATACAGAAGAAAGAATAGTATTTTACAAATCCACAGTGTCATGTACGTCAATCTTGGAGAGGTAATAGTTTGTAAAATTAGCAATTCGATGGACAACTATTACTTTAATGCTCAGTCAGAGTGTTTTGTTAAGCTTGATCACATCACAAAACCTGGTACTGATGTAGCAAAATGTCATAATCAAAGACAGATCATAATTAACTTTAAAAGATGTAAATGATGTCGTCTCTTTTCGAGAAGCGACTTGTGACTTAATGATCACCCTGTATGAGCATGTGAGAGTATGGACGGATGAAAATGGCATGATTGTAAACACAAAAAAATGTAATCAAACGTTTTTTTACCAACATTAGTAATTTTGACATAAGCTCATTTCTGATAAATGATATTCCTTATGTTAAATTTTTGAAATTACTTGGGTGTTATCTTTGATCCTAGACTAGTTATCTTGGAATTGTCATGTCTCTGAAATTTTGAAGAAGGCGTCCAGAAAGATTCACGTTTTGTGGCAGCTGAAGAACGTTGTTTCTAACGAGTTTCTTATTGATATATATTTTTCGTGTATTAGATTTTATGTATTTTTAGTGTATTCCAACTTGTTGGAACGTTTCAAAAACAGATGTCACCGCATTATATGTAAACCGAAATGTGATTGTCCTAGGTTTGTCCCACTGAATTACCGACGACTGATTTTAAGTTATAAACTTTTCAGAAAAATTGTGGATGTTGTGGAACATCCTCTTCATCGGTATAGTCCTAAGGTTATGTGTGTCAGTAACAAATTTCGCTTGCCTATTTGTCGTACGATGATGCGAAGCAATAGTTTCTTTGTATACATGAGTAAGTTGGGCAATGATGGTTTTCACTCTGACGATGCTTGTCAACTTTTTCCAGCGAGAGACTTCCTTTTCACTGACTTTTGTGTTTGAATTTTCTTTGTTTTGCTTTTAATTTTGAGTATTATTTGTATGATCTGTGCTCTTGTCTCACGATTCTCATTATTGGGACTAACTTTATTCAATAAACGTGATTTATTATTATTATTATGATCCACTACACTATTCAGATTCAAGAGATGAAACGTAAATTTAGTGAATCATAAAATCATGCCGATGAAAATTAAATTAAATACTTGAAATTTCAGCCAAGAAGCACGACAAGATCTCAACTTTTCCATGAAGATTTGAATCATAATGGGATTCATGATATTTCCTTGAAATCAGCTCAATTTCCTCTTAATAAAGGTACTTGTTAGTTAATGTTCACTCTTTTTGATATCCAATGAGTTTCATACTACTTATACAGTGGTTTCACGTCACTAGCATATAAACACAGGAATAATTTGCGAAAATTTAGCTACTTAAAAAGTGATCAAATATTTTTTGGATCGCAGGTATGCTATCTCAGCAAAAAATGAATCTTTTGATATAAAAATTATCCCTGTATACTGACATTTTTAGTCGACACTCTACCTACTATATGCTTACTCTATGCATTAGCTATTGCCAGGATGCGGATTCTACATAGAATTATGAAGTAAATTGTCCTTACCGTTTGGACTACATGTGGTGCAATACTCATAAAGTCAGCTACAACAATTCTTCTGTTCAATTCACCCTCTCTAATGCTTTGATCGACAGTCTGAAAAGCAAGGCACAGTATTTAATAGTCTACGAAATTGTCATTTCCTCATCAACTCACATTGAGTGAAGGTGCTCGTGGACGTCTGAAGGTGTCCCTGTCTAAAACCACCGATCTCGTTTGCACATCCTGAGAATATAGTTCCTGAAAAGAAACAATATATCACAGACATCTGTCTCTGATGGTCACGGCCAGAACTAGACATAAGGAGCAAGAAAATCAATTTTCCATTGAACGCAATGCAAGTTTAAGTCTGGATTTTGACGGACCAGAACATTGACTCCACATTAGACGTGCACAGACAGTAAATTAAGATAGGAATGAATCGAACAGTGTGAATACTATTTCCATTGACAAACTTATCACCAAGAAAAATTGAGTTAAACACATGTACTTTTCACTTAACAGATATCTTAATCTGACGGTTGATGCTCGCATGTTCCTTACTTCATACGAATACTGCTGCATTGATCATGCTTCGTCAACCAACGGAAGCCAAATGGACACGAATGTCTCCATCGCCCACTACCATTGACTAAGATGACTGGGATAGGATTATGTCCGCTATAGAATAATCCACAGTTAGATGCAGGTGAATCCATCTGTGTGGTAGCCATCGAGTGTCGATAGCAAAATGATGGAGTGACAAGTAATTTCAAACTCTTATTTGTTTTAATTAGCTACGCATCAAGGAGATCTAGATTGCTACAGGAGGCGAAACTCATTTTCAGTGTTCAAAAAGTATAAAATCAAAGACGCCATTTTTTGTGACATATCGTTTTAGCGTATCTTTGATATCCAGATCAAATTTCACTACATTTGGTCATCGGGAACATAAAAAAATATGACTAATGGCTACTGACACCGACTTTTGAAATCTCTTCAGTAGTAAATATGACTCATAATTTCATAATGTCTGTAAACGACTGACTTGCACGTAGAAGGTATACCATGTATTGACCTCCACGATGCTGCCATGTTTCAGATGACTTTACTCGTATTACGGCAAAATCAGTGTGATGAGCAGGTAAGATATGGACCTAATGATTTAAGAGTAACAGTTAAAGTTGAATTCGTCAATGATTTGAATATAAGGCGTGTATTTTTCGATGGGCAACAGATGCAATCCGAACTCCAAGCGCCTGTGCTGAAGCAGTGTCTTCCTGGCTAATTCACGCTCTCAAAAGATGGTCCGGTAGCTTTGTGGTTAGAGGGAATGCTTGCACGTCCTCTAACCCCAACGTCACTGGTTCGAACCTACCCACGACAGATGAGGCCCAACTGGCCGAAACATCTGGTTGCAACTCCTGAGGTTTGATAAATAAGTTATCTTCTCTCAGCTATCGGCTATTCCGTCATGTCAGTTGATGAATCGATTCCATCCTACATGTCTCTTACCTTGTGCTCTAGCAAAGCCAATAGTGTAGTTCTATCGATGAAACCTCGAAGTCTCCCACACGTGTCATCATTAGAGTCCCTTGACGACGATACAACAGGGAAACCATTGTGAGAAGTATCTTTCAGAATGGAGAGTATGCAGCTGACAGTCTCTGTTGTCCTTACGAATGTTACAGGGCTCGACATAACATCACATGCACGCAACCGCCGCAACTACAAGAAAGAAAGAAAGAAACATGGAAGAAGCGAGCAAATGTTACACTATAGAGTAGGTATATTAGGTAGAGTAGCAACTAAGTTTTCATTAAATTCCCAAAGTGCATACAGTTTCGATTTTATCAAATGAACTCGAGGTGAATACAGTTGGAATTGTTTCTAAATGTGAGATGTGCACATCTATGCAACGGAATTGATCATCATAGTATAATGCAGACGGAAATGATATTATTTTACAGATCGTCGTGTCATGACATCCTTGAGAGGCAATGTTTGTTAAATGAGCAACTCGATGACCTGCTATTGCTTTCATGCTGAACCTCAAGAGAATCTTCTTAAACGCGATCATGTCATAATCAACCTGCCACTGGTAGAGCAAAATGACATAATCAAACACAATGATTTCAATTAAATTTAAAAGATGTAAAAGATGTAACATCACCTTTCAGATTCAAGAAGTGAAACATAAATTTAGTGAATCATAAATTCATCCTGATGAAAATTGAATTAAAAGCATGAAATTTCAGCCAAGACTGCACAATAAGATCTGGACTTTTTCATGATAATGCGGTTCATGAAATTTCCTTGATCATCAGCATAATTTCCGCCTAGTTACGATGCTTGCTAGCAAATATTCATTCCTTTTGATATCCAACTTGTTCCATACTACTTATAAAGGGGCGTCATGTCGGTAGTATGTAAATTGGCAAAAATCTGACTATTTCAAAACTGCTCAAACATTTTTTGGACCGGAAGCACGTAATCTTCGCAAAAAATTATATATTTTCATATGAAAATTTTCACTGTATACAGATACTTTTTCGAGTCGGCACTCTACCTACATATACTTATTCTATGGGTTACACTATCTTTTACAATGCGAGGACTGTACAGAGAGGTCTTTAAACCAAAAGAAAGCCAATGAGTGACCTGTGAGTGTGATACGATAACCCGTAACAAAAAATCCCCTTATTATAGTTTCACACTCTGACTCACCGCCGAAAGGTGTTGAGCATGCTCGTCAGGCTCCGCTTTGAGATATGCAAATTGAAGCAGTCGAGTCCACATAGTATAGAATTCAGTTGACGATATTAATTCTGACGTTGTTTTTGCTGTCAGAACAGCAACAGCAACCACTAAGCCGACTTCAATGGACTGCGTAGCTTCCACAAACATCATCGGTATAGTGAGGAATCCGCCTAACACCCCAGCAGTCTGAGACGCGGCACCGAATAGTGCATACATTTCAATACCAATGATAGATGTAGGGATAACACATTCACCAAAAATTCCTAGCAAACGCCCCCACGCAGCTCCGATGATGAAATTCGGTACAATGATACCTGAAACGACATTGGAAAATGTTGGTAAATTATACTTTTTTTCACGGTGGTTACATTATTTAGCAACGAATTACAGAAGAGGTGTCAAAAAGGTAGAAACATATACAAAGAAAAGTCTCTTCACGGCGGGACAGAGACTTGATCAAGCAAAGAGAAATGTTTTGTTTTAAGGGCGTGCTTAAAAGCTGGGAATGTGTATAAATCACGGACTTCGATGAACAGGTTGTTCCAAGCATGGGACCCCGGTACTGAGTTTATTTTACCAATAGAAGATGGGCGGGTAAAGGGACTGAGGACTGCTGTGGAGGAGGGGGCGTGAAACTTCAGCTGGAGACTGTCTACGAGGTAAGAGGGAGCACTTCAGTTGAAACAGATATAGGCCAGGCCAACAAATTAATAGTCGATCCGCTCATGGATCCGTGAAGGTAAAGTATATTAAGGGAGTGACGTGTAGGTGTAGATCACCTATTGACACGACGGGCTGCGGAATTAAGCACAGATTGTAGTCGTCTATGGAACCATTTTGAGTAGACCGATGAGGACGGACTTGCAACAATCCAATCACTTATGAGAAGACCAATGAGCGGGGTGCAGGTCTTGTGGCGGCTCGTCGCATCGAGCGGATCTGTCTAAGGCCAGAATTCAAAAGAATGGACGAGCGGTTATTTGTGAACGTTACTTGACTGTTGCCTTGTCAACTGTGCGTGAGCTTGAGTTTCAACGTTGCTACGATGACTTTCTTCCACTCCCTTCGATCCACAGCGGTGTCATCATTGGCTTTCAAGTTTTCTAGGTCTTATTTGACACATGCAGTGCATGGTGGACAGCGTTTATCAACCTCATCGATGATGTTGTCGGTTGTGTACGAACCACCGCAAGCGTCTCTGGCCTAGGAAAGTAGGTACTTCGGGTAGGCCACACTGTCTTGCCAATTCATCACTTGGTGCTTTGTCTTTCAACTTAACACGTGCCACATATCGCAGCATTTGCCTGTCAGCGCCTCTTAGATGCTCCGTCAATTTTTGAGTGAGGGGCCATATTTCTGCACCATACACTATGACCGATCTGATACACAGCTCGTATACGTCTAGTATACGTGTGCCCTTAACTTCAACCAACAAAGTCCCTTTATTTGTCAATAGGTTGGCTAGCTCCGTCCACTTCTTCCACGTGGCTGTAATGCAAGTTCTGAGCGCAGTTTCTGGTCTCGCTTTCCTGTCAAGGACATCCCTAATGTGACAAAGCTCTTGGACTTCCTACAGTCATGCAATGCACTTGAGCGTCTCACTTATATGAAATCAGATATTTAAGATTGCAGAGAGCAGAGACTTCACCGTGGCAAAGGACAGAAAAAGATGTTCCCAGACTTGAACAAAATAAGAGCAAGATTCCTAAGCAATCGCACATACCTATCATATGGCACTTTTATATATCAGCAATAAATATAGCCTCATAAGGTGAGTCAAAAATTTTATCCACCTCTCACAGATATCATAAAAGAGCCAAGTTCTCACTTTTCATGTCTACTGTTTAGAGAATATTCACGGGTCACAGAAAGAATTTAAATTTTCATTCCACAAATCATCTGAAGTCAAATTAATATGCATTTTGAGTGAAACGCGGTGACCGATTTCCAGGTGTAACTTGCCAACTTTCGTCGAGCCTTCTGTCTTGCGCATCAGACTGAGATTTGAAGAAACAAAAGCAGTGAAGATGACTTCGCAAATGCTGTCAATGCAGTAGCGGCGAAAGTTACGCAATCTGACGTAGCAGGTCTGACTTCTGCAGTCTTACAAGGACCAACTGATAAATTTACACCGCCGTTTAAAAGAACTGGTGGCACACCTTAGCATCTACTAGTGCATCATATATTTTATCTGAAGATGAAATAATCAGAATTTAGGATGAAAAGAAATATTCTGACAATGCAAACTAGAGATATGAACAATAATCGTCCTGAGTACTGATGCACTTTGTTGTACCGTACGTCAATCTCAAGTCCATCTACCTCCTGATCCGTTCAGAATGGAAGGGATATTTATTGCTCTAAAATAGCTCATAAACATGTTTAACTAAATGGTTACAAGTGAATTGCAGTAAATACTATACAAATAGTATTAAATAGAAATATGATCCGGAAGAATATTGATTTGATTAAGAAAAATGTGGTTTTTGGATCAGAACTTTCAGGCATTTATTGTCGAGAAAGAACTGTTAAGCTGCCGTTGTTTTCTTGATATATCAAAAGTAGGACTACTGTTCGATCGACCGAATCGGCTTATTATTCAGCTGATCTGGCAACGATATGTCTGAGTGTGTATCGTTGTTAATCACATTGTGTGTCTGTTGTCGCAGAATAAGAATAATTTTGCATATTTCAGTATTAATCGATAGCTTCCACATGTTTCTACAAAACGCTGTATTGGGTTTTAACGAACCGGAGCATCGAATGAGTCTTGTTCGTTCGGACGCAGAACGAACAGTACCACAAGGTCAGTTAATGATATCCTATTGCAATGCTATTTGGTTAAGATCTGTGATCGTATGGGATCCTGAATTCCGATAAATCTAATGGAGAATAAACTTAATCATATGGAGAACATTGAATTGGCTTTGCAATAATTGAAATAAATAAAAATGCACTCTGATAAGTTGAAAATATAATTTGAAAAATGTAAAAGCAATGAGATCACATTCAACTTCCTCGATTGCCTGTTAACAAACAATGACCTTTTATTAAATAGTGCTGATGACACACTATTTTTTTGTTGGATAAGTTAAATTCTTGCTTTGTACGATTAGCTGTAGTCTTATGTTGCTTAGTTCTGAGCAAAATTCAACCATAAAGCATCCCAATATTATTTAAAAAATGTCACATGACAGCATTGTTGTTGCTTGAAAGGTAGGCGGAATTATATGTCAGCTTTTCCTTTGAGCAGTAAACAATTGGTGGGAAATAATAAAACTTGATAAGCATACATAGGGTATATGCTATTTACTACTATTGTGCTTCATCTATTCGATTATTCTCGAAAAATATCAAATAAGTACCAAAAGCAATGTGATACATTCTGCTGTGCATTTTATATACTGAAAAGGTCGCATAGTCACCATCAAACGCCCTAAGTTTAGACAGGCGCTCAATAATTTCAACCTCAAGATGCAATGTAAAATCTTTGTTAAATCATGAATGGTAAATATCATTCATGAAATTAATGTATAAAAGTAGGCATATAGGATTGTGAAAATCAACAAAATATATCACTCACCTCATGATATCTGTAATATAACAAATAAAACATATGCAAGCATTCTGCTTCCTAACTAGCCCAACCAGTAAAACGTGCTTACATGCCGGGAACAGAACTTATCAATGCATCCCGTGCGGTTCCCTGGACTGTGTAGAATAGGACAGCCGTTCTGCGTGTCGTAAGAGGTGATTAAAAGGGATCTTTTGCAACTGCAGCTCTGGTGTTGGCAGTTTGATGCCTTATTCTCATTGTTTTTCCTCAGTGGCAGTACTAAGTTGATGTTGTGGGGATCCTGACAGCCCAATCATTAGTTGTTGGGATATGTAACAAAGCTCTTTGATTCCTTGCATGCCGCCGCCCCTCTTCGGAGGTAAGGTGTGGTGTGGGACCATTGGGGTTGCTGCCTCCCCGTTCAATGCTGTCAACCCTGTGTGAGTAGCTCTGTCTTGGCTAGGCATGTTCGGATCCGGATCCCATATACAGTATGCATGAGATGAAAGCAAAACCATTATTAGTCTAGGTACTTATGGACTATCTCCCTCCAAAGTTTTCAAAATTGTCTAGAAGCTGCAATAATTGATCAATTGCCACAAAACTTCAAAGACATGTAGACATGAGTATTTCGCGGCTACAAATGAAGTTTTATTCAAATCCAATGAGTACTTTAGGAACTAGAGGCTGTTCTGTAGAGTGCAACAGAATTTCTGATCGGACGATGCAGTCTTGTCTATGCGCTTAGCACTCTAGCTCTGTTGATACGTGAGCACGTGCTTTGCTTTTTGCACTTGGCTGTATGTTATAGACTGCTTCTCCGAATGTTTTCACGCCCTCCTAGTACCCTACCTCCTTCCTCGATGTATGTAATACAGCTTCCATGTTCTTATGGAGTTATTTATTCATTTAGATATTATAAGTAATCGACTCATTGAGAGTTGAATCGAACGAATCATGAAATACTACAATTCACAGAACCCCTTATAGTTCGTAAAGTACTTATCCAATTGCAAGCATACTTTAACTGTAGCTGCATGATACCCATATCTATAGGTCTATAAAGTTTTGTAGCTATTGATAAATCATAATCGCTCTTCTAGACAATTTTTAAAATGTTGGGGGGGGGAGTAACTAGGCATGTTCGGATCCGGATCCGAACATGCCTAGAGATAACCCATAAGTACCATCGGCTAAACTAAATATTTATAGTGCTTACAACGTAGGCCTATTTTTGATTTTATGCTTCATGTAACCTTTTTGCTGTTGTAAAAAAGTAGCATCAGTTAAGCAAATGAATGTCCATGCAGGATCAACAAAGGAACAATTGTGAAGTTTTATAGTGATTGAATAAAAATGACGGGTCTTAGACGATTTTGAAAATCTGGGGAGATAACCCGTAAGTATACCAAAAAAATCTACGGAGGTGAGACAGTATGACTCATCATTATCTCTTAATAGGCCTATTATCTTATTCAATCGACATTTCTGCGTTCTCGAGTACTAATCATGCAGGTATGTTCGGATCCGGATCATCTAGTCGTTTTCGGATCCGGATCCGAACATGCCTAGTCTTGGGTATGGTAGCACCCCGTTGGCATCGGAATGCCCATGCCCTCCCCGGGGGATTCCTCGCCAGCAGTAGGCACTAATTTCCTTACTGGGTGTGTTGTTTCGCATTGTCTTGATACGAAGCCTCTTATCCGTTTGACGGAGCCGGGGAAGAACAACAACAAAAAGATTCACTGGAATGACATCGGAACGAGGTATGGTAGTCGGGAAAAGATAGGGAAATTTTTTGACCCTAGACATGCTGACTGAACTCATTTCTTTAAATTTATGCAGAAATTTTGATAAAAATGATTCTTTTGATTGAGTTAATTGTAGCATAGACATTGAAGACATGAAGACGTGCGGATGTGATTGTGATGACATTGATTACTCAAACAAACTTCAGAAAGGTGACATGTATGGAAAGGAAGATATATAATAATTAATTCTTGATCAAATGACTTTTTCATATAATTCCATAGACACCCTACTTGCTAAATAACAGGTAGGAGGCCTAGGGTGTTTTTTCTATTATGAGGTTTCGGTTTCCGACGTCGCACCGACCATCGGCCATGCGGACATTCTGTTCCTCGGAACAAGTTCGTTTTCGACTTCGGACCGACGTATTTTTTTGTAGTGGGAAACAGGTAAGCCTATCATGGACAAATGTTTCAAACGAGTGATGGAGTATTCAGTCACGATTCTGATCCCGGTATTTTCTCAATATCGTACGATCACTTGGTGAGAAACTCACTTACCTCCAGGCAAATTGCAGCCATAAAGCACAGCGCAGCCGACGAACCAGTAAATAGAGAAAAGAAAAGTCGACAACGCTGAGAATGTATCGACAGGCTCGTGTACCAGTGATTGCAAAGCCTTGTTGGGGAGCTGCAGAATCAACATGGCTAAGCTGTTGGTCTGCCCTTCAGGGCAGGCCGTTCCGACAGGGTTCACCAAGTTTCCCAAGTGGAGTGTTCGACAATGCTGTTTCCCCTCCAACCAGAGAAGGGGAATAGAACAACAGACACAAAATACGCTTAGAATCATCACTTCTATGATGCGAAATCGACGTGTCGAATAGCGACTCCTAATGCGATTCACAGTGCGATTTAGCAATCGGAAAAGACTACCAGTTAGTCCGCCGATAATGCCGATGAAGAAGGCCAAAATGCATTCTGGGAGAGGCATGTTGATCTCTGGAATCTTTCCAAACATCGTGCCGCCGATGGCAGCTTCTTGAGGGTGCCAAAATATGGCAACTGTGACAACACTAACAGACGCCACCATTGAAGTCCACATCACACGCCATACGCCGGTCTGTTTCCAATGCGTGGACATCTCTTCCATCATAAACAATACTGCCGCCAAGGGAGTTCCGAACGCAGCACAGAAACCAGCAGCAGCACCCGCAGTCACGAAATCTCTCTTCTCCTGAAATGAAAAATGAGGTGTTACTCAAAACATAAGAAAGACATCATCAATTTCAATGAAATTATTTCCACTGGCTTCTCATGAATATAACGAGCTTTTATGTCCCATATTTCGTATTTCTTTGTCAAAGGACCAAATAGCAAAGAAACGATGATGCAGATGAGAGAGCTTAATGAACACCATTTCTATTTGTAACATGTCCATACATTCAGTGTGATGCAAAGCATAGACATTCCATATTTACGCGAGAAGGACAAATTGACAATCATAAGCAAAAGTAAGGAGGTATTATACTACTTATACAAATGACAGTAGGGTTTCTCCAACCGTTAATAAGAGAAGGTAGAACTCTACGAATATGTAAGGCTCCCAGAGCGAGTCTGTTGCGTTACTAATTCTTCTCTCTACACAGAAAATCTTCCAACTGATAGTGTCCTCAGGTATTTTTTCTATTATCTTCAGTCATTTGTTGGTGGAAGGCCGAGGCGGACGAAGTTATATGTTCTCTAATTCTGGACCGAATTATTCGCGCTGCTTGTCCAATGTATTTCTTGAGACACAAAGTAAACTTTGTATAATATGGTCGTGGTGTTTCAGCTATTTCACATGTCCAACAGATTGGTTTACACATAGGAGGAGTTTCTCTTTTCCTCCTCCACCGAAAATTGAGAAGTCTTTCTATTAGGAAAATTATTCTTGTCTTCTCTTTCACTTCACATTCATAAGTTTATTTCATCACTTTCCTTTTGTGTCGTTCATCGATAAATGAAAGTTTGATAAAGTCACTGGCTCCTTACTGCTCTCTTCTAAATCATCAATATCAATCAGGGGCATCGACACGCGGGATTCACTGGAAACACATTCTTCTTAAAAAGTGTTTTATTATCGTTTGTACTCTAACTAGTCGAAGCTACATGCATTACAATGAAACACAGCTGATGTCCTGAGTTCTCTAAATCGTTGCCTGATGAGAAGGGCCGACCAAATATGCATTAACAAAATTACCATTTTATCTGCAATTTACGATTCATGATCGCCAGGGTTGGGCGATTAATCGACTTTTTGAAATTCGTACGACTTTTTTTCACTCGACTGAAGTCGCGCCCAACCCTGATGATCGCTTTAAAAGTAATTTTATGCAATAAAAACTGTAATTATGCAATATAATTCTGATCATGGAAATAGCTGAAATACAGTAATAAATGCATGCATGCAGAAATGGTAAACAATCTGTCAGTACTTGGAGTTCATTCCTTAATTCTTTCATTCAAAAATTATTTCCAAAAATGAAGGTTTTTTGAAAAAAAATCGACTGCAATTTTGCGGCCGTTCGAAGCATCGCACGGTGTTGGGGTAAGTGCCACTAGAAACGCATTGATCTCCTCTTTCTTTTGGTCGTAAAATTTTGCCGTTTTGGGATCAACATCGTCCCAAAAGATGCGGGTAGAAATGTTGCCAAATGGACACAATAAGAATGAAAGGGTTAATGTACAATGCATGCGGATGTTTTACTTAGTCGTACAAGTGTGATTGTTCCTCGGAAAAAGTTCTCTCAACGTCAGATGAGGTAGCTGTAGATCGTTACAGTAACAAGTATTCTTACAATGAATATCCTTCAAATTCCCTCTCAACCAGCTACCATAGATTAATAATTAATCTTTAGGAAAGAGTGAAATAAGCATCGCACTGACTTCAGGAGATAAATGCTCAAAATCTACGGATATCAAAAGCTTTGCTTCGATATAGCCAAATACACTACTTCCAAGTGGGATGCTCATAATTCAGGTAAATATATTTTCGAAGAAACACCACTTGTAATGGCAAAACAGTTGGATTTTCGCAAGCTTTTGACCGCTGTCTGCAATTGCAGAAATCCAAATAAGAACATATACATATACCTTAGTGCATTAGAAATTTATAAAATTGACTGTAAAAATTGTGAACATTTTTACATACGAAGCACAGTCAGATTTCTACACACGCGAATCAATGAACATTTTACTCAACATTATTCCTCTGTTTACAAACTCCTCCATTTGTGTAAATCCGATATTGATGTGACAGTGATTGACTGAGATATCAATGCCATCAACTTACGCCTTCGAGCATCTGTGCTAATCAAAAGACTATGTCCTACATTACATAACAGGGAGGAAAGCACAGAATATTAATCACTGATTTTTGAATCTTGATGTCTTCCTTCTCAACATTGTATCTGCTTGATAAGGCCGTCTTAACGATGAAAATTTGTAATAAAAGATCACTTTGCCACATTTGATTTTAGCAGCTTGGCTTAAAACCATTAAATAAATATAACAAACAAATGCTGCTTAAAATAAACTACAACATCTTGCTAAACATCTGCATATAAACAGTTACCTAATATCATGCATTATTTTTATAGTGTGCATTGTATCAACTTGATTTTTACGCGGACATGTAACAAATTTAAGAAAAACGAATCATTAAAAATCGTCAGAATTTCCGGTACGTGACCTTCGGCATGCTTCAGCAAAAGATTAACAAAAATTGTCTTACTGCATGATTTCGAAATTTCTTGAATATATTGCAGTCCAGAGAAAAAGTGGACGCCCGACCTTGTGAGATGCCAGCAGCGAACGCTCCCCCGACATACATCATTGGCTCGGATCGCCCGAGTGTGAGTTCAGTTGTAGGAGTGACCACCATACCAATCATTCTCGCTAAAAGTGATCGAAAATTGACCGCACGAGGGACGGCCACGCCATTGATCAGCGCGCGCAGTTCAGGAACGCCACTGCCACTCGACCGAGGCTGTTGATAAATAAAAATTGATCAATCAGATTCTACAATGTTGAGGATGTACATGTAATCAGCACGGTCAGAACATTTTAAGTGAATTCTCCGCACTTTATCATGACCTTCAGCGAGAACATGCCCAAAAGATCAACAACTGGGAGTTCATTTGCGCGTCAGGGCATTTACATGAATTAATGATATAGAGATGACATACGTATAGTAAGTTTAAATGGGCGGTAATAATTTATCTTCCCCATCGTCTGACCAAGATTTGAACACAGGTCAAGTACATAGCTAAACAAGTTCTCCATCACACGACAAGACAGGCAAGTGCAACAATAATAGTTAATAGTTTTTATGATTGAAAGTTTCCTGTACAATTGTAACTTCCAGGGAAAGAATAGAATAACTGTGGAACTCATTGCGTTCCAAAAATAAGTCTAAATTGTGTTGAGGTCCCTCTATCTCAATTTTCATTATAATTAGTGACTGTGATTACATTTAATAAAGAACTGTGCCTGTTCTAGACATTGCGGTTCAACTTCATAGAAAGATAAGAAGCCATCGCAATATCAAGATAGGCATAGCTCGGTCCAATGCTTCGAATCAGTAACAATCAAGATCCAGAATTTTCCGCCATTCAAAGCTTATGAATGCTTGTCAAAAGACAGGAACGCCACACATCCACGATTCCCGAAGTGGTAAAGAATATTGCACTGCACTTCAAATTACAGGTTTCCCATTTAAGAGTACTCGTGGTTTGACAACATCGCCATTCAACATCTCCGGATACAACCTTTTTGATCCAACCTCTCCATAGTCTTGGTATTTACAGATCACTGCAGCTAGCAGGTTATCGATCTCAAAGATGGGATCACTAATAATCAGTGGCGGCCCGTCCATATGGGCGCCTGGGGCGCAGCCCTCCATTAAAAATTATTGCATCAAAGAAAATTATTTACGCAGAACATTGCGCTGAAACGCAACTGATCTGATAGACTGAATTGAACAATCAACCTGCACTGCTAAACACATTCGAAGCGTGGTTCAGTGACTCATTCAGACGTCACTCTCCCTCTCTTCTACCGGATGGGGCGCACAGTCTGTGCGCCTTGATTCATACATGTTTTGCTGATCATACATCTGCATACATCGAAGATTTTTTAGCAGCTTCGCACGCGTAAACAATGCATGGATGGGGCGCTCTCAAAAAGTCCTTCTGGCTCGCTTTCGTACATTCTGATTAGGTAACGCCGCGCGTGCGTTGGGAAGTCAGATTCTGGTCAAACTTATGTTATTCTGATGCGTGTATACAAGCCTTAACTGGACTGGCGAAGCACTTTCAATCATAACTGTGTCTCACTGTGTCGACTGAAAATGAATCAGATTGCATATCTTTTAATGAATTGCTTTATTTTTGAATAAATGAAAATGACAAATGAAGTCGTTTTTACATTTCATGCCGGTTTCTGTTATCAAATTCAATTTTTTTCTTTCTTTACTTAACTTGGAAGTGTTCGAGCGATGGTTTTTTTTTAAGTAGGCTTCCGAAAATAATGTCATTATGAAGGACCACAGTAGTATATTTGCAGTGGGGCTTATCATGTCATAAACAGGCATTTACATAGGCGTACATGAAATATAGCAGAGACCGTAGTAGATGATGGGCTAAGATGAAGACGTTTGTATTGCGCCCCACATGTGCAGGACTGCACGAGCCGCCACTGCTAATAATGCTTATCACTTTGTTGTCGTCAATACTTTGCTGAAGTCAAGTACCAGTATATACTTGCCCACAGGCAAATAATTAAACTCTGGCTGTAATAGCTCCCCTCTTTCGTTCGCACGGATGACTACCAGTATCTTAAATACTGTGCTTATCTTCTTATAATCTCATTTGACCGAAATATGCGGTTTTGTTGTAAAAAAAACTCTTGTTCTAACTTATCCTGATTCCTGATCATAAAATGACTGAAACATTGTAAAATGCAAGTAGAGAAGAGACAAATTTTAAATTGTCCTAATTACTAATTCTACTAATTCGTGTGGAGAAAGTTTAAAGTACAAGGAAAAAATTGAAAAAAATATTTTTCATCTACCAGAACAAAAGGAATCCGTGCAATATTTTGATTTCATAACAAATGCTCTACATCATAAAAACAGGCACAATGCATGATGAATACGAAACAGGATAATATCACTATTCTTCGCATATTTTGCTGTGTAACGTAAAAAATCTAAGAAAGCGCACGACGTGCTGACTTCATGATATTATAAAAAAAAGCAATTCCAATGTGATTGATGATAGTGGCCATCGAGTTTAGTCGATAATGAAGTCAAAATTGCGGAACTCGAATAAATCTTCATTAGAAGTATCGCACAAATTTTCGGCCGAAGCCTTCATCAGGTGCATAAATTCTGAATAAACGGCTGGCATGTCAAAAGATCGTAGAACATTAGTCATACAGAGAGTGTTACGGTATGGAATCGATATGGAATAGATATTGATACTGGCATTGTCACTGTCTGAAATACACATGAAGACACTGGTATTGTCACAGTGTGAAAGATAAAATAGAATGCTAATGCTGACAGGCAAGAACTGAATAAAACATTGTACAACGATGACAATATTTACAAAACCATATTAAATAAACTTAATCAAATATGAAAAACATACACATAAATAAATCAATAGATAAATAAACAAAAAAATTATAAGATAAAAATGAAAAAAATAAAAATAAATAATACTAAACAGCAACAATATAAAAGGGAGATAAAACACAGGAACAAACAAAAAAAAGGTGCAAAAAGAACAGGAGGTCAACATATCAATTACATATGTCTAACGCACGCCCAAGGCACCCATTCATCAAATTGCCTTGTAGTCGACGTATGTGTAAAGCCTCTACTGAGCGCCTAACATTTGGATGGCGTAAATTGCGTTCAACAATTCTCCAAGAGAGTGGTATGGAGGCTGATGAGCGAGAAAAGCGCATATGGTGAACATCAAACATGTGCTTAAATACTGGGGAATTCTCCACACTCAAATGTTCACTAAATCTGGAATACATAGTTCTGCAGATTTCGCCAATATATTTACGTTGGCATAAATTGCAACAAATCTCATAAACAATAAATTTTGAGAAACAGTCACCAGGTTTCGAAGCACATTTGCATGAAATACAGTTATCGGCACATCTACGATAACCACGTCTTGGTTGCAGGGATTGCGAAAGTGGTGGTTTGTTTCTGAAAATAATATGCACTTTTGAATCAAATCCATTAAACCTGAGGAGACGTCGAGATTGATTACAGAATTTATCCCCAAGATAAGGCAAAAATAATTTTACTTTGAGTGAAATTCGTTTGAAAAGTTCCTTGCTCTTCCAGGTCGCTCATTGATCAAGTATCTGCGGACAATATGCTCCGGAAAACCATTATCCTGGAATCGTATTCCAAGAGTACTAAGAGCATCATGGAGCATCTCTTGGTCTGAACAGATCCCACATAAACGATGTCGTTCACCAATCTTTTTTGAATAGGGAACGAAAGATAACCAAGGCATGACACAGCCGCTATGAAGTGATTTAATATGTAAACCAGTTCTAATGCGTGGTTGTGTATACACTTTCACATCCAGAAAATCTATGGTATTATCATCAGACAATCCTTCAAATGTAAATTTGATAAATGGGGAAATACCATTCACAAGACGAAGAAGGTGTTCTTGTGAAACATCAGTTGCAATAACAAAAATGTCATCGATGTAGCGGTACCAAAACTTGATGTTAGGTACAGACTCCGCAACAAGATTTTCAATCTAGTGCATATACACAATAGCTAAGGGAGGCGAAGCACTACTACCCATAACCAATCCCATGTTCTGATGCAATAACTTATCATCAGCCACAAAATTGTCAGTATGTAAATAGAGCTCCAATAATTCTTTGAGATGGATAGGAGATAAATGCGAAAAAGACGAGGAACGGCGATGATGGTCATAAAATTCAGTAGCCACACTTATAATGCCAGGTGATGCATCAGTATCCACAGTCGGTATCGATCCATACAAATTGACTACATCTAAGGAACCCATCAAACATTCGTCAGGAAAATCAAAGGATGTCAAAAATGAGACAAATTGTGAACTTGACTGCAAATGAGATGGCACAAATTGTAATAGTTCCGTAAATAAATCAGAAATAAATCTGGATAAACTTTTAGTAGCACCATCACTTGAAGAAATGATAGGACGGCCCTTCAAAAGACCAGGTTTATGGCCTTTAGGCAGTAAGTATATTGATCCTGGTAATGGTTCACTGCACTTGAGATCTGTAAAGATGGATTCCAAATTTGTACCAACATAATTTTTGACAATATCGGCCAACTTCTTGTTAAATTTTGCTTGAATAGAGGATGGCAAGGGATTGGATGAAATAACTGAGTGCTTTCTACTTTCCTCTTCAATCATCTGTTCATATTCAGGCCGATCCATTACTACGAGATGTTTTGTCTTATCACTAGGCAAGATGGCAATACGAGAGTCTTTTCTCATTTCTGATATGCAAGCTACTTGATGAGTTGTAGACGTTCTTGTCGTTGTTGAAATACGATGATCAACGTCCTTGAGCAAATTCGAAAATCCAACACTCAAAGATTTCAAATGACATTCAAATTCATAATTATCCGTCATTTCCGGTGGGAAACAACAACGCTGATCAAGAGAATATCTTTTTGTCACTACCGAATCATTCGTATCACTTTCTTGTAGTTCACTACTATCAGCATCTGTAGCTTTTTTGGCACGAAGTCGATCTATCATGTATTGTACACTGCCCAGAGCTTTGTCGATATCAGACTGAGTAACTTGATTGACATACGGAACGTAGCTTGGGCCTAGCGTAAGAATTTGAGTTTGCTGCTCAGAAAGTTCAATGCTTGATCGGTTGACAAATCCAGTAGGTTGTTGAGGAAAATGCGTCTCGGAATAATTACCAGAGGATTTGTCAGTGTCCCGTGCTCTCAACAGGTTGTGAAGTTTACTCTCATCTTTACTTGATACTGACAATGCCAGTATCAACATCTATTCCATATCGATTCCATACCGTGACACTCTCTGTATGACTAATGTTCTACGATCTTTTAACATGCCAGCCGTTTATTCAGAATTTATGCACCTGATGAAGGCTTCGGCCGAAAATTTTTGCGATACTTCTAATAAAGATTTATTCGAGTTCCGCAATTTTGACTTAATCAATTCCAATGTAATGAAAAACATGCACTTCAGTTTTATGTATAATTCCAATGTTAATCGTCACGGTTGCAATACTGTCGATTCATAAAATAGCAATTATTTAACTAGGAAACTGACCTGAATTTCACCTCCAATCCAGTGATATGTCACTAAGATCACCTATTTATACTAAGTTCAAATTACTTGGAAAATGCCTGGAGCCAGAAATGAATTTCTAATTCAAAAAACATACTTAAAATGATTAGAGGCAATCTCTTTCCTGAAATCTCCCGGGAAAGTAGAAAGTTTTCAGTGTCGCCTCACTAAAAAAATGGACAAAAATGGTCGAGACGCTAACATTGACCTCAGAAGGCGCAGGAGGCCGAAGACCTATCGTGACTTTAACAACAATTTTCTTCACCAAAGCGAGACCAAAAAACTTCTATTTTCCCGGGAGTTTTCAGTCAAAATGATTTTCATTTCACGTACGGTATCCCGGAGCTTGGTCAATTGCGTTAATCTCTTTCCAGAAAAGTTGTGTTTTCGAACAAACCTGTTGTTCACCTGTATCTGTTCATCGGATAGGGGCTTCGCATTAGTAGTAAGCAAATGACAAACACTCGACCGGCGCCCCCCCCCCTCTGGAACGGCAGAGTGTCGTGGTCGGCCGCCGTGGTGCTTCGGGTCTGAGTCCCCCCCCCCTCTGGAACGATAGAGTGTCGTGGTGGACTTGGGCGACCGCCAGGATTAGTGTTGAGGCTATAGTGTGTGATGTTTTTGGTGCAATCTGCTGAATGTTGGGTTGTAAATGGGTTGTTTCGAGTGGAAGGAGTGTTCGGATGAGAAAACGGAGTCCAGATTCGGAATCTACGTGAAATTTTGGGTTAGGAAGGATGTTTCCAGCGAAATCGGAGAGAAAAAATTTTCGGCTGACGTCCCCCCCCCCTACACAGCTTGCTTCGATTTTGGCTTCTAGTGGACGGATTTTGTCGTGCGATAGCTCGTTTGAAAGCTAAGAGTGAGACAAATTCAGTGAAAGAATCGGCTTGTTCCTATCTGTCTTCGTTTAGATGTGAGACGCCATTTAAGATTTTGGGACATTGGTGAAAAACGACAGAGTTAGAATTTGGGACGTTTTGGGCTGTAGCTTCAAAACGAAGCATCGGATTGGAAAACGGATTTCAGATTTGGAATCAGCGTGAAATTCTTTATCTGTATAGTGAGTTTCAAGTCAATCGGCGAGAAAAAATTTTCAACATTTTTCGAAAAAACGACAGAGTTAGAATTTGGGATGTTTTGGTGTGTAGCGCCCAAACGAAGCATCGGATGAGAAAACGGAGGCCAGATTCGGAATCTACGTGAAATTTTGGGTTAGGAAGGATGTTTCCAGCGAAATCGGAGAGAAAAAATTTTCACTGACGTCCCCCCCCCTCTGGACAGCTTGCTTCGATTTTGGCTTCCAGTGGACGGATTTTGTCGTGCGATAGCTCGTTTGAAAGCTAAGAGTGAGACAAATTCAGTGAAACAATCGGCTTGTTCCTATCTGTCTTCGTTCAAAAGTTAGAGCGGTTACAAGATTTTAGGTCGGAGCTCGCTTACCTGAAAAAATCCTAAGTGTCAGAGTGACTTTGTATGGGTAAAAATTTGAAAATTTTCCAAAGTGTGGAATTTCGACCTGGGACCGTCACCAAAACATTTTTCATCAAATTTTGAAATTTCACTGACGTCCCCCCCCCCTCTAGACAGCTTGCTCCGATTTTGGCTTCCAGTGGACGGATTTTGTCGTGCGATAGCTCGTTTGAAAGCTAAGAGTGAGACAAATTCAGTGAAACAATCGGCTTGTTCCTATCTGTCTTCGTTTAGATGTGAGACGCCATTTAAGATTTTGGGACATTGGCGAAAAACGACAGAGTTAGAATTTGGGACGTTTTGGACTCTAGCTTCAAAACGAAGCATCGGATTGGAAAACAGAGACCAGATTTGGAATCAGCTTGATGTTATTGTCCAATGAGGATCATCATCCAATGAGAATCAAGCATTTCTTTATAAATAGCGAGCCTTCCACAGTGAGAATCATTCCATCGTTGAATCACACGAGTGACGGACGCACATTTTCTCTCTCTCTAGTTCCCTGTTCTATTACCCAACTAAAATGGTAAGTCGCTACTTCCCTCCCTCTCCTCCCTTGAACGTAAACTTAATACAATCTTTTTTCATTTTCAGGCATCTACTCCATCTGCTGCACTAGTAGGACAAAATGGCGGTCAAACGTTACAAGGTTCGCTACGGTCAGATCATCTACAACTGAGGCCAGTGGAAGAAACATCCAAGGTACATAATCCTACACCGCTACAGCGTAAATTTAAACAAGCCTTGCGTTATGATGATCATAGCGTAGTACTCCAAACGGGAATGCTCCCTTCCACGGATGTCAAGATAATGCACAATCAGTATGGGGACTACATACTGATCCCCGTGAGTCCGTACATTCGCCACCAACTTGATATTATTGAGGAGTACGTGACATTAAATATGGACATTCCTACTCCTCTTGCTCAAGAGTGGAAGGCGAGAGATGACAAGGATACTCCCTATAGAAAGATTTGGGATGGTAATCACATTTGCCTACCGGTATCACATTGGTGTACTTACTATAAGAAGGATGGAGATCATTCAATACCCATCAGATGTGATGAGCTCGGAGAAGGTACTTGGGATATCCTTTTCAAAGTGAATGGGCTATATTATGGTCGACACAAGGATAATAAAATAGCCTCTCTCTCCATGCATATGGAATCCATTTTATATATTCCGAAACCACCCAACGTGGACGACATAATTGATCAAATCCTTAACAGCAGTGGTACGAAGCGCAAGTCGGAGAAGAATGCTACATCAAAACGCAAATCAAAGAAGGAGAATTACTAGTCCTTTCCTAACTCTACCCTATGACAATTCGCTTATGTGCTTTGAGTGTCGTAGACGTGGTCTTATTAGATACATTTTACTTCTTCGTTGCCATCATATCATTTGTGTATTTTGTCGTGAAAAGCATCGATGTAATTCTTCATTTTGTAATATGTTATAGAACGCTTCCTTAGATGTGTAAATTTCCGTTTTAGGCTTCTATCATCATTTTTATGGATTGTGAGGGTGAACCTGTACAGGAGCTCAGTGCTATTGCTATGAACAATTGGACATATCAGATTGTTAGTGTCTATCATCAACATGCCAACTGTGATCCCAATGTTGATCAATGGGCGAGAAAACACATTCATGGACTTAATCTGAAATATTTGCAAGACTATGGCTTTTCTTGTGAGAGTGCTCTTCTTATTGACTTTAAACGATGGTTAGCTGCTTTCAATGTTATACGCATCTTTTGTAATAATCCTGGTAAGGAGAGGAAAGTATTTCCCAATCTAATCATTGATGATATTTTGCTCCCGCCTTGGGATAGTAGAGTGAATCAACATTATCATGAAGTCACGAAACGTTTTAAGGATTTGTGTGTTCCTATTTTGTCTGTTCGTTGTAGTAGCTACGTTCATAACCAATGCTTCTTTCCTCCTTACCTCAACACTGCCAAAGTCCTGTATGGTTATCATTGCTCGCTGTATGATAGTTATCAGCTGTATCTATTTTATCTCTTTCAAACCATTGATTTATAATGCATGCTTGTTACCGTTATTCAATAAATGTTACTATGAGAAGAGTTGTTGTTTTCATGCAATGGATGGGTTAGTTAAAGGGCGATCATGTCTTTCTCAAACGACTGCGGAACATTACGTTTTCATAGGCAAAGTTTAAAAGGAGCTGTTCAAGATTATGTGATAAATTTTCATAAAGATGAGACCGACATCGAAGCAGTGGTAGATGATGCTAGCACTCTATTTCTAGAGTTAATGAATACATTCTCTGATAGCATTGTCATGGCGCGATTAGTTGCGAAAATTAAGTTTAGTCATTTTGGAAAGGAAGAGGTGGAAAGTCGCTCTTTCCATTTTGCTTCTTATTCAATGGAAGTGGTAGATCACCCCGAAGAATTTTTTAAAAGACATATGATAAAAATTGCTGAACGTCTTAACGCATTTAACCATCATGGTAGCAGTCTAGTGATTGAAGCGATTTCAGATATTCACATTCAACTTTCCATAAAGAAAAATTGAAAATGCAGTGGTACTTGATTGTAGCACAACTGGTTTTCGAGCTATGTCTGCTCACTCTCGAAGTATATTCCTTCTGTACATGCGTCTATTATTTAGAAAAGGCTAGCAAATTCATATCTTCAAAAAGACTTGCTATAGACATCAGTAACGGTGAAACTATGTGTTGCGATGTATGTAAGCGAAAGGATGGAAATGAAAAGCGCATCTTCAAGAGATGTAAGCATGCTTTTTGTCAACGCTGTTTCATACGTAATTGCATTCAACTTTGCCAATGTAACCACTGTGACATTGCTCATTTCGAGTGTCACTTATGTCGCAATAGTTAGTACCTATGCAAATGTGGTAAAGATAGGTTTTAGCAAAGACTAACACGGAAAATGGCGAAACGTAAAATGACGAAACGTAAAAGTCAAAAGTTTTCTTCAGCCATTCAAGCTCTCCGACGAATGAAAGCAAATCAGCGATACAATGCTATACGACATGCTAACGATAAATTCATTTGTGAAATTATTTCTCATGTGAGGAAGTTGAGGACGAAGAAATTAGCACCAAAACAACGAAAGTTACTTAAGCGATATGCTACGAAATTGCGTTTCATCTCCAATCCTAAAGTCGCCCTTCAAAGAAAGAGGAAAACTCTAACACAAAAGGGCGGTTTCCTTTCAGCAATACTTCCAATGATAGCTCCTGCCGTGGGCAACCTATTGGGAAATATCTTTGGCTCTAAGCGTTAATTATGCAAATGTTGAGTCTCAAAGTAATAAAATGGATTTCAGACTTCAATGTGATAAAGTTCTGACTGTATCAGGTCCATCTCATGCAGGTAAAACTGTTTTCACGCTGAATTTATTGGATAAAAGAAGGGAGTTGTTTAAGGAACCTATCAATCGAGTGATTTGGTGTTATGGTATTTATCAACCGTCGCTGTTTCAGGAATTGCAAAGTCGCAACTTTATTCGACATGAAGGAATTATTCCAGTGGATAAACTTCAGTCTAATGATGTTGTTGTATTGGATGATTTATTAAAAGAAAGTAAGAATTCAAAAGATGTTACAGATATGTTCACTCGCGCAGCACACCATAAAAGGTGTTTTATCATCTATATTACACAAAATTTGTTTCCTGATGGAAAAGAAGCTCGTACACGAAACCTGAATACACACTATTATGCTATTTTCAAGAATCCGCGAGATAAAAGTCAATTTGAAATTTTAGCGCGACAAGTTGCACCCAGAGGATCAAAAGCCTTAATTGAAATTTTTCAAGCAGCTACTGAAAAACCATACGGTTACTTATTCATTGACTTTACGCAAGAGTGTCCGGAAGAATTTAGATTTCGAAGTGATATTTTGAAAACTCCCATGATTATCTACAAACTATGAGTTCTTATTCTCGCATGATTGTTATTCCTCAGGATGAATATGTACAATTGACTGCCATGCAGCAAGTAAAGCAACCTCTTGCAAATCAAATGTATAGGAAAGAAATAGATTATCAGCAAAATGTTCACATCAAAGATCCACATCGTGCTGTATTATTACAATCGGAAACTGTTGAGCAATTGAAAAACTTGAAGAATAAGATGCGTGACTCTGTATCGACTGCTACACCTTTAGCATCTCGCGCACATGCCATATCTCTTTTCAACAGTATTGAACCCCATCTCAATGTAAATGATAGAGGAGAAATCATTACAGATGAAAATAAAGTGATTGATGCTTCACGTTATGAAGACTTGATTCAGTATGCGACACGTAGAAAGCGCCGTCAGGGCTATGTTCCACCTGGTTGGTCATACTTTCTTAAACTATTGAAAAAGCATAATGTGCCAAAATTTGCTTTAAATAATGAGACATTGAAAGAACTTGATTCAACAGTGGCTACTACTCCAATGCTTCAGGCGATGAAAATGCCAACAAATTGGTTTAAGACGTCACCTGCTACATCCCCTCCCACACTCACTAAGCAAACAAGAGGAAGAACTCGACGTAGATCTACATCGCCACTAAAACTGGTAAAAGGAAAACGTAAAACAGCTCCTCCTAGGAAATACATGTTCTCAGACTATTAATATGAAGCAGATGTGTTGCTTGCCATGTAATGAGCCGCCAGAGGTGAATGTCGTTGTCACTTGCACTTGCTGCGCCAGCTCTCATAATGAAACCCCTAAGCAATGTGAACACGATCGCAAAACCGCTAAAGCTAAATGCTGCAGTTGTTGTAAATGTAGAAAGGCAAGAAAGAAAAAAGATGAGAAGGAGGAAAAAGAGTCAGCCGTCATCGACTGAACGTTTGAAGTCAATCTATTATGATGTAAAACATCCGGCAGGATTTGCATCTATCAAGAAATTATCAAAAGCGAGTGGTCTTCCACAATCACAAGTGAAACGATGGTTAAAGGGTCAGGCTACCTATACACTCCACAAACAAGCGAAAAAGAAGTACCGCACCCGCCATTATATTGTTCATGACATCGATGAACAGTGGCAAGCAGATTTGTGCGATGTTGCCTCCATTTCAAAACATAACTCGGGCAATAATTTTATTTTAACCGTCATTGATATTTTCTCGCGTTATGCGTGGGCTCAACCTTTAAAAACTAAAGAAGGGAAAGGAGTAGCAAAAGCATTCCAAACAATTTTTCGAGAAGGTCGCATTCCAAAAAGAATTCAGAGTGATCAAGGAAAAGAGTTTGAAAATCAGCATGTGACAAGATTATTTGAGAGGCATGACATTGAGTTGTTTAGTGTAAAGAGCGCTTATAAAGCTGCACTCGTTGAACGTTTTAATCGCACATTAAAAAATCGCTTGTGGCGACATTTTACTGCCAACTTGACACAAAATTGGACAAAGGTTCTACAAGATACACTCCATGCCTACAATCACTCTATCCATCGTTCTATTGGACTCAGACCAGTAGATGTAAATGCTGACAATGTAGATAAAGTGCGCGAATCATTCCAACGTAAACGCACTCATGTGAAAAGTGATGTGAAAATTGGCGATAAAGTTCGTATCTCAAAAGTGAAAAGTGTTTTTGCTAAAGGGTACCTTCCGAATTGGACAGAGGAGGTATTTACAGTATCAAGGATTAATCAAAAAGACTCTCCGACCACCTACAAGTTGAAAGATTACGATAATGAAGAAATTGAGGGTAGCTTTTACCGCGATGAGATTGAGGTAGTCACTGAAAGTGAAACATATTTGGTAGAGAAAATCATTCGATGTAAAAAACGGCAAGGTGAAGAATGGTGTCTTGTTAAATGGGCTGGTTATCCTTCAAGTATGAACTCTTGGATGCGTCGTGCCGACATCTTTCATCTAAGTGATCGACAGTGATTCATGCAAAGTTGTAACTAACAATGTTTAGGGTTTGAGCTATGAATCCAACTGCCTCATTTTATTCACGACCCTCCTATGTAAGTGGCGGAGGACAAATTTACATCGGTGCTCGCCGCCAACGTGGAGGTAGCATACTTGGTGCACTGAAATCTGTTGTAGCACCTCTCATATCCAATGTCGGTAGATCTTTAAAACGAAATGTTTTAAGTAATGCCGTTGGCTTTGCTGGTGATGTTGCTAGTGATCTTTCCAGAGGTAGAAGTTTCAAGAGCAGTTTGTTGAATCGTGGGAAGGAACGCGGTTTAAAAACATTGAAGCAGACCATTGCTGGTGTTACTCAAGGAAAGAAATCACCTAAACGAATGAATAAAGGAAGGAGGAAACATCGCGGAGCTGGTAAGGTGCGATCTTCAGTCAAAAGGCATTCACGCAAACGTCGCAGAGGCTCTAATCATTCATCAGGCGCTAAACGACGACGCTGCTATAACTTCTAATCATGGAGTGTAAAACTTCCGGTTTTTGTTTGTTCGATCAACAAGCCATACAGACAGATATTCTTAGTTCAAGTATTGTAGATTATCATCCTCGAACAGCTGAGAATGCTGGCCCCATTGAATTTGTTATTCCTGGTGGTAGTGATGACTACATAGATTTGAGTTATGCGATGCTTGATTTGAGGTTTAGAATTCAGCAAGCAGATGGAACTGCTATTGACGATGCACATAAAGTTGGACTGAACAATTTACCATTGACTACATTACTTCGTGATGTTTCTCTAACGATTGGAGAGCAGCAAGTGGAAGGTGGTCAAAGCGATTATCCCTATAAATCATATTTCAATCATGTATCACAGTTTCATCCAGCAGCACAAAAAAGTCATATGGAAGCCATGGGATGGTACAGAGATGAAGCAGGAAAATTTGATGTTGAAACAAACAGTGGCTTTGTAAAGCGATCTGCTATGATTAAAGATAGTAGAGTATGTCAGCTATATGGTCCGCTGAATTTAGACTTCTTTAGACAGTCAAAGTTTTTACTGTGTAATACCAGCATGCGACTCAAGCTGACATTGAATAAGCCTGAATTTGCGCTGAATGCATTTGCTAAAGTTGACAATTTTAGAATTCATGTGGAAGATATTGCACTTTACATTCGTCGAGTAGTACCGAATCCAAGTGTCATTAGAGGGCATGCTGAAGGCCTTAACCGCCAAAATGCCATTTACCCCATTCAGCATACAAAGCTTCTCACCTTTACAATTCCGAAAGATCAAAAGAGTTTCATGAAAGATGGCCTCTTTCCATCGGAAGCACCGAAGCTCCTCATGGTGGCAATGGTTGAAAATGATGCATTTAATGGTAATATAAAGAAGAATCCTTTCAATTTTAAACACAATCAGTTAAGTGAAATTGCTTTACGTGTAAATGGTGTGAGTCATCCTGGTCCACCCTACAAACCAGATTTTGCTTCAGATCAATTTATGCGCAGTTATGTTGATTTTATGGATGTCTTTGGCTTTTACAATACGGATGACACCAACGGACTTACTATGAAAGAGTTTAAGAGTGGATATACTATTTATGCATTTGATTTAACTGCTGACAGCGATATTAGTGCACCCTATCGTCAAGCGAACGTGCCTCATAATATTCGTTTGGATTTGACGTTCAAAAGAACACTACCTGAGACGATCAATGTATTAATTTATGCAGTCTTCGATTCAAATATTGAAATTACAAAGTATCGTGACGTGATTCTTCAGTATAATCGTTAATGAGTTGGTTGACTGCTGACGATATTAAGACTAAAGTGCAGCGTAATGCAGACGAAGCGACGTTGAAAGCTTTCGATAATGTCTATTCACTCGATACCTTACCACCTGCAGTAAATCACTATCCCATCTTTATTGTGCTAAACACTCATTCACAGAATTTAGGCGGTGAGCATTGGAAAGCGATCTTTATTGGAGAAGACCGACGTGGTGAACTATTTGACTCTCTTGCTCAACCTCCAAATATACCAACACAGCAGTGGTTGAGAAAACATACGCGTCAATATCAGCGAAATGAACGCATACTACAACATCCACTTTCATCAACGTGTGGTGCTTTTGTACTGTACTTCATCTTAAAACGTTTACATGTATCTCGATTTGCATCTATTATTCAAAACTTTTCATGTAATCCATCCTCTAATGAAAAAATGATTTGTAAGTTCTATCATGATTTGAAATAAAAACATCATGTTGGAAAAAATTGTTTTTTATTTTACAATCCGCTGGGTACGTACATACTCAATGAGATAGTCTAGGATCATATTTGCTTGTTCATGAGATTTTAGTCCAGTAATGATCACTTTACTATTATGAAAGATTGCCACATGCACAGGCAACCAACAACTAATGAGAGCTGCAGGAAAAAGTTCGGGTTCATAACACAAACTGTAACTGCTGGTACGAATCTTCAAAAATGATAGACTGTCACTCAATTGAGTAGAGATCACCATATTGTCCACAGTCAGATTCGACATCACACACCTCTCCCTCTTCCATATCCGACGTAGTAGTCTTTGTAGCTCTAAGCGCATTGACTGCGCCGATGAATGAGAAAGGGCGCCGAGAATCTGTACAGTCCCATTTGGGAAGAGTTGAAGATTCCGTGAATTGTTCATCTTCACCACTAACATTTGAGGACGGCCCGGGTAATACTTGCTGTTTGGAAGCTGTTGGCGTAATGTTGTGAGATCGATTTTGGTGTAGAGTCTGAAGCGACGGAGAATGTTGACGATGGTGTAGCGATGGCGCTTCATGATGAAAGAATGAGTAAATTGAGCGATGTACCTTCCTTTTATACTTTTCCCAACTACCTTGATGAAATGTGAAGTTAGTATGAAGTTGGGAATGATAGAGTTGAATTCGCCGATTGTTGACGCGCAGCCAGATGCGATTTCCAATACGTGAATGTCTTTTCATATAGAAGTATTTCAAGTCCTTCATGATATGATGTAGAGATTGAAAATGACGATAAGATAAAGCAAACTCTCTTCTCACATTTCCAGTTGAATCTTTGAAATAGACGTTTCGATCATGATCCGTTTCAATACGTTGTAGGGAATCTAATTTCCAACTCATGGTGCGTGGTAATCATATCTGATTAAGATTTGCATAGTAGGGCGATGAACTCACGACGAATAAATGTCATGATGGAGCGATGTATGTATCTTCTATACTTCTCCCAATTGTATTTGCGAAATGAGAAACAGTTTGCGGAATGAGAATGGTAGATTTGAATTTCATTTCTGTAATGTTGAAGCCAAACTTGATCACCCAAGGAGATGAATCTTAATGTTTCAAAATATTCCAAATCCCTCATGATATCATTGAGGTTGACAAATTGTCGCCATGTTAATGTAATACCTCTTGATGTATGACCATGAGAATTTTTGAAATGTACGTTTCCATCACGATCAACTCTGATATATTGTAGAGAGTCCAAAATCCAAGTCTTCATGATGTTATGCAAAGTTGCAGATTAGCAATATAAAAATGTCGTTTTATCATATTTTGCTTAGCAATGCGGCTACAAAGAGATTTACTAGTAATCGAGCCGCACTCTTTTCTACTCCCATTGATCATGCACAACAGCTAAATGGGAATTGGGAAGTGGGTGTCACTCAACTTGTTTATAGCAACTGTGTCTATACTTTTGATCATGAGGTGATGACTATTAATATGAGGCGTACAGCTGCTTATCAATGTGAAAAGGGGTGCCGAGTATACATTCCACAGTGGTCAAAGAAAGATCTCTTATCATGTAAAAAGTTTATATATGATTTCTTGAATAAAGCGTGTAAACATATTGTCCAATTTACTCCGCACAATGATGATTATAATTATGTACATCATGTAGTTGAGAAAGATTGGATTGTTGGTTTAAGTCCAAGTTTAAGAAATGATTTAGGCTACCTCGCTAGCGCCTTAACAAGCTATGATAATTTTAACGTTAATTACCACATAAGTGGTCATAAACAGTTAATATATCGAGAGGAAGCTTATTATGTAGATCTTATTCCAAGAAATGAGAAGACGTTGGTGAAGAAGATTGTGATTAAGCCAAGAAAGACAAACATGACTCCTGAAACATTATTGAAGAAATTTAATTATCTCCTTCGAGTTGATGGTAAACAAGTGGCAACATTGACTTATATCAAATCATCTAATCATATTGCAATAAGCAAATTAAATGATGATGATCTAGTATTAGTTTGTTCAAAAGATTTTCATCAGTTCTTACGACATCGTTCTGCAGCTGTTCATGGAAAATCTGATATGCAACATTTACCATGTGAAAGGCCAAATCAATTTGATACAGAATGGGCCGTATCTTTATACAGAAAGTGTGTAGAGCCTTTTGGTGGTTTCTTACATGAAACAAGAGTGTTGATGCCTCGCATTATTACTTCGGTTAAATTGGTTGTAGATTATTTAAATGAAGTGATTAATGAGCAACATATTTCATTTTCTGAAAAAGAAGGTACTTTGTCTCTCACTATAAGTGGAAAAGGTATTGAACTAATTATGGATAAAACTCTAATGGACATTTTGGGTTTTGACCAAAATATCTTTAAAAGTGGTACTGTAACCAAAGCTAGCGCAGACATGTCGCTATCGCGTCGTATTAACTATTTTCAGATATATTCCAATATTGGTGAAGATGTACGTGTGGGAGATGTTGAAGCTCCATTGCTAGCAATGATACCATACCAGCCAAAGAGCTGCAGTATTTTATCTGAGCATACTTTCAAGAAAGTGCATTATACAAAGCTGAAATCAAACTACATCCCACAAATTGATATTGCCATTTATGACGATGCTGGTGCGTTGATTCCTTTTCATAAAGATGCTGTGACAAGTATCACACTCCATTTCCGAATGAAGAGTTAATGCAAACGTATGCTAATATATTTTTCCAATGTGAATAATATGGAAAGTGAAAATAAGGACTCGTTTCTAATCTACTTGCCCAGTAATGCTTCTATGAATAAATTTCCCAAAAATAAACCATCAGACTATCGAGTAGAATTAAATCGCCCACTGCATTTAGAAGGTGAATGGGAGGTTGGCGTTTCTAGTATTTGCTATGATAGCAATATTCAGAATGTGAATGATTTGGAAGAAATGATATTGACTCCTCGCACCCATGATGGAATAACGATGAATAATGCATTTCAGTTCCCATACAATTTAACATCAGATGGAAAGTGGAACTATGAATGGATTCAGATAAAATCAGATTCTTATGAGCCATTTGGGAATGAGAAAATTATTAAGGCATTCAACAGTGGTAATACTTCCATCATGAAGAATAAAAATCAGAAAGCTTATGAGTTTACTATCTATCATTGGAGTGGGAGACAGTTCCTCCGCTTTCATTCTTTTACTAAAGGTCTTACGCTGAGGTTGGATAGTGAATTCTATCCGCATCTCGGTTTTGGTCATGGACTACATCTAACGTCAATTGCTACTGCAAATGTTAGAAAAGTTTATTCAAATCGAATCAACAAATTTCATTATAGATTTAAAATATTTGATGAAGATGTTGTAGAATGCGAAGAACGCATCATTTTGAAAAAGCGTGGTGTTCAACCTTTATCACTTATTGAGTTAGTAAAACGATGGAATGAGACTGTGGGTAAGAAGTATGGAGAGAAAATTATGGCGGACAAAAATAAGTTGGTTATTCAGAAATATAATGACAAACTTACAGTTTATTTCTCTCCAACCTTGCGTCATTTTGTAAGACATTATACACCTATTATTGGAAGCGGTGTGGTGTATGCTTCTCATGAATATCACACTAAAGCTGATTCAGTTAATGATGAATGGTGGGTGGACATCTATGGCGATCGCATCAAGAAAATTTACCAGTCTTATGAAGAATCTAAAGTTGCTATCAATATAATGCCGCGTCTATATCATACAGTTGAAAGCTTCATTCATGTAGTAAATCCTTATATACAACAGAAGTTGAAGCATGTGATGAAAAGTAAATATGATGTAAAGACACACCACATTTCGTTTTCAATTGAAAATCAACGCGTTGTTCTGAAACTGGGTGATGACATTCAATGTCAATTGAGTAAAAATTTGAAAAAACTCTTTGGTTTTTCAATGCTACAAACTGTGTTTGCTGCTGCGCATACGATTGGTATAGAAACACCAATGACACTTGATAAACATGAACAGCACCTTTACATTCAAAGTGATTTGATTCTACCTATTTCTGTTGGTGAGAAAAAAGAATACATTTTACGTGATTTCATTCATGATAAAGACGCTTCATATGGAATAGTCGAGAAGATGTTTGAATCTATTTTCTATCATCCCGTCGTCAAACAAACTATACCCTCTATTGCTATCAA
Organism: Prostheceraeus crozeri; assembly: GCA_907163375.1. NCBI lineage: Eukaryota > Metazoa > Platyhelminthes > Polycladida > Euryleptidae > Prostheceraeus > Prostheceraeus crozeri. The sequence goes on from CAJQUW010005468.1 coordinate 256,440, forward strand.
AATTACCAATGGTTTACAAGAGTGCATCCATGTGAAAGATACTAAATCCCTCATAACGTTAGTGTTTCGGAAAACAAAGTGAAGTCATTGTGATATGTTTATTGAAATATGTACATGAATGTGAAGGAATAGACTTTATACAACATCCACTGAAAATATATACATGAGCGCACTTCAATAAACATTGTTATATACAAAAAGTCTTTTTACTTCGTGAAGGGTGGAAATATACAGGGATAGGAAAAATGTCTTTCAGTGGAAAAGTCATCACATGGGGAATGTACAGATGTGGACACATATTCACAAGGAAAAAAACAATCTCATGCGATACATAAAACAACAATGTTTATCTACAGAAATCAACATCAAAATACTAAGTTAAGGATGATTATGCTAAGACGTCTCCTGAATGTGGTAGTGTGAGTTTAATTCTTTTGGGTGGTGGTATGTTTGTGTCAGGATGTCCATGTGGAAGAGATATGTTGTGTTCTAACCAGCACCTCTTATCCTCCCATGCTGAAAGCGCCCGTTTCCTAAAAGTATGAGTTTTGATCTCATGCGACTTAGATTTTAAGATTGTCATATTGACAAACGTTATATTTTTATTTCTATAGGCTTTCCTGAAATTCTTATGTTTCATGTTAGAGACCAATGATCTTGATATGCCTTTAGCACGCTTAATACTATCGTCGCTATCCTTTAATTTCATAGAATACATTTTTGGACGGAGGAGAATCATTTCATCTATTTCCTTCCCTGCTGTCTCATCCTTAAAGCAGCCAAGTTTTGCCTTATTTTTGATGGAGTAGAGTGGATGATCAGCAGGATAATTTGATGTATCAAAATATCTTTCTAAAGATTTTCCTACTTCATTGAAATTTAAATCTTTTTGAGTGGTAATACCTAAAAAGAAACTATCTGTATCACCACCCAACAAACGAACCTCTTTTACGAGAGGACACGGTTTTAGTATTTTATAGAAGAGTTGATACATTTCAAGCTTGGAGTAATCTAGAACAGCTTGACCAATATAGATGGGTTTGCACAACTCAACTTCAGATTTTATCATTTTAATACCTACAAGATCCTCATCGATTATGTCTCTATCGATGAATAGAGGTGATGAGGTCAATTTGTGATACTTTTGATCATCATTAACTAGTTTGTAGTTTACGCGCTTTCTAACATCCTCCATCGTCTTACCAAATAGACTGTTGTTCTTATATTTATAGAAATCTTTTTCAAAGTTATTTTGGGCTAGTGCACGTTTCTGGCTGTTGCTATCAATATATGGCTTGAGGAAGGCTTTCTGTCTAAATTTAATAATGCGGTGAACTCTTTTTAAAATCATGCCCATTTCTAAATAAAATTTTAAGATGCTAAAGTGGACTAGATAGTTTTCTTTATCATATTGAGTGAGCAAAAGTTTGCGGCAAGGCTTATAGTCGGGTTGTCCACATGATTCTAAATCTTTATGAAATTGTTTCATAAAGTCGGAAAACATATCTTTGCTCACTTCACCTGATTCGGGTGCGAGTGGAAAATCTACGGTTTTATGTTTAATATTATTTGGATAGATTAGATCTATCTCAAAATAATATCCCCAATCACCTTCATCTGGAATTGCTAGTATGTTAGAAGGGTTGGAGAAATGTTGAATATCACTATCATCTAACCAGCTAAACTCAGAGTGAGGTAGCGGTTTGGATAATGAACTACCATACAAATTATTTTGGTCATAATACTTCAGATGGGTATGATCATTACCTACTGTTTCAGATTTTAACCTATGTTTATTTACAAATGTGAGACCACCGCGAATTCCTCGCTCAAATAAATTATACATCTCTGGATCTTGTAAGAGATGAATGGTCTCACCAGTCATTTTAAAAGCAGACTTAAATGACATGGCTGGTAGACTGACAAAGTGGACGGGATCTAACTTATCTTCTTCTAATGCCACTCGTCGAAACTCCTGAAATACATCAGCCAGCAAAAATACATCTAACTTAAGGTAGGCAATCATATATTCACCAAATGTATGGCAGTCAAATTTTATCCATGCATCTTGTGCATGATCATAATCTTCGGTCTTACATTCTGCGCCGGTCAAATCATTTTTAAATTTATCTATGGGCGGAAGAGAAGTCTCGCCGAGTTTACTAATCGCATCAAAATATGCATATGGAAAGACTCCTTTCCGTGTGATGACTTCATCGGTTAGATTTGGGTATTGTTTCTTAAGATTTTGTGTTAGTGGAAGAGACTTTAGATTTTGCACGAGAGAGGCCAGTGATGCAGTCATAAATTGGTAGGAATCTAAAAATTTTATATCAAAATAGACCGTCTTATTTTCTTTAGTTTTATCGACAGGCACTTTTGCTGTCATGGCCATAAACTTCTCTCTCGTTTGCGCTATTACATCAAGCTTCCACTCTTTCATTTGACCTAAACCTCCTTTTATTATCATATGGCTGTCGTAGCCCTTGAAATTGTGGAAAATGACGGGTAATGTACGCCGCTTCATCCTCAGCGAAAAATTACATTTTGAACAGAGTGCGTTTCTAAATTTAGCAGTGATGTGATCATGGTCGCGCACTTTCTTAATCTTATCATCGTCAAATGTTTTCCTACATTTGGGGCAAACGTTGCAACTATCAAATTTTGCTTGATCATCTGCTGTCATATGCAATGATCTGCGATAGAGTTCACCATCATGTTTTTGTTGAAATTTTACAGCCTGTTCGAGGAATTGTAGGAATTGGTAAATACAATCCTCACCTTGCCAGACGCGCATTTTATTTTGCCTACCCCTAAAGTGATCATGCCATACTTCATAGCAGGAAATGGCTGCTGGTCGATGGATGTTATCATCGATATAACATTCGATGTCAGCATAGATGACACGAAGAGGACTTAGTTCATCACCATTCTCTCTATATGAAAACTCCTTATCTTTGGGCATGCGCTCCATTTGCAGTTTACCTCGCTTACACCATTCGTAATGAGTTTCAAATTTAGTTTTCCTCCTAAAGTGGCGAATACATCTGTCGCAGTAATATAACTCTCTACTAGAGTTTTCTAAGTGGTGGTATAAGCGAGAGATTTTGGGAATACCACAGTAGTGCCATTCCTCACTATCATCCTGTTTTACTAATAACAGGTTTATTGTACGTTCATAACAACTCGAACGCGAGTTGTAGCGCACACCCTTCAATCCCTTTTCCCAAACATGGAGAACTATTTTGATGTTGTTCAATTTTTCAAATTTTTCTATATCTTTAATTTTCATATCGTCACTATTACAGTCATCGAAGTTTAATTCATTCTCCCACTGTTGATACTTACTCTTGCGGTATCGACTATTCTGCACATCATTATAGTGGAGAATGGAGAGGACGGCATACTTAAAACATTGCGATTCGCAATCTACAGAAATGACTGCTGCTTTATTTCTTAAATTTTTCGGAAGTTTAAAGGAGCCTCGACCACTATGATTTCCTAATAAACTGATTTTGATCATAGCGGTCTCAATACCATCAAAAACGAGTCCACTATCACGCTCGTTAAATTTATCTATATTTAATTTTAACCCTTGGATATGAAAATTTATCCAAGACTCACAGTCTACAACTTCGGTTGCAGGAGAGGAGGGTATGTGAAACTCCAACCTCTCTATTATTTGTCCAGTATGGTGGTCGATTTTTACATATTTTATTTTAAGATAGATGAGCGCCTTCATTCTAAAATTGTCTAAATTGTTGAAGAGCGCTTCTATCAATGATGAATTTTGATGAAACCATTCCTCAAAGTTAGCAATGGTTTCTGAGGAGTCCATCTGGTAGTTCCTCACTAAATTATTTATGGACACCTCAGTGAGTCGGATAGAGGAGGTACCGTTGGTGTAGGTATCGTTCGTGTGTGTATGTTGAAGTCTGTGCGAAGATAGTTCAAAACGTGTCTCGAAAGACTGAATGCATAAATCGCAAGAAAAGGAGACATCGTTAACAGAATCATCCCTACCTTCGGAGATTGATGCCGGCTTAGGTCTACAAACACCTCGCTTGATGTGTCGGATGAGATCACGCTTCCTCGTGAAGATGTGTCCACAGTCAGCACATTGCCGATCGTCGCATTCCCGCGACAATGTTGAGATGGACTCGCACGAGATGGAACTGGTATCACCTGAAAGAGAAATCATTCTTTCATCTCTGTTCAAGTCTCAGTGTATTGTTACAACCTACCTTGACTCAACAACTCTAAACTTTCCTCGAGAAGGGAGGGCGTTGGTGATGAAGTTGATGCCTGAAATTGAGGAAGATGCTATTAGCTACACGTTTGAGGGAGATGAGAGAGGAAATTTTCAACTTACCATTTGAACGAAATTATGTTTAAGCTTGATACTTCAACAAGATAGAGACTTCACTCAAATTTGAAATTCACTAAAGAGCAGTTCACTTGTACGCCTCAAATACAGAATTCGTCAGAGAACAGTTCAATTATGCGTCTCAAAGACAGAGTGAAATGATACGGATATCACTTTGCTTATATACTTTCATTCTCTTCATTCATTGGATGTTCATTCTGATTGGCTGCTTGTGTATACTTAAGAATTAGAAAACATTTCAAAGTCATTATTCACAGTCAACATGACAAGCCCTCCAACAACACCAAATACCGCATTGGAGTTCTCCTCTCCATGCTCAACACCAAAGGCGCTCGTTACACCAAATGCACCAAGAAAGGCGAAGGTGGAGAAGGTGTACCGACTGGACAATATACGAAAGTTATCATTACCAGCGGACGAGGAAGAGGAGAGTGTATGTGAGAAGGAGTGTCCCGACTTAACAGGCGTGAGGTGGAAGTATCTCCAGTACGATACTGACGATGTGATGGAGATGACCAGCAAGTCGCAGTTGCATCAAATATGGGAGTGGTACACCCCTAACTCCCAACCGCGAACCGTGGCGGAGTGGGCGTACATTGACAACGTGAGGGACGCTGCAGAAGAACGTTTAAAGCAGCTCAACTGTTTTTGTGATCTATGTGAAGTCAGACTCTGGGACGATATTGACGATGAAGACCTTTTAAAATACATGCCATAATAAATGTTTATTTCGTATTATCTTTGCTTTCATACTGACTTACTTGAATGGGGCTTTAGTGAATAATTTAACCATGTATACTTTTTCATTTGGAAATAGTAGCACGCTTAGTCTAACTTGCAAATCTTATAACATTTCATATGGGTGATAATGGTAGATGAAATAGTGTCAAATAAAATTAAGATAGCTTACACTTCTGATACAGGGATAGCAATCGACTGCGATCCATGTGTAAAGAGCTTGTTAGACTACGGATGGGGTTAAGTGGATGATTTAACCATGTATACATTTTCATTGGGAAATAGTAGCACGCTTAGTCTAACTTGTAAATCTTAAAACATTTCATATGGACGATGATGATAGATGAAATAGTGTCAAATAAAATTAAGATAGCTTACACTTCTGATACAGGGATAGCAATCGACTGCGATCCATGTGTAAAGAGCTTGTTAGACTACGGATGGGGTTAAGTGGATGATTTAACCATGTATACATTTTCATTGGGAAATAGTAGCACGCTTAGTCTAACTTGTAAATCTTAAAACATTTCATATGGATGATGATGATAGATGAAATAGTGTCAAATAAAATTAAGATAGCTTACACTTCTGATACAGGGATAGCAATCGACTGCGATCCATGTGTAAAGAGCTTGTTAGACTACGGAAGAGAGAAGTGTGTTATGTTGCGTGTGGCGCGTGAGTGTCCTCCCATTTCATTCCATTCATTATTTTTCTTCCCCTCTGCATTCCATATCCGAGGATATGTGGCGGGCTTGGGACCGCTTTAGCTGCATTAGAAGGTTGGCCCTTAAAAGAGCCCATGGGTCGTTCTCCGTCCACCGACACTCCTCTCACTTCTGCAAAAACTCTGAAAGAAAAAGAATAGGAGATTAGATGAGCTACAAAAATGATCATGTTGAGGAAGCTTACTGGGAACTTTCTTCCGAACTTTTCGGACGACGAAGTCTTCGAGCTGACCGGTAACGTCCATGCTCATGTGGAGACAGCGGACTCCGTCGCCCTCATAACACTGCTGGGTTACGTTGGGATCATCCGTGATGGTTGGGGCGTCGCAAATATTGTTCTCAAAGAGGGGAAGATGGACTTCATACACTCTTCTTTTTCGACACTTCAAACGCTCATGCAGTCGCTCCACTTCACCCGTCAACCTCTTATTAATGACCTTCACCTCCTCCGTCTCCTTCACCACGCTTCGCATCCGCTCTATCTCTTCATCCTTCCTCGACACACTCGCCCGCAAACTCTCCACCAAACCTGCCTTCCTCATCAACTCGCTCCTTTCCGCCATCCATTCCTTCTCCTTCTTTCTCAAGCTCTCCAACTCTTCCCTTGTTGCCCTATACCCCTCAACCTTCACCTTCAGCTCATCATTCTCCTTCAAAACCTTTCTATTGTTACTTTCCAAAGCCATCACACGATCCTTCATTCTCACAAATACCTCCGTGTCATACGCCTCTTGCTGCCGTGGCGATGACGCTGCCATCGGCTTAGCCACTTCCTCCCCCTCCCACTCTTCCTTCAAATCCGCTATGTCTCCAAACAAATCTTCCATCACCGCATCCAAATCTACATCATCCTTCTTCTTCTTCATATTCGCTCTCAACTCAACTTCCTCACTCGAACTCCCATCACTCGAACTCCCCTCACTCGCATTCCTCACCACTTTCTCCCCAATCACGTCCTGAATCGTGGCCACCGCCTTTCTCACCTCTTCCCTTTCCAACAACTCTCCCTCAAACCATGCCTTGAACCCCTTCTCTCCGATGTTCCCACTCTCACACTGCAAATGCGCCTTCATAAATTCCTTCTCATCCCCCATCACACATTTCCGACAAGACACACACAACCTCAACATCACTTTCCTCTCATGGCCCATCGTCCCCTCTTTTTCTTTTAAGTGTTTCTTCAGTTCGCTACCTCTAGCAATCTTTCCACAGCTACACTTGCCCACCAACATCTTGGCATTACTCGCTTTTGTCATGATAATTCTGTAAAGATAGAGTAAAATTTGATAGCAAGTGTTTATAGGATACTACTTGCTGATATGCATTGAAAGACTAAGTCACCAAACATTTGATAGCAAGTCAGCAACCGTTTGGGTGTTAAGCTCTTGAATCCGTTACAGGCGTTACTCAGAGGGGATCTTATCCCAGCTCCAAGGCCTCGACCCACAAATCCAACCTCGATCGGACAGAGCGTGCGTCATATCACTGTGTTGGTATCCGGGCCCCAGTTTTGACATGAAAACCGGTGGAGTTATTTACAAGAGGAAACGACCCAAGTCACAGAGACTCATAAACGACTGCTTTTTATTCAAAAACTTTAATTATTATCATTAAATATGAATTTAAATTTTTCAGTATTTTAGTACTACTCATAAAACGTTTATAAGTAGTCTGTCACCTTCAGCATAGCAAACGCTGTCGAATGTTTTTTGAATCAAGTCTAAAGGACTTGTAGAAGCAAAGTTATAGCCGTTTGAAGATTTCGGCCTACTATCATCAAATGGTCAGTCATGCTATACTGACTAACCTATAAGTCTGACACCTTAGCTGATATCAGCAATGTAAAGTCAGAAGTCCGATATCGGACCTCAAGAGAAACGACTTACCTGTAGTCAGTTTCTCAACTTAGTGAAATTCCTCTCCCGATCCCGTTCTTATATACCCTGTGAATATGCAATCGATAAGAGGGGGGGGGGACGTCAGTGAAATTTCAAAATTTGATGAAAAATGTTTTGGTGACGGTCCCAGGTCGAAATTCCACACTTTGGAAAATTTTCAAATTTTTACCCATACAAAGTCACTCTGACACTTAGGATTTTTTCAGGTAAGCGAGCTCCGACCTAAAATCTTGTAACCGCTCTAACTTTTGAACGAAGACAGATAGGAACAAGCCGATTGTTTCACTGAATTTGTCTCACTCTTAGCTTTCAAACGAGCTATCGCACGACAAAATCCGTCCACTGGAAGCCAAAATCGAAGCAAGCTGTCCAGAGGGGGGGGGGACGTCAGTGAAATTTCAAAATTTGATGAAAAATGTTTTGGTGACGGTCCCAGGTCGAAATTCCACACTTTGGAAAATTTTCAAATTTTTACCCATACAAAGTCACTCTGACACTTAGGATTTTTTCAGGTAAGCGAGCTCCGACCTAAAATCTTGTAACCGCTCTAACTTTTGAACGAAGACAGATAGGAACAAGCCGATTGTTTCACTGAATTTGTCTCACTCTTAGCTTTCAAACGAGCTATCGCACGACAAAATCCGTCCACTGGAAGCCAAAATCGAAGCAAGCTGTCTAGAGGGGGGGGGGACGTCAGTGAAATTTCAAAATTTGATGAAAAATGTTTTGGTGACGGTCCCAGGTCGAAATTCCACACTTTGGAAAATTTTCAAATTTTTACCCATACAAAGTCACTCTGACACTTAGGATTTTTTCAGGTAAGCGAGCTCCGACCTAAAATCTTGTAACCGCTCTAACTTTTGAACGAAGACAGATAGGAACAAGCCGATTGTTTCACTGAATTTGTCTCACTCTTAGCTTTCAAACGAGCTATCGCACGACAAAATCCGTCCACTGGAAGCCAAAATCGAAGCAAGCTGTCCAGAGGGGGGGGGGACGTCAGTGAAATTTCAAAATTTGATGAAAAATGTTTTGGTGACGGTCCCAGGTCGAAATTCCACACTTTGGAAAATTTTCAAATTTTTACCCATACAAAGTCACTCTGACACTTAGGATTTTTTCAGGTAAGCGAGCTCCGACCTAAAATCTTGTAACCGCTCTAACTTTTGAACGAAGACAGATAGGAACAAGCCGATTGTTTCACTGAATTTGTCTCACTCTTAGCTTTCAAACGAGCTATCGCACGACAAAATCCGTCCACTGGAAGCCAAAATCGAAGCAAGCTGTCTAGAGGGGGGGGGGACGTCAGTGAAATTTCAAAATTTGATGAAAAATGTTTTGGTGACGGTCCCAGGTCGAAATTCCACACTTTGGAAAATTTTCAAATTTTTACCCATACAAAGTCACTCTGACACTTAGGATTTTTTCAGGTAAGCGAGCTCCGACCTAAAATCTTGTAACCGCTCTAACTTTTGAACGAAGACAGATAGGAACAAGCCGATTGTTTCACTGAATTTGTCTCACTCTTAGCTTTCAAACGAGCTATCGCACGACAAAATCCGTCCACTGGAAGCCAAAATCGAAGCAAGCTGTCCAGAGGGGGGGGGGACGTCAGTGAAATTTCAAAATTTGATGAAAAATGTTTTGGTGACGGTCCCAGGTCGAAATTCCACACTTTGGAAAATTTTCAAATTTTTACCCATACAAAGTCACTCTGACACTTAGGATTTTTTCAGGTAAGCGAGCTCCGACCTAAAATCTTGTAACCGCTCTAACTTTTGAACGAAGACAGATAGGAACAAGCCGATTGTTTCACTGAATTTGTCTCACTCTTAGCTTTCAAACGAGCTATCGCACGACAAAATCCGTCCACTGGAAGCCAAAATCGAAGCAAGCTGTCCAGAGGGGGGGGGGACGTCAGTGAAATTTCAAAATTTGATGAAAAATGTTTTGGTGACGGTCCCAGGTCGAAATTCCACACTTTGGAAAATTTTCAAATTTTTACCCATACAAAGTCACTCTGACACTTAGGATTTTTTCAGGTAAGCGAGCTCCGACCTAAAATCTTGTAACCGCTCTAACTTTTGAACGAAGACAGATAGGAACAAGCCGATTGTTTCACTGAATTTGTCTCACTCTTAGCTTTCAAACGAGCTATCGCACGACAAAATCCGTCCACTGGAAGCCAAAATCGGAGCAAGCTGTCTAGAGGGGGGGGGACGTCAGTGAAATTTCAAAATTTGATGAAAAATGTTTTGGTGACGGTCCCAGGTCGAAATTCCACACTTTGGAAAATTTTCAAATTTTTACCCATACAAAGTCACTCTGACACTTAGGATTTTTTCAGGTAAGCGAGCTCCGACCTAAAATCTTGTAACCGCTCTAACTTTTGAACGAAGACAGATAGGAACAAGCCGATTGTTTCACTGAATTTGTCTCACTCTTAGCTTTCAAACGAGCTATCGCACGACAAAATCCGTCCACTGGAAGCCAAAATCGAAGCAAGCTGTCCAGAGGGGGGGGGGACGTCAGTGAAATTTCAAAATTTGATGAAAAATGTTTTGGTGACGGTCCCAGGTCGAAATTCCACACTTTGGAAAATTTTCAAATTTTTACCCATACAAAGTCACTCTGACACTTAGGATTTTTTCAGGTAAGCGAGCTCCGACCTAAAATCTTGTAACCGCTCTAACTTTTGAACGAAGACAGATAGGAACAAGCCGATTGTTTCACTGAATTTGTCTCACTCTTAGCTTTCAAACGAGCTATCGCACGACAAAATCCGTCCACTGGAAGCCAAAATCGAAGCAAGCTGTCCAGAGGGGGGGGGGACGTCAGTGAAAATTTTTTCTCTCCGATTTCGCTGGAAACATCCTTCCTAACCCAAAATTTCACGTAGATTCCGAATCTGGCCTCCGTTTTCTCATCCGATGCTTCGTTTGGGCGCTACACACCAAAACATCCCAAATTCTAACTCTGTCGTTTTTTCGAAAAATGTTGAAAATTTTTTCTCGCCGATTGACTTGAAACTCACTATACAGATAAAGAATTTCACGCTGATTCCAAATCTGAAATCCGTTTTCCAATCCGATGCTTCGTTTTGAAGCTACAGCCCAAAACGTCCCAAATTCTAACTCTGTCGTTTTTCACCAATGTCCCAAAATCTTAAATGGCGTCTCACATCTAAACGAAGACAGATAGGAACAAGCCGATTCTTTCACTGAATTTGTCTCACTCTTAGCTTTCAAACGAGCTATCGCACGACAAAATCCGTCCACTAGAAGCCAAAATCGAAGCAAGCTGTGTAGGGGGGGGGGGGGACGTCAGCCGAAAATTTTTTCTCTCCGATTTCGCTGGAAACATCCTTCCTAACCCAAAATTTCACGTAGATTCCGAATCTGGACTCCGTTTTCTCATCCGAACACTCCTTCCACTCGAAACAACCCATTTACAACCCAACATTCAGCAGATTGCACCAAAAACATCACACACTATAGCCTCAACACTAATCCTGGCGGTCGCCCAAGTCCACCACGACACTCTATCGTTCCAGAGGGGGGGGGGACTCAGACCCGAAGCACCACGGCGGCCGACCACGACACTCTGCCGTTCCAGAGGGGGGGGGGCGCCGGTCGAGTGTTTGTCATTTGCTTACTACTCGCATTGAAACAATGCGAAGCGAAACGTTCATTCGTCTTGAATAACTGGCCTTGCACAGTAATAGGGAAATGTGAGTGTCCATTCCAAGTAAACAAAAATATTAAGGTGCATCCTCAGCTGAAAAACGGGAACTGACCTGAAAAGCTGTCAGTTCATCCAATATCAACAGCCGACCTAGTTCACAAATCTCAACATCGACACAGCTCCCTATTAAAACTTGCAGCTTCACCCGGCGCAAATTTAAGATAGGAAATTAGAATATTATGTAAAATTTCGGCAGGCATTCATTAAATGCTGCTTTTACACACTGCTGAGATGTCGTCTGGCTAGTGCGCCTGTAATAATTGATAAATGTTACAAACACAATGCAAATAGAATAATTGAATATAGTTGTATCCTCAGCTGTCATCCATAGAGCGGCTATTTAGCCAAGCAGGCATGATTTTGTCGAAGATGAAGATAGGCTTGTCACCAGCCGTGATGAAAAGGCTTATCTGCATGCCCGGGCTATTCGATATTGAGCGAAAAACAATTTCGTTACTAATTTTGGAATCACCACAAACAGTGCAAAGATGGTAGAGTTGATGAATTGTGATCTTGACAATGATTCATTTCAAGTAGAAGTTGAATCTGACGAAGAATGAATTTAACTTATTCCACGAGAAGGGGGATAAGTGACCGCGCGTGCGTCAACTAAACTCTCGATTAGTTATCTCAAAGATTGAATATTCTGTTTATCTGCTTCGGTTTGCTAGAAGTGTGATTAACAAGAGTGCGTTAGAGAAAACTCCCCAAGTTTAGGTCGATGATTTCTTAAAAGTTAAGTAAAAAGTTTAACAGGTCAGACGGGCCTTCGGCGTCCAGCGCCTTCGAAACGGTCGATGGTAACAGACGGGATGCAACTGTGTGAAGTATTTATGTGAAGATATGAGTTCTGTTAAGAAGTGTGTTGGCGGTTTGCATGATTATCGAATTGTGAAGAGAGATTGTAGTCTGGAAGTTCGTGTTTCCTGTTGATCTGTGGTTTAAGCTGTGTTATTGCTTTGGCCTCTGCTATTGTTGTGTCTCGAGTGTTGTGCAGTTTGCGAATAAGACCGACCTGAAAATTACCGATGCCGCCTATCCCTCAATGCTTATCTTGCAAGTGGTTATAAAGAGCACTGCTATTACTTTTATTATCAATCGCCTTCCTATGCTCTTGGTGCCTGGTTTTTAGCATGCGGGCAGTTTTTCCTATATAAAATTCTCCGCATTGAACACACGTGTCTTGATATACGACGTATCTGTCTCGGCACGAGTACTTATTGTTCTTAAAATCACTGCAAATATTACAAGAGCATGATTTTTCTTTCTTATTATTATTAAGGTAGTTGGCCGATTGATAACCATACTCATTAATCAAACGTACCGGAACAGCAAGTTTGAAAACTGACTCGAACAGCCGACCTAAAGTACTGAATGTACCGTTTGATAAGAATACCTGTCGCCTGCCACCTAAAATGGATGAGGCTATAGAAAACAAATTAATTCGTTTCGGTGACGACTTGAAAGAAATTTTAGATTGCGAGACATCAAAACTTCGTAAAAGTAAAGAATTTATAGAAGTAAATAAAGCTTGTAAAATGACGAAGGAATTTTTAAGCAAAAATAATTTACAATGTGTGCGGTCTGACAAACTAACAGATTCGTAGTTTGTAATTCGGAGGATTTAACTAAAAAGAATGAGATTATTCTTCAAGATAACACAACTTATCAAGTAATGAATAAAAGCAAAGCTCAAGCAATAGAAAACCAAGCAAACAAATGAAATTAAGACTATTATTACAAATAGTTCCTTGCACGATCAAAGTGATAAATTAATAAGCACTGGGACAAACCCAGCAAAATTCTTCTCTTTCATAAAAGACCACAAAGATAAGACTGATGAAGGATTTCCGGTTCGACCGATTGCCTCAGTAAGGAATACGCCATAGAAAAAATTGACTGGGTAGTTTCTCGAATACTGTCACAGACATTACCTTTAGTTCCTGCCAATTTAGTAAAAACTGAAGAGTTAATTAATATGTTAAACAATTTGCATACTTGTAATTTAGATAACAAAGTTTTTATTTCATTGGACGTACAAAGTTTGTATCCTAGTATTCCGTTAGAAACCGGTATTGAGTATAATATGAAACATCTAAGAAAGCACTGGGATAGGATTGACAGTTTTGGCATAAGTGTAGAAAACATTGAAAAATTAATGACGTTTATTTGCTATAACTATGAGATTGAGTACAACGGCAAGACTTATAAACAAATTAAAGGTGTACCGATGGGCTGCCACTTTGCGCCACCGTTCGCAATTATATTTCTCCATACTATCGAATCGAAGGCGTTGAGGATGTTGGGTTTTGACCCCACAATATATAAGCGGTATATTGACGACATAATACTTGGTCCTTTAGATTACGACGAAAATAAATTTAAACAAATATTGAACGTCTTTAATTCAATAAATCCCAATATCAAGTTTACTCTTGAAGCACCTAAACTAGTGAATGGCTGAATTTTTTAGATATCAAGATAAAGATAGATAATGAAATTAAATACTCTTGGTATCATAAAGAATGCCACTCCAACATAGCTTTGAGAAAAGATTCTTTTCTTCCGAGACACATTAAATCAAATTATATAAAGAGTAGTGCACATACTATATCTCAACGATCATATGATCCAGAAATTAGGAAGGAGAACTTAGCAGAGTTTGACCGAATTCTAGAACAAAATCAATACACCGAAAAGGAGCGCGAAATAAGTGCTAAAACAAAAAAATCAAATAAAAGAAATAGCATAAGTAAAGAAAATAATTTTCAATTTAAAGTGCCGTACGTTAATGACCGGTGTAATCGCAAAATAAACAAACTTATTAAAAAATATGATTTACCGGTACGTTTGATTAATGAGTATGGTTATCAATCGGCCAACTACCTTAATATTAATAAGAAAAAAAATCATGCTCTTGTAATATTTGCAGTGATTTTAAGAACAATAAGTACTCGTGCCGAGACAGATACGTCGTATATCAATACACGTGTGTTCAATGCGGAGAATTTTATATAGGAAAAACTGCCCGCATGCTAAAAACCAGGCACCAAGAGCATAGGAAGGCGATTGATAATAAAAGTAATAGCAGTGCTCTTTATAACCACTTGCAAGATAAGCATGGAGGGATAGGCGGCATCGGTAATTTTCAGGTCGGTCTTATTCGCAAACTGCACAACACTCGAGACACAGCAATAGCAGAGGCCAAAGCAATAACACAGCTTAAACCACAGATCAACAGGAAACACGAACTTCCAGACTACAATCTCTCTTCACAATTCGATAATCATGCAAACCGCCAACACACTTCTTAACAGAACTCATATCTTCACATAAATACTTCACACAGTTGCATCCCGTCTGTTACCATCGACCGTTTCGAAGGCGCTGGACGCCGAAGGCCCGTCTGACCTGTTAAACTTTTTACTTAACTTTTAAGAAATCATCGACCTAAACTTGGGGAGTTTTCTCTAACGCACTCTTGTTAATCAAAATGATCTCCCGACGACTTGTCAACTATAGAAGTGTGATTAATTCGAAATCGACGGCACATAGAGGAACCTATTAAGTGGGCAAAAAGGAATTCCTAATACCTTACAGAGATAGGGAAAAAAGTCGTGCGTCCCTTGCGGATTACTGTGAGTTTCAGAAAAGTGCTTCGATTGCCACAATTCCTTCAGATTCGAGGAATTCAAATCATTGCGAACAAGTTTTCTCCATAATGTTGGACCTTCCGATCATTATTAAAAAAGTATCAGGCGTACGAAAATTAGTTCACTTGATGTTTTCACATCCTCTCCTCGGCCTTCCTTACTGCCTAGTGCATACACTGAATTGAATATTAGCTAAGACAGCGATGTGTGTTTTGGTGCGTGCGAAGTGATATCACAGCACGCACGCCTCCCTCACTGGCTCCGGCGTCCTCTGCTGACAGCTTATTGTTTGCCATTTCCAATAACAAGCGATACACGAATTATCTATTCGAGAAGGAGCAAGTTGCTTAATTCCGTGATGTGCCATTTCGATGTTAAGGCTACATACAATTCTTCCTTTCCAGGAAACCGAAGACGCGCGCAGATGAATCTAATTCTGTGAGCCATCTTTTAATCCACGCAAATTTCATCTCATCAAGGCGCTGGATGAAAAGCTGTATGAATAATATGAAAATCCAGATTTCCCTTTTCACGTTGCGTTATCTCACATTTTAGACTCTAATGTATGCAATTGAACTTGATTATGTTGAGTAAACATATCGCTTTGGATGCATGTAGCTTTGTGAGAATGGCAAGCTAACATCTGGTTCCATAGGCTTCAGTTCAGGGTAGAGAACTTCTGTTCTAAAATTGGACATCATATCAATTAGACACTAGACCTTGCAAAGCTTAGGAAATACATTCTGTCGCAATATTATACATTCAGATGTTCAATGGGCGTTGCCCATGTGCCTAATTTTCATCTCAAGAAAAATGATTTTTTGTGCTACTATATAATTTCCTCATAAGCATGCTATCACATGGATTATATGAGCTATGGACGGTAAATCTACTTCTAACAATATTCGTGAATATGGACCTGAAATTTCCTCTCCACGTCATCCCTGCAGCACACCACAGGCAGTACTGCTCACACAGGATGAATGAACGGGGATTGTCCGGGAGGGCAGTAATTACAATGGTGTCATCCCACACCACACCCCAAAGAAAGGCAACGTCCCCTCACTGAAGGAGACTTAGGACATGGCATAGCCAAATCTTCTACAGATGAGGAATACAAGCAGATGTGAGCATTAGTGAGTGAAAGAAAATAGATCGATTTATTCATAGAAAGCATGATATATGGCATCCTTCAAAAATCTATGAAATGTTTTTAAGAATATTCTATATAGAACATAAACCACTTTTTCCTTGAAAAATTGAAAATAGTGCATGAAATATTAAAAAGATGATATGTGTAATGGAGAGTCGAACCATCAAAATAAATATTATTGAGAACAATAGCTGGAGATCAATCATCTTTATAATTTGGCTACTACAATATAAGATTCAGTGAAATCAAATAATCAGGTTGTGCTGAATCTTGAAGAGAAAGTTCAAAGTCCAGCAAACTTCAGAGTCAAAAAGTCAATCATCTTCGTGTCGTTCAATGGTCACTTTGGAGCAAAAAACACATCATTTTTATCACAATTCATAATAATCGGATTGATCAATTCGAAAGTCGAAATATTCCATTCATTAATCATTCACATATGAAAGGAATCATTACAAAACAAAGAAGAAATCCAAAAATATCACCTTGAATGAGAATGAATAAGAGATATTTTGATTTTTATATGACAATCGGCATTCTCGCATTGTCAGCTAAAACAGTGTATCATGGAGTAGATGATCAAAATGTGTATCAAATAGATTACAACATACTTGAGCAGAAAAGTTAGACATATTGAGAAAAGAGTTTACACTAGGGATGTGCAAAACCGAGTCGAGACGGCAGCGCGTGGACACAGGAAAATAATGCCGACTCGACTGGGTTAAAATCGACTGAGTCGTGACTCGTCTTAGCCAGTACTATCTGTGAGACAACTATTCAATACACTAGAAAATTCACACAATCGAATTCATGATATGTACTTGCAGGCTGATGTATGAGTGAATATTACAGAAAGTGAAACAGTAGAGTTTAGTTACACACCCAGTAAATTCATCATAGGCCTACATGAATGGTGCACATGACATCGACAAAACCATTATACTTGCATCTGTAGAGCCTAGCCTACCTTATTTTATCTGGCTCTGCAATGTGACTAAAATGTAGATAGGAACAGAATATAATCTGATGAGAAACTGAAATTGATCACTTCCGTCTGTGATCAGGATACTGATAATAATGTGTGAACATCTCTCCTGTCTCTACCGTAGACAACCCAATAATTAAGTAGATGTCTAAATTTCATAATATTTACTGCTAATCATAATTTCATTATCGTGTGAGTCGCAATATAAAATACATTAAAGATTCATGCTTATAATTATGTACACTTGAAAACAGGGGTGGGTACTCGGACTCACACCAGAAGGAGCATGATCGACACCAGTCAAGAGATTGGACTGCTCTGCTACAAGAGGACTCAGACATAACAGGACCCGAGAGAGCGCACCACGAACCACGGCTCCGCACTCTTGTTCATGCAGTTCAAATACATCATTATTCTGATTCATTTGTAAAACTGAGTTCAGTAGATTTAAGTTGATTTTCCTGAAACATGCTGCTTAACGGAGTTGGCCAAGGCAGGCTTAGCAAAGACTGGCCAAGCTTTTTTCATCACGGCTTCGGTTCGGGTTAAGATAAAATAAAGTCGACTGGCTTCGATTCAGCTTCCTGAGCAGTGCACATCTCTAGTTTACACACAGTGATAATCGAAAAGCGTCTCGACGGAGAGAGGGTTGAGTTTCATGATACTAATATCAACAAACGTCACAAAATTCTGAGAAGTCGTCAATTCCTTCATCTCTAAAATCGGTGTTGCCATTGCACTCTTTGCGCGGAGCTTCTTCATTCGACAACCAAAGAAAGAAAACAAGCACAGAAAAGTTCTTGAGAACTTCTGATCGAATAAAGCATGAAGCGCATAAGGAATCAATTTTCATCTATCCAGATTTGAAATAATCGCATGTGTATTTAAACATATACATTATTTACATTTTCACACAAGCATGCAGCTACTTTACGTGTCTTTAAATATAAGTCAAATATTTATCGCGCGAGTATGTAAATGTTCATCTATCTCATTCTATGCGTACTCAGCTGAACTCGGGCCAACAATTATCAAGACTTAATTCTCAGTTTGTATCAGTCTCCCTCAACCAGTAATTGACGAAAAGTTTAAACTAAATGCGTAAGCTACTATCGTATAGATATTTTAATGTCTTAACTGACTACGATATCTGATTACGCGCTTGACGCACTTCCGACCAGTACTTTTAGATATCCAATTCAAAGAGCAATTTCGATAAGATGTCGAAAAAATTATCTTTAAAGACATCTCTTGAAATGAAGATTTATAGATAAGCTAAAGCGAATATACACAGCAAATGAAGCAGAAAAGCAGAATATGAAGATTATCTGGTAACCTTTGACGAATGTCTCATACCGCAATTGATTCTATATTTATAAATTTCAAAAAGTAGGCAAAAAAATTGCTGGTCAAAGAAATGTTTGACATATTGTTGAATCACTTTGACATATTGATAATAGCAGATAGCAACATTTTGGAAATCATGCTGGGAAGCACAGTGACGCCATAGGCCTCAGTCACACTGAAAGCAAAGCAAACACGAACGTCTCGAGCAAACGTATGTCTGTAAGCTATTTATCGCTTTTTTACTCGCAGTGTGGCAGTCTACAACTGCCGCAATAATGATTTTATATTTGCTGCAAAACGGTTTGCTCGGAAACGCTTGAGAAGGTTCGCAGTATGGCTGAGGACTTAGTAGTTTTCGACAAGCAAATTTACATTATTGAATAATTGCATTAAGCAGTAAATATTGCTATCTAAGTTTTTAAACGCTAACACTTAAATTAATACAAACATCGAGTTTGCCGATTCAGCCTCACCACTAAGGAATTGGTATACTATACCACCTGTTGCTATATTGTGCATTCTAGTTTAGTGCAGAGTAGCGACTTGCATAATTTTGCAAAATAACCCAATAAATCACATTCTTAAGTCTAGACTTGTTATGAACTGAATTATGCTTATATCATGAAGCTGATTAAAACAATTTAAACATTTTAAGAAAACAAATAGAAAGTATCAAACATCTACATGTTCTCAATCTGCAAAAATGGCGTCGTGAATAAGTTTCGCATCCATAGAAATCAGGCTATTATATTATTTAATTCAACTAAAATACAAAGCATCAATGATACTTTTATTAGATTATACATCGCTTAGTAAATAATAACTATCATAGCAAAATGTGCATGAAATGTTACTGTCGTAAATTAGTGAAAAGAATTCCGAGTACCAGTTCTCATGGACAAAGAATGGGAAAATGTCAAAAGGACAGTAGACAAGATAAATAAATGCAAAGTAGGCTGATATACAATTTGTTCAGCCAGTCGAGATTTCGAAAGTTAGTTTTGCCCTTTTTCAGTGAGTTTTGTCATACTGACTTGACGTTCTGCGGACACCATTGTGGGCATCTTTCTACATGTATTAGCTTGATAAATGGATTCTAGTAAAATAAATACCGTGAAGAGTACGCAAAAATGTGTGTTGAATTTGAGTGGCAATAGTAGCGCTGTAAACGAATTCCAACCGTTTTTAAATGCAAATATATATTGATTGACATTGAATTGCACAATATTACACACTTAATAAATGCATTATCTCCTTTCATCAAGTTAAAGCCGACTGATCAAAGAGAAAAAATTGCAAAGTGATTGTGTACGCACATGAGAATCCGTTTTTAAATGAATTACGTGACTGATGTACTTTTACAATGCAAACTGTCTTGCATGCCCGCTCCATATAGAAATCATGACTCACCTGTTGATGGCTACTTTAAAGTAACCGCTCCTGCCTGGAATGGATGAAACTATATTTGATATATTGCAATCAATTTACTTATCTTGTCTTATATGTATCGAGGTTGACAACGTTCACTATTGCCGATCAGTGCAAGTAACAAAAAAAGTTAAGTTATCTTCTGTGGTTTACCGCTACAAATTACATTATTTAATGCAATAAGAAAACGTTCAATTCGTCTATTCTACAAGTCTGATACCGTTTGATTGTGTAGGATACCTATTTATAAATTTCGAAATTTTGGGTAAGTGACCGACTTTTTTTATATTTTCCGATTTACGAAGATGGGCTATTAATGTATGAAACTTCCGAGGATGACTTAAAGATATTGAGATCTTGTTGTATTTACGTAGCTCGTCAGCTAGCTCAAATGCTAGTAAGCCGGTACTGAATATAGAAACAGATCAAGTAGGTCCAAAAAGACTGTTGAAGCAAACACAATACATGAGTAGCCTAAGACCAGGAAGAATAACCGATTCTGCAGTTTTAATGGCTTTACAAAACGAGTGAACGCTATGCTACTTGAATATCCCTGATATTTTGACGTCAATGAGCATGGAACAATATTCAATCTATCAACTTTTAGACCGAGAAGCACTTTTTCCAAACTGCTCACAAGGCACAAACATGATTCATTGGCAATGAATTTTCTTCCAAAGACATCCCTTTGAATGCTTGCAGAGAATCGGCCGTACTGCCAATCTGCTGTTATCATTTTCAAAAGTTCGATCAAATATTGCTAGCCAAACTTCAGCATATCAGTGCATGAATTCAACATCCTCGACTTTCGAATTAAAATTATGCTTAAATTATTTCATTTTTGTTCATTTCTGCATTATTGACGGATGCACAGAGCGCATTTTTGTGCATGTGTCTCCGTAAAATGTTTCATCAGAACTGTTTGCGTTCATGACGCGCTTCATATGTTTCAGTCAGGTGATAATACTATAATGATCGTTAACCTAAATCATAAACATTCACAGCTCGACTAAAGGAAGTGCTTATCTCCTTATATTAAATAAATCATAGTGGGTTGACTTAATACAGACGCCGATGCTGATGTTGAAATCGAGGCTGCCACCAGGTTGACAGTGAGTTAACAGGTCAGACAAAATTCATGAATGTCACTTTGTCCCTCCCTCACGCGCTGAGCGTGAACGATGCTGATGTTGAGAGGGCATTGACTCTAAGTGTCAGTCCCAATGTTTTGGACAACGGTGATCGTAAGAGGTAGAACAGCGTCGTGCTACCCATCAGGTGCAACGAGAGTTTTTTTGGAATCCACAATGGCATCAACATAGCATCTTTCAAAGGAGTTGCGTCTCGCATTTACGACATTATGCACAGCTGCCAGTCCTTTTTACACGGAATAACTTGCTTTCTGCGGAATTTGCTGCTCGTCGAATCCAGGACATTTCAGCAAAACCAAGAATAGTCAAGTTCCCAACGTCATACCTTGGTCTACGAGACCACCCCCACTTTCGGTTGCTAGCACGATTTGGTGCCAGGTCTTGTCACATGAGCCGGCTGGTTTCCTGAATCCAGTTATAGAATTCCTGAAAAAGCAGTTATCTCCATACACTAGGAGTCGATGATCTAAACCAGTCACTGAACCGGTCACTGAAGCAGCCTCAACCTTCTCGGCAAAGCGTCTGTTCAATACAAGATGAATCATTTATTTACTTTTATAAAAATGTCACGAAATGCTTTTTGTTTATGTAATTGCAGTTTCTTTGGTAAAAAATCCTCTTTGAAAAAAATATTACTAGTGGAGAAGGTGAATAATGTTTAATAGACTTAATTTACTGTATAATGAACACGGATTATGTTCGACAGTTATGTTCATAATCTACTTAAACCAAATAGCTCAAATGCACTAATTAGTATGTAATGAAAGCATGATTAACACATGCCGTCATGAAAGCTATCGTGACGATCAGTTTTACAAACATTGCTGTGAACTTTCTGCGTCGCACATGACGGCAATTTGGGAATGAGCCACGGGCCTCTGGTTGGTGAATGGTGACCCTTACTCTAGATCATAAGCGGTCTTCTCCTCATAACCTGTTGGATTGAGACGTTGCAGAAGGCGCAACGCACAACGTTATGAAGGAGGATCGATGTTTGGACGAGCACTTGCTTATCTAACAAAACAAGACGGAGGTATGTGGTATATTATCATAGTCAGTAACGAGCACGACCCGGATGACACAGTCGAAGCGGGCACAGGTCGGATGTAGGCATGAAAATCCGGTCCGGTTTGAGCCTGAGTCATCATGCAGACTGTTCAAAGACTCCGCAAAACCGTTCAAATATGCATAAGTTGTAGGCGAAAATGCAAGAATAGCAAGAATAAATATGCAAAGCCAATACATGCACTTCAACTTTCATAGAAATAGACAGTAATGAATATCATGCATAAATTGCATGACAACCCACCTCTAAAAGGTATACAATGATGCTTCCAAACGTCGCCACTAAGACATTGAGAATGATCCATCCTGGAAGTATAAGTCCTTTGATCCACGGGTCACGCTTTGCATCCTCAGTGAATAGTAAAAAGAGTACATGCTTGCTCGAGACGATTGTGTCCGTGATGAAAGACAACAAGACATAACCCATTGCTGTGATGATTGCGATTAAAGTGCAGACGATCGTTCGCAGAACTTCTGTTGAATCCGCAATCCGCTTCAGACGCGCTAATATTACTTTTCCATAAGCACGTAATGATTTCTAAAAACAAATTAACGTTTAGATGATGAACATAATGACATTCTTCAGTCAAATTTTCAATATTAACAGCAATGCTTCCGAGACATTAAAGAATTTATATTTTATGTCACTTTAACTTTTACAATTGGGAATACAAAGTGATTACTTTCGGTGCTTCTATAGACACAAATCATTTTATTGCATCTGACCACAAGCGTTTCACCCGAATATTTTCTGAATGCGGAATGACTTAGACAGGAATCTCTCCACAAAATGACACTGTAAAATATACTTTACGTCACAGTCACACAGAATTTGACAGTGGATCAATAAACCATCGAACTTTAAGACGAACGTAATTGAAGAAGTCAATAAAGAAGTCGGAAGAGATACTAAATGTATAAGCTAAAAATAGCTTTAAGGAACTGTACAAAATTAAAAGGACAAAATTTAAATGTACATAAACAAAATAAACGCTAATTGCACACATGTAAATAAAAATTCGACGCAAGAAAAAATGCCTCGAAACTATTGAAAATTCAAAACTTGAAAAAATGCCTTTTCTGTCATTGCAACACTTCATCAGATTTTCAATGGGGACTTCACTTATGTGCTGGGCTTCAAGGATCAAGTGCTTTTCCAAATTGCATAAACCGGCGTACGATAGACGCCACTGAAATGCAATATTCGAGATCTGATAATTACTAATCAAATATTGTAATACAGCAGCACTTAATATTCACAGAATTTCACAGACATTTTACATTCGCCTGTGCATACTAAGGACCGCACATTTGACGTTAAATAATAAATACATTTTCAAACGACAGCGTGATTTCATGTTACTCACGATGTGACAGTGTGATTTTGTGTATAGATTCTTGCCAGCAACAGTCCGCATTTAGAAAACCTACGGAAACGTCTGCGGTTCTATTAAGTCAATTTGTGTCCGCACACGCATATTGTTTTAGATTTTATGTAGATTGCGGAATTCACGAGTACACACGATTTTACACCTTATGAATATTCATGCAAATGATCAAATTTCATCATTGTGTTACGGAGTACAGAAGAGATGTACAGAATGTCATCCATGTGAGGTAGCCAAAAAATCCAAAACCAAAGGCGGGAGAAAGGACATATTAACTAAATTATTCAGAATAAATCTATGGCATGAAAGATAAAATGCTAAATTTCACAATAAACAGATTTTACCAAATTCTCATTTTGCAACAAATGACAAAAACAAGGGCATCCATTGAATCATGTGTTCGTAAGTGACAAATAAACAAAATGAAGCATATGAAAGATTTATGTCTGCTGAGCTCATTATTTCAGCTGTTTCTATTTTTTTCAATTCTCTGCCTTTTCTGTAACCCTACTGGAAATACCTAAATTACGTTGGTCACAAAAACCGCCCGCCTAACCTGATTCCAAAGTTCTACATCTATCGGTGCCTTCAATAATCTAATATTGGACTTAGTCTCAAAACAAGATCTCTGGCGACGTTTAAGACTGTGCAGCATTATACGTAGTTCGTGGCATAGTTTAGTTCTTGCAGATTTCTCATAATTTGTGCTTACTACTTTGTTTCAAATAACGAATCTATTTTCATCAAAGAAATATAAACCCATTGTTATATTATTCAACTATGACTGGAAGTCGGCAGGAAGGGCATCCGGGCTAAAAATCACAACGCTCCAGATAAAAATCTGGCTATGTCAGCACCGTCGAAGCACCCAGTATGGGGAGCAGTGATGTTAAGCCAACATTTTGCATTGCTACAAACACTAAAATTCATTTTCCTGTATTATCACGATTTCTTTAATAAGTTCATTCAGTTATTTCATTATCCGGCATTTTCAGTCAGTATAATTCGTGCATAATATTTTAGTAATAATATTTTTTAATTGCAATAATCCTACGCCATATCTTCGTTCTTCTCCTTTGACGTAAACCTGACATTACAAGCATTTTTAGTGTCATTTTCCCACAAGAGCTGCTGTCGTTGCGGCAAGGTCGCGTTTATAGTTTCGTTTGTACTCCGCTGTTATCACCAACGTGATGATCTCTAAAGGTGTGGACTGTGCACTTTCACTGTTGTAATTGTTGTCTCTGGCGTATTGGGGTAGATACAGCATAAAAGAAAATTCTTACTGTTTTCACGTGTTTCTTCCTGACTCTATTGGATGGACTTTTCTGCAGATCCAATTCGAGTTTCCATTCGGAATCAAAATTGTAACTCTGTAAAGAAAGATACTAGAATTATGTAAAGAGCAGATATCAATACAATTCAAAATGCTCTGGTGTAACAAGCAAGATTTTGAATATATCTTTATATATTCTCTGAAGTAGAATGTCGAATAAGTATCTGTATCAACGAAACGAAATGTAACAAAAAGTCCTTTTGCTTTTCGACCACAAATAGATTAAATGCTACATCGAATTAAAATACGCGTATACAAGCATATATGATGACCGTTGACAAAAGTAGGGTACCGTCATATTCGATGAACACCCATTTTTGATATTGTAAGATGCACAGCTTGCACGCTAACTAAAGCTTGCTATGAGATGAAACACATCTGGTGTCATCCGTTGTCTTATTATCGGTTGTCCCCCGATCATCGCCTTAATTTTCTATCGGTGATTCCCTTTCCTTCTCTCAATTGCCAATCAAATTCGATCTGTTGTTAAAATGCAGCTGACGGTTGACAGCTTTCTGAGGGGGAGACAGCAATACAATAATAGAAAATTCAAAGTTAGATAGAGCGTCTCATGATAAGAGCCGAAAAGTTGACGAAGATGTGATGCCGTGACATTGATTTGGACTATGTTGTGATTGTTTAAACTCACTATGAGCAAGGTTGAACCTTGGGTTTTGGGTCGACCTTGGGTAAGTGATACAAAACTTGGGGGGTTTTCTATTAATGCTGAATATATACAGATCAAGTTACAAAAATTATTATTTTGATTTGAATCTTAGGAAAGCTACAGGATAACAGCATAAAGTTCTGATATTTTATCAAATTTCCACTGGATTCACAGAATATTTCACAAATAAAATACTTGTGATTATTAGCTGTTTCATTCTGGGCTTGACAAAACCGCGCATTGAAAGTTCATACATATGGTATCTACTGTGAGCTTACATGTAATTTGTTGCATTTGTGCATATTTAATTTTTATATATTCCGTATATTTTACATCGCAGTTATCTTCGCACCCTTAACTTTCTGCGACAGCCGACATTTATCCAAAACTAAATTCATTCAGATTTCGCATTCTAAATACGTTTAACCATGAACTTACAACGCAGCTATAATATTTATCAAGTTTGTTTATATTTCTGAATGATAAAATGAAAACAATTGCTTTGCTATGAGCAATATGTAACTCAATCATAATTAAATCAAAGATCTTCAATTAGTCGGTATATCAGTGTAGGTTAAATTAAAAGAAAACTTTATGACGTGATACATGTACTTAGGCTACTTATTACAATTATTGCAATAATAAATAGTTTCCCACTAATAGTACACTTCTCATGGGCCCAATAGGAACTCTGGCCCATAGAAGAATCTTTATGTCAGTACAAAATACAAAGAATTCACTTCGTTTACCTGATTTCATTCATTTATTTAAACTTGGGCTTGGGTTTTGGGCTTTGACCCCAAGTTTTCGCCCAACCTTGCTAGGAGTATCATTAATGAAGTTCAGCAAACAAAGCTTTTCAAATAAAAATGAATTAATTTCTGTAGCTGTCGAGACAGTTGACTACAGATGGTCCATAAAATGCGACTGGATGCTCAAAAATAGCACCTTAGATAAAAACAGTGAATGCCCAACTTGCAAACCCACCGCACCACCCCCCCCCTGATTCGAGCTTCAATACTTAGGGTATATTCACCTATCAAAATATTTCCAATTACTCTGATTATTCCTTGTACATTCAAGAGGCACTATTACACAAAAGCAAAGCAGGAAAATTGAATTACCTGAATATTGACATTGAAAGAATCTTCGAGTGAATGAACGGTTGAGTCGAAATACTCAACATTGGCGTTGCGCTCTGAAGAATGTCTGACTCTTTTATGGCTGTAGAAACCACTCGTCTGAAAATGAATTTGGAAGCTTTACGTGGAAAATTCGAACGAGGAAGATAGAAGATTTTCTTGTCCGAGCAGATCGACGGATTCACTAACACATAGCTAACGGCTCAAGTAAATTATTTTCTTGCTTCTACCTTCAGACAATCATTATTTGATTCAAATTTATTTATTTCATAGAGACAATCAAATTCTCCAATTCATAATTGATAATATTAATCTTTGAGCGGCATTAACAACCCAGGCGTGTTTCAAAATGTTCCATATAGCAATCGTCATTTTATACAAGGACTTGTATACTGTTTTTTTTTCATAAATTTAAACGATGTTTTCAGGATTATTTAAGACTATTGAGCAAGAGAACACGTCATTCAAAATGGGTCGATTTAAGAGGAATGGTGCTTTTGTCAAATACGATAAGAGCAGGCTGTCTCTACCCACTAAATTTCAATGCTTGGTGTGAAGAATTCAACAGAACCGCACTCACACCTTAAGAGTGATAATCACATTGGTATCTATTGTGCTAGGCTGTTCCTACTTTCAGGCGAACAGGTACAGAATCATTAATGGGACTGTCATAAGCCAAAAGCTGTTCAAAAATATATACACTGTATATGCAGTATACGCCATATGTATACAGTTATCGTTTATTTCATTTCATTCTGTTGTTAGTTGTATGTACGACATGGTTTAAGATGCTTTGGTGGACGTCATTTAGCCATCCGTGTTAGTGAACATTTAAAAGGTTATCCATGTCCTACTGAAATCTCTATGCATGTTCATACACCGAAGGCAGAAAATTTCACTGTCATTGGTCAGTCAAAGTATCCGTTGATTTTGGAATCTATTTTCATTAAAGAAGATGATTAACATTCTGTGTAATTAACGGAACATATCAGTACCTCTATACCTGCACCTATGAACTTTGACGTCGAACTGATTTCATTGATTTAATCTTGAGCTGTAATTATAAAAAGCCAACTTCTATCTTTTAATTTGTATATAAACCACTTTTCTTCATTGTAAATTTGATGACGTCCGCTGAAGATGCAATAAAGTATTCCTAAACATGTCGGGTTGAAGGAGCACTTGTGTTTTTTCTTAAATACGAAGACGGTTATACTCGTATATAGGGGAGTTATATATATATATATATGTAAAAAAAGTTCAGTCTCAGCAATTGGTCTGATATATTGAAAGAATTGAAGTGAAAACACATGGAATGCACGAGCGCTTTCTTTATTCTTCAGGTGCCTTAATTAAGTAAACATCTGGAAGCGTGTGGTAGGGGCAACATGTCAATCTTTCCTTTTTACAAGCTTTTTTCTGAAAACAAAATTGAACGTAAATGTAAAGAAAAATATTTTATCGATCGCTTTCATCCAAAATTAAATTCATGAATCACTTTTTACTACGTTTCTTATGAATTCATTCACTTTTGATATGAGATGCATTTTATATTAGTTCGCATATATGTTCTTCTATACTTAAATCTATGTTTCAATCTAATGCATAAATTAGATATCGTTGATGTATTTTAGCATAATAAGCTATAACAAAGTTATTTCTCTATTTACTATGCATGTGCATGTCCTACTATGTAAATTACCTTACAACATCCATATCTATGATGAATGTATATTTGAAATTATGATGATCTTGCTTTTTGTTCCACTTTGCACCTGAAGAATAAAGAAAGCGCTTGTGCATTCCATGTGTTTCAACTTCAATTATTTCAATATATATATATATATATATATATATATATCAGTGGCGTCGCGTGCTCCCTGACCATAGACCTTCACTCGGCATTGGGATACTATTTCTATACAAAGCACTTTTATGTCACACATTAATTTTCATAAAAGCTGAATTTTTAATAACAATTTTCCGAACATTTTTTAAGGTCAAGTGAAAGTGCACATGAGAAGTGATTGCTCATGTCACTTAACCGCCTTACTCAAGGAGCTGAGATCACTATATCCCCTCTCTGTCCAGATCACATTTTCTCGAGAAAAAAGTATTTCTTATTTCTTTCTGTGTGAGTACTTTCAATTTCGTATCAGGTGTTGGCCTACCTTACTTGCCGACTGTCATCTTTTCAGTATATTCCCTTGGGACGAAAGTCGTGGTTATGATCTCATCTGCAGTACTAAACATAGCGTCACATCAATCACGTAAAAACAAATTTTTGAATTCTACCGAATCTGGGTGTTCGAGTCAGATGCATTACTCTGCATTCATTGGAGAACGCTTATCATCTGATCGCAGTTTTGTCTGAACGTCATCCATCTGCCACTGTTGACGTATTGGCTTCTCCCACATTAAGCGAAGCTAGGAACAATTGGGTTGCGCTTACCTTACTATATTTAGGCACCGCGCCTCGATCAAGAATTGATCAGAATTTCATTGCAAAAATTGGAGAAGGCAAAGCATCATGTCTATCGGGAAAGCCAGTATTTACGCGGGCGCGTGCGCTTACTGCCTCACACGCACACAACTCTCTTTCGCTGTCTGAACATCAGTGGTCCGTCTGAACACACGACTAGCTTGTGTCTAATTGTTCGAAGAAAACAGCTGAGATTCAAGCACGTGCTGCAAAACTGTTCACTCTTGAGGTTGAGCGTCTGATTTTGAGACGGAAGCTAACACGAGAAGCTATCGAATTTAAATGAATGATGACACTTTTCATTTTTATAAATGTTGGTAAATAATTTTTGAGGATGCGCCGAAGGCCTCGCAGGTACGGAGAAGACGCCACTGATAATATATTTATATATTTATATATATATATATAGAGAGAGAGAGAGAGAGAGAGAGAGAGAGAGAGATAGAGAGATAGAGAGATAGAGAGAGAGAGAGATAGAGAGAGAGAGAGAGAGAGAGAGAGAGAGAGAGAGAGAGAGAGAGAGAGAGAGAGAGAGAGAGAGAGAGAGAGAGAGAGAGAGAGAGAGAGAGAGAGAGAGGTGACTGGGGTGACATGGCATATGAGATGATTTGGCATATGAGTCCTCCTGAAGAAACTTTTATAGTAGGGAGTATGAAACCACCAGCGCTTTTTCCAGGACCATCTTCATATCAGGCACTGAAAAAATCTGCTTCAGTCGTTTGTATCTCAGGTGAAGATAAAGAAAAATTGCCGAAAAATTGCCTTTTTGGAGTTTGATATAACAACTTTGTAAGGGTGCTGTACATATACTTGGACGAGTTGAAGAACAGAATTCTGTCTTAAGTTCTATCAGAACGAGGACTTCATTTATGTGGTGATATAACACGACTGCATGAAAAAAATGTCCCATGAGACGTAAGTATTCGTTCAGGATAGGGGCTGGGGTAAGTTGGCATATGGTGGAATGGGGAGACTTGGCATATTATCTGATGGGTAGAGTTGGCCTACTATTTGAAAAAGACCCTTCGCTACATGTCAGGGTCATTTTTATGGGGCTCCTGTCTTCCATTTTAGTGGCGGACCGACCAGCTATAAGCTTAAATTAGTGGAGGCCATGTTTAGGGCTCTTTGAATGCCATTAGTAGTTTTCATAAGTGGTAGACCTAATGAGGACACAATGTCAACTGAAAAGAAATTAGAAATTTACATGTCTGATTGCAGATTCATGTTTTCCATCTGAGGACGAAATAAGCAGTTGAATGACGCATCATTCGTAAGCTCTTGTTATCAGCTTTCGTCGTCATGATAATTACGGGTGATGATACTATAGTCGAAATCCTCCCGAACGTGGAGTTAGACGATGTTTCAATTAAAAAAAATCTTGTCTGCACCTGTTGTATTCGTTCGTATAATGTGTTGATTGGATAAATCGCGGAAAGTATCTTCTCTCTCATGTCATGTGCAGTCGAAACAATTGATTTGTTTTGATTCATATTGACACTCTTCTTTCCCACGCTTAACCAAGGTAGGCTTGTGATTGGATAGATATCTATGCCGTCGTCATAGCGATGACCATGAAAGTCGTTGAACGTCGCGAAGCGCAGAGTTCTATGCCTTTTCAATTGATAAAAAGTTGCCAACATTTAGGCATCACCTATACTGATTTAGATCACAAACACCTTCCTATGCCAACTCTCCCCACCCGCTATGCCAACTCTACTACTCTACTCTACTCTATGCCCACCAGACCACGAATGTAATATATATATGTTTATATACGTGGTGTGATCCAAAATGTCCCGGACTAGCCTAGTTGCAGCTATTACCTGATAACGAATACTGTTCCAACTGTTTATTTAGGTTTCTAAGGCATAAGAAATATGGTTGTATAACCATGTTTAGTTCGTTTTATATATTTTTGCTGATTTATTAAACTTATTACTTGAATTTCAGCATTTTTCTAAGTTTATCTGTTTATCTAACTGTCTAACAGTATTCAGTTTATTCAACTTTCTAAGTTAAATTGATTTCGCCTACAAATTCGAAGGGCATTTGTTTATGACGTCTTACATTCTTCATCTGTCACGTGATTAAGCGATGATTGATGTCATGTGATTCACATTCAGCATGAACTAAATAGCCTGTTCATTGATTGTGCAGTCATCACGATGAATGCTTCAAACGTTTCTGCCATCGAATACCGAAGTGCAGCACGATTTCTCATGATGCGCGAATTCACTAGTAGTGACATTTTTGAACCTCGCGCATGATAGGAATGCACCATCACGAACAACGGTGTACTTTTGGATCAGCGAATTCAAAAGAGGGAGACAGTCTGCAGAGCAGGATTACTCAAGTGTTGGTAGGTCACAAGAGATGCCGGATGGCAAAATTAAAGATTGTGATGAATCGATATTGACGCGCAAGAAAATAACCGTACGTGAATCATCAAAGCAACTACGGATTAAGAATTGCTCTTGCTATGGCATGGTTAAAGATCATGGGTATCGAAAATTGTCCTCCCGTTTTGTGCCGGAGTTTCTCTCGCCCGAAGTGATAGAAAACAGAGTTCTGTACGAAAGTTACGGGGGGGCAGTTCTTGTGCAATATTCTAACAGAAGATGAAACTCCTTTATCTTCGCATCTACCACACAGTAAACGAGAATCTGCAGAGTGGCGGAAAACGGGCGAGTCCGCACCATTGAAGATGCGATCTGGAACGTCGCATCGTCGATCATTGATGCTGACCGTGTTTTGGAGTGCCTCAGGGATTCAACTAGTTGACTTTGCTGACAGAACTATTCGAATGAACAGTGAGTACTACTCGCACCTATTGTCTGATGTCTGATAGGAAGAAGATTGGAAAACATAGAAACATTCCTTTTCTTCTGCTACACGACAATGCTCCAATCCACACCAGTAACGAAACGACCAATGCAATAACAAAGAACGGATTGCATCTTTTAGATCATCCTCCTTACTCACCTCACATCGCCCCATGTGATTTCTATCTCTTCACATTTCTTAAAAAACACTTTCGAAAACACTTCATTGACACATCAAATGAAATAAAGACTTCTGTCAATCAGTTTTTCGATTCCTAAACAACTAATCTTTTTCACGAGGCTTTTCTGGAAGTGCAAAGTCGCAGGGAGAAAGTGACAAATGCAAACGGGTCATACAAAGAAAAATGAAAATAAATTGAATTTTTTTGGAATAAAAGCTCTTCTCTTCTGATACTTTCTCCTGAATAATATGGCAAAATTTTACTAGTAATATGTTCATGATTTTCAAGTGATAAACTTAAAAAAATGCTGGAATTCGAGTTTTCAGCATTTCAAATTAAGTTTAACAAATCAGCAAAAAATATAAAATGAACTAAACATGTTTCTACAACCATTCTGAGTCTAGGGTTTTCCATGTCGTGGCTTAGACAAAGAATATCTATTGTGCAGGAAAAGGCTCATGCACAGTCAGTTTTCATGAGTGTTTCCAAACATCCAAACATCAAGAAAATTTGAAGCACAAATTCCGCTCTGCTTTCAAATCTTACTTTGCAAACATGTGGAGCTTTAAATTAAAAGCTTTGAAATAACTTTCCAAACGCAAGAACCTTTACATTTGCAAATTTGATGAAGGCGACGATGTCGCAATTGAAAATCGTAATAATTATGTGAAAAATATGGTTGATAACCTTTTTCGGAAGGGTATTCATGGTGAGAATGAGAAAAATGTCACTCCTTTTAGTAACTTTTTTTTGATAAAATCGAATAGCTAAAAGTATTTACAGTTCAAGCGTTTCGCGACGCAGTCGCTGCCTCAGTGCACTAAAAAGAAGCTGAATGATAGCTCATACCTAGTGTCTGTCAGCTTTCGATCATAAAATTCTGACTTCTTCTGTTAAAATCTTGCATTAAAGAAAGAGCCCAATTTTTTTCGTGAGGCCTGCTGACTACAACTGACCATTTACGAAAGTGAAATATGCCAAAATAATCCATGCAGCACTAGGTTCACATGGGACATCGTTAATCAAAAATGAAACATGACATCATGAAAATTACATTTGAAAATGTGTTAATTTATGTGCCATTATTTTTGGAAACGTTCAGCATGTTTGCTTACATTGAAGCATGTCTCTTAGTTTAGCTTCGAACGCTCTTTCCTTTTGTTACCATTTACAGAAATTTATAAACCACTAGTAATTTGAAAAATAATCCGAATAGATCGGCTGTGCCTGCAACCCTTAAAATATCATTGTTTGCCACTCAACATGGTCTGAGTTCACAATACAAGAGTACAGTGATCCTGGCAGGTCGGCCTGACTGAAATCTTTACAACAAGCGCGCCGGATTGTGCGCCGGGTTTATGAGCCGGCGCGCGCCACCAAATTCTATTTATAAATTATTCCAGACTAAGGCGCGCCGGGAGCAAAATCTATTTATAGATCTTTCCGGATTAAAGCGCGCCGGCACCAAATTCTATTTATAGATTCTACTGCCGCATGATGAGATTCTAAAATCCGCATGATGAGTTTAATGCGCGCCGTAATTTAACTGGAACGAGTACGTTTTCATCCTTTCATTCGCAATATTTCTTGCGTTATATTTGCACGAACAAATAGGATACAGGCCATATTTCCACAGAACTGATTTACGCCGTATTTAAAGAAACGTGTCTCTTTCATGGAGTTTGTCTGAGTAGATAGTGTTTATGATATACGGCTGACGATTTACCACAAAAAGAAATTATAGAAAAGTAAATGCAATCTCGCAGGCAGTAGGCCTATTTCGATTTCAAAATCTTACCCAGTTATCTCATACTCAACCGTGTTCGTTACTTAACAGTAGTATTTATATATTTTGATCATTATTATTGAGCACTCTCTACAGTATACTGTTTGTTACTACTCCGTCAGTATCCTAAAATGTACTTCATCAAAGGCCAAAGCGCGCCGGGAAGTGCGTTATTTATAGAAATTCCAGGATCCCGGCGGGCCTGCGCGCCGGGATATGTTCTATTTTTAGAAAATATTGCTTATCGAGCGCGCCGGCGCGCCGGATTAATCCAGCAAAACAAGTAAAGATTCCACTCGGGCAGGTCGGACAGATGTGACTGTTTTTAATTAATCGCCATTTGGCAATGTGGCAGAGATTGATCCTGACTCACTGTTAAACACTAAGATAACCGAAATGGGCAACGCAGACAATAAGATATATAAAAGGACTCGTTCGTCACAAAGGTTCTCTCGATGTCAATTTTCGCAAAAAGTAATATTTGACATGGAGAAGGCTCGTAAACTAAAATTGGCCATCACCGCATTCATTACCCATATTTCTTCTCCAAAACTTTCGGTTGATGAAAGAAGAGGAGTTATTTCATCGCTGGTGGCAGCAACTGACATCGGCTCTGTAAGTTTTTGAGATGATATCTGCTTTCCAGCTGATAGACTTGCAGGACAAAAAAATATAACAGTGCAGAATTAAAAATAATTGACGCATTAAAACTAATTTGACAATGAAAAAAATCAGAAAAAATATTGAATAATGAGCCACTGCCGTTGGAGAAGATGAGTACAACAGAATCTACGGCCAAAATGAGCTGTGATGGCTAATCCCATAGAGTAAGCCAAGAGAGTGAGCTCATAGAGGCTACGCCATTTGCTAAACACTAATTTTTCACGTCATTGCAAGTTGATTATAAAAGAAGGGATCGATCAGGAACGATTATCAAATCGATCATGAAATTTTGAGACGTGTGCAGTTGAAGTGATCAATTGTTTAACTTGTCATCTCTCCTACCCTCTTCTGTGTTCTGAGAAATATGTAGACCTTCACCCTTTCACTGAGTACAGGCATAGAGGTTACATTTTCTAGGTCCACAATTGCCTCATTATCATGATGTATCTTTTGCCACGATGAATGTCGACAGAAACTGGATCCTCAACTGGTACTTCCGCCTCTCATTTAGTCCTTCTAAACTGGGTTGATAATGCACACCTGCAGCAGCACTGAGTGTCCACATTGCCAATGTCTAATTTTCTCTCTTTTGGTCTGCAAACGAAACTAAATGTCTTGTGTTTCGCATCACAGCGCTAATTGCAGCTAAGTGCTCCGTAGAAAACATTATATGCACTTAATGAGGCTGCTCCAGGATTTGTTTTTACTCATCATAAATATAATTTGGTGCAATATAGGCAATTGATATCTGAGGTTTCATAATCAGGTCTAAAAAATTGGTTAACACATGTTTTCCAATCTGAAGGACTTATGTTTAACGTTTGAGTTTAACTAGGTGAAAATTGTCATGCATCAGCAGTAGAAATGATGTGTAGCGAGATTGTTGCGTGTCAATCTTGATTTATCCTCAAGTTGATGAGCAGTTGCCTCAAGTAATGTAAGAGCTAGGAGAACTTCAGCCCTCTTCAGTGCTTCAACAGTAAGGGAGTTAGGAAATGCCTTCAAAGAAGATTTGTTCCACAGCCTTTTTTTGCTGCAATAGAAGTGCGTCTAGAATACTCATTAACATTTTGAGTGACATATTCAGTGACAGCAACATTTTACTGTTAACTGAAAAGTTTGCCATTCACACAATTGAAAAATATCATTTTAACGTCCAAGTGATCTCCTTTTGCAGACCTATTTTATTATTTTTTGTCAGTTAGCAGTATTCCTTTTGAATATTTTGTCGTTCTCGCGATGCCGTTTGCTTTAGATATGACCTAATCATATACTTCCTGTAGCAGGCTCTAGCTTTAAAAAGGAGCAAAAAGTTGTAAATACACATTTTGATTTGCACCAACCGCGGAAGCAGCGCAAGTGCGTGATTGAGACTCGTCGCTTGAATTTCAAATATGATGGCGCGAAATTTAGCGTACAATTGTGCTTGTCTTGTTCATGTTTCAAATACTTTTTTGTGTCATGAATTTTATTTTTGAGGTTTTTATGTTTAGGACGATTTTCAGGTGACTACTCTAGAACACACTTTTTCGACGACAATTTTCTAGTCATTCTTCATCTTCAGAATCGTCAAATTTACTTGTAAGTGCTGCAGACAAGAGAAGTGAATTTGGTCTGCAACATCACTTAAGATTACTTCCTATTTCACCATGAACCACTCTCCTCATCCACTGTGCGGTTTGGTGTGATTGCTAACAAGTGACATCCATTAAGAAAAAATCCTACTATTTCTGCTGTAGGACTAACGTAAATAATCAGAGAGGACCTCAATGAATGGCTGACATGAATTTGACAAAGAACAATTGCCTCATCTTTTACACATCAGTTGGGCAATCAGCTGTTCATTGCTCTCGGCCCTGTAAACCATAGCCCTTTTTAAAAATCAGTTGCAAATATTGATGATGGCGTCATTTACTATTTCAAAGTTCATTAAACGAACAATCAACGACAGCTCTCTTGAAATCGTGCGGTACTGTCTGCCATGATCTTAGCAAGTCAATATGGCCTGCATTGACCTACCAAATCTATCGGCAGATGCTGAGTACCGGTATACAGTATCGTCAACGCCACCTTGAAAATGATCGAGGACTCTCGACTCGATTGACACAAATGTGTCTGTCATGACTGACAATTGCAATGATACAATACCCACAATTGCACTATTCACAATTAGTGGTGCACCGGATTTGAAAATTTTAAATACGGCCGGAACCGGATTCACCGGATTTTCAAAAAAACATCCGGACGGATTTACCGAAATTGGAGATAAAACAAATCTACTTTACATTATGCAAATTTGCGCTACCTCTTACATGTAATCTGTACTTAATTTCGGGTTTAATAAATCACAGACCGACATGTGGATATCGGCGGATCTACCACACAAGTTTGCAATTTCACTTTGAGGATTGACAAGCACCCTTACCAATTGACGAGATCGATCTAAATCTTCAACTATCATCAGGACACCCTACTTTCTGATACTGTTGGCATAATCCGGCTCAGTAGGTAGAGTTCACAGCAAAAATGGGACACGGGGCCGAACCCCCTCACACCTACGGATAGGGTTAGGCCTAATATAAGACCAGAGTTGATTTATTTTCTATCACTAAATTTCTCACTAAGAACATATTACCTATCATGTCATTTGATGTAGACCTGTCGATGATAGAAAGATCGAAGGGAGTACATAAGACGTAGCAAAAATTCATTAAATTAATTTCTCTGAAGTGAAAGTCTATTTAGATTCATTTCACAACGTAGCACACCATGCGTTTCATTAATTTCCTTGTACAAGTCGCCTTCCAGAACTCTATGCCATTCGGTAAAAAAATCGGGCTGTGGTCACCAGGTGAATGATAAATTAGATGTAGCCTACATACAACAAAAACATCCATTCTATATAGCCTATATGTACATGTAGATTGCACGGTGTGCATTGATGTAACAATGCATGAATTATTTTATACTATATGCTGGAAATAAATAAAAATCATAAATAATAGAATAAAATAAATATTATAGAAATAAAAATAATAGAAATAAATATTATAAGAATTAATAAATAGAAATAAATATTATAAAAATTCTTAGAAGAATGATGGATGACGGCAGTGGGTAAATGCCGGATTTGGAAGTGTCAAATACGGTGCATTGCTGTTCACAATTGCATCGAGCATCACACAGTGGAGTTGTTCGACTTAAAGAACATTTCTCAACCATTGTTGATATTGGCGGTTGTACATGTGCGTTGCATCATATTCATAAAGTGTCAAGGCATGCCTGCCAAGAATTAGGAAGCGTAATCGAAGAATTGGTTCGTGACATATAGTCATTTCAGATATTCCATATCCCAAACCCAGGTGCATGTAGGCTACATGCCGCTGCTCAAGTCCCTGAAATGAAGGAAATGGTTTGGTAGGCCATCTCTTCTGTTCTTAGAGACGAGATGGGTTCAAATATTGCCAGTTTTTGAGATTATCATTGAATTGTGAAATGCTTTGATTGAACATTGTTATGGATCAAGCAGAGCCGGTTCCCGTTCTGAAGATGTAAGAGACACTACACCTAATCCGAGAATTTTATCTAATGTTTTTGGCTGGAGTTTTGAAACCTCCACAAAATTTGAAAAAATATTTCAGTACGAATCGGCTAAAATCCACTGTCTCGATCCTGAACTCAAAGATGCGATGAAGCAATGGTTGATACGCTTCATCCAACCGTCAAAGATATCGAAGAAATATTGGAAAGTTGATGTGTTCGATGAATCCGCTTGGCTTCTGCCGTATCAACTAAGCATGGGTAACTAAGCAACTAAGCAAGCTATCAACTAAGCAAAGTGAGTTTTTGTTGAAATGAAAGCCGAAGTTTTGAAGTCGTTGAATGCTTTTTTCAGAGCTGGAACCCTAAAGTTGATTCGACACCTTCCATTCAAAAGCTAGATTTTGCAGGCATGTCAAATGCTTGATCCAACAAAGAAGACTAACTGCAAATTCTCATCTTGTATCAAAAAGTTAGCCAAATTCCTTCCTCACGCGGTGTTGCACACGGATATTGGCTCACTTGAAGTCGATGTCAGATTACACAAGCAAACCTATGCAAATGCTCTCACTGTTAACAGAATTGTTGCGACGAAGATAGAGTTGAAAAGCACGAGGAAAGAGTTGAAGTAGCGTGTGTATTCGTTTTCTTGGAATTTTCTGCAACTTGACCATTATTCTATATTGACATCAATATTCAATCTTTCTCAACCCTAGGATGTGATTGCCAATGAATGTAGACATTTAAACAATATCTTCGTCACTCGTATCACCGGTTTCCAATCAACCATGATATCGATGAAGCATAAGCGCAGAATGATATGAACCACTGTATTTTCTTGACCATAAAAAACGGACCACCTTAATTATGTCAAACCTGAATCGACTGTCCTGCCTTCCAATCTCGGTTTTGATTGATTAGCCATGTACCATTCGAGAGCTCATGTTCTCAGCTTTTTGAGCCATTATATATTTGCATCCGTCATTTTTTTAAGATAGACAGATCAAAATGTGAAAATCGCCTCTTTTAGAAATCTCAAATTTTCAATGTGAAAGCATGTGAGCAAAACAATAAATCAGACACAGGGTGAAAGGGTATTCTCTGAGTATTCTTCTGATGCATTGGTCGTGAAAATCGGTGCTCTTTCAGGGAAATTATTATGCTTAATTTTCTGTTTCTATTTTATTGTTAGAGAGTTGTTAGATCTTTTAGAGCTAACGAAGTCAGTCATTTTCACGCTTTCAATATCTTTGGTGTCTAGACGTCTGCTGTACACATCCAGATGAAAATGTTGACCCAGATAACGTGTAACCAAGATTTCTATCCGGTTCCAAAATTATCTTGTCATGACAACCGACACGAAGCTAGTGAAAGTGTTTTTTTTGAAGGTCAAGGTTCCTCTTCTGTCAGAAGGACAGTCGGACCGGTTAGATAGCCAAAAGGAGGCGTCCCAAGGACCACCGTCCACAGGTGGAAGACTAATTTTTCTCTCTTAACGTTTCCATTTTACATTGCCTATGAATCAAGTAGGCGAAAGACTTCTTATTTGGGCTGCGATGTGGATGAATGACTGAACTCCATATCCAAAAGTATAACATGAACTCTGATGGATGTGAATGTTTTGCAAAGGCACACTGCATTGTCCTCCCAATCGGATCATCCGTTCTTCGCCTGGATTTACATGGACGACAACGACACTTGCCACAGGAGTTGTGTGACTAATTCATTCAAATTCAACTGACATGTGGACTTTTTGAATGGCCCGCTTGCTCGCCAGACTTCAATCCCATTAAAAATGTCGGGTTTACTGAAAAGCGTTGTGAAGCGATCAATTCTTCCTGGATATGGTCTTCCTCGACTTACAGTTTTGTTAAGGCTAGAGTGAGAGTTTATAACAAGTAGTAATCGGCCTGATCAAAATCATGCCGTCGTGGATTTGACAAGTGAAGGTTCAACAGGCCCCACAGAGCCACCGAACAACAAAGAACATTTCATTTCAAACTTTCTTAATTTTTCTGCCAAATTCGCACCTGTCATTGACAAAATTATTAGATGTATATAATTTAGAAAATGATATAGAATTTAAAGATAACCTGTGCCGCTTATCGGTTTGAGATTAATCAAATAGTATAATGAAATAACAGTTTTATTAGATAATCACAATTTCGTACATGCGCAGCATGACAGCAGTCTTACTTCCATAGAGAGGAAGATGTAACTCTCAACATATACTTTAATAGCAAGTACCAAGACTACATGTTCTTTAAAATATAAACATTACAATCAAGCAATGACTCTGTCAATGATATTTCAATTTTATCAAAATCATGAAATTCCTTAAGTGACAGATATCAACCCATGTACCTCTATCAAAAATTTCATTGGAATGAGACAAAATGCAGGTGGTCCACTCTGTATGATCATCACTGTAGAATCCACACCCAATTTATTCAATTATTAGGTTTTTGCGAGGTGTTTATTACAGAGCCGCTACCACTGGATTGTGATGATATGTCAGGCCGACGTTTTAAAGCCTAACAATAGCTTTCAATAGTTATTATTGTTCATCAGAAGACCGACCTATAAGATCTGATTTCTAGATAATCAGAATGACATCAATCATTATTTCATATTTTATCCTCCCCCGTTGTTTTTTTCGATCGTCAAGAGGTGTAACTGGTTGTCAAAGTAAACAGTATTTTCATTGTCATCTTTAGCATAGTTCTTGCGAATTCAAACTTAAAATTGCAGTTCTTGTGATATATGATCACTCAACTCGATTCAGTCGTTCAGCTCTAATCATGTAGGTCCATATAAAACGATCAATGTAAACCAACTGGTCAATACTATATCGTCACTCGACAGAAGCTTCTAGTTCTACTTCTTGCAAATCTTCGGTCACTATTGCAATCATGTATCTCTTTGATTTCCTACTTTTCGCATTCCGCCTCATCATCGATGTACACAAAGCCTGCTTTTGATCAGTGAAAAATCGACTCAGTTGAATTACAAAATCGAACATTTATTCATACTTAAATTTCAAGAAACATTAATTTTTTTGCTTTTTCAACATTAGCTATTAAGACAGACTGAAAGTCAGACTGGCTAAATCGATTTTGTCATCATAATTTTGCACTTTGAAGAACTTATATTTCAATTATTATTTAATGCATTTTTTATTCTGCAATAAGAGCATTTGACACGTGGGTTAACCCTCAACAGGCCAACGTTAAAAACAGCTTTAAAAGGTCAACCTATGGTCAAAACGACCATTGATAAAAAAACAAATTATTTCTACCAAAGAAGTATTTTTTTCATTCTTCTGATAGATCATATTCATAATTAAACATGAAAAGAGTCTCAGGATATGACGGAAAACATCATCCTGCTAAATATCCTATTCATTCTACTCACCGCGTCATCGATGTGCTCGTGCAACGTGGAAACTTACATTCCATGAATGCGTTGCTCGATCTGCTCACATTTCGGCACAGATCTTTCCTTATTATGACAAATCTAGCATCATGACGATGTCTCTGATCCTCGGAACTCGATGCTTGATCCTGATGACATGAATTCCTTAATTTGTCATATCAAGCGTCGCTGAAGTCATGGTAAACTCAGATGATGGTCTGAATTGAAATAGGCCATTTCTTAGGATCATGAGTCCTTCACGTCGATGATGTTTGGAGGCCCTCTATGACCAGTCAGGATGCGTAAAATTGAAATTTGCTGCCAAATTGATGGTTGTAACTTGTAACAACCAAGAAGTTGTTTTGTAAATGTAGCAACACCCTGATATTCGAAACATTGTAGTGTAGTTTTTTATTATAATTTCTGCAACATCAACATTTAGATTCCTTGAACGAACGCTGCAAATTGTTGTTCCTTCTAGGTTCCTAACCGTCAATTGCCATTTGTTCGTGCATAAGCTAGTGTACAGAAAAAATACCTCGAGCTATAAGCATCAGAGATAGAAGATCGTGATTGTGAATCACCATTCGAACGTTGTAATTATTGACTGAAATTGAAGCCCAGAGTAGATGTTTAGAGCCGAATAACTTTTTCACTATTCACATTCAGATATTGTGTGCGATTTTATATTCAAGTAGAACTATCTGAAGGAAATGTCTAGGGTAATGAGCTCAGTTAAAGCAATATTAAAGAAATAGCAGACCTAAGTTTTTGACTATGATCGTTCTGACCATGCGTCGGCCTCTTAAGGGTTAAGTTAGAAAAAGTACGCCAATTGTGAAAAAGTTATGCGACGAAATAGAAACTTGGACGAATAAATTGTGACGTTGCCAATTGATATAGGCTACTGACCTCTGTCCACCTGCTTCAATTTTGGAAGCCCTTTTGAAACAACAAGTACCTTCATCTTTCGACGTGACCGAACAAGCGTAGCCGAGAACGACGTAAGCTACTGTTTATGTCATCTCTAATTTCGTTTAAGTTCTTCACTCCCTCTTTGGTCACTGAGCCTGACATTCACATTCTACATACATCTTATTACATTCTTCTCATGGCATTGTCGGTTCTCTCAAGCTTTTCTCTGTGGCTAATCTTTATCGCCCATATTTCACTCCCGTGGGTCTAGTGCGTCATTTTTTTGGTAACATATCATTTTATTTCATTTTTTTGCTGCTGCTGTCATTTTTTCTTCGAAATCATGCATTCTCAAATAGATTTTCGTAAATTGCCGACTACTAGCCTAGTTCAAAATTTATCCTTAGATATATCAGCTCTCCACTTTTTGGATTTTATGATTTTATTGACTAATGCACTGAACTCCAGATGCCGTATAACTTGATGGAGAATCATTAAACTTCCGCAATACTCTGCTTTGGGCTATTCACTATCTTATGGGTGATTTTTAATAAATCAACGAACCGCAGGAAACATCCTGTAACAAGTAACAATAAATGTAGAGTGTAGACATATTTCATTGTATTTCCCTTCGATGATTTTCCTTCTTGTCATTTCAGTCAGTTAAAAAATACCTGAGGTCAGTATTTCGTTTTTGTTATAAATGCTGCTCGGATGATTCCACTTGAATTAGCCAAACATTGACTTCGGACCTATGTTCTATGCAACCAAGTCCGTGTATGCAACACATAAAACAAGAAATGAGAGGACAGGTTTGCTTTATTCGTGTGACTTTGTTATCATCGTTCAACAAGTGTGACTTTGTTTGTTATCATCGTTAATGATGCATTCATTGTATTTATTAAATCTTCACATACGGGTACACGATTTTGATATGTACGATTTTTTAACCTTAAGATTTGCAGCGTATAATCTTTTGAATGATG
Organism: Prostheceraeus crozeri; assembly: GCA_907163375.1. NCBI lineage: Eukaryota > Metazoa > Platyhelminthes > Polycladida > Euryleptidae > Prostheceraeus > Prostheceraeus crozeri. Next base: position 300,043 of record CAJQUW010005468.1, read on the forward strand.
ACTGTCGGACATGTTATTTGGATGGAAATGCTACAGGAGTCAATTAAAAATTTCATTATGCTATTGCAATGATGAAAGTGATACGCTATATTGTTCGATTTTTAGTGGATACTTTATCATTTCTTTCATTTTTCCGCCCCCAAAAATCTTTTTTTTTTCTTGAAAAATTCGTCATTTTTTGACTTTCTATTCGCTAGACAGTCTGTCCTTGCCTTTAACTTCAACGGGGTATCACCAGATATCAAAAAATATCAAGCTCGTGGAATTTCTTCTTCCCACACCTTACCCTCGTTGTCACTGCCTAGTCGTTACCTAGCAGAGCAACTAATTCTCAAGCTCATGCAACACCATCACTTTGATATAAATTCTTGTAATGATCACAAAAATCTCAATCGAAATGAAGTTTTTTGATTCGTTTCAGTTGCCCGCTGGCCCAGGTTCATCTGCCGTCATTGGCGGGCCTTCTCAGACAGTCACTTCGGCTGATGCTTGCCTTAGTATTGTCCACTCGTTGATGTGCCATCGTCAAGGTGGTGAACCTGAAAGTTTTGGAAAGCGCGCTATAGAATCTCTGGTGAAGAAGTTGAAAGACAAGCGTGATGAACTGGATGCTTTGATAACAGCAATAACTACCAGCGGAGCTCATCCAACTAAATGTGTTACAATTCAAAGAACACTGGATGGTCGTTTGCAAGTAGCAGGAAGAAAAGGTAAGTCTGCGATTTTTTATCAAGAACTTTTAAAAGATGCTATTTAATTAATAGGCATGAAAAGGAGCAGTCATTCCGAATAATGGTCAACTAATGAAATGACTCAGCTGATTCCCTGAGATATTCTTCGAATTCAGTGAAGGTCGCCGGTCGACAATAATAAGAGCGGTCAATTGTTTTACTTATTGTTTTCTTCTTTGTCTCAGATGCTTGCAGTCACAGCCTATCTTAGTGTTAACAATGATATTAAGCAATGTAGGCCTATATTTTTGATAAGTAACACATAATTTGATGGTTAAATAAATCCATGTAAAGATAAAGATAATAAATTTGATAAAACTTTTGCATATAAATCTCCATCTACTTAAACTGCATTGTAAAACTTAAATTTACCTATCGTACTTCTTCTGCAGGTTCTATTATGTTCAGATTTTCGTCACTGTACTAAATCATCAGTAAAATATCTTCTTACATAGGGCCTTTTATATCCTTTTACGTACATGTAACTAAATTATTCAAATTGTGAAAAGTGCCGACTATTCTATGATGCTCAACTTTTGAAGAGTATTCGATTTGATAACTACTGCACTTTTCCATTCCTAATAAAGTAAACATAAGTTACTATTGAAAAAGTTGAGTAGTTTTCTTTCAATTCATATGACAGAATAATAAATTTTTCAACCCCATTTACGCTAGCAATCACACCCAATTGAACCGATATCACATATCACTTACCGGCAGCTGCTTTTATTGGTCGTGAATAAAAGTTGATAATTATGTAGGCTGTTGATAATCATTCTTTATATTCTAGGGCTGTCACTCTTCCGGTTATTAACGGTTTTTTCAGGCTAGGCTAAGTAGTGAGAACATGTTTTACCAAGGAACAGATAGTTTAGATTTAGAAAGATTTTGTAGTGTCAAAGACCCTTTTGAGACTGTGAAGGGGACCTATTTGAGATTGTGAAGGGACCATTCTGAGACTGTGAAGGTGTGTTCAAAGATGGTGAAAGGGGATTTTTGAGATGGTGAGGGAGCCTATACGATTGTGAGGGTGCCCTTCTGAGATTGTGAAAGGGTCGACCCTTTTAAGTCTATGAAGGGACCTTTTTGAGATTGTGTAGGGGTCCTTTACTATTGTGAGGGGCCCTTTATGATAGTGAAAGGGCTCTTTTGAGATTGTGAGGGGCCTTTTTGAGTCTATGATGGGCCTTTTTGAGAATGTGAAGTGGGGCTTCTTTGAGTTTGTGAAGAGGGCCATTTTGAGATTGTAGTGGTCCCTTTAAGATTGTAAGGGGCTCTTTTGAGTCTATGAAAGAGCCTTTTTGATGTCATGAAGCCATCGGTATCATCAAACCATCGGTAGGTGTGCTTGGAAATCCGGCAGCTGACCTTCGTGCACAAAACGCAAACACGAATTAGATGTTTACATTTTTTCAATTTTGCAAATATGTAAATTTCAAATTTTGAAAACGACTCTAGAGAGTGAGATTCGAACTATTTCATTAAATGTAGATGTCTGTATTTCGGATGACGATTTGTCTGCATGTGATATACTGATTCTTTACAGGTTTATTGCACTGATTACGGCTAAAAATCTAGAAACGCTTGTACTTCCCGTAATGGCTTAAATGAAATATTGCTCCATCTATTGACTTTTTCCTTTCGTGGTCTGACCATCATTCTAGATAAAAAAGCATATTAGGTTACATGGCGTCTGCGATGTGCAATATTTGAGCACAATATAGAACTCAGTTTCCTCATATTGAGCTTGAGGTATTTTTTATTTGTTCAACGTTTCGGATGATGTCTTACCTTGAACTCTCTTTGTAATATAATTTTGTTTCTTGTAGATAGAGAGGATATCCCACAATGAACCCCAGCGCCACTTTCTTATAATTTCCCTATTCTATCATAGATCATTTCAAAGATTTTGATGAAATGGTAATTAGCGACTCAATGATGACTTTCTGATTTTTATGATTCAAGAGAAAATATTTGCTAACACTAGTACCACTATAGCCATTTATTTTCTACATTTTTGTCCTAACACAATCTAATTATCCTGTCTGCAGCGCAAGAGCATATCTCTACCCAAGCGCTCACCTGATAAAAGTGGTGCAAACTTTGTTTTCCAGTTCATCCAAATGTATAAGATGACTTCAATCCACCATTTTTTTAACGTGCTCAATAGAAAAAGTCTCTGAAAAAGAATTAGGCAAGAAAGAAAAAGGCATTAAATCTGGTGATATCGGAAGCCATTCCAAATACTTACATGACGGTAATCTAAGATTTAGGGAAAATAGTTGTTCAATTCTTTTACAATGGGTCGGTAACATTGCGCTGGCACTCCATCCTGCATGAAGATACTCCTATCCTTAGTGACATTCGGCATCACTTTATACTGCATGGAAAGGAAGTTTTTACCATTCATTGTCGGCATGTCGAAAGAAAAATGGCTTTTGTAGCTGAATATCAATTTCCAGTGGTTTCATGAAAATTCTTCACAATAAAGACGAGATATTGTATAGCATGACTTCATGGCATGATTAATAGGAAATGACGGAGGTGCATAGGAATAGTGCATTTCAAATTTGAATGTAAAATGTTTGAACGAAATGAGGAAAGGTGTTTTTAAAACAGTTGAGTATTACATAGGCTTACTTGTAGACTATTTGATAATACGCAGTTTTTATACCGAGCTAAGATCGTCAAGCGTTCAATAAATTCATGATGATTTTGCGTTGGGGATGGGGGAGGGTCTTTGTAGTACACTCTGTATAACTTTTGAAAAAGTATCAGTAACAATATTATTCCATTTATTTATATTTACTTGCTGACTACAAGGATTCATAAGCAACCTTGCTAGAACGGACTCAACTTCTATCTGAGCGCTTTCAAAACTTAACGGATTGTGTGATATCGAATGATCATAATATTCTTACTTTAAGGGGCCCAGTCCGATTACTGATTCCGGCAGTTACTGATATTTATATTCACTTCTCAGGACTCGATGTTCCCTAAGCTAACTTGGAGGAATATTTTGAAGGCTAACTTTGCCATCTTGGTTGCTCAGTGAGCATCGAATGAATTGACATCAAAACTGAAAGTACTGTCTACGAAAACCAGACATTGTAAACCTATAGTTGAAAATGATTGAATCGGAATCTAAGTTAGGGTGATCTTAGGCCTTTGGCGGAAATGTAGCTAAGCCCAGTAGGCAAAAGAAGGCTACCCCGTGTTGTATTGATTGTCTTCTCTGCATGGTGATCGTCCTTTCCCGGCGGGAGGTCCGAGTTGCAATAGGAGAAATAATGTAGAGCAGTATTCAATGTTTTCAAAAGTACATGTAGTTGTTTTCTACATAACCAACATCCATGCGAGCTTCACCAGTCTGTAACATTTAATGTTCGTTTTTATTATGAAAAGCAAACTGCATTATTACTCATCCATTGTAACGAAGCTAACCAGGCGCAACATTGCTTTCAAGCTGTGCTATGTTGAGACTATCAAGTTTCACTAGGAGATTTTGCCAACTCCGCTCATAGTAAAGTAACTCTCAAACTCTTCGGATAATGCAAGTGTATACATTTTGGCTTTGCGTTGCAAGGGGAAGGGTGCAGTTCGGACATGCAGGGCACCGATTAATACCGATTACCCTCTGAGACTACACTAGGGTTCGACCTCCCGGTTCCATAGCCAGTCCGGCTATGCAAGAAGTCCGATACCCGGACATGAGCTAAGTCAATCCGAGGTCAGAACCTTCGAAGACATTGGTCCTAATTCTGCCAGTATTTGTCCAGGAAGCGCTAATTTTTGTAGATAAACCATAATTTCTCATCGAGTAACCCACACCTTCCACTCACTTTTAAAGAGTCAGTTCTTCTCGTCTCTTCACTTTTGAGAAATTCGGACTAAGGTGATCACTTTCTTAACTAAGGTGATCGATCTTGGTGTTGTGATATATATATATATATATATATATATATATATATATATATATATATATATATATATGTATGTATGTATGTATGTATGTACGAGTATGTATCAAACCTCAACAGATGTAGCCACCATGAGACATTTTTCGGCCTGTTGGGCCTCATCAGTCGTGGGTAGGATTGAACCAGCGACGTTGGAGCTGGAGGACGTGCATTAAAACATGCCCTCTAACCATCTGTTGAGAGCGTGAATTAGCCAGAAAGGCACTGCTTTAACGCAGGCACGTGGAGGGCGGACTCATTACATGCTTGCTTACTTTGAGGAAAGAGCATTGAGCATTATAAACCTGCTGTCGATGGACGGTAATTCGCCTTCTAAAAGTGTCCCCGGTTTGGCCAATATAATGTATATATATATGAAGCAAACTTGTAGATATAAATTTTATTGTGGATTTTATTGAATTCTTTGTTGTACCGCTGAAGATGAGGCAATAAACTAGCCTTGAAACTAGTCCGGAAAAAAAGTGTTTTTCTTTCACAATGACAATATATATATATATATATATAGTGAATAGGCTTTAAAAAAGAATGATACGGTCAATAAATAAGGTCTTATTTCTGGACTATATACACGACTGTCTCTTTTGAGTCCAATGTTATAGATATAGATATACATGTAATAATAGCTCTTGTCATGTAGTAGCATTTCAAATGCTCAAATTTAGTACAGAAATCCTCCCTTTCTCCTGCTGACTGCGTAAGTGAAATAGTGGATAATACTGGTTATCGGCAAATTTTTCAGTTATTGACTCATAGTTGATTAATCGAATAATCATCCAAATGTTTTTTTTTCATCTTAAGATTCATGATATATTGTGCTGTGTTTAATAAGTCTGCCGCAGTCTTCTCATGTATTTTTAGTGGACAGATTATCAAAAATATGTTATTCAACTGTTTCATGGTTGATTTGAAGCTTATAGTTTTCAGATGTGGTAGTGTAAATGTTCACCGTTCTCTTTGTAGCAAGCATCTGATTTTCAAGAAATTGGTTGTTATATTCCGATAAACCATAGACGTTTTCTTGTTAATATTCAAAATGCTGATATGATTTTGTAATTCCTATTAACGACTTTTTTGACTCCAGCCAATGTGGAGCGGCCGTCTCGAATTGCTGAATATATTAAATTAACAGGTTAAGTAATGGTTTATTTGGTTCTATTTCGCAATCTTGCGTATTCTAGCATTCAACATAAGGAAGTGACGACTCTTATTCATTGTGTAAAGCAGTGGTGTGGTAGAATTTTGCTCATGTGACTCTTGTAGGGTTTTATTGATTAATATTGTGTCTCTCGTGTGACTTGTGTTATATTTCACGTTGTATTCAACGTGTAGATTGTTGTACTATCACTTGAAGGGATAGATTTGTGTTTAAAGTTTGTGTTTTGATTATCTACGAGTATGCTTATTCTGAAATATGATTGGTAAAGTAATGTAAACAAGCAATACGGCAATATCTCGCAACTACTATTGATGATGAAATCAATAATGAATCATGTATTTGAGATCAAACATAATAAACAGAAATTATACGAGAAAATTGTGAAGTACATAAAGAAACTTGCCATCCTTGAAAGACCAAGGAAAACATCTAATAAATATTCATTTAGTCATTTTGCTTCGACAGCTGCTTGAGGTCAATAGAGAGGCGTGGAGAAAAAACGTTTAATTGTTTCTCGAGATTGTAGGGACGAGCTTAATAGTAAGCGTATATCATAATGCGGTACAGGGCTCTCGTATGTATAGTTAAACTAACTTCGTCGTGTTAACACACTCATTTCAATACTAGCAGATAGTGAATTGCAGCATCTTGAGCAGAAGGACCTATCTATTTTGCAGTAATCTTTTTGGTGTATTATATTGATGATGATAATTCAGATCATTAATTAAATTTGCCTATGAATTCACCGTCGAAACTTCATTGTTTCCCTTCTCGCGCAGTCTTTGAACACAGCTGGAATGATTATTTGATAAGGGGTACTTCATTGATTCACTTTCCACAGAACACAACGAAAAATATGTAGTGCATAACCACAATGCAGATAAATGAAGCGTACAAATATGTGCAATAGTCATCGAAACGTCATGTTTTGTGGGCCGAAAGTACTTATTCTACTTTCAAATACACATCTGTAAATATAGCATTCCATAGATAGATGTCTGAATTGAGAATATTTCAGTTGAAAAACTGAAAGCATGAACCCTATGCTGCGAAATTGAGTGTCGTTGCGAGCACGAAATTGGTCCTAAGTGCGCAAAAGCACGAAATTAAAACGTGTTGAAATTCCGTTTCTCAACTAATAAAGAGAAGTTCCAGGCATTCATGTATGCAATTTATACAGCATGCACGCACAATGTGCATAAACGTATATTTCAAGTGATTTGTCGAGTTAGAAGTTCGGAGTATTTAAAAACGGGAGATCCGCAGGATCCTTCATCTGTCGCGCGCTCTGCTCTGTAATGTTCAGTGCCTATTCCATGAGAAATAAGATATTTGGATCGATCCAGACTTCAGTGCTTTCATCAGCAACCGATAACGCAAGTAATATGAAGCAGTTGATGAACTTTAATCACTCAGAAGCAATTTGTTTATATGGTAAAAAGTACTCTTGCATCTTTATTTTTCAAAACGGGCATGCGGAAACTCATGCAAAAACGACAAGTTGATACAGTTCGGTCTCAATTTTGGCTCTATATGTATGAACTGTTGAAGCTGCTTGAACGGGATGCAGTTGTCTTACTTCTTTTGATAAGACTGTCTCGCTCCTAGTGGCTTTAAGACATCTTTGTCTGCTCGAATGGGAATTTAGGAAGAATTTCAATATTGCAGAAGAAAGGATCTAAGACCAGCCAATTTTTTATTTGGTAAAAAGCTCATTTTTCATTAGTAATAGAATAACGACTGGAAACTATACATCACCATGAACTATAAGTCACCATGAAATAGCTCGGTAATCGCTCTTGGGAAATTTTATTTTTAAAACCGAGCAACCACTCAGAAAACGGAATATTAGTTGAGATTGTGAGTTCAGTAGTAAAACCATCAGCTTACTATCACACGCAGGATTTGCATAAAATTAGTACATAGGGCCTAGAGCATATACTATGAACTGATTTTACCTTTTAGAAACATTTGACAACGTTAGATGTTGGGACCGTTATGACGAGATCGATCACTCTTCTCGTCCACTTACACTTGGATATCCTTTGAAAGTGAATTCGAATACTATATTGAAGGGACAAGATGTCAAGAAATGTATAGTTTGCTTAAATTCAAGACGATGTTTGGCATTTGCAGATCTGAGTATATTGCACACTAAAAATATTTGAAATTAGTTGGATATCGGACAATATCATTGACTTGTTTTTGAAGTAAGACTTATTTTATATTTCTATATTTTTAAGGAAATACTTGAATATTTAGCACTTGATAAAGTTGTGCCAATTAGTGTGTTACATAGCACGAGTATGTAGACTATAGAGTAATAGCGATAAATAAGGGTGACATGAATGCCAAACAAAGTTTTGTTCATCTCTAGTCACTCTGCTCTGCTGGTTCGTGCGCAATTTCAATGTTGATACTTTTTCGCGCTCTATGTGTGCGACAAGTGCGTATTGAGCTGTTTACAGAGATAATAATGCAGCAAAGAGCCAGTTGAAGAAAATTGGTTCCATGACATGCGACGCTTTCATTGTTTGGACACGTGGTGTCAATAAAGCTTATTTTGTCATACATGCACAAATCTATAGAATAGGTTACTAGACGTGACAAGATATTGATCTGATAAAGAAAGACTAAGTCGATAATCGAAGAATAGTCGATAAAGAAGTCAATAACTTTATCTTTATGTGATCAGTTGCCAATATCCTACGAGATTAATGTCTTATCAATTTTATCATATCAATCAAATTTCACCATAAATGTCACAAGGTATCTCCACTCAACTATCCACTCCGCAGTGACAGCATTTTAAATGGGAGTATTTCCAACTTTTGGCCTTTTATTGCAACGGTCACTTATGATGTCTCCACCTTATTCAACGACCGATGGCATTGAGTTCATCCCGATGAATTTGAGAGTTAACCAACTAACTACACTCTGTCAGAAAAATGCGTGGGTTTAGAATGTTTGATTTTTTCATGAGTAGCACTCCTCATGACTTATATTGAATAGCTTTCCATCAGCAGTTGCTATAAACCAAACTAGATATCTGTTAAATATCAGTCGACAACTTAATTATTTATGATTTAATTGCTTAACTTCCAACGTTTGTTTGAGGAGCACAATCACTAATTGTACTAATTTGCTTCAATTACTATTATTCATTTGCTATCATGCTGAGTTACATTAATTGATAAGTTTAACATAATTTGTTACTGGCGTTTCCTGATGCGTGTTTGATGAAGTGGCGGCTATTCAGGCCTGATCCCTTTTTAGCTGATGATACAGTATCACATGTATTTATTTTTTACTGTTTGGTTTCTACACATACGTGGTGCGTTCAATCAGTGGCCGACCTAACGCATTTAATTTCTGATTTAGTTGTTGTTATTTCTTTTACAGTAGAACATGTGCATCAAAGTTCGTTTAGTACCAGAATTTCTGAAATAACGTTATATTTCCCCCCCCCATTTTTCAAATGTCAAAATTCGTAAATGACATCTTATTTTTCAATCTTTAAATTTTCAAATTCTTATTTCTTGTTACTTCAGAGAACGTGTATCTTACTACAGAGAAAGACTGGTTATATGAAAACAACTTCTGCTTTAACATTTTATTTTTCTACATATCCACTGTTATTTTCGACACACTTTCTCCAGCGTTCAAGGAGGCACGAAAAAGCGTCTTCAAAGAAGTCCATTGACAAAGAAGAAAAAAGAGTTCAGCGGATTCCTGAAGCTCTTGGTCGGTGTCGAAATGATGTTCACACAAGTGCTTCTTGAGGATTGAAAAGCCAGAAGTCACTCGGTGCAAGGTCAGGACTGTAAGGCGGATGTTGAACAAGAGTCAGTCCTGCGTTCCCGATAGTCGATTCTGTAACGGCTGCCTGATGAATTGGTGCGTTGTCGTGCAGAAGCCATAGTGGGACATTTCTTTGCTTTCTCCGTTTTCTCCTCTTTTCCACTACAAGATCACTGTAATACTTTACATTAATGGTTCTTCCTGTCGGAGCGAAATTGAGCATAATGATGCCATGTCTATCCCAAAAGAAAGACAGCATCATCGCGCGCCGATGCGACGTTGAAGATCTTATTTTCTTCGATGGCTTCTCTCCTGGAAGTTTCCAGTCTGATGATTCCCTCTTTGATTCAGGTAGATAACGACTTAAGGGAGTTTCATCCTCAATGATCACGTTAGAAAGAAATTGCTCACCATGCTGTTTAAAAGTATTGATGTTTAGCAAACAGCATGCCTTTCTGCGTTCCATCATTTCAGCAGAAAGGAACCGAGGAACAAATCTTGAGCAAAGCTTTCGAATTCCCAAAGCTTTGAGACGTTCGCCAATGGTTCCAATACTACAATTGAATTTGGTTGACAACTCCTTTACTGTTATTCGTCGGTCGCTCTGAACTTTTTCTATCAGATCCTCGTCGATAGAAATTTCTATATGTCTTCCTTCTCTCTTGCTTCATCGACCACTGAAACTCGACCACCTTTGAATTCTCTAGCCCAATATTTAACAGTTGTGTGAGAAGGAGCACTTTCGCCATAGACAGCATTCAATTGATTAAATATGTCTTTAACAGAAGTCCCTTTTAAAACAAATAATCGAATGGCACTGCGATATTCAATTTGCGAGACTTCCAACGTCATTTTTGTTAACTTCGATCAGAAAGCACACAGATCGTGTTGCATATTGAACAACTGTTCAGATGACAACTCATGTAGTCACATGGCCGCGCGCGTAATAGTCAATAACATCGCATAAGAACAATAATGGCTCATTATGACTGCTAACACTAACTAAATGCCTGGCTAGTGATGAATGAATAAGTAACTGAGGTTAGAAAAATAAGAATTTGAAAATTTAAAGATTGAAAAAAATAAGATGTCATTTACGAATTTTGACATTTGAAAAATGGGGGGAAATGTAGCGTTATTTCAGAAATTGTGGTAAAAAACGAACTTTTGCACGTGTTCTGCTGTAAAAGAAAAAACAACAACTTAATCAATAATTAAATGCGTTAGGTCGACCACTTATTGAACGCACCACGTATCTACAATTTCAAACTCCCGTAATTGATCTTTCAGAATACGTGTATAAACTTCGTCACTCTTGCGTCTCAATGGTAGATTGTAATTTATCTTTTGGCCTGATATAGGAGGACATCTATTCTCTATCGACTGCTAAAGACCTCTGTGAGGTTCTGCTTGTAATTTAGTACACAGTTACCGACTAAAGTTTATGATTATGCGCTAAACTTTCCCCAACCAGATTGAACTTGTGCAGATAATGCAGCCCCTTAACCACCACCGATTTCCATCATGTCATTAAGGTAGCAAAATCTGCTCACAGGCTATTAGGTGTGACCCGCCACTGAAATTGGACCAAGTGGTAAGTTTTTGATGAAAATTCAACTGAAGCAAATTATCATAAACTTTTGTCGCTAACTGTATCTTTGATCGGTATGAAATCAACGTTATAAATTTTACTCAAGTTTACTGCAGTGGATTACAAAATACAAGGAGAGTTCCATTTCGCAGTTTCAGTTCGAGATGAATACTGTAGGTACTTGGCAGTGGTCAATCACCTGGTCACCTGGTGTTACCCAGTCGCGAACGACCCTTTGGCAACGTCATGTTGGATCCTCCTCCACTTACTCCGGGCTCCTGATTCACCAATTATGCGGTTCGCAGTCCACCCGGTTGCCTTACGAAGGCCTCCCATCCATCGACATCTCGCTCTACCTCTCCGTCTCTCTCCCGCAGCGCGGCCAAACATGGCATCTTTCTCAAGTGATCCGTTCTTCCGATTCAATGAAGTGATCGATCACTGAAGGAAATTTTCTTAATAAAGTGAAAAACGCAGCACGAGCTCTATTATGTAATACTGAAAAATTGTGTTTTAGAGGATTATGATGTCTGTAGCACGAGGTAAAAGAAGCTCTGTAGATGTGCTCAGCATGACACATTTCGACTTACTGGACCTCATCAATCATCCTTAGGTTTGACTCAGTAAAGGCAAAGGCATGTTTCCGTGAAACAGTACTGGTTGGGTGCTTGGCCATGTGATCTTTTGGTGAATAGATCGAGCTCCGAAGGTGTCATAGGAAGTCGGCAGGAACGGCATCTGGACTGAAAGACTAAAAGTACTTCAACGCTCCAGAAAAGTATGACTATGCCAGCTCTGTCTATGGGACGCTGAAGCTGCTTTTTTCCATTTAAGCTGTAGGGGCTAAGCGACATGTAAGCGTTCCGTGTAACTACAAGACTCTACCGACAAGGAGCTTTAGTTAAGAGCAAGAATCGTCTTCAATGAATGCTTTTACACAGGATACTTTCAGCAGCCACTTGATGTTCATTCGTATATTGGTCTTCACCCATAAATTAGCACTTTGATGAAACAAATTCTTTAAATCTGTTGTTTTTGTTTTACAGGATTTCCCCATGTTATTTATGCTCGAATATGGAGATGGCCGGATCTGCACAAGAATGAATTGAAACACAACAAATACTGTCAATATGCATTCGACTTGAAGCAAGACTCTGTCTGTGTGAATCCATATCACTATGAACGAGTTGTGTCTCCTGGAATAGATTTATCATCGCTCAGTTTAGGAGGGTAAGCAATCATTATCTTTGTTTTCACACGTGATTTTTCAAAATTACTCGGACAGTGAAGTGCATTGGCTCTAATATGAAGAATGAGAATAAGTCATAAGTCATAAATGTTTATTCTGAAAACGCAAAGCGATGGCCGCAAGGGCACTTACAAGCAAGCGTTGATAACACGTGTAACATATGCATACGCAAAGTTTGGCATCAATGAAAAATACATGAGATATATATTTACAAATTTACCGAATGATCATGATGTACATGCACATCATATGCCATCATAAACAAATTATATGAGACCTACATATTTACAAATTTTCAGAGTCATCATGATATACATCATATACCATATACAAAATACATGAGATCTGTAGGTCCTATATTTGCAAATTTGAAGAGTGATGATGATCACGACATGATAGGAGTTCACTGGTTTCCTACTTGTAAGCTTAGCCGAAGAATATGAAAAATGCGCATATCGGAACTTCTTAAAGCTAGATAATCTAATCCACACATAGTATGAGGCGTGTTTAAATTGAAACCGTTCGTTCTAGTGAATTAAACGAGTAAAATCACAATTATGTAGTAATAACTGTGTATTTAGAATGAGGACAATTATAGTAAGACTTAGAAGAAGTCTCCATTGGCATCAAGGCACTTATCCTATTGTTTAGGCAAACGCCGAATCCCGTCACCAAAAAACGATTTCGGCTGCTCTTTGAACCAATTTCTCACTGAGGTTTCACATCCTCGTCTGACTGGAACCTTTTTCCTTTGAGGAACGCCTTCAGCGGGCCATATATGTGGAAATCGTACGGTGAAAAATCAGGGCTGCATGCAGGGTGTTCCAAAAAATCACCTCCTTGCAACGCGTCATACGCCATCTTTGAAACGTGCGCACGCGCGTTGTCATTGAGGAGAATAATTCCAACAGAGAGCATACCGGGTCGTTATCCAACTTTTGGATGTATCGCTATTAGTTTATCGTTTCGTTCGCTACGAGGAATTCCTGCAATATCGGACCCTGAATGTCAAAGAACACTGAACATCACCTTCCCTGCACACTGCTGCACTCGAAACGTCTCTGGTTTCAGAGAATTCGAATGTTTCCATTGCATGCTCGCCGGCTTCCCTTCTGGTTTCGAGATGGTGACGCCATGTCGAAATCACGCTTGCTTGAGACAGTAAACAATGCTCCAACCATGTTAACTTTATTAATTCAGCAATTTGTTTACGCGAAAAATTAATCGAATGAGTTTCGTTTGAACACGCCTCGCAATTATCTGTACAAGGAATGATAATGTTTAAGGGAAATCAAAAGCAGTTTAACTAATCTGTTGTTAAGAAATTGTTATTACGAAGAAGGAATACACAATTTTTACATCAGCTTTTATGTTATCTTTATTAAATGATCAATCGATCAATTTCCTTATATTCTTACATGGATTGAAGCTTGGGTATTTTATTAATTTTATTAGGGCGCATTATGTCGTTAGATATTTTCAAAGCTTGTACCAATTCAAATTCATTAACAATGCTGCCTTTGTCAGGTCATCGGGTGTGCTAAATCGGAATTACGAACCCCTTTGCATAAATGTAGCGTCTTAGAACGCAAAATATGCTCCTTATATTTGCCTTTCATTAAGTTTTAATGTTGCAGTCCTGGAGATCCACATGGTGATATGGATCCCGCTGGTGTCAGCCCAGGCAGTGCGTCGTCTCAGCATCCTTTTCTCCCGCCTCATCGCCCTATGCCTCCAACTGCCGCTTTGCAAGCTCCTCCGACAGGGCAACCTCCTCTCAGCAATGCTCCTGGAATCCTGGCGGCAACTCAGGGTGGAATGCCTGATACTTCATTCGATCACAAGAATTTTGGTGAGTTAATTGTGATGTCGTATTTGGTATTTGGTGACATTGCACCACAATGTCACCTAAGTGTTGAACACTTTAACACTTTCTTCAGTAAGATAGATAACGATTTCTTGTGAGTGGTGGAAACAAAAAAGATAGCTTGCATCTTTTTAGTGATGTTTTTCAAGTGTTCTCCAAATTGAAACACATTACATTGAAACACTTTACAAAACTGGTCTTCCTTTAGGGATGCGACTGAGGATTGCTTTCAGCTTAACGCATTATAATTGTGTATGCAACCATAAGCTTTATTCTTTTCAAATGTTGAAATCCAGTTTACTCGCTCCATTGTTGCAATTATACTCAGGTTTACTACCAAGGGAGGGGGAAGTGACTTCAGTTGTGGGAATTTCTATAAAAATGTGAGTAATTCCAGTATAATTGATATATACTTTTGCAGTTCCAGTGTACCTTTTCATGGTTGTTGCACAAAACAAGTTAGTCTACTGCGCAGACCTCTTTCTATTCAGGTTAACTTGGTACTGGCATCGCAACAATTTCATCATACATGTGCGACTGTAGGCTACATCATCATAATAATAAAACTCACCCTACTGACAGTGCACCGAAGGTTTCTGTGCTGATCACCTATTCGATTTAGAAGCTTAGTGACCAATGAGGTCACCAAGATAAGCCACGTAGCGTATGTGTCGGTTTATAGAAGATGAACGACTAAATCTATTTAATAATGACTACTTGATAGCCTTCTTCATTTATAGGGCTATGATAGATAGGCTCTGCTGTTAGCTCATTTTGGACATAATATTTTCCGAGTTTTCGGAAAACAATCGTGAAATTTTTCAAAATCTTGAAATGCGATGCAAGCTTAACAGGTGGCAGTCAGCGCTCTTAATGACCAGGAGTGAAGTGGTTGCTGTCAATTCAATTCATTTATTTTTGTCTTGGACTAAGCAGATAATCGATACTTGGCGTTGTTTTTCTTACTAAGGTGCAGTTGGCAGACTGGTTATACATTTTCACTTCATGCCTGGCTTATCTCTGAAACTAGAAAACTAATATTTCAAGATTTATATTGAGATCCCGGAATTTCCTTCATGGCCGTCGTGTATTAAGTGCAGATATATGTGATACATCATCAGTTCATATTAGAAGTGTGCAGTTAATCAAATTTTGGCGACGAACACTGACACATGGACACTACACGAGCACGATAAATATATATAAACCCTAACACGAGCCTCGTAAGGTAATGATGACAGCAGGTTGAATTTTTTTTTTGCTTGATATTTGCCTACAACATTCAGTTCCAGACTTCGCATAGGCATGTACGTAGGTAGCCTTTTGGTCATTCCTCTTAATGCAGAATGCTTTCTATATATAGCCTTTATATGAAGTGCCGTCATCACAAAATGTATTTTTAGTAGCTTAGCTTGATATTTACTGCACATCATACTAAGCAACAACTATGCACTCAAATAACCATCACAGGTATGAATCACATGCAATAAATTTTATTTTCGAAAGATTTAGTTTTCACTAAATAATTTCCCGAAAGGAAGGAGACTAATTCTATAATGACCTTTTGTAGATCAGGCTTCATACCGAACCTGTTGGAATTCACAGTGGGATTTTTGTAAAGTATTTCAGCATGAACAGTGAACACCTAGATCAACGCACAGTCTGCATTTTTGGATGAGTTGCGGCTTTATTGCACGCGGTTCATATCCGCACATGCGGAAAGTCACATTCAGAATAAGTAATTGCAGGAAAGAAAAAATCATCCTAAACTGGTGTATGCATGCGATGCATTTTTCAACTTCCTATACTTTGCTTTACTTTTGGCGCATCCCTTTTAGGAGTGACATGGTCGAAAATGTTTTTCTCAATTTTTACCACCGTTTATAGACTATTTATAGAATTCTATAGGGTCTAGACTTCGTCCATCTTTCATAGCAGTCGCACGTATATATGGGGAGGGTTTGTTGTTGAGATGTTCAAAATACCGCTATTTCAATATCTTATAGTAGTATTGCATCCTCTTTTTTTCTGGACGTAGGAGTTTTTCCTCAATGTAATGAGCAGCATTAAATCCCGCCATTATTGACAAGGTCGAAATGAAAGTGCGCAATGCGGAAATAGTTGATTTCAGGTCAACTATTAGCTACACAATGATATGATTAAAAGTATTGAAGACGCCGTTTGAGCGATGATAAAGGTCACGCGACATTGATGACGATATCTGACAACGGGATTTCCTTTCCGGTTTTATGTGAGCGTCACATGCGGAATTTGTTGATGACTACGAACTGGCACCATAGGTGATGTTTGCGAAGACGTCAACTTCTAAACAAATTCTCAGCCATCATCGCTGGAATTCTCAGGAGCAATTAATTTCGTATGCATTCCGCAAAAAGACAACATTGATGTGACATCTCCCCGCCTGGGAGCTTGGACGATGACGACATGGAATGATGTGATACTTACAATGCGAATGCCCTTCCTGTCGACTAACAATGACATTCTTCTCGGGGAGGCTCGTCCCTATCTGTACCCGCCGTAGACCTAGGATTAAGGCCTCCGCCGTATTTTCAAGATCCGCCTCTTTCAAGTGTAACATACTCATATATTGAGGGGTTGAGAATGGAGGAAGGCTCTCAAAAAAGAGGTTTGAAGATTGAAAGAACGACACAATTATTACAGGCACGAAGTCTATCCCAAAAAGTAATTTTCTTTAATCTGAGTGAATTTAGTTGCATTGCGCGTATGACATCCACGATCTTATCAATAGCATCAACTTTGAATCTGAATTCTGATTATAGGGGCTCACGGCTATAACTACCTGTTGGAGACAAAGACACTTTTTAAGTAATTGGAGCATCTACAACCTCTTGATATGACTGTCATAATCTAATTTTTGTCTTCTACTGGAAAAATCCCCACATTTTGCAAGTGGGTAGCCGGCATCCCAGAGGGTCGAAGTGACATGGAAAATGAAGTTCGAGCAGGAAGATCAATGGGTGATTAAAAATGAGAAAACAGCAATCATATGAAGTCAACGTTGAAGAAGACAAACAAATGATAGCATGTCATGTGACAGGGATATCCCATAGGATACTTATTTAAGAACGGAAGAAGCAAAGTATCTTCGCGAAACGTGCTCATTATCTCATAGACGAGAAAAAATGTGAACGAACTCGTCGATGAGACAATTTACTGAATCGCATATTTTTTCTTTTTAACATCATCAATTCAAATTTTGTAGATCAATAAATGCTACTTTGAGTCAGATGCTTTCAACTTGCTTACCTTTGATGTGCATCGTCTTACTTGCAAACTGATCAATAATGTAGAAAAAGATGTGCTATAGGCCTACAATATACATGTGTCTACTGTGGCCTGCTTTACCGTGTGATGGGGAGCTTCTGGAGCCCACCCCTCCCCTACGTACGTACTTTTTCATATTGCTCCAAAACAACTAGCAGTCATAGTATCAGTATTAGCTGCGATAGTGCGACTCAAATGTTTTGTGACTTCTTGTTCGCAAAAATTAGTCCAATTTTCATCAAATCTTGCCCCTGCGAACATGAAAAATTTGACCTCGTTATTTAAAGTACATTTTGAAAATCGAGATTTTTGCAAACTTGCAGAATTCAGTATCGTAATCAATCCAAATTACTTGTGGAACATTGACAAAGTACTTATAAAGTTATAGTTCACATGTTTGTTCATCCACGAATGCATCTGTGAAATTGTTATATCAATAATAGCAATATTGTATGAACGCTACTCACAATATATTTATAAGTAATGCTGCCTTTTTAAACTACAAATAGTGGACCGCTTGTGTAAAATGAACAGATTATCATACCTCACAATATTTTTTGAAGTATTTGTTTGTGTAGCTGCGCAGCTACTGTCTTTTTCTGTTCAATACATAACCGGTCCGGTATATAACTGTATATTTGCAGACAATTTTAGGTATATTTTCAAAAATCTCCATTTGAGTTGTATTCAGCACTGCTAAATTAGTACAGTACAATTAAACATGTTCTCAATATTGTCTTAAGACGTTTTCATGTAATTAGTGTTCAAAGCGTTTATTACAGTCATCCACGAGGGGTGTCTCAAAAATATCGAGAATCTTGCTATAACTTTTGAACGAGAAATGCAAATGAATTGAAATTTTTACAAATTAGTCTTGACAATCAAACTGACATGTGGGAAAATTTTCAGCTCAATTGGTGCATTTGCGCGTAAGTTAAGACCTTTTAAAAATGTTTAAATCTAATTTCAAAATACGATTTACAGCAAGGTTATTTTTTGATTGTTTAACAATAGCCACATTTTATTGTACACGCACGCGCGGTATGGATTTCTAGCAATTGCGCGTGTGTGGTAGCAAAATTCCCTAATCCACGTCGATTCGATCTTTTGCGTGATTGTTTTCCTTCAATGACGCTCATGGCTCGACCGAAGAAAAGTTCAGACGTTAGATCAAGGAAAGAACAACGACACTTCATAGCCGGATTGGTTCGATGGTGCAAGAAGACCTGTGATATTGTTTTTACAGTAGCAACCCTGCGCGAGTTTGGGTTTCGCCTGCACAACCATTCGCCGGACCTCGCCATTGCGGTCCCCCACCTGTTCGGGTCAATGCGAGGTCGAGTCTTCAGCTGTCGCTACGAGATCATCGCCGCCGCCATCGATTCGCTCCGTAACTTTTCCGGCAAATTTTTGTGAGGACGGAGTGGACAAAATGCTGCAGCGTTGCGAGAACTGAAAGGCAAACACGGGGAGAACGCCAAAATGAGGTCGACAATTTGTCGAACGAGTCATATGATTAAATGATTCACTAGTCATCTTGACGTCTTGAAATGAAAAGCAACCTTGCTGAAAATCGTATTTAAAAATTGGATTTTAGCATTTTTAAAAGGCCTTAACTAGGGGTGTGGAAGCGGAAGCGATCGTTTTCATTGAAAGCGAAAGCGTGTCAGGGCGAGTCGAGGCACTTCTGACTTTTGACCTTAAGTCTTGATATGAGTTAAGTAATAGTTGTCATATTTAGTGCTTATCCTATTACACCCAATTACAAAATGGCAACTGTATTACTAAATGTAGTTACTTCCAATTTTCTCATTATGATGAAAACGAAGGTGTATTATCTCAGAATACTGGCATTCGAAATCAGAAAACCTCAGCATCATCTTATTAATGACAACTTTACACAATGCGGATTGGTGTGTCTTGAGGCAATTTCATTGTAGCATTCGCAAACACTCGCTTGGTCGTTTAGTATTTTTTACCATACACTTGTTGGGAAAATGTGACGTTCTTATGTCACAATTTCCTTAAGGCCAAAATTTTAAGTAAATTTGAAAAATATTTGACTTTATGGTTAGTCGAAAAAACGCATACAAGTCGGCTAGGGTTTACGACAGAGTTCGTGGAGACTGCGAAGTGTTAACGTCAGAACCTATAACCTGTAAAAAGGTGGAAAATAAAGAAAAAGGAGCTTGAAATAGGGCCCCGGGAGGTGTGTAGCCCATGTCCGGTCTCCAATAATTGGAAGCGGAAACAGTTGAGTGGAGGCGGAAGCGAATAAAAATCAATCGCTTCCGCAGCCCTGGCCTTAACTTACGCGCATATGCATCGATTGCGCTAAAATTTTTCCCATATGTCAATTTGATAGTCAAGATGAACTTGTAAAAATTTCAACTCATTTGTATTGTTCGTTCAAAACTTACAGCAAAATTCTCGTTATTTTTGAGACACCCTTCGTGCCATCAATTTCTAACAGATGCTCAAGACCTCCATTTTTTGAAAAAGATGGAGTTCAAATTTTGAATTGCTATTTATAGCAACAAGATGACTGAGTTTACCACCATTGATCGCATAAGCTGCATAAAAGCTTGTGAACTGTCATTGAGCTGCTTCCTCTTTTCTTCAGTTTCTCCTGGAATAGGCGGTCAGGTTCATCCGTCAAGTCTGCGCGGTTCCACAATGTCGTGGTCTGGTCGAGCAAATGCTGTCGGTCCTTCACCGAGTGTAAGCGCCGGAGGACCAGTAGCAACTGCAACTGGTCAGCCTTTTTGGAGTGGTCAAGCCGTTACGCAGGCGAATGGACCCGAGAACGGCGCAGCTGCATCAGCTGCTGCGGCAGTCGCAGCTTCTCAGGTGTCATCAGGCGCTGTTACTGCAGTTTCTCAAACTTCAACCGCAACGGTGAACAGTACTGTCCAGAATTTACCACCCCTGACACAACAGCATCATCCAGAATTCTGGTGCACCATCTCCTATTACGAGTTGGATATGCAGGTAATGTATACTCAGAAATAAATGCAATAATTTTCGACTCGGATTAAGAAAATTTAGCAATTAATTCATGTAGATATACGGGTATTCATTGATGCAAATGATGTGGAGCGGAACTGAAAAAAAAGCTAGAGCGGAAACACATGGGGATGGTGTCAAACATATACGTAATTCAAATTGAAATCATTCGTAGTGATATTGCCTTTTTATATCAAAGTTTGAGGGAAGAAGACGAGCCTATTCACCAAAAAGTGTCCCTCAACAGTATATTAAAGGAAGCAGAAAATCGAAGAAAGCAAGTAGGGATGATAAAGGAATATAACTAAATAACTAAGCAATTTCGTGTGCCCCGCATGTGCGAGAGGAAGTGAGCAAGGAAATGATGATGATAATGGTGGACAATCGGCGGAGCCGTTTTGCAAGATGTAGATCAGGTTTGTTACTTGGGTGATGTGTTGGACTGTGAAGCAGGAGTGGAAAGGACGGTGAGGGCGAGAGTGGTAACAGCTTGGAATAGATGGAGAGAGATCACCAGCGTTTTGGAAATAAGTGTTGATGTAGCCAGTAGGTGAAATTGGATGAGGTGGGCGTGAGATCAGTTTTGTTGTATGGTTTGGAGACGTGGCCACTAAGACAGGATGGTGAATATGCTATGAAGCTGCGACAGAAGAATGCTGAGAGCTATCGCAGGAGTGAGATGGCAGGATGGAGAGGCAAGTGAGCAGAGAAGTGTCGTACAGTGGACCTAGCTGGGAAGATGAGGCAGAGAATACTCCGGTGGTTCGGCCATGTTAGCAGAATGGAAGAAGGTTGCCTGGAGAAGGTGTGTGGAAGAAGATATGGCAAAGCTGGAAATCAAGGAAGAGCTAGCTCAAAACAGAAGCAGTTTGATAAGAGCCATTGTTGCACGTCTGACACCAAAACAAAAGGAAAATAAGGACGCTAAACGATTATGATGATGAACTAAGCCATTGGGTAACAGAATAGTAAAAGGATATGCAACTCATAACCGTCATAACCGTATAACTAGGTACGATAATAACAGAAGCAATGAAAATAAATGCTAGAGAAGTGAGAAGACAAATATGGGGATGTAAAATGAATATAGCTAAGTAAAAACTGATAACTGCATAACTCCTTGGGATGAAAGTGTAAACATATAGAAATGCAGTATTTCCAACAACGATAACATAATAGAAATACATAACACAAGGGACTCATCAAATTATCAACTCTCCATAGAGCTTAGTGGAAGATAATTGACGGATCTCATGAATGCTACAGCATTGAATCTGACAGATGTTGGGAAATGCCTCCAAAGAAAGCCCATTCCGCCACCTTGCTGTCCTATGAAAGAATAATCTCATAAAATGTTCTGTGCTACGAGGATTAGTGACAATATATGGATTTGCGTAGTCACTTCTTTTATCATCATTGCTAATTGAATACTGGGGTCGAAGCCCCATATGTATATAGGTACAACCATCAAGAAGAAGTCAGTTTGAGTAGAGCAGAACACACCGAACTTGCAAGATACAGGACGGGACATTGTCTTCTTCTCAAGAAGCATCGCCATCGTATCGGTTTAACAGAGAAGGCAATCTGCGATGAATGCGGCGAAGAGGAGGAAGGCCTGGAGCACAACCTCATCAGGTACTCAAGATGGGATATACAACGTTATGCCAGTTTTCATGCCATCCACCCGGACCCCATCCAGTTACTGAATTCCAGTCCAGCAATGCATTTACGTATTAAAGCAACACGTTGCTATCGACCGACCTAAGAAGGCGCATGACGCCGAATGCCTGTCATTTTTTTCAATTTTTTTGAACACCAAACTTTTGTTCTGAAATGGACAAAATGAACTGTCAGGCATTAAAGTATGCATTTGATCGACTAAGAAACTAAATAAAGTAAACCTGATGCTTTGGCTCATATTTCGACATCATACTTTTTTCTCGGCTACCTCTGCGAGGGCTGTGACTGAGGTCAGTGCTGCATTTCAAATAGGTTGCCTCTGTAGTCCACCGGTCTGTTAATGTTCGGTATGTAGAATTACGATACTGAGAAGATGATTCATGTTACTTCATACTACTGACATTTCCGACATAGTAGTGCCTTTCATTTGATTAAGCCGAAGGAGCACGTATTGCTGCGTGCCAAAAAATCCAATTGATAAATCGATGACATATTGCAGTAGTTAAATGACGAGCAGCGCTTGTGAAAGAAAACTCCGTGAAAATGCAGTTACTGTACTATGGGAAGTCAGCTCCTACTTCAAATGAAACTTTGAAATGGATGCTTGTTGCGAGAAGTGGGCATTGCCAATTTACTGGAGGGCGGAGCGCAAAAAATTTCACTTTGCCTTTGAAACCAACAACCCTCCACGAAAACGCCACACTCGGTCATGGAAAGATAGTTTTTCTTACCGTCGGCCGAAAAGTAAATTAGTAAATTAGCCACGTGTTCCTGCATGAGTTTTACGATCGTAGCACGTGAAAATTGACACAAAGTAGAGATGTCACCCTCTTGATTGTTTGTACATGTACAAATGTGCATGAATAACTTGATGTCTTGACAAGAAGTGAAGTTTCTGGGATGTATCAAATATTCTGTACTGACGACCTTGTCGCGCATGCTTGGGGTATTCACTTAATGATTAACTTTTATATAATAACATGCATATAAATGGTCAGGTGTAAGGAGAGAGTATGCATTGATGGCATCCTACAAACAGCGTGCCTCAACTATGACTTCGAAATTCTCAGCCACTCACAATTCTTTCTAAAGCTTGATCCCACTACTTCAAAGTATTTCAAGTACTTTGAGACGTTTAAAGTAAATCGGGAGAACCGTGTGCAAGTGCCAGAGCTTTCCAAAATGACCCACCAAAATGCCTCCGAAAAATACAATAATTGAAAAATCGATGACATGAAAACTCAAGAGATGACATGTGCACCTACCGTGTACAATTCTTCAAAGATCTGGTTTCCACATCTCATAGAAGTATTTTTGAAAACCCACATAAATGGGAGAGCCATTTTCAAAATGTTCGTCGGAGAATATAATGGGAAATTTTAAAGAAAAATCAGTGATATTAAAGGCTCTCAACCACATGAGATTCTTTCATAAATCGATTCTCCATCTACTTATTCTCCGACGCTTTTAGAAAAATCAGTGGAACCGTTTGTAAGCAGTAAATTTTTTTAAAATGGCCGATAAAAAGCACCTAAGGTTCATTATTTTAAAAAATCGATGACAATAAAAGTTTTCTACCATTAAAATACTGACATGTGTTTCGAGGATAGACCTTCGAAGGAATTTCTGTTTGATATAAAGCTTGAAAACAAAGACTGGTGTTTATGGCGATGAATTTGAAAAACTGCTCCACTGATTTTTCTTGAACTTCATAGACTATTCAGACGAACTGAGAGAATGGATTTATGAAAGAATCTTGGCTGAGAGTTTTTGATATCACTGAGTTTTCTTAGAAATTACCTGTTATGTTCTCCGACGGCCATTTTGAAGAGTACTTTTATACAAGAACCATATTTAGGCGAGTCGGACCATCTGTGCAAAACTGCTCTTAAAACTTGATTGAGGTATAAGAACTAGTCCTTGAAAGAATTGCAAGTTGTAGAGGACTATAAATTCTATCAATTTTTTCAAATGAATTTTTTGTGTTTTTTCGACGGCCCTTTTGAAAAAGGCTCTCCCATTTACACGCGTTTTCAAAAATGCTTCTATGATCTATGAAATCGAGATTTTGAGTGCGGTAGGTGAGTCTTCATGTCATCGATTTTTCAATTAATGTTCTTTTTGGTGGTATTTTGGCGGTCATTTTGAAAAAAAAGCTCTGGCACTTGCAGACGGTTCTCACGATTTATTTTAAACGTCTCAAAGCACTTGAAATAGTAGTGGGATCAAGCTTTAGAAAGAATTGTGAGTGGCTGAGAATTTCGAACTAAATGATAGTTTAGACACGCCGTGAGTAGGGTGCAGGAGAGACGTTGCGCATTGACCACAGGGACTGTGTTAACGCGAAGACAGACCGAAAGAAGAAAAAGCACGAGTATAACAACTTGAGAAAGAAGAGACAGGTGAAGATATAGTCTTCGGCATATATATAGGAAACATAACGGGAGGGGGTAGAGGGATGCCTGTAAAGAAGGGGCGGTGGCGGAGAAGAGAGAGAGAAAAGCGGAAAAAGAATGGTTATCTTTCGTGTTACTATGGCTTCTGTCGCGATTCCTCACATGTCCGTTCTTGCTAAGTATGGTTTATCATAGAAGCAACGTGATCAACAGATAAGTCTGCATATTAAATATGGTTGGACGATCGTGGCATATATTCGTACTCAATTATTGTCACTCGATTACTGACTCGACAAGTTCATGGATTATTCTTTGCGAAAGGACATTCGGCATCATGGAACGAATAATCTTCCCTCGGTTGTCTCGCTGTGTGGTTGTACGTCGCTCCGGCTTTAAAAGTGATACCGGTTTTTTTGCTTTAAAAGTACCAACTACATACAAAGACGTGTAATGATTTTCATTGATTCCGAAATATACATATTTCTTTCTTTCTATAGTTTTATTGTCAATAATAACATCTCAGTCAGATCTCTGTTCAGTTATGAATAGTCCGGAGCGCGGACGCAACCATGAAATCTCCGAAATCGGATCGCGGAGCACACTTTGGTCAGCCGAACTGGAGCACTCTCGTGTTGTATAACCACAAACCATGGTGACGACACAAAATGTAATTGCATCCGTAAAAAATGACACACAACAGATGAAATGTTGTGTAGCACCATCTGGTTGATACCTATCATGATGATGTTTTGAAATGTTCCGTTTTTTCTGTTGTCCCTGCTACCATCCAAATGTAGGTGTCTCAGATATCATGGAAATGATTATATCCACTTCTGTTTTCAGGTGGGTGAAGCTTTTAAAGTTCCGAGCTCATATCCACAGGTGACTGTCGATGGTTACACAGATCCCTCGAATGTTGCTCGTTTTTGTCTCGGTCAACTCTCCAATGTCCATCGGAACGATGCGTCAGAAAAAGCTCGACTTCACATAGGAAAAGGAATTCAATTGGACAATTGTGGTGAAGGCGATGTTTGGATAAGATGTTTATCTGATCATTCTGTCTTCGTTCAAAGTTATTACTTGGATCGTGAAGCTGGAAGAATGCCTGGCGACGCCGTACATAAAATATATCCAGGAGCATACATCAAGGTAATACAATTTTTGTGTGATATAAAGATTGACGTCCGTGCTGAGTACGTTTAGAGGTGATCGTAATTAAATTCATTTTCAAAGTATCATAGTACTTTCATGGCAAACTTTACAGACGCATTCGCTTCAAGACATGACTGAATTTATCTGTCAGGAACTTAATGCTTCATGTCTCATTAAATGCACACACAGGTCAACAAGAATATGCTGTTAATGTTTCCGCTACGGTAGGGACAATTTGCCTCTCACCGGTTCAATACAGATAAGAATGTGCCCTTTCACTTTTATTGGAAATCCTATTATAGCATTATATTATTCCAAGGAGATGCCTGGTGTGCCCTCCGTGTTGAAAAAGTGAAAGCATTATTGGATCAATTTTTATTTTGATTGACTATGATATTAGAGATCAGGTAAGCAGCTCGAGGAAGATCTTGAAGGACATGACTGAAACTCTAGTTATACTTGCATTTTTGTTTCTCAAACTGTGTTCCAAGTTCTCAGACCAAGTTCCAATTGTATTATTATTCTTCATCCTTATGTAAGCTAATTCATAATTACTGTAAATTAAAGAAATGGGATCGACTGGTAAAGAAAAGGAAAGTAGATATCTTACTAGTAGTAATGTAAGTACATCTGTGTTGGTGTTCTCGATCAATGACATTTTGGAATTCCATGTCCTAAGGACCTAAGTAGAATCATTATATAGAGAGAACTTTTATAAGAAAGCGGATCATAGATAAAGTCCTTTTTATTATATGTTAATCTTATATGATAATAATGCTTCATGCTTTAATTTAGTCGTCACTTAGTTATATTTATTGCTCTATTTTCAGATATTTGATATTCGTCAATGTCACTCGCAGATGAAACATCAAGCTCATACCGCCCAGGCGGCTGCTGCCGCACAAGCGGCTGCTGTGGCGGGCAGTATTCCTGGTCCAAACTCTGTCGGCGGAATTGCACCTGCGATTAGCTTGCACAATGCGGCGGGCATCGGTGTCGATGATTTGCGTCGTTTGTGCATTCTACGGCTGAGTTTTGTCAAGGGTTGGGGCCCCGACTACCCTCGCCATAGTATCAAAGAGACGCCATGTTGGATAGAAATTCAATTGCATCGGTAAGGAACATATTTCGGATTTGCTATGCCTATAACGGTTCTGATTATTGTGCATTCACGCATTCGGGGGCCGTGTTCATATCTCATGCCTTTTGTATTCTCATTCCTGTATTTAAATCAGTAATCTCTAATCTCTAGTCATAGTCACTGGTACCTTAAACACCTATTTAGTTTTTAGGAAGGATGTTTAAGCTAAGGGAAACTTTTTTCTTGGATAGAATAATTTTATTGAGTCACTGACGCCAACAGCCACTTTTGTACACTCTTATCAAGGATCGCAATCCTGGGATTGCTTCCATTCTAAATTTTCGGGATTAGATCTCGGGATTTCGAAATTCAAATACTTATCGCCAATGTATGTTAATATTGTGAGATGATGGTGCGTGCAATTTGGTTTTTATCCTTTTCACTATCCATCTCAAAGGCAAATATATTTTATTAAGCTTTTTAATATTTTATCATAGATGCTTTCAAGTAGAAAGTGGAGATACAAACCCATAAAGTTGCGAAGTGCACTTCGCTCAGCTGCTGTCTCCTTTTATTTTTGTGCTTGGGGAATCTTTCAGGCAGTTGATTGTACCGACATTCATTATGTGGTTAGCTGCTAGGTCGATCAGTACAGACAATTTTTTTGACGCTGTGACTTCAACTTTGCAACTTGCGGCAAGTTTTCGGTCTGCCCCTCTTTCGAACACATTATTGAGGAAAAGTTTTCAACGACAGATACTGTAATAGGAGAGAGAACATCATGTCGAGTATTAATCACTTTGTGTGCTATCCAATCTAAAAGTGATGGAAGTGAAGGAGCTTTCAGTATTGCAGGCGCTATTCACACCAAGTAAGAAGTAGAAAACGACAGACATGAAGTATTTTCGTGTTTTTTTAAATGGTTATTTATTCAGGAAACGTGGTGAAGGAAGTATACTCCAAACATAGAGTAAGAAATTGTTGAAATAAATGAACCTTGTTTATACTTGGAAGCACATTAGGTAAGGACCCTTTCTTCCATGTGGCCGAGTTGTTATTCATCACACCCTCATTCTTTTTGTGCTGAGTGTTTGGCAAGAATGTACAGTGTACCTATTTTAAAAGTCCTAGGTTCGACCCGACCAAGGTTTGAACAAATGTCTCCCGGACGCAGAGCGACCACTCTACCACAAGGTCACAGCGCCGGTGGCCTTACATCAAGTATTCTCTTCAGTTTAATTTTTCACCTTTTTGATGCATGCATGTAAGTGGTGATTGCTGACGTCAAATGGGTTACTGACACAGTGTATAAGGTATAGTGTATCATACTTTATGCATTTCTTGCTCATTAACATGTTCGATTTTATAAGATATTGCATATTAACATGTGAAATATCTTACAACAAAAGAAGTTGATCGTGCGAAGATAAATATAGGAATTTGTTGGAAGATATCCGAGGGCGCGAAGCCCAACGACAGATAGCTATAATTTCTATTCATGCCTGAACTACCATGGATGAAAAAACACTTGTGACGTGGTCCATAGATATCGATGTACGAGTAATAACATTGAAATGATCATGTTTAAGATAGATATACGAAAACGGAGGGCATACATGGGAAGCTGCAGCTACATTGAAAATCCATTTAAATTGGCGGACATGAACTGGAAATTTCCGATTTATGCCCGGCAACCTTGATAGAATGCTATGATGTGACGGCATGAATGATCATTTATGTTATATCTCTCAGTATACCACATGGATATGAATCGCAATATGATAAAAGTCACATGCTCTGTCATGCTACGAGTCTATTTCGAAATGATATGTGCAAAAAGTGAAATTTTTCTCGGCCCCAATGTAACCATTTTTCTTGAGAAGGCCCAGAGGCCGAGTTCTCCGCGCACCCAGTTCCATTAGAAAGTTTGAGGGAAGAACTTCGGATGCAACTTTAATTCGGTTGCCTTTTTTCTGTGTATTAAGGTGCTTTCTCTATAAAACATATTTCCGTGAAACCAACTCCTATTTCATCAACAGAGATGGCATTTACTTTGACAGTTAGTCTGCTGATGACATTTTTTTTTTACGGATTTTACGTCACTTTTTACCCCTACTGGGGTCTTGGACGGTGCTGACTTAAGTCAGACTTTGTTTGGAGCGTTGTGGTGCTTTGTAGTCCGGATGCCCTTCCTGCCGACTTCCAATGACACTTTCCCGGTTCGACCTCTGGACCATGAGATCGCTAGTCCAAGTACGCAACCACTGTGCCACGGACACGGACACATATCTTTATTAATTTATGTATATTTGTCACATGCTTCACAGTGGAACATGTCTTTCGGTTTCACTTTTTTAGACAGAAAGAGGCCTATCAAGGGATGAGCATAAGAAGAGGCACTAATAAATGCTGGCATAGAGCAGTTGCAGAAATAGAACATGAAGATGAAAGGACTGGAGATGGCATCAAGTCAAGATAATCTTGATAAAATTGTCTCCGGGAAAGCCTCGAAATAATTTTTTTACAGATGTGCTCTCAGCATTTAATTTCAGTCATGCTTTACCTAAAATTATTGCAGCTCGTCGGTTCGGCTCGGCCTAGCGGCCGGTTTGGCTGAAATATTTCCATAATACATTGGCCGGCTGGTTTGGACGGGCCGGGTGCATTCTAGTCTCAACATTAATTTCGCCCCACTTTCAAAGTCCACTTATTAATATCAATTAATCTTAAGAATGCATCAATCCTACTTTACTTGAAATATTATCTACAAAAATGCCCATGTACTTGTAATATCTGCTCCATTCCATTCCAGACCTTTGCAGCTGTTGGATGAGGTGCTGCATCAGATGCCGATGAATGAATTGCAACCAACACGTCATTTTTTCTCATACTTGAATCAGCCTCCAAGGTCATGATTAAATCATCCATGCTTTGAATGTCACCTCAGCGTCGATTCATCCGTTCTGCTCAGGAAGACAAAGTCAGAGAAGAAACTTGTGTAATCGGTGGCAGCTGCCTTCTCATCCGTTCGCTTTTCCGAAGGTTCCACAGCGCCACCATTACATGCGGTCGTAATTAACTGATCAGTCAAACTGAGACGTCCCACGATTCACAAGGAGCTCTAATACCAGTGAATCTTGTATCATAAGTGTTATCCTGTGCTATTCGGATTTTGCGTCTCCTCATTGTAGTATTTTCCCGATTTATTTTGTGGTGACGTCTCGAACCTGCTTCATGTTGTAAATATCTGGATTGCGGGATATCAATGATTACGACATCTTGTTCAAAATGCGATCATGAATTATCGTTGAACAATCATTGCATTTCATTTTGTCTTTCTGATTATTTGTAATTTCCATTTTACTAATTTGAGAATCATCATTTGATACTTTCTACTCAGTTATTAGATAACGACGTTTTACTTAATTGAAGCAAATTTTTCATAAAATGTGATACCTTACTTCACGTAGAGCACTCTTGTTACTTCTTTTAGGCAATGACAAAAAACTAGGTGCAGATTTGTTCTCAAGTTTCTTAAAATTTCATATAAGTAAATCATGTTCCGTCAAAACAGAACAAATCTTATACTCGTACATGAAAAACTAAATGACACGTTAAATACTCAATGCAGCTGTATTAGTTATAGAAGGTTGGAATCGAATTTGGAGATTAAACAACATTTTTAATGCGGGTATTTATTATTTGGACGAGAAACTCTCGCTGAAATGTCAATTTCCGTCATCGTTCTTGGCAGCCTATTTTTGAATTTTGGCCTTAAACTTTGATCCAACGGCAGGTGTCCTTCATGTTTGGTATATAAATTATTTAAGTCTTGACTATCACTGATGAATAATGTATACCTAAGAACTGAAACAGAGTCGTAGAAATTCGTAGGTTATGGGTGCTTAATAGAAGTGTCCTAAGATTTTCAGACATCAGTTTTGGTTTCTGAGTGAGAACATACTAAAATAATTGACATTGATATAATCTTTTGCACTCTAAGCGCGATGGCAAAGCTACCAGTGGTTATACTTTTACAGTCAAGAAAAGCGGAAAACTTTTGGAAAATGGATTTCCTTCCATATATGGCCTACACTATTCTCGATGTAAATTAGGTCTTTGAACATCTTAAAGTATGCATGAATTTTCTTTGCTTTTGTAGCGCGGCCTTCGCTAGTTCTAACCTAAATAATAACCTCTGTAAAAAAGCAACTTAGGGGTGAAACTTCTATATATTATAACTGTTTTGACATGTGCATATATTGTTAATGTTTATATTAAGGACATGCAATCCATTTCACGAAGCCTTATTTCTCGCAATCAAATTAGGTAAATAAATTGATTAAACTTATGTAAAAAAGTTATTAATTTTTATAAATTATTTTGAACAGAGCATGTTGTTTAAATACAATTTATTGTGTATTCCGTTTTCTCATCCATCAACTAACTTGTTCTCAACAATTTTCTTGGTATTCGAAACCGACTTAAATACGCCTGATCTCTTACATAAACAAATGAGGGATGCAATTATTTGGTATTGAAATTAAATATGGTGGACGATGTGTAGTTCTACATATCTTGTCCATGTTTAAATTGTCACAGTTATGGAAATTGTCTTGACGGTAATGGAGGCAGAGATCAGACGCATTATTGATTATGTATGTAAATGATCCATATGCTGTAGACGTATTTGTTCTCAAATAATACATTCGCTAGTATACGACAGATGCAGTTTTTTATCATTTCTTAATGTCAAGAGTGTCGTTGTTCTTCATTCGACTGAGATATGGAACCGCAGGAACACCTGAGCTATTAAACAAAATGGCCTAAGACATGTTATGGTGCTACTATCTGGAGAGATATCATGCGATAGATTTATTGTCAGGATGAGCTAGATAGACAATCTGCGTTTGAGTTTGATGACACTGATCCCTTGAATGGGTCGATTTTGTTTTCAAATCACCAAAATTTGTATGAAGTTCAGGCAGACACTTCAATTGCAAGTAACCTGCATTAAGTGCATTTTGGTTTACTATGCATCAGTGCATTCCTGGCTCACTTGACATTTTTTTTCATTTCGCCGTTAATTTTGAATTTGCGGTAAGCCGTTTTAAGTTCACTAAAAAAAATCAATTCGTTCACTTTATGAGACGACCTTTTTCCTCGGAGGCACAGTGCCGCACACACCTGGTAATAATGTGCTTATTGAATTGTAAACAGATGTGGTCGCTTTTATCGACATATCATTGACATTCTATCAGGGATGCGGAGTCCTATCAAACCCTGGAGTCGGTCGAGTCCGCATCCTATCTACATTCTGTAAATTTCAGACATGCTTGAATAGTTGAATTCTAAGTTGAAAAATGACAATTAACAGACCAGGATAGATAACTTTCATCCGATATCAGGAATCATCAGACAGCATATCAGGCATGCATGGAGTAGGCCTATGAATCAGGGAAATGTGCGCAGTGAGTAATAATTTGATTAGTTTGAATCTCCAAGCATGTTCTCATTTTCAACTAAGGATGCAGTTTCAAAAAGCATATAATGCCAATGATGACTGGTAGAGATTTTAGCAGGGACATCTATGATTAATATATCTAAGGGACTCTCAGCTCCCATGACCTGGAGATCTGATTGTGTCTCACTGGGGCAAGGCTTTTGCACAATTTCAGAATGGTTGAACAGCGTGCACAAACGAAATGTCCATTGCATTCCGCTCACACCTGCGGCAAGGAAAAGCGCACACCCCGTTTATCCGTCTAATATGATCACACATAGGTCGGAACAATCGTCAACGTAGTTATAGAAATGTCACCACATTTAAAGGTTGCAAGAAAATGATTATTATCCGAACATTTTCTCGCTATAAAATAAATTGAGTGTAGGACATATCATTGAGCGTGTTCATATTTTGCAATAAATGTGCAATCAAAATTGTAAAGCTATATGTAATTCTATTAGTAGGCCCGACGCAAATAATTCGAATTTGGCATACTGAGCCTATTTTGTAGGCTACAATTTGATAAATTTGATAGTTGAATTAGGAAGAATCAAAACAGCATCTTCTCATGAAATCACATTTCTTTTTTTAAATGAGCATGTATTCTGACATTGCACTATGACCATCAGCAAAGTTACAAAAATGAAAAATACAAAATTAGGACTATATACCTAAAACTCAAAAGTCAATGAGGAGTGATCAAAAAGCAAATAAATTAATCACATTGCTGAATATGATGCATTCGAAACAAAAGAGCTGCAACTATCTCATATGGCAGAAACACATTAAGTAAAACAATATACTGTGGTAAAGATCTATCAGTCAATTTGTATTATGTCTAAAAAGGCATTCAATTCCGTTAAGGTGTCTTTTAAGAGCTCTTGCAGTTATACCATTGAATACAAGTAACAAATATTTTCAATTATAGGGAGTACATAATGGGGTGAATTTACAATGACCGTTTCAGTATAATATACAGCGAGAAATGAATGAAATCTTATTCAGAACACAATAATAGACAAATATTTTAAAACATCATTTTCATAAAATATGAGCAGTCATTATCCTCTGTTTTCAATAGCAAAAATAAATAATTCATACGCATGGAACGGCAGAAAACTGAAATAGGGACATTCGAAATGGTCAAATATGAAACAAAAATGTACAAGTCAATGTATTATGAACATACAGTTGTAATAAAAATACGGCTAAGGTTTTCACCTACGCATATCTGATCGTGATAAACTATTTACAACAAATTCGCCCAAGTTAAAAAAGGCTAAATTCTATCGAAAAGTCTACTCAAAACAGTCGAAGTTTCCTAATATAATTGAGAAAGATCAGTGGTAAAGACTTAAAAATGTAATCAGACAATCAGACCTACTATGATACTAAACATTTATGCTATAGTACTTAATAAAAATGGTTATGTTCTTTGAGTTTATTTCAGTAGCGGCAACATTCACATTTATCTGATCCATTCAATATGATAAACAAAAGCCGCTGTAGATTAGCCAAATTCTTTTGAATTTATGTTCTAGTTTCGTCTCAACGAATCTACTGGCTTTTCGGTGAGAGTAGTTGCAAGAAAAAGTATTTATTGATAGATCAGAAAAATAAAGCATAGTTAGGTTAATGCAAGCATCATTTTAGAATTGATATTTTTACAAAAGTTAAGCCCTATTACCAAGTTAGGGATCTGAAAACTTGCCTAACATTGATAGACAATAGAATGTAAGCCTGAAGCACCAAAATAACGATTCGAAAAGCATTGGTTTCGTAAAATGATTCAACAGGGATCGGGATTAATTTGAAGATTTTTGCACAATTTTGGTCTGAGGCAAAATACACAGCTATCCATCCAGCAGCAATCGAATTCAACAACAATAATCACACAAAACATTGCATTCTTTGTAGCGGAAGGTGTTCGAAAGCAAGTTTCGCACACGTGCCAAGAAATGAAAGACACAGAAAATTTCGGCGCAAAGGGAATGAGTTAAAAACGTTTTGTGTCAGCGTTTATAATCCACATTTGTGTAAGCCGACACTACGTTAGGCGAAAGAAACCCATATATCCAAAAAAACAAAAATCGCTACAGCCCCGTCGACATTTTTCATATTGATCAATGAATTCTACGTTGTGCATTTTTTTAGAATTAGAAGTCCATATACTGATCTGAAATCTCGAAGGAATTGAAGTTTTTAAATAACTGACAGAGTGGAGTGTCCTTCACCGATCAGAAATAGCACAGAAAGATGAAATAAGATTTCTTAAAGCCAACTGGTCCTGACTGACGCTGCAACCTTCAAATGCCTTTCTCTTTCCGCAAAACACGTGGAACAAAGATGCTCATTTAAAACATCAGCTTTCCTACTACAATCGGCGGTTTTGCACGTCCCCAGCGCCTGATAACATCGAGAGCAGAACCCTAGTTGGCCCGCCTGACCATAGAATGAGCAATTTTCACTTCTGCAGAGCTCTCCGGCTGATTTCGCGACATCATTCGAGGATTTATCTTCACCATTACTCAGCCTTTCTGCCTCTTTCTGTTGAGCTCTGTAGCACACGGAACAAAGAAAATTAGTCTCAGCACCAACAGAAAACATGCTGCAACCGGAACTAGCACAGGCCATCATCCCCGACATTGATAACCGTCTTGCTTCGACACGAGCGACAATCTCTTGGCTTCGTCGTCGGTGCAAGACAGAGAGTGCAGCAAATCGATCTTTAGCGTTTGTCAGATAATTTTCTAGCATCTCAGAGTAGCGCGGTGGAAGTTTTTGACCGATAAGTGCACACATCACACCGCCATTTGAGTTGGGACTTATGTTTGAGACGGTTGTATTATTGGTCCAATCATTCGATGGTCGACGTGTAGACTGGGTTGTACAGCCCGCTTTCCTCTTCACAGAGAACGTTTTCTTCAATTGTCGCCCGATCGCTCGACCTAGGGAACCGGACTGCAAAATAAAAAGAATAATTAGTCGAAAATGTTTCAAATGCTACACAGAACAGTCAATGTGAGAAAACTCGAAATAAGTCAATGAACTTGCTTGATGGATATAAGCTGGGATGGACTACGCTACCCGTACTTCAATTTTTGAAAGTGGAGGTCGAGGCATTGACGATGAACACAAAATCATCTATTTAAGATTGCGGCTAAGCAACGCAGTGATGTTCATAAACTGGATATGCAAATATATTAAACTGGATATAAACAATATTAAAGAAAATCGTTCTCATTTTTCTCGAGAGATCCATTACTTTTTTGTATATGCAGGTAATATCTTAGATTTCCAAGCGGGTGTAAGGCAGGGAAGCCTTTATGGAATTTGTCATCCTTTTCATTGATGTAAATGAGTCATTGTGTCTGTTGTTCAGACCCTAGCAAGAATAAGCTAGTCTAATGAGACGGGACTTTTGCATTTGCACCAGTGATCGTCCGGGATTGAAAAAATATCGGGATCCCGATCAGGATTGGGAAAATTACCGGGCAATGATGTCGTGCTATTGGCATGAAATTATTTTAGTAGTGGTTGAGCATTTCACAGAGCAGAATGCTCGAAAGCGTTTCACTTTTAATGATATAGATCGATGTGCTAGAAATAATTTTTATTGAGTGCTTCATAATCCTACATCACTTCTGCCGGGTAAAAGTAAGGGCGCTAGTTGGTAGCTATACCAAGGTTGGACCTTGGGCTTTGAGTCGACATTGGGTAAGTGATTCAAAACTTGGGTTTTCTATGAATGCTGAATATATACAGATCAAGTTACAAAAATTAATATTTTGATTTGAATCTTAGGAGAGCTACAGGATAAGAGCATAAAGTTCTGATATTTTATCAAATTTCCACTGGATTCACAGAATATTTCACAAATGAAAAATTTGTGATTATTAGCTGTTTCATTCTGGGCTTGACAAAACAGCGCATTGAAAGTTCATACATATGGCATCTATTGTGAGCTTACATGTAATTTGTTGCATTTGTGCATATTTAATTTTTATATATTCCGTATATTTTACATCGCAGTTATCTTCGCACCCTTAACTTTCTGCGATAGCCGACATTCATCCAAAAATAAATTCATTCCGATTTCGCATTCTAAATACGTCCAACCATGAACTTACAACGCAGCTATAATATTTATCCAGTTTGTTTATAATTCTGAATGATAAAATGAAAACAATTGCTTAGCTATGAGCAATGGGTAACTCAATCATAATTAAATCAAAGATCTTCAATTAGTCAGTACATCAGTGTAGGTTAAATTAAAAGAAAACTTTATGACGTAATACATGCACTTAGGCTACTAATTACAATTATTGCAACAATAAATAGTTTCCCACTAATAGTACACTTCTCATGGGCCCAATAGGAATTCTGGCCCATAGAAGAATCTTTATGTCAGCACAAAATACCAAAAATGCACTTCGTCTACTTGATTTCATTCCTTTATTTAAACATGGACTTCGGTTTTGGGCTTTGACCACAAGTTTTGGCCCAAAACTTGCATTGGGTATACCCAATACAAGTTTTTGCCCAACCTTGGCTATGCCACCTTTCAATATTATGATTGTGAACCACCCTATACGAGGGGCGTTCAATAAGTTCGTAGAATGAAATGCTTAGAGATGATGAATTTAGTTCTAATTTCGTGTGTTAGTTGATCTATGTTAATTATGTTCACAGTCATAACACTGTTCACTTTGCTTTGTCCGTTCAGCTATAAGAAGACTGCAAACTCATTGAATCAATGTAGAAAATGGAATCGTCACTGATTGAACACAGAGCCGTCATCAAATTCCTTGTCAAAGAAGGTTCTTCGGCCAAAGAAATCACGGAACGGATGGCTAAGGTGTACCAGCAAGATGCTCCCAAATATTCCACGGTCGCCAAGTGGGCCGCAGAGTTCAAGCGAGGCCGTCAATCCTTGGAAGACGATCCAAGGTCGGGTCGACCATTGGAGGTGACGACACCGGAAGTCATCCGCCGTGTGGAGGACCTTGTGATGACTGATCGTCGTTTGAAAGTCAAAGAAGTTGCAGTAGAAGTTGGCATTTCAGAAGGGAGCGTTTTTACGATTCTTCACGATCATCTTCATCTCTCCAAGGTGTCTGCCAGATGGGTGCCTCGAAATCTTCAAGTGCAAGATCGACAGCAGCGGATGCAACTCAGCTCACAACTTCTGGAGCTTTACAGGAGGGATCCAGAAGACTTCCACCTGCGACTGGTGACTGGAGATGAAACCTGGGTGCACCACTGGGACCCTGAGAGCAAGATCTCCTCAATGCAGTGGAAGCACAGTGAATCGCCACCTCCAAGGAAGTTTCGGACTCAGTCTTCCGCAGGCAAGTTGATGGCATCAGTCTTCTGGGACTCGAAGGGTCTTCTGCTTATCGATTACTTGCCCAGAAGGTCTACCATCACTGGTGCGTACTACTCGGATCTGATGGTCAAGCTTCGTCAAGCAATCAAGGAGAAGAGGCGAGGATTGCTGACTCGTGGTATGCTCCTCCATGACAATGCGCTGGTGCACAAGAGCCGCGTGGCACAAGCCACAATCAATCAAATGGGCTTCGAACAGTTGGCTCACCCAGCCTACAGTCCCGATCTGGCCCCAAGCGACTTCCACCTGTTTCGCACCTTGAAGACCGACCTTCGGGGAAGGCGCTTTGGAGACGATGAGGAACTGAAATCCGCCGTGGATGAGTGGTTCAACCTCAAGCCACAAGACTTCTTCCATGCTGGAATTAGGGCACTTGAGCACCGATGGTCTAAGTTAGGGATGTGCCGATATATCGGCCGATTATCGGCAATGCCGATCATCGGCAGCTTTTGTAACATATCGGTTATCGGCCGATATCTAAAAAAATGCCGATAGTTTACCGATATTTCTGTCATTGAAAATTGCATTTTTAAATGGGTATTTTTTATCACATGTAGCGATTATCTAAAGTATCAAATGAAGGAAAAATCAAATAGTTTCAATAATGAATATACACAATACACATATTCAGATAAGCTATACAATCAAAAATAGATTGGACTTGCATTTTGACTGAATGTTTTCTAAGCATGCTCCGCTGTTCCTGCTAGCTGGATAGTGAAACTAAATGTAGACTCCAGAAGCTACAAGAATTCAAGTGAGTTTGCAAACCATTCAATTTGATCTCCTGTCTTTTTGCAATACAGATTCAGTACTGATATACTTACTTATTTGAATGGAGTTATATGAATGCATTGCGTCAATACCTGTATGTCATACTTTTAATGTCTCTTTCCACCAATGGTGCAAATATGGTGAATATATAATGTGGTGAATTTATAAAAAAAATGCAGTGAATACATGAAAAATAGAGTATCTCAACTTAAAACATTCACACGCATGGTTATGTATTGTGTGAAGAATCTATTGTCAAACGGGCGGATGCTAAATGGGTTAAATAATTAGGGACACTGTACACGCTATTGTAAATTGACTATGTTGCATGAACATCAATATCGGTAGTGCCGATATATCGGCCGATATTTGATTTTTTTGCCGATAAATTATCGGTATCGGTTATCGGTGAAATTTCTAATATCGGCACACCCCTAGTCTAAGTGCATTGAAGTTAGGGGAGACTATATTGAAAAGTAGTGATACTTTTGTTTTTATGAAATATATATTTGTATGCAATTCTACAAATTTTTTGAACGCCCCTCGTATTATTATTTCATTTGGTCGTCACACATTACTAGAGACAACGAAAGCGCTCGTGTGATACATGATCTTTTGAACATATGCTGTACATTTTCTTTTAATTATGAATTTGTTGGTGAGCATCTTTGTTTTCAAATTTGCAACTTAAACCCAATATCCCGTAACAGTCAAGTAACGCCCAATTTTGAAGTGTCCTTCTTGTCATAATTAACTTCCAAAGCTGCATTGCTAATTCATATCATCAATCATATCATTCAACAGTGGATTCAAAATTTGTTGCGCACGCATTTACTAGAAGATGAGCACGGATGAGAAAAGTGAATTTCATGAAATATCACTTAAAAGGGTTTGCAGATCGGCAAACTTCACGACTCGACATCAAAATGTACCTCACACAAAATTGAAAAAAACACTCGAACAATGCACACCTACATGTCGAGTACAAAAGCGAAACATCGGCGAGTTTGTGATTTAAGTCTAGACAGCGGAGGTGTATTAACAAAAAAATTCCAAGCTGTTACACAAAACTGCAATTTTCAAATGAAGAAATCTGCGCATTTTCGCAGTTAAATCGAAGAATGCGCAGTGCACAAGAGAAACAGCAAGACCGGCAGACGAGAAGCGAACGGGTTTCAGTCAAGGAGAGAAAGATGCAGTTAAGGTACTAATAGTCATCCATGAGCTGCGTCAGTAGTTATTACACTGGTCAATGCATGATGGAAAGGAATAGGCATAACAGTAAATGCTAACTCAATGCAATGCATCGAAATGACGCGACATACTTTTCAAACGAAAGTATTTGAATTGCATATGTCTGTACCACCAATGACAAGTCACGACTACGCTTAAGTTCAGAATCGCATTCATTGATTTTTGTGGATTTGACTGTATCAATGTTTGACCCACAGAATTAGATTCATCTGCGCGCGTCTTCGGTTTCCTAGGAAGGAAGAATATTGTATGTAACCTTAATATTGAAATGGCACATCCACAGAATTAGAAAACTTGCTCCTTCTCGAATGGATAATTCGTGTATCGCTTGCTATTGGAAATGGCAAACAATAAGCTGTCAGCAGAGCCAGTGAGAGATGCGTGCGTGCTGTGATATCACGCCGCACACACCAAAACACACATCGATGCCTGGCTTCGATTCAATGTATGCACTATACAGTGAGCAATGCCGAGGAGAGGATCATCAAGTGAACTAATTTTCGTACGCCTGCTACTTTCTTTAATAATGATCGGAAGGGCCAACATTATGGAGAAAACTTGTGGGCAATGATCTGAATTCTTCGAATCTGAAGAAATTTTGGCAATCGAAGCACTTTGCTGGAACTCACATTAATCCGCAAGCGACGCACGACTTTTTTTCCTATCTCTGTAAGGTATTAGGAATCCCTTTTTGCCCACCTAATAGGTTCCACAATGTGCCGTCCATTTCGTATTAATCACACTTCTAGCAAACCGAAGCAGATAAACAAAATATTTAATTCTGCGGTTTGACCTTAAACCTTTGACGACATAAGCAGACTATGAAGCTCTCGTTCTACTCTTTCTTCCAAACACGCCATTCATCGATTTTACCGCAGATATCAAACGAGCAAATAGATTTTTCTCTCTAATCATGAAAAGTGCATACCCGAAGAACGCTTTTGTAGCTTACTGTGCATCGATTTACAACAATAATGCTGCACGTTAGTAACCCGTACTAATCAAGTGATTCGTATAGTTCTGGTTCCCATTTTAAAAACATGAACGTTCATTATTATCATAGTATATGTTGCTTCTAATCAAATTTCATTCCGTGCATTAGAAAACATTATAAATTAAGTGATTTCTATTATTCTAGTTCATTTTGAAAGCTACAAAGATCTCTATTTGTGGATAAAGGCATCTATTTTAATAACCGGAGCTTTTTGCCTCTATAACGCCGTGCATGATTCTCCGGTGTTGGAGCGAAAAGCTCATGCCGAGAAGCCTCTAATAGAACAACAACTCAAACATACCACCACCCTGACATATGACTCCAAAAATAGACCGCCACAATCTATTTATCCATTGCTTTAGGAGTTTTAAGTAATAGGCAGCCTGTGAAGAACTTTGACTGCATGCAGGGCTTATTCGCTGCATATTCCTGCAAATACGCTTACCTTCATATTTCATGCATAACAAACAGTGACACGCTGTACTGGATTCTGGTTTGTGGGATATCTGCTTTCTTCACATCTCTACTGCACTGACCTGACGATAAGCAATGTCATATTGCCATGTTGCTTCTTTCATGGCATTTAGATCTAGCTTACAATGCAATGACGTTGCTCATGCCCTACTTCTCAATTTCCGGGTATACGCAAGTAAAAGTTAGTTGGTAAATTATATTGGTAGTAACTAAATGCCGGTGTCATCAAAATATTTGTTAGGATTGTTTTAATGAAATATTTTACTTCATGTTTAAAAGTGGCATCAATATTCGCTCACATTCTACATTTTTAACCTACTACTATTTTATTGCATTACTAGAAACGGTTGGTCTGAAATTATATGCAACAAATTGCAATTTAGTAAAAAAGATTTCCAATTCACATAAAGAGGAAGCACTGCCTTCGGTAGAGCAAAAACACTTTTTGTTTCTAGGGAAAATCTTAATCACACTCTGAAGTCGTAAGCTTAACACTTTGCAAGCGTGACCTTTTGTTCCTATTCAATCGAATAAACTAATGTCTCCCTCGCAAACGTAGATCAAAAGTCTTTCTAATCGAGGGCATGGTTACTTGAGCGACTCCCTGGATATCAGCAGATTAACAGATCTGTCTTTTAATTATCCTGAGATCAACTTTAACACCCCTAATCGCAAATCGCGGGTCTAAACGTAGTATTCACATTCTATAACATTCTGACTTAGAAAAAGTGTTAAAATTTGCCTCAAAACAAGTGTTTAAACTGCACTGCTCAACCTCCTACTTCGTTCGAACCCTAAAAGCATCGTCATTTATTATCCCCATCGTCACTGGCTGATCATGGAACACAGCCAAAAGTTCGCTACTTTCACTTCCCTCTCCTTCGTTTCCATACCCTATCTTCGTTGTTTCCTTCATGCATACTTACGTTTGTCATACAACCAGCACTCTCACAACAACCGTTATTCCCAGGGAACTGTTTTAGACATCCAAAGCTTGTTGCTTTCGGTGTGTCAGTGCGCGAGCGCATCACGTGACTGTAGGAACATGAGCGCACGAGATAGATTGCAGATGAAGAACAATCAGAGTCATCAGTTAAGACAAATAAACTACTTTAGAATTTCAGCGAAGTTTCCTACTGGGTTTCAAAGCACTTACTTTTCTTCAATCTTCTTCGTTTACGCAGAAATGACAGTTTTGCCATCCAGGATAATTCCTTGTTTTCTCTTCTACTCTCTAGCGACTAAAAAAGTCACTGCCCTCGAACAGGCAAATCTCAAGACTCTTCACGTAAGTTAGTGGAAGTGATTAATGATTAGAAGAATGAGATTATAGCATTATTATAATGGACTTTAATAAGAAGGACAAGACAAGCAGTGGCTGAATTCCTTAAACCGAATATCTAAAGTGGCCCGCGGACATTATTTGAATCGAAGATGTGAAAGTGACTCACTCCGACTTTGACCTTGAGGAGGTGCATCTAA
Source organism: Prostheceraeus crozeri (assembly GCA_907163375.1). Classification (NCBI taxonomy): domain Eukaryota; kingdom Metazoa; phylum Platyhelminthes; order Polycladida; family Euryleptidae; genus Prostheceraeus; species Prostheceraeus crozeri. The sequence continues at coordinate 342,912 of CAJQUW010005468.1, forward strand.
GGATGAGGGATCATTGCTAGAATTTTCAAAACCATTAATTAACAACTAAATGAGCAATATAATGGCACAAAGAACAAAAATTCACATTCGAATCATCCAACCATGCTCCTTTTGTAATGAATATATTTTCGTTTAAGTGCAAAATGGTCATCACCTGCGCGAGTTTATGCTAAGTCACATAGCATGTTTCTCTACGCAATAAAATAAACCACGCCTCAATGAACCTAGAAAGAGGGTATATTAATTAGATCTTGACTGCGGATGGAGGAATCCAACCACAAGATTTTGATAGGCCAACATTTTTTCAAATATTCTTGCTGAATTTCATTTGTATACTGCTACACTAATAAATATTTCGTATACTCGATTGGCATTAGCACGCGACTACCATTTATGGAGCCCATGCACGGTTTTTGAAAGCCGTATATATTTAGGTGACACATGTGCACGTACGTACATGTAACATAATCAATAATTGTAGCAAAATCAATTTTGTCTTCTGTGGCTTTCAAGCGGATAGTTTCACTGCACTTACAGACCGTTGTTTTTCGATGAAATAGGGTAATGTCGGTCAATTACCAAAAAAGTCAAATTACGGTTTAATTACACAAAGGAAAGCTACCATGATTTGCTATGGCCTATTCGCTCTTCAATGCTCACATGAATTGTAGAAAGTAAATTATGATTCCTTAATATTAAACATATTAGTAGCGTACAATATTACTGTGTGCATTTACATGTAAAATTTTGTTGTGTATTTCGATGCACGCACGGTGTAGCAGCAGCCCATATGTGTACTTAAAAGCATGGAGTAAATGAATATTATGCCTATAATTCTGCCCTTTAATATTGGTGGCCCGCGAGCCTTTCCGCGGGCCACTCCTTGTGGTCCGCTATCCTAACTCGGTTGCCCACTACTGTGCTAAATGATCTGGTAAACCCACAGAATAAAATATTTTTGTTTATGAAAGCTTCGGTTTGACCGAAGCGCGCGCAGATGAATCTAATTCTGTGAGTAGACCAAAGTACAGTTTTAAAGTAGTGAAACACTCACTTGAAAAAAAGTTTTGAAGTGCGCAACAGTCAATACAGCAAATATAAAATCAGTAACAATACAGGATCAAGTTTTCCAAAGGCTAAGCTGGAGGTTAGTGGAGGATAGACATCGATAGGAATCTTCGGAAATAATCATTTCTAACGTCAATCACTGCATAAATATGAACTCTTCCTACTCCATAATTAATGGAAAGGGATGAAGAAAGTAATTCGAAATTGTACATCCATCAGAAAAGCAATGCTACAGTCATTTTCTTCGCATGACCGATTTCTTGGTGTTCCATATCTTCAGGCTGGTCAATAAACGGCATTGTCACTGGAGGTTAACAGAGCAGATGGACAATTGATGAAATGACGACATCAGGAAGAAAATTGTTGTCATTCAACCTACTTTTTTCATTTCTAAATAATCAGGTGAAGAAATTGTTAACTGTGAATTGCAATTTTTCTGTTCTTTATTAGCACAACATCAAAGCAGACGAATGACCCCCTCCCACATTCCAAGGGTCCGTGCAAGCGAAATGAAATTACGCATCTTAGCTGGAATGCAGCATCGAAGATTGTCATGATGCCAGTCGCGTGCGATAAGACCGAAGCTAGAATTGAATAAATCTCTAATTTACATATGAATTACAATTCTGGTTTCACAATCTGTGGGTCATCATGACAATGTGTGCAGTACTTTCTTACTTCACTCATGTACGTAATATGACGTCATAATGTTCTTATTTTCTTCCATGTCTTCGGAATCATTCATCTTTCAGATGAACCTAAAGAATCCCAACGACTATCTACCTGCAATAAATAAGTGTGGTCGCGAGGATTTTTTCAATATTTACTGAAAAGAAAACGAAAATAATAGAACAAAATAACCACTTTTCATACCTGAATCTTTATGAATTCATGCTATAATATTCATAATTTCGTACGTCTTGAGTAGAAAATTGTTTGTATGTATCTCTTAGATTATTTTCCAGATGACGGTACGATGTTCTTACAGAAAGGCATTGGATATTGTAGCATGATGTCATTATAATTTAGGCATGGAACGTGGTTATTCTGTTCAATTATTTGCTGCAAAAATCTGCAGCGGGCTTCTTATCAGAAAATGATTTCAGAAAACGAAAACTCTCGAATGCGAGTACAGCACAATATCTCTGAGTGAAATTAAAATATAAAAAGAGAAATTCATAAGTCAGTTTATGAAATAATTAATTTTCGGTCGTCTTGGAATGGGAGAGCACTTTTCTCGTGAAAAATGACAGACGAGGACCCAAGTTTTTATGCCTTTCGCATTCTATCAAATGACCTCAATACTTCCATTCTCTCTCAAGACCTTATGAATATGTTCAGTTCAGTCAGTTAGAATGACTCGAAAACGCTCCTAAAAGCGAATGATTGCATCTAGGCAGGTCTTATAGCAACAAGAAAATGTTGGAGTCAAAAATTGCAGTCAGCTAACTATTTCCTCATTTATTCAAAAAAAGCTGCGGCAAATTTTTGAAATGTAAATGCTGGGATCATCTTGAGTCGGTGCAACTGCAGATCATGCTGCAAGGTTTGCTACATTTAGAGCGCACTAATTGCGAAATTTGTTAATATTTCTATCCTCCGCCTGCAGTTCAACAGAAAGATGTCCTTCCCGTCTGCAAGTGTACCGGCTGATCAATGGTTTATTTTTAAATTTCGACTACAGTTCGCCACTACCTCGGTTCTTTCATGGGTCTCTTGTTTCACCATCAATCGATAGATCTTTCAATTTTCTATTCACGAATTTCCCAACTTTGTTTTGGTCTAGGCAGATTGGTTCATGTATTACGTTGTCTTCAGCATTACGGCTACAATAGGCTGTCAAAAGAAAGAATTCACTGAAGTTTCTAATTTTGAGAATTTATGACTTTCAAGTTTTTCCATGTGGCATTTCATAAGACAATTATGGTACTCGTAGATGCAGGCGAGATATACATGTATATTGCTTAAGAAATAAGACTAACTGTGCTTTCTTGGTCTGTGCAGCTGTGAATTTTATGAATTATGTGTAACTCATTGCACATATAAAAGTCAGAAGTAGTAATGGCCGTGGTATGGTGCCTTCACAAATCACATTAAAAATAGATTTTCACATGCAATAGTTATCTTACATGCAATTTCACTAGCTTCCTTATTTTCAGTGTATTTCCTGAGTGTTAAAGAATGTAGATAGTGCATGAAATTAAATCCTCCGTTTGAGCAGCTTCAAGAAATCAAATCAAAGTGCGAGTTTCAATTTGAAAAAGCTATTTACAGCAACATGGTCAACAAAAAAATTTAGCATGTGCAAATGGCGTATACCTCAATGTCTCATGGAATTTAAGGATCTTAAGCGGAGAGAAATATGGTTACTAAGAAATGAATCATGTTGATTGCACATCAGATTATGTATATCATATGGCAAATGTCGCAATAATTGGATCGCATTTATTTAAGTAATATTTACTGTGTACATCCGTATAACTATTCTCTTCTCCGTGCGTCTTACCTACATGAAGTACTAGTTCAAAATGTCAACAACATTTTACCTGCGAGGCGATAATTAAATTCTAACAGCGCAAGAATCTCTGCCAAAATACCTGTCCAATTAAAACTGACGGTTGTTTGCATAGGAATTAATGAAAGAATCTGTCGTGAATAGAGATATGAAGGTTACAAAAGCATCAAAAGCGCCTTTAACTGAACAGTATGTGAGAAGAGTGATGTCAAATTTTCTTTTTATTTTCATTGGATCTCGCTTGTGATAATATCTGTCATATTATATCCCGATGAATACTTTTGTTCTCCAGTCGACATTAAAATGCCTCAAATCAAAATGTGAAACTGAAATATGAAGAGATATTTCATCTCTTTTCTATTGTCGGTCAACGATCAGTAGATCACGAATGACAGTAGCTTTGTGTAACCGCAACCTAGCGGAATCTTTGCGATCAATCTTCAATTTCTACAGAGGCATCACAAGAGGTTTGTGATCTCCGTGGCATAGCGAACTTTTAGTTTAGAGGCCGAGACCCGTAAGTTTCATTGGAATATGGCAGGAAGGGCATCCGGACTAAAAGTATCACAACTCTTCAGATATATTCTGATTATGTCAGCACCGTCCAAGACTACTTTGGGAGGAGAAGTGACGTTAATGCTTCAAACAATATATAAAAGTGAACTTAGCGTGCTTGCAATATTTAAAGAAAGCATTAAAAATCGAAGCAAAGATAATTAAAAACCTTAAAAATGTTTCTGACAAGTGATTCAAATTTTCGCAATTTCAAGAGTCAGGGTATCGCAGTAGCAATATCATCAACTTCTCCATTAATCTGAAAACGTTCTTTTCATTTATGATGAATGGCACACAGTTCCCATTAAATGAAAGAAAGCACATCCTCAGCAAGAACCGTACGATGACAGAAACTTCCAGAATAAACTGATTATCAAACTGAATCATTAACTTTCGATTGACACTCGATTGATCATCGGATGCACTCATGACTCTCATCTGAATAATCATTCTTATAGACGGAACACGAGAAAACTACATGTACTAATGTTAACTTCCATTTCATATCATCCCAGACGAAATTGAAGAACTTAGCTAACAAATAAGCTCTGCAATGCAACACAGCTAGGGAAGTCTGCAAGTGGCATACAATTATCAGAAGGAGTCAGGGACAGGAAAAAAATTAATTGATTGGATCAGGTGCCAATTATTCAATTAGCTGCAATTCTTTACTTTTCATTTTACTTTATTATCTAGGTATTGTTCGATTATTGCATTGGATGCACGGTCGATGATATAGTATTTTACTCGCATATTAAAGGAACAAAATGTTGACTATAACTCAACGGAACATTTGTTCCTATTACTCTAGCATTTACTTCAATTTTGACTCAAATGTCTCTGACTAATAGATTATCCATATACCTCAGTACTTACACTCTTTTACTATATCGACTGAAATTATTTCATCATTCAGTGTACAGTAATTACCAATTTGTTCAATCTCCAGCTTTACATGTTTTATCATACTTTTAAAGCATAATCAATTTTCAAACAATTTGCGCTACTTAGCTTTTAAACTGACATAACTAATGTATTTCAATGTGTCTCACTTTCACAACTGTGCGTTTCATTCATTAAAGTGATATCCGCGCATATAATTGATTGAAGCTTAACATCAATTCTAAAAGGAGTGATGTCTTCTGTGCTCTGATCAACCTTGCTTATTAAATCATTTACATGTCTATTGATTTAAAAGGAAAACGTACTTGGAGGTATACTATCTCCTTATGGAATGCCATTTTTTAGTGTAAATAATTAACTCTTTTCTCCTATCAAAAGAACGACACCTAATAAGTAATTTGAATCAGATTAAAAGTTCACCGATTATTATCAAAAGGGTGTGAACATGTAATCAAGCAGCTCTGGACCCAGAGAACGCCGTCTCTAGTTTATGACAAACCCCGCTGCTGAGATGTACGTTCACTTTTGCGTGGATGAGGTCGCAACAATGGCGCGCATTTATCTGCTGAGGTTCGGATGCTGGGCAGTGCACGTGGATCACTACCGCACAAATTCCGCATAGGGTGCGGTTGATGCTTGTGGCTCGGTCATGTATTGGTCGTCACCTGTATTGCATACTTAATCGAACTGAGCAAATGCAATAATAGAATTCTTTAGCCTTCATCGTTGTGGAATAAATGGAATCTATCTATAGCTTGTCGTTAGTAAGAACATGCTAGGCTATCAAACTATCTCGAACAAAATGTGCAATAAATCCTCGTCAGCACGAAAATAAAACACGAGCACAAACACGAAACACGATTGTTGGTCACATAAGTTGTCGCTGATAGTTATGAAATAACAACGATTTTATCCGTAAAGCAATCCCTTTCACACAGTGTTGACCTCCTGACTGTAATTTAATTTCTTTTCGAATTTGATTTGCCGATTATTGAATATAAATTTCAAAATTTTTTTCAGAAATGAATGACAAGAAAGTCATCAGGAGACATTGAAAAACTTCACATCCAACTACTTTTTGGGCGAACTTGTCTACGAATACTGGCATCACAGTAGTAACCACTAACTATTGGATCTCTCTCTTGATGTATACCCAAGGAATTGCAATTTCCTTTTCTTAATATTGTTTAAACCATCCTTGCTGATGGAAAGACCAGCGAATCTGCATCATATAACGACGGAGCTTCATTTTAAGAGTATTTACTGTTTCACTTTAAGAACATTTCTCATTATCTCATTTTGAATTATTTCATTAATTGTAGATGTCCGTTTGTCGGATGACGATTTATATCTGCTCTAATTTACTGATTCTTTACAAAAGGATATACTGCACTGACGACGGCAAAAAGCCAGAAACGTCTGTAGTTCCCGTAATGATTTTAGTCAGATTTTGTTCACACCTCTTGAATATACATGTGCTTTGAAAGGTTCTCTTGTGCTATGTATTGTAGTTGTGTTCCTGGTTTTTAATATTTTCGTCTTTTCTGTTTTTTCCATTTTTATCCCGACATGTGATACAGCTATTGGTCTTACATAGTCGTCATGCGTTTTACATCTCCATATCTGCCTATTCACTTTCCTACTAGCTTTTTTCAAAGTTCCTCTTATTAGCCTACTTAGTTATATAGTTATAAGTTATGCATGCAGTATATTTTTACTGTACTGTTACATAATTACTTCTTTATGATTCCTTTATTATCACCACTTTTCCATCTTCAATTTTCTGCTTATATGCCTTTCTTCTCCCGGGGTACACCTCTGGTGTATAGGATCGTCCTCTTTCCTCCCAGCTCCTGTAGCCATCTCAGTTGCCTGCTCTTGTAAAGATGCCTTAGAGGATTGAGAAAGACCAAGTTTTACTGAATTTTCAAAATCTTTTTTTTGTGATTTTTTGTCTGCGATGCATTTCGATCAGTACATCCAGATCATCTTCATGCAAGTAAATCCATTGACAAGTAATGCATAATTATGCTGATTTATGACCATTTATAACATATGTCCTGATCGAAATAGATTGCAGACAAAAAAACATTCCGAAATTTCAGGAAAACTTTGTTCTTCCCAGCCCAGACAAATTTTTCCTACTGTGGAACGCGCAATGAAGCGCCACTTTGCAAGCAGACATTATTGAGTGAAAAATGAACTCCTGCTAACATTTATGCCGTCAAATTGATGCATTGCATTCAACAACATTCGATGTCCACGAAATAGCGGAGAAAAGTGGTAAAGATGGAATGACTCAATACTCGAAACAACTTCTGCATGCGAAAATTGCTTCAACCGAAACTGAGAGAAAAGTAAGTTATGGTCTATGGCTTCTCAAGCTCTACCCTGTCGATATCCTCATCTCCTTTGTCTGCATTTAATTCGTCATCTCTCTCTCCACTCTCTTCGCAAATAATAATCGATGCTTAGACGTTAGATCTGAACCTTCCCTTCCTTCTTAGTCTGTTTGAAATTCGTCTCAGATGTCGATTTCATGTCGCTCAGATTATAGACCCTGGATTGACGCCTCGTCTCGCCACCGTCTGCATTTCCACACTACAAATTACTATGACTAACCCTTTCACAGAGAGAAAAGTTCATCAGCATTTCAACAAGGAGATGTGTAAGATCTTCATTATTCCTTTCACACAGTACCATGCCATTTTGCATGTTCCTATCATCTTCGACAAATCTCAGAACGAAATTTGATTTTGTCTCCGATATTCAGGCGGCTTATAAGTTGTGGTTCGGCAGTGGTCTTGTGTCTCTTTGGTGAATGATGTGCGACGAGTGATTGAGAGTTGCGAAGTTTAGTCCAACCACAATCAGAAGGAGAGATTGGAGCAACGACTTGTCAGTGGGGCTGGGAATGGCTCAAAGCAGTTTGTTTGGGCCATTCCGGTCCGCACTACTGAGTCACTGTAGCAGGATGAAACACAATTGAATGCTCAAATTTTGAAGTCTGAGAATATCTTTTTGCATTATATGTAGCTTTGATATATTCAACAAAGTAATAATATTGCCTTTATTGCCAAGTAATCAAGATAATCGGTGAACGCATTACAAATGATATGAATGACATGATACAATGAATCAAGTTATAAGAAGTACATTATCACTTGCAAATGCAATGTGTGATGAAAGATGACCCAAAGCGGGCGGATTGTGCAAAAGGTGGTCGGAATATAATACCAGATCGGTTGCAAGTAAAGAATGTGATGGAGATGTCTCAATGGAAGTCATCATCTTACACCAAGTAGGCTAAATTTGGCAACTTCGACAAAAGCAGGAATATCACTTGAACCTATAATATTGAGTGCGCGCTTTTAAACAAATGCAACTGACATTCAGGTGCGTCACAAAATACAGGAAACGCAAACAAAAGGAAGGAGTGTAGAAAAGCAAGATGCGATTTGATCGTAAGAGCAGGTGGACATCCCGACCTACGTAAATTATACATGAAGTATAAAATCTCTCACTTTGGTGGTGACTATGTTGTCAAGATGTGAATTCCACCCAAAGATTCCATTGCAAAAACAGCAGTACCGTAAAAATGAAGTTTTAACGTCACTATTACGTCATACTGGAGGTTTGGACGGTGCCAACATAGTCAGACTTTCCTGCAGCGTTGCTATCTTTAAGTTAGGATGCCCTTTCTGACGACTTCCAATGACACTTTCGAGGCTCGACCTCTGGACCGAAAGATCGCCAAGCCAAGCCCTTAATCACTGTGCCACGGAAACCTTCATATAACATACATCATATCGTTGTAACAAATATAGAAGTCTGGGCTTTATAATGCATTTCACGCATTCACTCACACGAGCAGATGAAAACATGACCAATACTTCATCGGTATATAAAACCAAACCACATCAATCATCACAAAATGATCTGGAGTAAGAGAAAGAATCTCCATACTTTCTTATATTAAAATTATAATTATGACGAAAAGATAAACAACTTCAACTCATTTTCCCAAGTTTGATGCCAAATTCACGTTTTTCCAGTTTTCAAGATTCCCCCTAAATTTAAGGCTCTTCAAGGTCGCATATATCCTGCATTCAAACGCACCACTGCATAGTAGCACTATGATCGATTAATCGTGCACGGTACTCATCAGAATACTTTCAACTGTGCCATCATTTATCTAGCGAAAGTATTCCAACCTATCTCCATTTCAATCTATAAGCAATCTAGGCAATTCTCATCGTAAACACGAAACGATCTCACAAAACGGTTTGTAGATCAAACACTTCCGTCAGTGAATCTCTATAATTGACCAAATTGCACTTTCACCATCTGCCTAGGATAATTCCGATTCATTCTCCTCCACAGCAAAATACTTGATACTCGCAACACTTCGACATTCACAGAGTTCAAATTTGCTTACGAATATGTGCTGAACATGTGCGCAATCACGAGACGGTTAACAAACAAATGACTTCTAAAATTCTCAATGTCTTACAATGAATAGACGTTTGTGCAATCATTTTTCAATCAAAATAGCCACGTGTACATAAATCTGCCCAGCATTCACACATTTATAAGTGTATCGCTTCTTCACTAAATCTAAAGAAATTATTGCATCGACATGTCACAATTTTCTCAACGATTGCTGAGACGTGTGTTATTTGTCAAAATTTGTGTAGTTAGTATAAAGCTCGCCAGTCAATCGATATCTTATTTCCAACTGTTGCACGTGACAGCAATTCAGTGAAAGTTACATTTTCTTGTCATGTGGTGCATATCGGACATGGCAGCAAATTAGTGAATATTTATAACAAATAAATGATTAGCATCATCTATGAGAAAGTGGATTTCGTGGCACAGTGGTTAAGCGCTTGACCTAACAATCTTTTGGTCACTTGTTGAAGCCCCTAAAACGTCATTGGAAGTCGGCAAGAAGAGCATCCGGACGGAAAGCATCACAACGCTCCATCTAAAGTCTGATTATACAATCACAACGTTCAAGCCCCAGTGGGAGTAGTGAGGCTAAAGCTTCATAATACACGTACAAAAACAAAGTTTGTTGAGTGTTTTGCCGAAGCTATAAATACCCTAAACGAAAGAAAGATGGCAACAAAATGAATTTTATGTAGAAATCGAATTATTAAAGCATCCTCAGTTGAAAAATGCGTGAGACTTAAATAGCCGCCATTTCAACCAATAACTGCAGATATAGTTCGCTTCCCTCGAAAGTATGCTCTTTGTAAATTTGAGATAATTAATAACACATCAAGTCAAATTCCTCATGAGCTGATGATTTCATCTACATTTATTCAGCTTTAGCAAGCATCATAGTGTCGGCAAACAAACCACTTTAGTTAATTATAGTCACAGTTGGCCATAATCTAGCATACATGGCAAATCAGAAGTTGCTGGTGACATGATGACAGTACATGCACATGATAGGAAATGGTTTGAAGGCATTTTATGCCAAAAATAGCTCTCGACCTATCTTTCACTTAATAAGAGAAAACACAGAAAATCTCATTTTCAACAAAAAAAATCAGGGGCTGGTCTGTTTCACTTCTTATTTACAAGTGTCTTTCTTTGATCCTGTCTGACAGCAAAAGGAGGAGGGTAGAAATCGGCTGACGAGCATATCCGTAGCAGCCATAGGGCGCACATCATTCTGTAAAAGTTTCATTTTCGGCCTCGTTCGCTGCAGAAACACTCACCGGCGACCGGATCAGTAGGTGCATAAGCCCAGTTCTGTCATCAGAAATTTGAAATGACGGAACAAAGCCTAAAAGGTGGTTGCAGAAAAAATAGTGTCATAATAAGAGAAAGGAGACAGTTATCCTACATCTCTCAAAACTCGAATATCGCAAGACTGAGTCTCAATGTCCGAATAGAGATGTCAATGACAGTATTTCAGAAACGGCACGGTACTGACATCCCTGAGTCCGACCTCAATGCTGGTGAAGAAACAACAAACGAGGTAAGATTGAGTGAAGCTTTAACGTCTCTCTTCACCCACGGTGCTGGCGCAGTCAGACTTTTCTGGAGCGTTGCAGCACGTTAAGTTTGGATGAACTTCCTGCCGATTTCCAATGACACTTTCGGGGTTCGACCTCTGGACCAAAAGATAGGCCAAGCACGCAACAACTGAGCCACGGAGACCGGGTGGATTCAGATTAAAGATAATTGGTAGAGAACACCGAATTGCATAAAACTTCTCACTCACAACACTGAAACCTGTGCCCAAATCATGCCGTAAGTGGAAGCCTGGTCTGTCTCTCACCTTACTACCCGCTCCTGTGTTGGGGTTAGCGGGAGGAGCAAGAAGTCCACCACTGGTAGTGATTGTAGCAGGCCGCTCATCAGCATCCATCGAGCCCCATGGACTTGGTGTTTCTGAATTCGAACATGCTGGTGGCACAGAGACGCGCAGACAACGAAGATACCGTTCTGCAAGCCGACTTTCATCAACACTGCATTGAACCTTTTTCACCTGAAATGTAAGAAAATATGATTCATGGTACTTAAGAATTCCGATGTAGTGTAGATGCTACTAAATTCAACTGCCAAAGGCAGAGACAGGCCTATTTATGCTAATCTGTGGAGGAGGTTGATGACGTTTTATGGATAGATTCCTAATGTTTACTTATAAAAGCGGCCATTATAATTTGATGAAGATCTTGAACGAATATGAACAATGTATAACTGCGAGCATGTTTGAGAGGACAGCAATGACTATTAGTCCGGGGGCTACTGACACACTTTTCCTAAATTCGTGCACATAGGGCTTAATAGCATGGATTTGTAGATCTTGAAACGCTGTATACAAAAATCAAATTATTGAGTGTCACAGCCGGTCGCTTTCGGCTATAGGTAATGCTAAAGGATTCCCATTGGAATCCAATGATAGAATTCAAGAAATATCTATGGATTGTGAAACACTTGGCAATTTTCGTACATTTTTTTGCACAAAAGAAACTATTTATCAGAATGCCATGAAATTTGAAGCATGATTGAGTTCAGAACATCAACTTCGATATAAAAGTTGAAGTGAGTCACATGATTCAGCATCTGATGCTTTGAGAGCCTCTACAAAATGAGCAAATTTCATGTTTTGACTTAATTTTGGCGATTTTACTCATTTTGTAGAGGCTCTCGGACATCAAATACTGAATCATGAGACTCACTTCAACTTTTATATATCTAGGAGTAATATATAGGAGTTGTGTTATATATCTAGGAGTCCATGGATTCATCCTACAGATATCCATGCTCAGACCATGCAAATCTTGGCACTAATTGGATGCCTATTCATCCTATTAACAATTATGTAATTAGCAACAATTATAGTTTCTATAATTTTATGATGTTTTTAAGCATAACGTTACGTTATTTTTCATTTACGATATTTTGACATACGATGTTTTCAATGAAAGCCGTAACCAACATAGGTAAATTAGCCCCCCCCCTGTGAAGTTAATTTTATTCATTTCCTTGAATACATACTCACATCTGTGTTTAATTTAAACTTACTTGCTTGCTCGATCCCTTATGCATATCATTGTTCCTATTTTTATTGTCGCTTAAAATAGTTTTGTGTGCTTGTCTTCGGTGTGATTATTGAGCTGATATTCTCATACGTTTTTGCGCCGGTGTTGAATGTTGCCATTGTTGTTCATAGTAACCAGTTCCTCATTGTTAATTGACTTTCTGATTATTGATTATTTAACGTCATATGAGTATGTGTCAATCGTGATGTGTTTACTTCTGTGAACAAATCAGTCGCTTGAGAATGGCCTACGTCGTAGGCCGAAAGATATCGAGCAAATAAAACGAATTGTGCTTTTAAATTGATCGATCGAAAGTTGTAGGGAGTCCTTAACTTGAAGACATGATCATATTTCCTATTTTTCAAAAAACTTTCGATATGTCATGCTTATACATATCAATTATGATTCCTAAACGGAAGAGTCCATCTATGTCAAATCAGGGGTTCGGTTCATTATATTTGAATGATCACTAAAATTGACGTGAAGATTGCCACAAGATTTCGGTCGATTAGTGAAAAAAAAATTCCACTCAATTCTTGAACTTAACTGGTACTGCCGAAGTAAGTTTATAATCAGGTCTGTGAAATGACCAATTCATTGGATAAGTGACATGCTGATTCATTGATTCGTCAGTTTTCAATTTTTTGAATTTCTTCTAAAAAAGATGTCCGTTTATGTGATTTTCCTATGAAATGACTAGACTGGAGTAAAAACATCATGATAAGATGTTATAGATACCATTACAGTCAAACTGAATTTCAACATGATTGAAATACTCAGAATTCATCTGACCTAAGTAACTAATGGATTGATTAGCATCAACGCAGTGAATAATGCCTTATACTATACTAAGGAAACTTGTGAACTTGTTCGACTGTTACTTCAGGCTAGAAAGAGCAATCAGAAAAAATCAGGTAGAAGAGGCCGATAAGGTATGGACTCAATTTTCATCTCATAATTAAGATATCTGACATAATATTAACATGATATCAGAAACAAAGGACTCATAAATCACTTAGTTTGCTTGCGCCATCATTCAATCGTTATGTTCTGAAAGTATGATTGTATTCTAGAATCAACTCCGGAAATGAGCTATGGAATGTAGTCAATTTTATTGTAGTGTGAATGAAAGTCAATCTCTCGCAGTGGTGAAAATTCTGCTACACAACATTTTGCAAGCAACTGTAATTTTCCATTTTCATTTTGAATTTTATTTTGTCCCTTCAATTCTGTTCTATTGCTGAGATATCCGGAATAAATATCCAGGTACAGAGATGTGATAGACGTTAAAATATGACCTGGAGAACGGAAAGGAAAACCGTATATCTGTCGGTAAGTTTTTCATTTAATCTGTGATGTTATTCTTTCATCTCTCTTGTGACTCCTTTTTCTTCATTTTCATGAATGATCGAGTGCGTAGTTGTAATGGATCAGCTATAATCACTGGATTGAACGATTTCATGCTTGCTCTGAATTTGATAAAGGAATGAAAACTCTAATGTCAACGGAATTTACTTCCTCTCAAAAACGATATTAATGACACTCTACGATTTATGCCTATTGTTGAATTCAAGCGTAAAAACAAGCGTGTGCTATTTGTCGATATGTTAAAATATTAAAACAAACTACGTGAAATTCGTTCAAGATATCGAAGTCAATATCGTCTGTCATTATCTGAAAATAACTAACAGCCATTTCACGCTATCTATTGAATTCATAGTTCTGGAATTGCTAGACTTTCTTTATGCCGCTGCTAATTTATGAATATCACTACTGCCGAGTGCCGACCATCTGGAGTTCGGCTACAGTCATTGCGGTGCAAAGACGAACAAAACGCGCAAATATGCAAGAAGCTTATGTTTGATATATTGGCGGTTTGGCAGAATGTAGTCTGATCGATTTTCACCAGAAACTGCGGCTGCGACTGTGTCGCGAAACGTCTGTCTCTCTCTATATATACTTATACATTATTAGCTATATGTTATATACTTATTATTACTACTTATTATAATATATTGTACTATATATATTATTATATCTGTATATACATGTATTTCTGGCCATAAGCTTTTAAGAATGAATCACAGGGAGGGCATTATATTTTCCTTTAACCTATGATGAGTCACCTCGCTTCAAAGAGCTCACCAAATCTGATCAGTAATATAATGAGGATCCGATTCGGTACCAATTCATCGGATAATGATCTGAGCTGCTGGTTTTATAGATCGGTTTTGGTCGGAGTAATAGGAGACAACTATCTTTGCCTCCTTGAATTCATCAACCGCTGTTCAAAAACCTGCTTTCAATGAACACATGGAATCATAGAATATCCCCATGGATATCATACTACAAAGTTCTCTGAGCATTAAAATAATGCGCTCAAGGAGTTGCTCTCACTTCAATTTGCGAGACTATAAAAGTTCTACTGTCATTTATGGATAACGAGCACTCAGGATTTCTGAAATGAACTCAAACGGTTGTTCAAACGGCAATGGAGTTTGTGAAACTTCCTTAATTTCTCATACACCTACACAGATAGACAGCCAAAAATTCAATCTACGTCCTTGTTGACCTTTTTGGGATTGCAGATCGTACTGTGACGATTTATCCTTCCACGATAAAGACGCCATCAACAACGACGTCTATAAGACGCGTATAAAATTCCATGACAACATCAATCTAATTTTAGAAGTTTCAACTCGGTTATCGTGCCGTAATCAGACAGATAATTAAATTGAATAACAATTATGAACGTAACAAGGAGATAGAAACTAAACAGAAGGAAAACTGTCATGATCACAGTGCGGGAAGAATTATCGAAGAACAACATTGTTTTGTCAATTAGTCACAATAATTTTGTTGATATGCATGCATGTGAAATCATGGCATCATGTTGTCTATAATATACCAGAAATTTTCGAGACTAAGTGTATGATACAAATAGAACTGAATAAGCGTGACCATTATTTCATTAACATGATCCTATTCAAATAAAACGATCGCATAAAACGAGCTTACAAATGGATTTGAATTATAATGGCAAAATAGAAAGAAGCTTCATTTTGAATACGATTGTGAAAATGTGGAATAATCAACTTTAACGTAGGTACTAGATAGATGACAGATTGAGAATGGAAATATGTGAATGAATTATTGAGAGACGGAGTTGTATGAGATCACACCACTAAAGGCCTTGTTGACAGATTGTATTCTTCTAATTAAGAATCAGTAAAGACAGTCAGCGATTCCACAAAAGTATACAGATGATATCGATGGTCACTTTATATTCAGTAAATGGATGGAAAAAAGGCGCAACTTTGACTTAGTTGCATGGGTCTATCTTGTAAAATATTTTTGAATGTCTTTCTCGTATATTTTATATAAATAAAATTGAAATTGTTCCTTCGACACACAAAAAAGATAATTGCTGAAAACTTTATGAACTTGAGTACGCGCTTTCTATATTCTTCAGATGGTTATCAATTAAATTAATTGTTGATATAATTAATGAATAATCACATTATTGATCTAATCTATAGAACAGTCTCTTAACGTCTTACACCAAGGTTATATATGCAAAATGATGTCACAGAAAGCATTCCAGTCATCTTACGATCGGGTCATTCGAAATTAAGCTAACAATTTTGAAGAGAGATAAGGAAGATCAAAGCAATTGCAATTTGCTACATAACTTCAATTGAACATTCTAATTTCAACCTACAAGGGCGAAGGAAGTGCTCTGATAAGCCGCTGTCTCATCAGACGCACAACCTGCTAAATAGCTGAAGGCCTTATATGAAATTTCAGAAGGATGCGGACGTACTCTCTCCTTTGTAGTCACTTCAAGGCCACAGAGATTATATTTCATATGCTCACAAGATGTATCAAGGAGCCTGAGAGAATTAAAGCTCATTAAAAGTAGTGGAGACCACCCATGAAGCAGCATAGGAAGTCAATACAATAATATTCATAAAAGCTATGATGCATTGCGCATATACTAGCTACAAAATTCAAAATATCAAGACAATCTAAATGCAAATAATTTAACTACCTTTAATCTGGTGCTCACAGGAATTACTTACAAATAGTACCTATCACAAATTGAATACTGATGTGTACATCCATGCCACATGCTTTCGAAAAAGATATTGCTTGTGAACAAATTCATCACTATTAAATTACAATAAGCATGATTAATAACCCGGTCTGCAATGAAGAACAGCGAAAAGTAGCTAGGAAAATCATAGTTAGAAGAGAGAAAAACATACAACAATCGCATCGACCATGCCACACATTAATCTTGAATAAATTAATAAATTAATTTTATTAATTGACTTCTGACGTCACACCTGCGAGTAGTAGTTCGCGATGAAAACTTGACATTGGCCGAAATCAAGATCGCTAATGAAGAGGACTATTTTACACTTTCCACCCACGCCAATGCTCTTAGAAACAATTACAACGCGCGCGAATGAATCAGCAACTTGCTTCAAGTGTAACTAGCGTAGTCAGGGAAATTTAATTCAATGTCAAGTCAGTGTAAATTGATCCGGAATCCTGGAAGAGCAATATCGCTTCGACGTTCAGGATTGAAAGTCGATGAAACAATTGGTGAAAGAATTACAGAATATTAGCGAGATCCGGAATACCTGTATCTTGGGAATGAAATCTATGATAGGAGAATTAGTAATGGTATTACGAATTGCGATGCTTACTCCGAATTAAGAATGGAAATCAAAGCATTTAGAGTGACTAGGACGAACAGGAAGAGTGCAGTTTTCTGAATCAATGTGCAGAATCAAAGTATATTTTATACCAGCAAATACTGATGAGAAATCGATTAATATTGACTTCTTTCTAGAGAAGTAGTGTCAACAAAGACAGCGGCGAACGAATTGTATTTTTGACGTTTAGTCTGCATATAGGCCACACAAATATGATTCAAGTGATGGGAAAACATCATATATTTTAGATATTGATATGTATCATATAGATATATTAGATGTCTAAATGATTTATATAGCATATATTACAATTTTAGAATCCCACTGCACAAACCAAATAAGCAGGTCAACCAGTACATCATTGGATGAAAGGATATAATTGACTTCAGAATCGATTCAAATTTTAGTGTATCATTTAGCGGTAATAAAAATTGCTAAATTGAATTACTTTCCCATGTCTATTTACATAATTGCATTGGCCAGGGAAGGTTTCACCTACTATCTCCAATTTTATGCATTTGTCTCATCGCTGTCTTTCATTCTTTTTTGAATTATTAATGTGTAGCCTATATATTTCATCCTTCATTTCTGCATTATGATTAGATGTCTATGCGTGTTCGGTAATCGATTTTCTCTTGACATTATGTGATGATAGCTTTACATGCGCACTATGGCTGCAATCTGCCCTGACAAAGACCGTGGTTCGAAACGATCTGCGATTCACACGGCCTAATATACATAGTATTTCAAGTTTCAAGAATTTACAGTCATCTTACCTTCTTTGCATCTAACTCATCTTTGCTCCACCGCCACTGCGTACCAGGATCTACAGCAAAATGAACGGGTAGCATCATGTTCGACCAGTCCATCAGAGGAATAGCTCGTATCTGAGTAGATTCTGCGTTGCTCTCTTTGCCACTAGAATTCATCGGCACCAGCGCCGAGAAATGGGAATTTGAGAACGCTAATAGCAGTGGGTCGTGATGGCAGACCTCTGGACGGTCCAATAGAGGAAGATAGACACCACCGAAAGGACTGGGTTGCAGCGGCTCGCCATCGGCATCTCGGAGCATTGGATCAGCTATTACCACGATCGGCCGGCGGATCACATGAGCCAATACGAACACATGAACGTGTTCCAAGGACTCATACAGTCCGGATCCAGCAGCGCCGCCTCCCGCAAAAGACGATGCAAGGCCATTTGTGGAAGGGGAAGAGCCAGTGCGTGATGAGGTGGATGATGAGTTGATTGACGGGTTGTCAATGGAGAGACGTGGGACGTCTATTACTTCGACGGGATTGTTGACGGATCCGCCTGACGTTGAACGTTCGATGTGACGCTGTACCCTGCAAATAGAAACTCTGGGGATCAAATACTGGAAAGGACGTCCTATAAGACCTGGAATGAATAGTTCAGGTGGTATGTGACTGAAGGTATTGTAGAATTACGTCTCTGTATTGTGTGTGAAGCATTGGCATGTGTACAAAATTTAAAATGTAACATAGCATGTAATACATGTAAATAACACAGTGTAGGCGTCATTGGATTTCTACACCTAGAAATCTAACCCTACAGTAATCCCCCCTCAAGTGACTGAAGAAGGGGCGATTGAGAAACGGCACTGTAGGAAAATATGCAGGTTTCAAGCGTTCAAGTGAAATTTTATCCCCCTTGCCATTGACATTTATTGTGAAATACTTTTCATGTCTCTTGATGATGCGAAAAGGACCAGAGTATGGTCTTTGTAGTGGTTTGCGATAACCATCACTGCGCACGTACATGTATTCCGAATTTGAAAGATCTTTAGGGATATAAGGAGAATTTGATCGGTTATGTTCAGTTTGATTTGGTTCAAGACTTCGCATTGTGTTTTGCAGCTGTTTGACGAATTCACATGATGGTTGATTGAGACGAGCATTGTTGTCTCGGGTCATTTCTCCGGGAATACGTAAGGTTGTGACATAAACTAATTCCGCAGGGCTGCAGCCCGGTTCAACTCTCCAGGCAGTGCGAATTCCTAACATAACGAATGGAAGCTCGTGCATCCAGCGTGAATTGTCCGTTCGAGCTTTCAGAGCTTGTTTAAGTTGACGATGCAGACGTTCGACAAGTCCATTTGCTTGTGGGTGGTAGGCTGTTGTCAATGTTGCTTCGGTGCCGATCAGTGAATTTAACTCAATCCACAATTTAGAGGTAAATTGTGGACCACGATCTGAGGTTATGTCGTCTGGGACCCCAAATCGAGCAATCCAATGATGTATAAATGCCTTGGCACACGAAGTAGAAGTAGCATCCGGCAGTGGAATCGCTTCAGGCCAGCGAGTAAATCTGTCGATGATTGTGAAAATATAAGTCATGCCTTCGCTCGAAGGGAGAGGTCCAACTAAATCTACGTGTAAACTGCGAAATCGATCCATTGGAAGTGAACGTATTAGTAAGTGCACGTTTCGCCTCATCAAGAGCAGCCTGACATGTATCTGTCCATTCAATTGTTGTCCACAACCAAATGCTTGCGAATGCAGTGAAGCGAGCTTGCCGCAAATATTTGGTAAAAATCGGTGATAATAATTGATCATACCCAAAAATCGTTGAAGTTCTGAGCGCTTGGAAGGTTTTGGGAAATTGATTATTGTTTCTACACGATCAATCAAAGGAAGAATCCCGGTACTTGTAATCTTGTGACCAAGAAATTTGAGCTCAGAAACACCAAATTCGCATTTTACTCTGTTGATAACAAGGCCATTATCAGATAAGAGGCGGAAAACATGGCGTAAGTGTTCACAATGTTCTTTTGAATTCTTACTCACCACAAGTATGTCATCCAGATAGACGAAAACAAATGGTAAATCCTGTAATACTCCATTCATAAGACGTTGAAATGCTTGAGCTGCGTTTTTCAGCCGAAAGGGCATTCGCAAGAATTCGTAGAGTCCAAATGGAGTGATGACTGCGGTTTTGGGAATAGACGATGCTGCCACGGGAATTTGATGGTATCCGCGAACGAGATCGATTTTTGAAAATATAGTAGCATCTGCAAGATTGTTATTGAAATCTTGGATGTGTGGAAGGGGATATCTATCAGCAACAGTTACATCGTTTAGACGACGATAATCTCCACATGGTCTCCAATCACCAGATGATTTTGGTACCATGTGAAGTGGCGAAGACCATGGAGATTTTGATGGTCTGATAATACCAAGCTGTTCCATTTTCCGAAATTCGTTGCGAGCAATATTCAATTTTGCTGAATCCAAGCGTCTAGCTCTAGCATGGACAGGTGGACCATGAGTTTCAATATGATGTTCAATTCCATGTTTGTTTCTATTTACGTCAAAATGTGGTACTAGAATATCAGGATATTCGCGCACAATCGTTCATATTGGTTATCTGTGGCAACTGAGAGGCCATGAATTTGATATGAATTTTCGAGGACTTTCGCATTGAAAACAGAGAAATCATTCAAGTCAAATAAACGGCTTCCACGTAGATCGATGGCAAGATAATTGTTTATAAAAAAATCTGCGCCGAGAATTGGCTTTGTTACGTCAGCGATGTAAAACTCTTGATAGTATAATCTTTTCCCGCCAATAGAGAGAGATAACTTTCTGGTTTCCCATGTTCGGATGATAGAGCCATTGGCAGCGATAAGAGGATCGGTTGGAGCACTATTGTTCTTGTCTTGTGAAGTAGCTGGAATAACTGAAACGTCAGCACCAGTATCAACAAGAAACAATTGGCCTGTGCGACGATCCCAAACATATAGCGTGTTCCGTTTGGTTCCGCCGTCCGCCTCCACGCCTAGCGACCGGCTGTGGCATTTCCCGATGCAGAATTTTGATGCGTGATTAGGCTTTCAAATATACAGCCAGGGTGGCAACGACGAGCTTTAGGGCCGAACTTGGAATGATAGAGGCAAATGTTAGACTGGGAACTAGAAGTGCTTGATCTGCTATACTCGCGTTGTTGATCAGATGAACGTGGTCGACGGAAATTTCGAGATGAGGCATTGATCTCAACACTATGTGCGTTTGAAGTTTCCGTCGAATCAACATGATGAAACGATGTAGATCTGAATGATTCTGTCAGCCGCTTTCGCAAGTTCCTGAATAGTTGCGAATTCTTGACCAGCTAGTATGCTGCTAGTTTGGATAATTATTAAGCGAATCGATTTTTCGCAATAATGCAGTAGGTTTGCGATCTCCAAGGCCATTGAGGGATAAAAGTTCAGCATCCTTTTCTGATTGACTTTTGCCAAAAGCATCAAGTACTGTTTTCAGGACATTGTATTTGTCGGTAGCTGGAGGATTGATGATAACGAAACGGACCTCGGCGGCAGTACTATCATCCAGAGAGGAGACAACATGATCAAATTTGGTAACATCTTGAATG
Organism: Prostheceraeus crozeri; assembly: GCA_907163375.1. Taxonomy (NCBI): domain Eukaryota; kingdom Metazoa; phylum Platyhelminthes; order Polycladida; family Euryleptidae; genus Prostheceraeus; species Prostheceraeus crozeri. The sequence goes on from CAJQUW010005468.1 coordinate 364,629, forward strand.
ATTCCTTTAGTATTGAATTGGGCCTCTACACGAGCAAACCAAATGTCGGGATCATGAGACCAAAATTCAGGCAACTTTAATGAGACAGCATTAGATGTACTGTGGTGCTGAAGCGATAATAGGCTTTGAGATAAACGCTCAATGTCGTCTGAAGTCATTGCACTAGTAGACATATTCGGTAGTCGGGCTCACCAAATGTAGAATTACGTCTTGTTAGTTGTAACTCTGTATTGTGTGTGAAGCATTGGCATGTGTACAAAATTCAAAATGTAACATAGCATGTAATACATGTAAATAATACAGTGTAGGTGTCATTGGATTTCTACACCTGGTAGTATTGTTTCATATAAAATACGCTACTATTCCATGAATTAATATACTGTGTCTATTTGTGCCATTCATTGACAGCCATTACAATTTTTCTACACACTGGAATACGAATTAAAATTTGGTTCACAGAGTCATAATTGAAAGTGGTTGGTGTACTCGTTGGAAGAACATCCCAAAACTCCACAGACAAAATTTCTAATTATTGAATAATTTCTGCGTCAAGCGTTTAAGAAACCTAGCGCTTTTCTGGAATAAACACATCGAAAGCTTCTCTAGCTACAGTCATTTATCAGATAAATGAAATGTCGGTGGAACTTTTCAATAAATCACTAAATGACATATGTGATATAATGTGATATAGTGTGATGATATTTTGGCATCTGATATTCGAATGCATGCAGAGATTTTGAAAATTGCTCATATGCAGGGTGAGTCAAAAAAACGATATCTGAATTATGTCGAAAAATAGTCTTCAATTGCCACTGATTTTCTTCGTCTATTGATGCTCTATATCTATGGTCGCGTTCTATATCGCTTTGTATTGTATTGAACAGGAAGGTGCTCAATTTGAGTCAGTTCTTTAGCGTGCTTTTGAGACATTTTCAGCTTATGTTTTGAGACAGTTTCAATAAATATTTAAATGGATATTAATTTTTAGTTAAATGAAATACAGTATAACTATTTCGCCTTATAATCAGATTTCGTTTTTTCTGACTCACCTGTATAATGAACAGAAGAGCCCTTCAAAGAAAAATGAATACCCGAAGATTTATTGGCCTCTGATTTCAAGCTGGAGCAATGCATGTTCTGTAAATCGACATTACAAGTTGCACATGTGTCTGATTATGCTCTTCATAGATTATAGGAGCGAAATTTCAAAATGATGAACGTACAGAACGTTTTAAAGGATTTCCTTCTTTGTCATCCTGTCACCGCAGTATTTTGTAAATTCACTATTGCTTTTGTGCACATGATCTTTGGATAAAGGGCAACAATTTAGATCACAAATTGGCTTGATAAATATTAATGACAATCAGAAAACAAGAAAACCAGTTCGCACAATTTACTTTTTGCCCCAACTAAGTTCCCCCGGCGTGTGCCATAATTTTCATGCAATTTCCATTCTAGGACTTTCTATGGTATTGTTAATTTCTATGATAGGATGTAATACGTAATATTATTACACTGACTTCGATGTATTACACGGTCAGAATCTACGAATATGATGCTACGGTATTCTCCGAGCCGAAGGCGAGGAGAATACCATAGCATCATATGAGTAGATTTGAGCTGTGTGATACATAGAAGTCAGTGTAATAATACTATGTGTTCGCTGAATGATATCTCATGACTCCATGGATATATTTCATATTTGAATTCATGAATTTTGAAACAGCTTAATTATCTAAGCAAGCATTCCTTTCTTCACTTTTGACTAATAATGACATAGGAATGACGTCGAGATTTGTAAACATGTCAGAGGAAGAAGTTAATTCTGATATCGATAATAGAATACCAAAAAGTACTTGGAATAAGATGAGATGGGCATTCAAGCTATTTGTCACCTGGCATGACCACTGAAAATAAGAATTGACGATAATGTTTTGAAAGTATATAAAAATGTGAAAGAATTTACACCAAACGATCTCAATCACTGTTTGAAGTACTTCTTCGCTGAGGTCAGAAAGGTTGATGAGATATGTATCCTCCAGAATCGTTGAAAGGCATTGGTGCGATGCTACAGCTATATTTCAATACAGAAATGAAATGGAAAATTTCTATTTTTACGGACATTGATTTCAAAAGTGCTCGTGATTCCCTTGATGCTCAGATGAAAAAAATCAGCTCAACGCTGGAGGGTAACGTAAAACCAAAGAAAAGAGCATTGCCAATTGATCTAGAACAAGAGAACGAATTGTGGGAAAATGGTAGTTTTGGAATTTCAAATCCAGATCAGCTAATCCACACACTTATTTATCATTTGGAGTTCATTTGAGCCTTAGAGCGGCTAAAGAACATCATGATATGAAATTTGGAGACGAATCTCAATTAATTCTTTGTAAAGACAGTGATGATAAAGAATATTTGAAATACGTTGAAAGAATGTCAAAAAACAAGCGTTATGGATTAAAATGTGCCAGAATGGACCCCAAAGAGACTCGAGTTTATCAGAACACCGACAACCCAGATCGATGTGTGATCAAATTATATAAAGAGTACATTCGACATAGACCAGATGGTGCGTGCAAAGCATTTTATCTGACGCCCTTACAGAAACATCAAATAAAAGGAGCTGTTTGTACAAACGCTGCCCAATGGGGATTCATAAAATTGAAAATACCACTAAAACGTTGATGAAAAATATTGCAAAAGACGGCGAATTCTTTACGAACACTTCTTTACGACGCACTGCTAAGACTCGACTTGTACAAGGCGGCATATCCAAGGAGGTTGCAGCACTCAAAACAGGTCGAATCAATGAAAAAGCAGATAGTGCCTACATTCATGCCGAGGTATTCGAGAAAGATATGTCGAAAGTGCTGTATGGATCATATGAAGCTACAACAAACAATGTTGTATCTACAAACAACACAAACACACGAGAAAACAAGTCTATCAATTTTTATGGATGTACTTTTAACAATTGCACTTTATGATGTGTTACTCTATTATTTGTATTGGGTTGGAAACTAAGCTCAGACTCATCTCGTAATTATTAATAATTTATTAGTTATCTGTAAGAGTGTATTAGTGGTTTAGAAGTCTAAGACAATTCCGTCTTCAATTTTTTGAATCTGGCACATCTTCTAGCTCTCATGGAGCATTTAAGAGCTAATTCTTTTCGCTTCGGTGAGTCAGAACTTAGTTTTCAATCATAGTACTGTTTCAATCGTTAAAGTGTGTTATAACACATTACAGGTAATCTACTCCCAGGTAATCTACTGCAGTAGATTACCTGAGAAAAATATTGCAGTTCAAAATATACATGTTGAATATGGATATCTAAGCGTATTTTACTCAATTATAATCGACCACCTAATTGCATTAGGGGCATAGCACATGAGGCGAATACATGTAAATAACACAGTGTAGGTGTCATTGGATTTCTACACCTAGAAATCTAACCCTACAATATCAACTTATGCGGAGCGTTAAGGGTTGCTGATCATCATAGGTTAGAGAGTCAGCATGTACCACATTTATCCATAATATACCGTTGCCAACAAATGCACAAGGAATTTATTAATATATTTCATTGATGCAAAAATTAATGCGCTGATAAATTTGAAGGATATTGAAGGATGAGATAGATTTGCCGACAAATACTGATGCGCTTCCATGGTCTTTTATTGCCCAATGATTATATCTTTCATGACAAGGTCAAGCAGTATTCGGTACAATTATTTTTAAGTCATTTTATGAAACAGTCAATTATGGCAGCTTAATTGTAATAAACTTTTATACCACAAATCGGCGAAAACCAAACAGGCTGCCGTGGCAACTAACATGGATAATACAGTGAAAAGTCTACATCATAGTTCGGTTACATGAAGAGTTTGTAAACCGATATGAATAGACTTGTTGAATATTGAGTTGCAGCTTCAGGCGAAAAATGGGAAGAGATACTAATTTTGTCTCCTACCAATGCCCGAAAGCATCAGTAGTTCTAGTGGCAGTTCACATTCGTCGATATTAACATTGCTCCCATTTTAACATTCAGGCATGACCAGAGACTGGAGTAAATTTGAGATACAAAATTAGAATGAAGTGAATTTCCTCGGGAATCACTGGATGATTCCTTTAACTGGCAGATCACCGAAGATATCCATTAGGAGTGGTAGTGATGAATAAATTCTGATTTTTAACATAATGTAACCGGAATATTAAAAGGCGACAACAAAAACATGCAGCCAATTTGTGCAATATGCCAGTACTTTGTTCACTTTGGCATTTATTTATTTATTTCAACGAATAATTTTTAAGTGGCATTTCGTTAGACACTACAAGGCCACTTTACAATTAGACATATTACAACATAACATCTGGATCGGAAAATAGAGTGGAAGTAAACAGTTAAGAAATGCTGGAGAGAGATTGAGAGAGAAAAACGGGGTCACTCGAAACAGTGCGAAAGTAGTTGTGTCTTAAGGTTTCGTTTGAATGACGAGACGGATGCAGAAGATTTAATTGATAATGGAAGTTTGTTCCAAGCACGAGCGGCACATATTGAAAACGCTCGGTCACCAATAGTAACGTAACACGTAATTGCGATGTGCGATGAAATTCACATTATTTGATAGCATGAAATACAACAAAATAGCACCAGTAGCAACATCTATGATTTCTTGTGATCTTACGAAAATTGTTCTGCTAACAGAATTGGTTCTATACTTCAACGAGTCAAATAACCAACGATTCATAATGTCCAATTACTAGGTAAAATGCTTTCATCAAACATGAAGTGGGACCTGCATGTCAATGCAGTGATTAAGAAGGTGTCAAGTTGCTCCCAGAAGTTTGCGCAAATCCAACTGCCTACCTTTTCTGATTTATCAAACATGCGTTTCCTTCATAAGATCGGTCCTGCTTTGTGCACTCTCATGCTTGTACAACATTCCCGATTGCCTCTCTTAGCACTTTCTTCAACTTGATAGACGATGGTTCCGCAATATCGGCAAGTCGAAGTCTACTACGGTTTAAACTACGGTTCAAATAAGTGGAGAGGCACCCTAATCATCCTCTGCGGGAATAACGTGACGTCTTCATCCGTGCGGTTCCAGAGCCTGAATAGAATAGGACCGACGTTCCCCTGCGTGTCGTAAGAGGCGACTAAAAAGGGCATTTTGTTAGTGCAGCTCTGGAGTTTGATGTCTTATTCCTCTTATTGCCTTTCCTCAGTGGCCATACTAAGTTGACGTTCCGGGGGTCCTGACAGCCGAATCTTAGCTGTTGGGAATGCAACAAAGCTCTTTGACCTTCATCCCCTGTGGCATATCTGGCTGTGCCTTGCCCAAAGTACCCTCAGCAATGGCCGCCGCCCCTCTTCGGAGGTAAGGTGTGGGGTGAGACCAATGGGGTTGCTGCCTCCCCCCATTCAATACTGGTCACCCTATGTGAACAGCTTTGTCTTGGGTATGGCGGTACCCCGGTGGTATCGGAATGTCCATCTCCTCCCCCGGGACCCCATCTCATCTCACTCCTCGCCAGCAGTAGGCAATTATTTGCTTACTGGATGTGTCGCTTCGTATTGTCTTGATACGAAGCCTCCTATCCGCTGGACGGAGCCGGGTAAAACAGCAACAACATTGTCCTCTCTCGCCGAATTCGTAACGCCCGAAATATTCGACCATCAAGAAGTAGAACAAAAGGACTCTCCACATCCTTCAACGTTTCAATTTTAACTTTCATATCCTTCTACTTTGAACTTCTCCTTCGTCATTTACTGTTTTTAGTTTAATTGTAAGCTCTCATCAATTATCATTGACTTTCTAGGTTCAGTGAACAAATCTGTCATTATTAAAATAAGTTGGTTGACCAATTCGTAAAGATATAATAAAGAAACATTTCATTTAATAATTTTTTGCCGCCGATCTTTCTCAAAAATTTCGTTCGAATCAGGCCAGCGCCATATCAGCCTCCATTTTTGATTATCACAAAAATAATATTATGATGATTTTGATATTATGCACATGTCATGCAAGTATTAAATTTATAATGACGCACAGGTATTTCAATATTATGAAATTAATAGTCTTGCAAGAAAATCCGTTGACAAAATCAAAATAATCCGTTTCAAAATCAATTTAATTGCATTAATGTGCGAACAGTGAGCATTTACTTGGAGGCTTATCATTGCAACAGCAATATGTTGCTCACCGCACACTGTCCGAGTGATATCATGACGTAGATATCCTGCATTTTCTGATCAAATTGAACGCGCTGATAACTGGATTAGTTCTCATGTTGCTTTGATGACTTTCTCACTCGATAAATGCACCTCCCTCCTCATCCTTGCTTCGCTCTTCCTTAGTTTGCATCCTTGATCGCACTCGAAAAGGTATCACATAATTCAAGTCATCCCACTGGGTCTACCCTTGCCTGACTGATACACTTTGCAGATTTTTTCGATTGCAATGAATAACGGCTTAAGCTCATGTGCTTCATATTCTATCTGTAACCAATTGTCACATGCAATTTCACATTTCATGCTTCGCTCTGAAAAGTCCTTGACTAGAACTTAGCAATAAAGAAGCGAAGTTAGTATTTTCGTTGTTGGCTGAAGGAAGTAGTTGGTTTTATAAAACTTGAACGTGATTTGATTAGCCAATTTACACATTGCAATCATCAGGCCTATACTTCATCTGTTCATGAATGATGATGATTTAACGTCACTGCTTCCCCATTCTGTGGACTTTGACGGTGCTGACATGGTCAGACTTTCATTTGGAGCATTGTGATATTTTAGTCCGGATGTCCTTCCCGACGACCTCCAATTACACTTTCGGGGTCGACCTCTGGACCGATAGATCGCTAGGTCAAGCAAGCACCAAGCCGCTGTGCCACGCAGACCACTGAACTGACAACTGAAAGTCAACCATCAAGAGCAACGACAGAGTGGCGCCTCAAGCTTGACGCGTGGCAATCAAACTCTCGTAAGAGCGAGTCAGCAAGTGAAAGTTAGATAAACAAAACTCGAACCTGGTGAACTTTTCCTATTTTCCAAAGATGTCGATTGTGAATTATAAATGATGCGATGCGATTACTAAGAAAATGTCATCGACGGAAAACGAGTAAAGGTGAACTCTTTATCTGTATCTGCAGTTTATTCACAAAGCATTCTAATACAAACAAAACAATGCAACAAATATCGCTACATTTCAAAGGTTGTAGTTCAAAGCAGTCAGCACTCAGCAGATAAAAGAGTAAGAGTAATGTCATTTGCAAATATTTACATGTTCTCCAATTGTTTTCCAAAAGTTTTGGAAATAAACATTTATTGACTTACAACTGATTCATTGATCCTATTGGCAAGATAATGACTATACCATCAGGACAACCAAAATATCACTTATACCTGCAAATTTATGACTCATTAAATTGAAATTTACTTCTGTAACACTGCGTTGACAAAATGTGCTATAGAACGTATTGCACTCTCTGCACAGCTAAAATGCACAACTGTTCCGAAATTAAATTCCACGTGCTATCAACCTTTTCAACATTATATGAAATAACTAGTAGTAACAGGTTTGCGGATTTTTTTTGCTTTTTTTCCATGGATACTTAATTTTTTGCAGGTGACAAGTGCACCTTCCGCTCTTATTTGACAACACGTGGAATTGGAAGAGTGAATTACAATCAAAAGGTTTTGAAATATGCCTTGATTGACTGAATTATTCATTGTTGGAAAAATCAAGTATTTGGTCCTATTTTTATAAGGTGACAACAATTAATTTCAGCTATATTCAATAGCCGTTCTCAAGTAAAAAGAAATATAGAAAAATGTACAACTTTCGAAAAAATAGGATCTAAGACGCCTTTGTGAGCATCCATCATGGCAAGAAATAGCAATCATGATACAGCACAGTGTGCAAAGTGGGCAAAATGAATAATCAATAGGGTGGAATACCACCGCTTTGAGCCGATTCCTGACTTAAGGCATGTCTGCTATATTTCTACTGATTTCAAGAGTCCATCTTTCACCAGCTGATTGGCAATGCCGTGTAGAGAATATGTTTAATAATTTAAAGAATCTTAATGTTGAGGTGATGGTTGACTGAAGTAATTATATGGCTATCTGCACCTCGTAATATGTTTATCAGATAACAATGACAGAAATATTTTCAACGCTACAATGCCTACCACATGAGTGCTAAGGAACATTGGAGGTAGCTGGGAATCATTAACGGGGAAAGCAGCAGATTTAATGTGGGTAATAAGTGATGGACAGTAGACATATAGAGAGTTTTCCGAGGCAGACATGATATATGAAATCTAAAAATAACGAAAGACGAAACATACTACTGCATGCCGTATTTCTTCAATCTAATACACACCATCTAAAATGTGAAAAATAGTGACGATTATTTTCTAGTGCTCATCATTTGAAGGGCACTTGACTTGAATAACTTCTGCACTTTTTCGTTCTTGATAATTGATCATAAGCTGAACATAATAATGATCATAAAAAATAAAAATATCTTTCTTTGCACTCATATGACAGACACATCACCTTTGTTTACCCTTTTCACACCACCAGCAATCATTCCTCCTTCTAACCGATGATACGAAACTTCAATTATCACAGCAATTGCCTTGACAGGTGGGGAATGAATGCTCATAACCACTACATACCGATACATATGCTTATACTCACATCTCAGAGCTTCCTATTCTGTCAGTATAATTGGCATTGAAATTAATGGCACTGCTAACGACGGCCTGATAAATAATAATCTACATGTAGAGTTTGATAAAGGTGGAATGGCGATCACGGTCCCAAGGTGATCCTCCATACTTAAGGAGATGTGGCAGAAGTAGGCTACCCCGGGTTCTATTGGAGGTCCGAGTCGCAACAGAAGAAATATGACATACAAGTATGAGCCACTGCTGAAGAACAGAAAGGAAGCTTTCTTTAAGATAAATACATTTATTAAAACACGATCACCACGACATAGCGACCAGGCACGGGCCGTCAGGAAGCGGTAGCACTAGCGCGACGGTCACTATATAAAGAGATTATCCACGGATTAAATTACACCCGAAGATAGCATAGCATAGCAATTTTGTCGTTATACAATATTACTGTTGAATGACACCATACGACAAGCAAGCAAATGAACAGAAATTGAGCATGAATGATTGTGATACCTTGAGTACTCGTGAGTGTTGATTTCATTATCAATAACAAATTGCCACTTGGTTCTTGAAAAAACTGGTCGTACAGCCCATCGGTCGCTAAGCGAGATTATACTGTAGTAGAGGTATTTTAAAAATCAAAGCCTAAGAGAAGAGGACAAGTCTAATTCACGCATGCTCCAAAGCAATTACTCGTAGACGCATGATGGAGTGTCACCCTGATTTAGCATCACTTGAATGCAGCTTTAACGTCACTACTCCCCTATACGAGGCTTGGATGGTGCTGACATAGTCAGACGTTTCTGGAGTGCTGTGGTACTTTTTGTCCGGATGCCCTTCCTGACGACTTCCAATTACGTTTTCAGGGCTCGCCATTTGAACCGGAAGGTCGTTAGGGGAAGCACTTAAGCACTGTGCCACGGAGACTATCACTGGACAAATTATATTATCATGAAGTTTACAGGAATTTAGCAGTAGAAATAGCCTGATCCATCGCTGCCAAAAATCGTCTAATAAACGTAAATTCCAAAACAATAACGATTAGACGCATAGCAGACTGCCTCTCAGATAATGAATTCTGTATCACTAGACATAGGCTACATATATCATGACATACATCATAAGTGTCTGACAAAATGGATTACCCCGATTGGCCATAATATACTCCTGACATTCCAGGGACTCTTCACACACGAATACAACGTCATAACGACGCATGAGGATAGCATTAATAGCACACCTCTCGTCACTTATTCATCAGCATGCCACAGCAGCATCTGGCATGAATCCCCAAATCCGAGACTTTCGCGTTTTCATATCCCGGCGATTGCCTTGAATTCGGAATTTAGCGTGCGGTATCACAGTTCTCTTTACGACTATCAATCAAAGCAGTCAATGATGTGTCGCGACAGAGACAGAGAAATTGGGAATTCGCGTGTAAAATGTGATTCAGAATATCAAATGTACGAAATGAGTAGATTCATTACAACAAAGGAAACCAGATTATCCTTCATAAAATTCAGACAAAGAAAATCGATTAGTAAACATGAAATTTATATACGTGTCGAATTTGTAAGTGCAAGTACATTAATTACACTGATACATCTGTTTGAGAATTCAAAATCATGAATGAAAAACCATTATTCAATTTGAAAGCAATGCTATGACAGACTTTTATATTTTGCATGACAGTCCGTTAAAGATACACGTTGGATTATCATTTACTTTATTATATGGATTCAGAAAATAATTACAATTGCTACCTTTATTTAAGTGATTAATTTCAGATTTGACATGACATGACGGATTTGGCAGGGATTGGAAGCAGCATCAGGGTGTATTTCATCAATCAATTGTAATTGCATGCTGAATCATAAATTGACTATTTATCGAGATTTGGAGAGCTAAATTTCGATCATCAATCCATATATTTAAATCGCATTGAATATTAACTGTTGCATTTGGGTAAAAATCGGCTGTCTTCAATAATGTGTTCGTGCAATCATCGGCCTTGTAAAGTTGTTAAATAGAACGCAATTCTCTCGACTTTAAAATATTTCTCGCTTCAAAAGTCTTCCTAATTTGGAAAAACAAAAGTTTGACAGGCTTTGGGATATAGGCCTACTAGGGCAATCAATACAAAAATGTCGACCTGCATTAGGATAGAGAAATTTAGGAAAGGCACATAGGATACCGCAGCTGCAGCCACTTCCATAATATATGTGGTTGAACATTGGACGATTGCTTGTGGATGATTTTAAATCATTTTCATGACTAGATTAATCGCCAAGTCATACAGCAATTACTGATAACTAAAACTACGATTTGTGATGATAGCAACAATTAAAAAATTTCACTCAATACATTTTATGGCGTGATTATAGGGTTCAAAGAAAAACATGATACGTTTTAGAACTATTGCCTTTGAAAGCATATTCCCAGCTTGCGTAAATATAATTTTGATGTTTACATGGATTTGATGGCAACTAATTGTACATTTATACAATAACGTTCAGTACCTAATACACACAGCAATACGGCAGTTTTAACTCAATGTCATATTTAAAAAAAACATTTGAAAACTGCTTTTAAAACCTTGTCTTGCACTTTGATACAAAACATTATTTTTCATGTTTTAAAGCCACAGTTTTATAGAGTTTGATGCTCTCTTATAAGACAAACATATTTTATAGAGCTGTGATTTCAAACATGCTTTTAAACACTACTTTTGAATATACTTTAAAAATGTTACGCTTTCTAATCCATAATTTGGAAAAATCCTTGTGGTTTTTCTTATGGTGTGTATTTCCCAAATTTTCGCCTACTCAGGCCGCTTCGGGGGTAGACAGGAGGTAATTTTGACTCAAGAAAACAACAACACCTACATTCGCCTTCGTGAGGCGCTTTTGATCAAGAAATGCAAACCAACAATCAATTCACGTGAAGAAAGTGAACAATATCGCCAATTCCTCTTCGTGAAATAATGCTTCTTTCAGTAATTCAATGACTTATTCTATAATTCTATATTCTATTATACTATATATATATATTATATTATATTACGTATTATTCTATAAACTTACATCCAACATATGTCACAGATTTTCAATTTTAAGTGCTTGTAAAATTAAATCCTTCCTACTTCTGAAGCGGCCTGAGTAGGCGAAAATTTCGGCAATGCACGTCATGAAAACAACCGGAAGGATTTTTAAACTTTCTTGCAACAACATGCTGTTGAGGCGGAGTTACAAATTTTTGATAAATAAATTGATACAATTTGAATTGCAAAACATCACTATTTATTAGATTTATGCGAAGTTGTACTTAAGATTTGCAATTAGCAAATTAGTGAAATTTCGACGGGCATTCATTAAATATCTTATCATATAAACGATAATAAAATCATTATTACTTATTGCAGGCGCACTAACTCAGGCGATTTGCAAGTAGTGTGTTTAAAGTGATATTTAATGAATGCCCGTCGAAATTTCACTATTTTGCTAATTGCAAATCTCAGATTTACCCGGAAATGGCTGCATCTTTAGATAGGGAGCGGTGTCGACATTGATAGATGTAAACTAGGTTTGCTGATGATTCCTGATGTTGATGATTCAGGCCTGTTTCCATTTTTCAGCTGAGGATGCAACTCAAATTTATCCCACTCTCATTCTTTCGCGCTGAGTGCTTAGCAAAAATGCAAGGTGCACCTGTTTTGAAAGTCTTAAGTCTGACCCGACCTAGATTTGAACCCAGGTCTCCTGGACACAGAGCGAACACTCTTCCACAAGGCCACAGCGTTGGTAAATAAATAATTTTTCATCGATAAAGTATCAATTAATTTTAATCAATTACAGTTTATCACCTCATTTTTCCAATCCCAGGACGTTATGTTGAACATCTGAAGACCTTCTCTCTGAAAATCACTCGCTCAGGCGCTTCCGAAAACTGACTTAGAAAGATAGAAACCTCCAATGCAATAAAAATCAAATAACTTGATCAGTCGCTATTCCTCTCAATCAAATGATAATCATGTCTTGCATCGGTGTCACAGGCTTCCATTCGAAGAGAACACGCGATTTCCTTATCATTTCTACAATTTCAACCATCAATCAAGTTGCTCACGTTCTATGTCGATTTTCTCAGTTTTCAGTGTTTCTCTGATATCTGCATCCTGAACTCATCTGTCTAGACAAATCAACCAAGTCGGCATGACCTAGACTCGATACGTCCACTTGTTGGCAACACTATCAATGAAACAGAGAAATAGAAAGCTGCAGATGGAGAACAGATAAGACTAGATGATGAATATGAAAATTGGATGAGGTAGATGAAAGAAAGAAATCTACGAACGTGATTTAGATAAATTCTCGGTATCACGATTCTCTGGCTTTAGGCAAAGTGAGACTGACAAAAATCTGCGCTGATATGAAAACGATTTCCGATTTTTATAGTATTCATTCAGCATCGACTTAGATTTCATCATTAGTTAATCATCAGTTACATCTGTCTACATTTTTCTATGCAGGCAAGGTGTCCAAGCCAGATAAACAGGGATTTCTTCAAATCATTTAAATTCCAGTATATTACAAGTGAAATTTCCGAAAATTTCGCTTTAAATGTCAATGTAGGACGGAAATCCTGTTTTTACATTCTCGAATGTATTTGAAATACTTAGAAAGGTAACAAATAATTAGTAAATATAGAATTCATGATTGCTGATAATTTACTTACTTACTCCCCCGTTTTTCATCCTTGTCTATGTTGAACGGGGTCAGACATAAAAAGCTAATACAAACAGTTAAACGTCACTACTTCCCCAAAGTGGGGGCTTAGACGGTGCTGACATAATAGACAGACTTTTATCTTGAGCGTTGTGATCTTTTAGCCCTAATGCCCTTCCTGTCGACTTCAAATGACAATTTCGGGCTCGACCACTGGACCGAAAGATTGCTAGGCCAAGCACATGACTGATATAAATCTTGTGACAAAATTCAACCATCTTATGTGCTTATCAATCCATTTTCATCCGAGCTCATCATCCATCTTCATCCGCTTATGTGCGGACTCACCCATTATTTCATGTGATTGTGAGGGTCTCGCACACCATCATGTGATCAATATTCCATTGTGAGTGGCAATTATTGAACACCAGTACTAAATCTTCAATGACTCTGCTTCTGATTCCTAAAGAGTTCTTAATTCTTTGAAAATGCAAGAAATTAAGGCATTCATCTAAAGAATACTGGTTCTAATAAACATAAAAATCTGGCTTGATAATGTAACCATGATGATAATGCATTCGTCTACAAGCAGCTGAATACATAGGAATGCATGCTTCATCCAAATGTAAAGCCAAATCACATCAGTGAAGCTAGAATTGGTGTTGCATGAGTAATCATGATTGTGAAGAATTGAAAATCGACTATTGCTCATTTTTCAAAAAGTGATGCCAAATTTCAAGGTTATTCAAGGTCGCGGACAGCCTGCACAAGCACCGGGATTTATTGCTGTACTTACAATGCTGCAGGTAATGTACGAGTATATTACTTACAGAAACATGTAGATAGCAGTTAGAATATACCTTAGTTTGTATATAGTTTGTATATATATTAGTTGACGTTGCTGTGATCTCTGATGTGCAATGGTTAAATGAGAGTTAGAGCTCCGAGGGTGCTATTGGGAGTCGGCAGAAGGTGCTGCAACGGTTCAGAAAAGCCTGACTATGTCTGCAAACTGTCAAAGTCCTCACTGTGGAAGAAGTGACGTAAACCGACGTGAGGCTACATTGGGCATACCGTCTACAATCACGATAGTTATGAAGCCTAAGCACTCGAGTTAACTAGCAATGATAGCAGTTTAAGCAATGAGTGATAGCAAAACCACGAGCATGATGCACAGGACTTAGCCAGAGTATGATCGAAACGCATCACTTTTGACAAATACACCTAGCCTTTGATTTTCGCTTACATGGTTCTGCATTAAATAAATGGTTTATTTTATGATTTTCGTACGCATTGTGAATCATCACAGCAATTTTCATGAAAATATGTTGACTGTATCAGTGACAACAGCTCATGAAAGATTAGACACTACGATTGTCTACCACTGTTCAAGTCAGCAAGATTCAGCATTCCCTCAGACAGTGTGATGCGCAAACTTCATTGAAAATTATCGAATTTCATGTTTTGTTGGAACACTCTGTGCAGAGATCCACTATCTTCTCGTAGAAGCCTTGGAAGATGGCGCATTTAACCACATTCTCACATGATCAGATACATGATAATAACACATGCATGCCATAGGAAATGGCATGAAGACGCTCTGCATCAAACATCATGGCCCAAGACCTAGTGCATTTCACTAAATAAGAGAAAACATTGAAAATTTCATTGTAACCAAAAACTTCAATCTGCCTGCCATCTGACTTACATTCGTCTTTCTTTTATCCTGCCTGACAAGAGGAGGAACCAGGTAGACCTCGGCAGAGGTGCAGATTCGTGATATACCTCATTCATCCGAAAATCTCATTTTCGGACTCGTTCCCTGCAGAAACTTGTTCTGACTACCGGACTATCATGTAATATACAATGTTCATGGAAAGTCAGATATAGTCAGACGTAAATGAGTCAAACGTAGTGGCACCTTTAGCCCTGATGCCATTCCTGTCGACTTCCAATGATTCTTCCTGAGTTCGACCACTGAACCAAAAGATCGCTAAGCCATTGTGCCACGGAGACCACCGGCAGCTGAAATTCTGTATGCTTGGCCGTTTTCAGTCCGCCATCCGTTGCAAGTAACCAAACCAGTACAAGCAATTTTGGAGTAGGACTGATTCCAGGTAATGTAGATACAACCCGTCTCTCATTTCACATCGCATCTTTTCGCTTTCATTACTCACCAAGTGAATGAAATCTTAAACTTTATGGGTCATGACTCTGCCAAATGTGATAGCCAATAAAACAATCCTGTTGCAGGCGTTGCGCCAATACATCTAACCTCGGCAGAGTGGCCACTTGCAACAACTCAAAAAATATACCTGATTTGAGCGTACCTAAAATATAAATATATGTAAAAAACTTTGCAAAAAATATTGAAAAAAATATGAAATAGCACTTATATGGGCTTATACTGCAATGCATACGACTACGAGTGCATGATCTTCTTGCCTTCAGTTTCATGTGCTACGCTTATCACTGTAATACAAATACAGACAGTTGCCATCCATTATGATGAGGTGCACACTGCGGAAAGATAAGACTGGCCGCACTTCTCCACCAAAATCTTGATACGATCCAAAGCAAGGGGATCTTCCAACATGATATATAATTTCAATCAATTATTGAATGAAGCATGATGTTTAAAAGATAATCAAGCACATCTATTGTCATGGTCAGTCAACGAGAAATTCAGTCAGTACATAAAAAGGAATCTCATTCTATCATTTGCTCTATTGATGAAAAATGAGCGACCCACTTTATCATGCTCTAAAATTTGTGTCAACCAGAAATGTTATGAAGTAGACGCGCAAAGACAACATACATGCACTCTGATATCCAAGAAGGCACCAGACTGATATCATCGACAACGTCGACTGTGTTCTTGGGTACATGCCACGAGGTTTATTACTGAATCTTATGAGGATCACTAATTGTTCTAACAGAACTTGTTTAACTTTGATTCCTTTCCTTCTTATGTATTTACTTTCAAAGATGATTTTCTTTCAATTTTGATAATGGCTTGGCTTTTATAGCAAAAAAGAAGACAGGACCGTTGTTGCAATGATGGCAACAATAAATAACTGGCATTACTACTCTCTAACCAATCTGATCTGTTCTTTAATGAATCAATTTTGCTGATGCACCATTCAGCAAAGGAGGTGAATGAATCACCTAAAAGTCTTCAATAGCACAATCGTATTGCAAGCAGTATCTTTTTTATTGATTTTTTGCCAATATTCCCTTGCATTAAAGCCAACAAATTAAACAACAGAAGAAACATGAATGGCTAGAAATTTCATTACTGTCATTGATGCTAGGTGCACATTTCCAGTTGCTTGTTGCAGCTTGTCTTTTAAAATATTATAATTATTTGTTCTCTTCCTGATTGAGTGCATAGTCCCTATCCCACAAATCCTCTGTGCTATTCGGTTGTGCTGGATTATGATGCATTTTACATTAGTGAAGTGAATTCGCTACAATTTGTTCAATGGTACTCGTATTAAACAGATGCGTCACGTCATCCATCAAGCTAACCTATGTCGCCATTCTCCAGTCAACTGCATGCTATCTGAGTTGAACGTCCCAGAGATGATGACTGAATAATGAAGTGATGGTTTAACGTCATTAGTCCGCTTTACTGGGGGCTCCGACGGTGCTGACATGGTCAGACTTCAATTTGGAGCGTTGTGATCTGTTGGTCCGAATGCCCTTCCTGAGGACTTCCAATGACACTCTCAGGGTTCGACCTCAGGACCGAAAGAGTTAGTACCATAGTACCTTAGTACCATAGCTGCATGCTATTAATGCTAGATGTCCCAGACGATAAAATTAAAAAAAATGCGGACTCTATAACCTCGCGGCTGATAAAAAACAGATAGGTGAAGCGCAATTCGTTGTGGTAGTGTCTGATTGAGATTTTATTGATAAATTTCGCGTAATCTCAGGCAATAAAACTGTCGGTAATCC
This sequence comes from Prostheceraeus crozeri, assembly GCA_907163375.1. Classification (NCBI taxonomy): domain Eukaryota; kingdom Metazoa; phylum Platyhelminthes; order Polycladida; family Euryleptidae; genus Prostheceraeus; species Prostheceraeus crozeri. The sequence continues at coordinate 382,001 of CAJQUW010005468.1, forward strand.
ACTAAATTTCATATTCTGCCTCAGCTGATATATTCAAAAGATGAAAGATGCAATGAACATCATAAGAGGTCACGTTTGGTGCAACCGAGATAATTTTTGTGTTAACTTGAATTGTGCAGCGTGAAAATGTAGATGTTTGAGGAAATATCATGAACTGCCGCTCCAATTATGTCATTAAGCCTCGCCCCAGAGGGGGTGCTTTTCGCCCCTTCTGACGAATATTTTGAATATCTTTTAAAACAAGCAAGCCATGCCCACCAGATTTCTAACAGCTTACTTTTACGTATCATGAGACTTTTTACCGAAGGAAAATAAATTTGGCTCCATAATTTTGGTGTGAGATATATTTTAAAATTTGAATGCATGGAATAATTTGGCTGATTTCAGCAAATTTACTTCTAATGCATATTGCGGCATCAATTCTTGATGGAATAAATTGAGATTACATAAAAGTATTCCTATCAATATAAAGATATTCACAAATTCAAATGTTTTGAATCTGAAATTATCTGCTTATTATGTATGCATGTTCGGAGTTTGAAATTCAAATTTCAAATATTTTTTTTGTACTTTTTAGTTCTGCGTCTAATCAGCAATTAATGAAAATTTTCAGAATCATGTTACTTTTAGCAGATGAAACATGGGAAAACGATTATTTACGATTCAGCATGAGACAATTAAGCGCATTTCAGAAAATGAAGTTTAGTGCGATTTGAGTTGAATTATTTGATCTTTGACCTCATCTAATGGCAACTAGTAATCTCATAACGATTAACAATCCCTATTTTATTGACGGTCTTGACCAGATCTTTCGATCAGTGCTAGGTCAATTGGTTTTTGTTGGCATTTTCCATTTCAAATACTGATCTAATTGAAATTTGTTAAAAAGTGGCGTTTTTTACCTTAAAAATAAAAATTATACTGTTTTTCCGAATCCCCTTTCAAAGTCCTTACCACAGATGTGTGGTTTGGAAAAATTGGTACAATAGTTTGGGAGATAAGTAGGGGGGCGAAATTGACCCCCAGTGGGGCGCGTTCGGAAAAATAACTCAATGTGACGAGGGTTACGTTATTAGTTAGAAGGTCTTTAATTTAATGTACGTAATTGTTTGGCCATTCCTGGATATAATATAGTATGTCAAAAATAGCCTCTGACTTCCTCAGGAATAAAAAAAAATTCTAAGATACCAAGTTTTCGTATTCCTTCAACAGGGTATTCAATAGAATGCACAGATGTTTTACAGCCGTAAATCAATATTCAAAATTATTACTTAGGTATTTCGAACAGCTCATCAACTACAGACAAATTATAAGAAAAACATGCATGAACTATGAAATGAAGATACAAAGCTAACTATGGTAAGACAATTGAAGGCCGACCAGCGGCTTAAAAATTAACAAACAACTATATCTATATATATCTATAGTAAACACTGTGTATCAATTTGTGGAATACAAGAAAGCTTAATTCACAAAAAATATTAGAAAAGTATTAAAAGCTTATATAAAAGGAAATTTTTGAATTTCATTTTTGTATTTCCTTTTACATAAGCTTTTAATACTTTTCTAATATTTTTTGTGAATTAAGCTTTCTTGTATTCCACAAATTGATACACAATGTTTACTATAGATATATATAGATATAGTTGTTTGTTAATTTTTAAGCCGCTGGTCGGCCTTCAATTGTCTTACCATAGTTAGCTTTGTATCTTCATTTCATAGTTCATGCATGTTTTTCTTATATTTGTCTGTAGTTGATGAGCTGTTCGAAATACCTAAGTAATAATTTTGAATATTGATTTACGGCTGTAAATCATCTGTGCATTCTATTGAATACCCTGTTGAAGGAATGCGAAAGCTTGGTATCTTAGAAATTTGTTTTTTGTCTTTAATTTGTTTTCAAGTTTGTCAACACTGTCCATGTCATTAACTGCTGAGGCATGCGTATTACGAATTGAATCATTCAACTAGGAAATTGATACTTTTGAACTTAACTGACTTATTAAACAGCTTGTTTGCAAAAACTTGCCCAAAAGTACAAATCCAGGAGATAATCGCTCTCCTATCACATCTGTTACTATGGGTTGTTAAAAGCAAGAGCGAAGAGTACACATCATGGGTGGCCTTTGTGAAAGATGTTTAGTTTGTGCGCTGACGAGCAACAGTTGATGAGAGCCAACATGAGAATGATGAGGTCGGTGTTTAGATCTTTGAGGTAAAGAAAAAAGAGACGATGAGTATTCGTTTGATACAATGTTTCTGAAAGTGCCAAACTTGTGAAGAATCAAATGTAGGTCAGCAGAGTGTCATTAGCTAATTCCTTGCATAATTATTCGAAAATCCCAGTATTGAATAAAGGGATGGTTGGTGTGACTACAGAGTACACAGACGAGCTTGTGCAGAGAGTGAAGGAGAAGACTAGAATGCAATATTGGCTGGGATGAAGTTAGCAAAATCATTTAAAACGCAGCCAAAGACAAAATTTAAAGCATTATTCACCTGATGAAATGGAAGTTATCAATCCCATGGCGTGTGATCCTGACCGGAATTACCATGAACATTACCTTACAGATCACTGAAGCACTTTAGAACAGCAGCACATGTCAATCAACAAGCATCGATTAAAAACAAAATCAACGAGAGTTTGGAAGACTGGATGATAGCTAATTCGCATTGTCACTTTCGTTGTACAATCGAATCTTTAAATTACTTGAGATATGAAGATAAACATGGAATGTCTCGCGTGATGGGGTATTTCATGGACAATCAAAAACAAAATGCGCTTTTATCCGTTGGCAAGTTGAATGCTGTAATTGCAGTTACAACCACTGCAATTAACAAATACAATCAATAATATTTTCTGATGAGCAATATGCAGTTGCAATTCTTAGCGAGGTATCATCATCATCATCATCATCATTTATTTTCGTCAGCATTTTTCCCTCTTGCGAGGGGTTACTGACGTTCGCACCACGCTGACACGCCATTCCTCCATCTCGCTCGATCACTTGCATCTTCTGCTTTCAGACCAGCTCTTTTGCACTCCCTCAGCGCCATGCTCTTCCACGTGGTTGGTCTTCCTCTTTCTCGTCTTCCCTCCTTCTCAAAGGTCCATGCTTTCTTAAGTGGATGTGTATCATCTCTTCTCAGGATGTGACCCATCCATCTTAAGCTACTCCTTTTCACCACCTCAACAACCGTCTCCGTCAAACCCAAATGCTTCATTAATTCGTCAGTGCTCTTTCTGTCAGCAAGTTTTACTCCGCACATTTTTCTTATCATGGCTCGCTCTGTTCTTCGGAGGACACCCTCTTCCGCAGATCTTATATTCCATGTCTCTGAGCCGTAGGTCATGACTGGCCGGATACATACTTTATAAATTCTTCCTTTTAGTCTGTTAGTAAAGCGTCTTCCACATAGTACTGATGAGAGCTGATTAAACTTCATCCAACCAAGACGGCATCTTCTGTCAATTGCTATCTCGCATCCACCACCACTGTTGATTGTGTCACCGAGATAACAAAAGCGTTCCACCTTCTCAATACCCTTCATATACTCTTCATTCGTGCTGTTCATCTCACTTTCCCCGTCACTTCGCTGACACGACTTACAGACAAATCCATCTCCTTTGGTCTTCGTGAATCTCTTTACGCCTGCGCATCTGGCATGTACCCACTTTCGACATGAATTACATCGTGCAGAATTTCTCATTACACGCTTGCGGCACACTCCACACGGATCTTGCTTGGCCTCATCAATTACTTTTTGACCACCACTCGCTCTCATCACCTTCGTTTTCTTGATGTTTACTTTCAGACCTTTGTTTTCGAACACTTTCTTCCAGTCATTGAATGCAATTTCCAAACTCTCCATAGAATCCGACATTAACACCAGATCATCAGCGTACAATATATTCCATAGCGCCTCCTTTCGAGCAGATTCAGATAAGACATCCAGAACAGTGGCGAAGAGCAGCGGTGAAAGAACAGAACCTTGATGAACTCCTACTCCAACGCTAAAGCTGTCCGACAAACTCGCACTTCTGCCAAACTTGATTTTCGTCACTGGATGCTCGTACAATTTCATAACGGCTTGGACTAGATATTCCGGCACTAGGCGTTTTCTGAGTGCCCAAGCGATCACTGGTCGAGGAACCCTGTCAAAAGCCTTCTCAAGATCAACAAAGCACATGTAAAGATCCTTTTTCTTCTCGATGTAGCATTCTTGCATTCTTCTGGCGATAAAAATGGCATCAATCGCTCCTCTCCCAGGCATGAATCCTAACTGTATGTCGCTGATGTCAATGATGCTTCGAAGCTTTCGTTCAAGCACACGTTCGACAACCTTCATACCATGTTCTAACAATTTTTATACCCCGATACGACCCACATTCCATTCTGCTACCTCTGCCTTTGTAAATCGGTACTAGGGTGCTCTCCCTCCAATCTTTCGGTATGCTGGCTCCTTGCAAGATTTCATTTGTAATCTGGTGCATCACTTCCAAACCGTGGGAAGAAGCAACTAGGTGTTCCTTCACAACAGCGGTAGGGCCTCCAGATTTGCCATTCTTCATACTCCTCAATGCTTTTCCGATCTCCTCTTTTTCAACCTTGAAAATTGGTCCTTCAACTACATCTGCTTCCACCATGCCATCCCAACTGTTCTCTTGGTTCATGATGCTCTCCATGTGGTCTCTCCACATTTTACTTTGCTCAATCTCTTCAAAAACGATCCGCCCTTCTTTATCCTTGAGGCATCTACATTCATTTATGTCCGCTGAATCTCTCTTCATCATTCGAAGTTTTGTAAAGATGTTATGACGGTTTCGTTCGAGGGTGTCTAGCTCTTTCTCTGTTTCGTTTTTCATAGCTTTTGCAATTGTTTTCTTCACATTTTTCTTCGCTTTTTTGTACTTCACATGAGCTATCTCCGTTTTTTTTCCAATCGACCACTCTCTAAATGCTGTTTTCTTCTCTGCAATTGCTTTTTGAACGCTTTCGTTCCACCACCAAGTCTCTCCGTGCTGTGGTTTTACCTTTGCTGATGCCGCAAACTTCTTCAGGTCGCTTCCGAGACGCATTTCTTGTACTTCAACCAGCCAGGCATTGATGGATCACGGTGCCACAGGTCATTCATCTTCTCCTCAAATTTTGCTTGAGTTTCAGGTTCACGTAATTTCCATGTCTTTGGTTTCCTCTCCCAAAACCCCGTCTTCTTGTTTCTACGAATACCCGATACGTCCATCACGACTAAGCTATGCTGCAGCTCTCCAGGTATGACTCGGACTCTTTGAACCTTCTTTTCGTGAACATTTGCCAACAAGCATGTAGTCAATCTGTGATGAAGTATTGCCGGAATGAAAAGTGTTCTTTCTCTTATTCTTGAACCACGTGTTGGTAACGACCAGCTCTGACTGAGCACAGAATTCAAGAAGCCTGCAAACCCTCTCTGTTACGTGTGCCAATACTGAAACCACCATGAATCCCTTCATATCCATCTACATTTGCTCCAATATGACCGTTGAAGTCACCGCCGACAACCAGAAATTCTCCCGAACCAACCAGAGCAACCTCATCTGATAGATCGTTATAAAACTCATCTTTCTCTGATTCAGGCCGTCCAGCTTGGGGGACGTAACAGCTGATGACACGTACCACCTGTCTTCCGAGAGATAGCACAATTACCATGATTCTTCCACTTTTTCTCCTTACTTCTAACAATCCATCAATCAGCTCTTCCTTTATCAAAACTCCTACTCCGCCGTTTTCCTCTCCATTCCACCAAAATTTGAATCTTTTACTTTGGGTCCAACAAATCTAGCTGAGTTACCTTTCCACCTCGTTTCTTGAAGACAGCAGATGTCAACCATCCTCTTCCTCACTTCGTCAGCCACCTCCATACTTCTGCCAACCATGGAACCAACATTCCATGTTCCGAACCTCAGCTTCTGACGCCCATCCGATCTCAGTTGATCGTCATATGGCGGTACAAGACGCTGCATCGTCTGCTGAGGGTTTGCACCTTCCTTTTTATCGTAGGCTGGTGCCGCCCACGACAACCTACGGGCTGGTTGCTGCCCATCATTTCTTCTTGCCATCATGATGCTTATGGAGCGAGTGTTTTCATGGCCGGATGCCCTTCCTGACGCCAACCAGTTTTTGTCAAGCTGGAACTCTTAGATGAAAATGAACTTAAAAGTCTAACAGATTTCATCAGTCCGGGTTTTTACTCGGAGTTTTCCATCTCCTAGGCTGACTGCCTTCTCTACGGCTATTGAGCCCAGCCTACCCATACTCGCACCTTCTCTTCCACATCATCCATCTACTCAAAACGACCTGCTTGGCACAAGCACTTCAACGACAGGAGTGGAGACCAGGACTACCAGCGGGACTTATCCGGTGCCATCGGGCCCAGGCCTGGGGTAAGGTGCTACTCCTCCTCCTGCCGTTGGCCTCCGCTAGCTTACTGCTGAGATCTACGCCACACACTCTTTTTAATTTAAACTTAAACTTAAGATTAAATCTCAACATCTAAATAACGATGTCAAGATTTACCAGGTGCCATTTTACTCTCGGCCCGTGTTGGTGTGAGACTACTATACGAGCAGCTTCAATACCGTAAGGTAATTGAGAAGTAATTGCAATTACTTTACAGACAGCAATGTTGAACGTTCATTTAGCACGCAGCTTGAATTACTTTACTCTCCTCGTCAATATGGCATTACCACACCTAGATGTGTACCAGGTGTACACCTTTTTTCTGAGAATTGTAGGGCGAAACTTGCTGATCAGAAAATTTAAATCAGAACTGCTGTTACTTAATTTCCCCTTCGGATAAAGTGAGGCAAATAAATACTTCTAGATACCACAGTTTAGATCTTTAAATCAATTTGAATCTTAATATGCTGCATATTTTTCCAGATGGGTTCAATGATTGAGAAGTCATTATTTCGGATTTCTCCATCTGTTTAATTCACACTCCACAATACAGCAAAATACTTTATTTTATTTATTTTTTACTATTTACAATAGTAAAGTATGTTACTGTATGTGGAGTGTGAATTAAAAAGATGGAGAAATCCGAAATAATGACTTCTCAATTTAAATCTTAAATTTATTCCCAAATTTTCAGTGTACACCTTCTCCTGGAGAAGCAAAATTGGAAAGGAGACAATTCATTTCAACGGATGTTTACGAAAACATTCTAAAAATATTAGCTAAAGATATCATTGCATGGAAAAAGACATAGTTTTTCTATAGCATGAATGCATACGGTAAATAGGAAACCTCTCAGAGGCAGGGAACCCTAGATAGCGAAAATATGCCAGCTGGGGTTCCCTGCCGCAAACCTACCTTCTATGGTAGGTGTATACATGTAATGCAGTTGTACATATAAATATTTTTGAAAGAAAAAGTAAATTGAGATATACGATTAGTTACATGCATGTCTTATTTTGCATGTTCATTAGCTGTTGTTGAGGTCGGTTCTTAATTTCATCTTCTTCTACAAGAAACAAGAAGAATGGTAGGTTCAGAAGATTCAATTTATTCAATTTAAATCTTTATTAGAGATAGATGTAAGTGCAAACTTAATATAGCATCCAGGAATCCACAAGCCTCGATCATCGATATATCATCACTGTATCTCCAGTTTGAATTTTAGCAGAGATACAAGGCGAAACACTTGTTGGAAGAAGGAAAAGGAGGTAATTTGATGTCAACCATACAAGCGTGGTCTGTTTTCCCAGGGAGTAATTGCAATTAAACTTAGAATTATATGGAAAAAGACATGGTGGGAAAACGTATAGTGTAACACTGGCAATTATATAAAGTAATTGAAATGAAATTCAATAAGTCAATAAATGTTTATTTCCAAATACATTGGAAAACATGGAAGAAACATTTGTGTTTCAAAATATAACTATTGAAACTTCTTAAGACATCATACATTTCAGGCGTGCAGTCAATTTCAACAACAAAAATATCATGACCAGGAAGGACAGGAAAGTAATCAGAAACTAAAATTTGATTCTAAATGTACTTTAGTTTGCGCTCACTTTAGCAGATTGCAGCAATTCTTGAACTTTTTGAAGGAATTCAGAAATACATTTAGGATCTTTTAGAATATGCATATTCATTATCATGTAAAACTCAGTTGTACTTTCATAGTGGCATAATGCCAGAGGTAGCTCCTAGTGTAATTTCTGATATTTTGAACATTCAGTCATGAAATGATGCAAATTCTCTACCCGTGAATAATTACATTGCTCAATTCAAGAAAAACTAACTAAGTTGCACTCTCTTTCAATAACATTGATGGAGATGCAATAATCTATTACATTTCATGAGTAATTGACAGAAGTCTGCTGGTAGCTAATATGTATAGTGGATGCATGCAGTGTCATGAACGTTGCCTAACAGATCACTGAAGCACTTTAGAACAGCAGCATTGGTCAATCAACATTGATTAAAAATATGATCAGCGATTGTATGGATGAATGGAGGGTGTCCAATTCGCATTGACACTTCTGTTATTCAAATAGAATCTTTAGACTACTTGAGACATGTTGTGAATGGATTACGAATTCACGATCCACGGAATCAGCATTTCACGAATTTCACGAAAGTTTCACGAAATTATAAATATGCTTAATTACTTCAGAAAACAAATTCATACTCGTAGCAAATGAATCAGCTTTTATTTTCTATTCAAAATCTTTAATAACTTTTTAAATACTTTCCCGGTTTTCGTCCTTGTTCACGTTGCACGGGACTTTAATGATAATTTGCTCTTAATAGCATTAACTAAATATTGCATGGGTAGGCATATTCCTACACACGCGAAAAGTCGCTCAGTGGCTGCTATAAAATGATTTTAACAAACACAAACTGCACAACATTTCGTCCGACAAGAAATTCGAATTTTGCTGCAAATTTCGCCTGCAGATGAAAATTCCCGCTCACTCATATAACTGATCTAGCTTGAATGGTGCGAATCTGTCGATACAAACTGCCGAGTGTTCTCAGTCGAACTCCTGTTGCTTGGAAAGCAACGATCTCATGTTTCAGAATATTCACTGCACTACCCTTAACTTCCAGCCGATACCCAGATGCTTTCGGATCTCCTCTTTTATTGATTCGGCACTCTTGTTTCACTTTTAACAATGTTTGCTATTCCAATATGTCCACTAGGCAACGAGAATCCCAGTCCCTTGAGCATAACCTGACGTAGACAATCAATGAAAGGAGACGCCATCCTAAGTACAGTCGTCCTATGAGCTCATTTCGATTTATTGAAGGCGAAGGGAAGGGTTGTACTTTGAATTGAGTCGCTGGCCGTTTTGCTGGTGATTCTTTGCATCCCGAATTTTTTGCAGAAGATGATTGAGAGAGTTGTGCTTCGGAGGGAGTTGCCTAATTATGGATATTGTCGTAGTGTCGTCCTCAACCCTCCGTGCTGCCACTTTTCATGATAAGAATGCTTCCACAATGCAAACACTTTCCTTTAGGTTCTGCAGCATGTTTCAAAAAATGCTCCCAAGCACATGAGCTGCTTTTATTAAACTTTTTCCAAACCTCTTTAGGAGATTCAACGGTTAGATCAATCCGCATTTTTAAGGTACGTCATTGTCGTACACACGTGTCTATAAGGTACTGAGAAAAGACGCGTCGTCGAAGCTCAATAGACACCAACTGACAATTGTCGAGGAACAGCTATATTTTTTCAGCTACTGCTTGTCTAACCTACTTTGTCAATCGATGTGTTTGCTAAGTGGCTAAGTCAAAATCTGTAGTAGACTTGACAGAGTGACATTCCTATGGTCTCAGAAATCCGTAGATTCAGTCGGCATAGATATATCATGTTACATTTAATTTCAAGATCCAGAGTCTACCACCACAAAAATTAAAAGAATGTCAAAGAAACGTGCTGAATTTTTATTCATGACTACATAGTTTATATTGAGGTATTTCAATTTCAGATTCCTAATCATCAGATTTCATGTGTGTTATGAAATTTGTAAAATATACTTTCGTGAATTGTCGTGAAATAGACCACCTTTCACGAATTCATGAAAAAATGGCTCTTTATTTCGTGAAATTCACGCACTCGTGATTTCACGAAATCAGCCCTAATATGGAATGTCCTGCTTATCGCTCATGAGATAAAGTCAAGATATTTATTTTTGATTCGACGTTTGAAATATTCAGGTTCATTATCACACAGCTGCTGAAATTGGTGTTGTCATACAGCAACAGTAGAGTAATCATAAATGTGAAAGTTGTGACTTCATATCATCATGCATTCATTCTGCTTCAACAAGTTATATGGTTTTTACAGCAACTGCACGAGTATCAGTCAGACGTGGTCAGATATTTGTTGTTCAAAACAGAAAGTCATTCAATGACTGGAAACATGCATTGAGAAAAACTAAATACAAATGGTGAAAAATAAAATGTGCTGCGTTCTTCGTCGAAAATCACAGGTGACGGAAGTGATTTTTCGCTGTGACCTAGAATACGTAGGACGTGTAAATGATGAAATTGACATCCTGTATCTGATACAAACTTAAATTCATTTCCTGAATAAATGATCATGAGTTGATCGAAGGCTATCACAACTTACCCTTTACCGTCAGAACAGCCACAATTGTTGTTCACACTTGCACAATGCTCCACTGGGGTTCCTTTTGGTGAAGGACTACTTAATCGCTTCACGCTTTCCCAGTCTGCTTGCCACTCCGATTCTGAGAGATTCAATCCAACTTTTTGATTCTCAATGAAGGTCTGCCAACGCCAATGACGGTAGAACGCAGCCTCGTCCCCTGCAGACAAAAACGATGACGTGACATTCAATATCGAATACTACCTACTATTTAGAATTCAGATGGTAGGATCAGACTTGTGACTGGGTCCACACATGGCCGCTATAATTCACAGAAAGGTCCGTCTTATCGTAAATGTTTAGGCCTAGGTTCGGCCAGCCCGCTCATCAGGCCCACTAGGACAATTATTAATATATAAGCGATATGTAGGATATACCGGATTAGCATTACGTGTACAATACACATGCATTCTTGTTCTCAAATTCTAATCTTTGAATCGATTCGACTTAGCGAATTGAAAGATCAATTAAGGGTTTATGTGAAATCATCTCAATTTGAAATTTCTTTTGAGAAATAATAGTGCAGTCAAGAACATGTCAATCGATTTTGATCTGAGTCTTGAACAGAAATGTCCTGATAAAATCCGAAGGACACTGAATGACTCAAACAGATGTTTTATGAAACCTGAGATCGCTAGTGCACTTCCAATAAGCAATTTATCAGACGAAATGATCTGTACCTCACGTAGGATTACATCGAGAATTAATGATGAGCAGAAATGGAGTATATTGCATTGACATTAATCCCGGTACAACAAGTGAGCTAATTTAGGCAATTAATCAGCAGATTATAACTGATAGGTCCTCATTTCCCGGGAAGCTGGTTTCTATAAATGGACAAGGATGTCTAGGAAACAATCCTATATCTGACCTTCCTGAGATGACTATGTGACCTGGGAATATAAGCCCAGCATAAGCCGAAGTGAATGTAGACCGATACATTGGTTACAGGTTGATAGAGCATGAGAGTAAAGACCGCATCTCATCACCTACGCGTTGCGTGTTGCGTTTTGAACGTCGTGTGAAACGCAAACATGTACATGTAGGCTAGCCATGCAAGTTATTACACTGCAACGTCGTAACCATAGAATTAGATTGTTTAAGCGTGTCACTTTTCCAAAAGTGCAAAACTGATTCAAAACGATGGCACATGCAGGAACTTAGTGGGCAAAAAGACATCTTCAAAAGGCTTAGAGATGGGAAAATGAGATGTGGATGAGGGATTACTGTGAATTCCTTCAAAATGCTCCGATCGCCGCGATTCCTTCAGATTCGAAGAATTCAGATCATTGCTCAAAAGTTTTCTTGATAATGCTGTTCCTTCCGATCATTATTAAAAAAGATAGCAGGCGCACGAAAAAACGTTCACAAACTTATGTAGAACTTGATATTGACTGTGAATCTTTGCTATGTGATCCGATTGATAACAGTCACTGAAACTTCGCACAATTTGGCGTGTTTAATGTTGAACTGGCTGCTCATTGTTCGATTGCTATGGTATTATGTCAGCAGATTGTGTCATTTCATTAGCGTTACATGTTCCAATGCTACCTTTCTACTCAAACAGAAGAAGAGACGACCGGTCTAATGCTGTGGTCCGAGCAGTCTAATGACATCTAGAATGGCAGACTAAGATTTCTAGTCAAACAGAAGAAGAGACGAACTGTCTTAATTCTGTGGTCGTAACAAAGATGTCAATAAATAGTGTGATTAAAATTCTTTATCATAGTTTCATTGATCTTCATGGTCATAACTGTCACATTAAATCAGACTGTCTGTTGTTGAACCGTTTCAGTTTCTGCGTTTTGACAGTTACATTAACATTTAATAATAGTATAAGCTATTTCATCCCTTATAGCGTATTAAATGTTCATTGGCGAGTTTAACTGCTAACTCTTCCGTACGAATTTTAATCATAGATATAAATAATTTATTCACCATTCATCTGTGACTTTGAACACGCAATACGTAGATCATGTGATGCGGCCTTAAGTGAAAACGCGTTGAAATTAATAAGCTACTGATTAGTTCAACCTCCACCACAGTCCACATGCATGTAAAAATAAGAGATAAAAGGTTGTTTGTTGAAAGTTAACTCTTATTCATTCAGACGCTTGTGTATTGCAAACATACACCAGTACACCGTATTATTCATGAATTAATATAATGAGTATTTGTACATCCTACCTACCCACAAAAGGTACATTTTCCCTTACATGGATTGGCAAATAGGCTTTCGTTTGCAAGAGCATAGCAATTTTCTTTGTTATCTATTTCACCATCAAACAACGCTGTAAAAAACGCAACCAAGACACTTTCTTATATAAATCACGGCCATCATTAAAATACTTAAAGAATGACCCACATTGTTGACATGTAAATGGATCACTAGCACAGTGCACGCATCTGAAGACACACCCACCCACCCCCCAATACTTGAGGACAAGATCGCCTTCACTAGAGCTTTCCTCCGATTTGTACACAATACACAAAAATTGGCATGGGGCTTGTGCCGTGGTGGCTTCCACCCGGTCAGTTCAATTCCATTTAGTATTAGAGCATAACAAATTCTTAAACAATTGCACACACACACACACTTTCGGCACATCTCTCACATAGGCAACACAGCGAAATCACAAATGCAATCCCACCACACACACACACACACTCAAGAATTGGAACATTTATAGGACATGCCATGAAGGCGCACCGGCACGATACTGGGACAACTCCGGAGTTACACACCCCATATAATTTGAACTCGGTTCTTAAATCCATTGAAAGAATTATTACATGTACTTCCTCCATGCCATTTATTCGCTGCCGAACTATCGAAGACGTGTCGAGATATCGTCGCATACACTCAAAAATGAGCGACGAAAAAATTCGACAGCTAAGTAGCGAATTGTTCCTCCTATTAATCAACGATGCACAACCACGTCATTTTCAATCACAAAATGAGATCAAAGGCCAGAGACTGTGCGTATTCTTAAATCCATTCTCCAACGTTCTTCGCCCTCTTCAACTAAATAACTATTCGCTTCCACCAGTAGATTGTCTGCGTCCCATATCTCCACCTCAAGCCCTGGAGAGGGGAACCTGTCGGCTGCCACCGTCAGAACTAAGTAGAACATCCGACGCTGAGCGAGCACTAACCCTCCCGTGCACTTCCCGCGACTGAATAGAATAAGACCGACGTTCCCCTGCGTGTCGTAAGAGGAGTCTGAAAAGGGCATTTTGCTACTGCAGCTCTGGTTGTTGGGAGTTTGATGTCTTATTCTCGTTGTCTTTCCTCAATGGCCATACTAAGTTGATGTTCCGGGAGTCCTGACAGCCGAAACTTAGCTGTTGAGATATGCAACGAAGCTCTTTGAGCTTCCTCCCCTGTGGTATTTCTGGCTGTGCCTTGTCCAAAGTCCCCTCAGCAATGGTCGCCACCCCTCTTCGGAGGTAAGGTGTGTGGGCTATGACCAATAGGGTTGCTGCCTCCCCCCATTCAATACTGGTCACCCTATGTGAAGAGCTTTGTCTTGGGTTTGGCGGTACACCGGTGGTATCGGAATGACCATCTACTCTCCCCTCCCCCCTCCCGAGGCACTCCTCACCAGCAGCAGGCATTAATTTGCTTGCTGGGTGTGTCGCTTTGCATTGTCTTGTAGTTAATTGCTTCCGACGGGAGGTCTTTCATAGCTTGATATATACAAGTAAAATCACACGCTCCCTTTAGTTTAGGTAAAGTTAGCAACAAAAAAATTGTACATATTGTCTTGATACAAATCCTTCTATCCACTGGACGGAGCCGGGTAAAAGCAACAACAACCTCTGACTACAGTGGACTTCGTTTAATACGATATCGCTTAATACGATAAATCGCGTATTACAATAATTTTCCGCGGTCCCTTTTTGAATCGTAGTAGAATACACTACTTCAACATCGCTTAATACGATATCGCTTATTACGATATATCGCTTATTGCGATATCACAAAAATCCCGTCCGGTTTTTTTCCATTAGATTTACACTGCATATTACGATACATATGTTAGTAAGTGAGTAAGCGGCACAATATTCATCATAGAGTGATCTCAGGTGAGGTGGCCAGCGCTGATTCTCCAGCTGCCGAACAATATATTGCAACAACACTCCCGGGAATTCTTAATGGTTTCTCGCCAAAAGACGTTTATAATGCCGATGAGACAGCGTTATTCTATAAGGCTTTACCCTCTGGCACACTGTGTTCGACGCCTTGACAGAGTAAAAGGTTTTAAGGAAATGAAAGCGCGAATAGCATTGCTAGTCCTCACCAACCCTGACGGCTCGGATAAGAAACTTATTCACCAACGGTCGCTTCAAAAATCCACGATGTTTCAAACGTAAGTCTCCACCAATTGCCATATTTTCACAATTCAAAGGCTTGGATGACGCAACGAATCTTTCACGAAATTGTGAAGAATTTTGATGATCGCATGGCCAAAGAAAATCGGAAAGTGCTGTTATTCGTCGACAACGCTACTTGTCATTACGGTTGCCCAGAGTTGCGTAATGTCTCCATTCAATACTTACCTCCAAATACAACGTCACTGATCCAACCAGCCGACCAAGGTATAATTAAGACACTCAAGTCATACTACAGACAGAACATCCTTCGCCGAATGCTGACATTTATAGATGATAATCCTGACAAAAGTATCAACGACTTCGCACAGACAATCGACGTGTTGCAGGCTCTATACCTCGTAAAACGCGCATGGTTCTTAGTTAAGCCGGAGTCTATTTCTAATATTTTTAGAAAATGTGGCTTTATACGTCAGCATGACGATACAGAATTTGACGACGAGGATGATGAACCCATTGAGGTGAGTGACATCATCGACCGATCGACATTCGACGAATTCTGTATTTGTGATAGTGATGAACAATGTTCAGCAACACTTACAGACATTGAAATATGTGAAAGTATCAGTAATCAACACCAAGATGGATCTGACGTAGAGGACGAACCACCGACGTTGGTGGCGAACGATGTCGAAATCAGCGCCAAGGATGCATTAAAGGCACTCGGTCAAGTGCGTAAGTACATGGAAAAGAAAAATTTGCCGCTGGAATCAACGTTTGTTATTGTAGATATGTTTATCAAAGCACGAGTACCTGCT
Organism: Prostheceraeus crozeri; assembly: GCA_907163375.1. NCBI lineage: Eukaryota > Metazoa > Platyhelminthes > Polycladida > Euryleptidae > Prostheceraeus > Prostheceraeus crozeri. The sequence goes on from CAJQUW010005468.1 coordinate 397,816, forward strand.
GTTCAAAAAACCCATCACGGACTACTTTCTCTGACACTAAATTTGAAATCACTGTATATCCTGAACATGTCCTATGGAATTTTTTTCAACTCAAATACATACCGTGTTCTACGAGATGTTTTTTCAGCTCTCTAACTCAAATACATGCTTACCGTGTTCTAGAAGATATTTTTCAACTCTCTAAACTCAAATACATACTAGTTAACATGTCATACGTACGTAGACTATGTTAACAGCTCCTTATAAGAAATATCGGTTAATACGATATATCGCTTATTACGATATTTTTTAGTGGTTCATTCAATATCGTATTAAGCGAAGTCCACTGTACATCATTCATCACGGTCCCTGGACCTCTTGCACCTACAGCGAAAAGTGGCTAAGGACCACCACAGCTACCGGGGGGAAAGGAGATACAAATCCGGGGCTAGTTAGGGTAGAATATTCACTCTCGAACGAATGAGAGCTTCTTTTCCAAACATTTAGAACAACTGAGACACCGAGAGCTGACGTAGTCATATTGGATAGCATTTCTTTATGGATTCTCTATTATTTTTATCCAGACATCAGCATCAACTTCGTTCCTGGATTGAGACGTGACGTGACCCTTACGATGTCTGACTCCCCAAACTCTTTAGAATCACCCGCGCTCAAACCCCCAACAACTGACCTTGACAATAATTAAAACAAACTCCCAAGAGCTGAGCTTCCTTGCTGTCGCTGGCATTCCTCTAGAACGGAGCGATGAGAGGGAAAATTCAACTCTCGGCGGACGACGCACACCCTCATACAACTTGGCTGAAGGCCAACTGCTTTGACCGTCAAGCGAGTCATACACCGTGCGCTAAAACAAAAATTGCAATCGGCTTCCCTCAGTTACGCTGCTTTGCACGCCGACACACATCTGTGCTGGTTGGAAATTGCACGGGTTGAGAGGATTCACGCCAGGTCAACACACTGGAAATCCAGCCGCGAAATTCGATGACAGCTCAATTCTAGCCTGAGTTTACGACTGCTATATTATGCAATTCTTCTCATCGATCGAAAGTTGAAACATGAGAAGATAGGCTACTATCTGCACTTGTAAAGTGATAACAGCCATTCATTCACGCAAGAGGGTCATTGCATCGATGAAATGAATTTTTTGCTTAATGCATTATCAGTACACTCATGTGAAGGAAAATAAGTAAATTTGGTTTGACATCGCAGAATGAAAATAGGTCGAGTGGAAAAATCAGGAAGCAGGCATGAACAATCTACCTGATTCGTTACGAGGACTGGAAAAAATAAATAGGTCTAAAATTAAATGCAATTTAATTTAGCCTAATTCATAGGATAGATCTGTACAATCATTAAATTAATTCTTCAGTATAGCATTAATTAATATTAATTGGCATGAACAACAATCTTCTGTTTCATCAATTTTCTTTTCTCTTTCAACGTTAACTTCAATAAAAGAAGAAGAGGAAACTGCGCATTACCATGATAAATGAAAAGTAGTACATTATCGTGATATTGTTAATAATATACCGCTATTAATATATACTGTAATACAACAAATAAAGAAATGCTGAATTCCATGAAGTACGAGTATCATAGGCGAATTAAGAAACTTGTGATAACAAATAGATTCAAGTGCTCTAGCAGGGTTGGCTTGATTTAAATCACTTGATTTAAATCACTGATTTAAATCGCGATTTAAATCAATTGATTTTTTTTAAAAAATCAGCGATTTAAATCAAAAGTTGATTTTTTTGAAAATTTGTCTTTCGACTCATTTCTTTTACTCCTTTAACTAGCTTGGTATTAAAACTAGCGAAATTCAGTTCAAAACCAACATAGGCATGTATGTATCATACATGTAGACTACATAGGCCTACCTGTACATGGTTCAGGATTGCCAAAAATCAAAACAATCATCGACAGACTCGATTTAAATCATCTGATTAAGTAAGCTGTCGATTTAATCACCTGATTTCTATCATACTTTGAATACACGTAAAATTATATTTGTATGTATACATGTACATATACATATGGCATAGTGATATGGAAAGTCTCATTCAAAAAACAGTACTTGAAATCCTGAATTCAATTACTGATTATATTGTCCGCTTTTTGATATTTATCAAACTGTTGATCGTTAAACACTCATTAGACTGCCGCGCAAGAGTCTGCTTAATAACCTAACATGTGCTACTGAATCATGTGTTTTATACTCGTTGTACTCATCTGTCAGATAGAATTCCTGAATCAGCGTGATACCCATGAATCATTCATGTGCTCGTACGCGTTTTAGCTGACGTCATGATGGATATTTTCTTGGAAATATTGGTTCTTGGGAATAACACCGGTTGGCTGCCTGATTGGCCGACTAATGGCTAATCGAAAATGTTAGAATTCACACGGGAATCTGGAAATGCTTTTTTCTCGGAAATATCATAGATGAAAATAGCGGGTAGAAAAGCTGATCCCATTTGGGCATTTTACGACAAAATTCCGTCTACAACACCAACTGGATGTCGGGCGCGATGTAAATCTTGCAAATATGAGTTACAAGGATTGGTTGCACGTTTACGAACGCATCAACTTAAGTGCTCTACTTCAAATTCGACCGAGAAAGAAGTAGAAATCGTCGAACCTAATACTACAAGTGAGTGTCAATCGAACAACAGTGTAGATCTAAAACTTAAAGTATCGGTATAGCTGCATTAAATATTTATTGAACAGTACAGTGTGTATTTACAGCAAAAGACTCAGCTACTTGTTACTGTACTATACCAAAAAAGCCTAAAGATTTTTATCGTTATTGTACTTTTACTAAACCAATTCAAAATAATAAGAGGCTGTGGGTTTTAGAATGTTATTTACTTAAGTTATAGGTATATGAATAAAAAATGGTCTAATTGTTGATTAGTAAATAAGGTCAAATTCTAAAAAATTGAGCAGCATAGGGTCGCTCGACCTAGGCCCGCATAATTCGCCTGTATTGGCGGCTGGTGGGAACAAGGAAGAGACATTGATATAGCTGAAGCCGATATAGGCCAACCCCGTAAACTAATGAATTATAGGTAAAACGCAATATTGTGTTATATGTATAAACACACAATTTTACATAATTACCATTTCATAAATGTACAATTTTTAATTTCATACTGCACTAGACAATTGCCCTAATTATCAGTAGTAGTGTACAATTGGTTTTTGAATGATCAAAGATGCAGATAAAGCCTTTTTCTCTAACTTAGTATATTGTTATAAGCTGTGTCCTGCTATGTAGTGACAAACTGAACTTTTTGTCAGATAATAATTTCTTTGTTAAATTTTATGGTTTCATACCGTATATAGTTCGCTGGCAGTGATTTAGTATCACCACGTTAGCCGCCGTCCCGGTAATCTTGTCTCATCTTGGTAATTAATTGTGCTAATTAATTGCCTTACTTACTCCGGGTTTAAGCTACTGTTCAGAAAATGATGATATCTAGACTTTATTTTGTTTAAACTCACGCGTAGGGCCTACTTATTATACAGTAGTTAGTGGACTGCATACATTGAACTAATAAGATTCTTAATTTTACCTTCTTCTTTTCAGGTAAACCAAATGGTCCTCCATCTACGGAAGCTGGAGCTACTAGCAGAACAACAGAGGAGAGTCTGGCAAACGTGAATTCTGACTCAACTGCGGGGGTCTTCAACAAAAGCTCCGTCTGTCAGAAAAGTACTACTAGTGCCTCCGTTAAGTCCTCAGGCAAAAGTGCGATTGATAAATTCATCGTCAGAACACCTGCATCTCTATCAAACGAAATTGATTCGCAAATTGCAAGATTCGTTTTTTCTACTAATTCATCCTTTCGTTCTGTTGAGAATCCTCACTTAATCAAAATGATAGAAATGTTACGACCTGGTTACCATCCTCCAAGTAGGAAAGACATTTCTGGCAAAATGTTGGATAAAATTCACGATGAAGAGTGGCAGAAATGTGGGGATAACTTGAAGGATAAAGTTGTATGTTTAGGATTTGATGGATGGTCAATTGTTCATAATGAGCCTATTGTCAGTTCTACAGTTACTACAGAGGATGGACTTGTTTATCTGTTTGATTCAGTAGACACAGCCGACCAATCTCACACGGCAGAGTACCTGGCTGAGATCTCGGGATCAATGATTCGGAGACTTGAAACCGAATACAGCTGCAAGGTAGGCAGCGTAGTTACAGATAATGCGGCCAATGTAACTCTGATGAGGAAGAAAGTGGAAGAAACATGCCGAAACGATATATTGACTTACGGTTGCTCAGCACACTACTTAAATTTGCTTGCACAAGATCTTTCAATTTCTGATGTGCATGAACACGTAGTGCAAGTCATAAAATTCTTTAGGAACAACCACTTCGCAGCTGCAAAATATCGTCAAGAGAATGGGACAAAGTTGATCATGCCGCAAGACGTCAAATGGAACAGCATGTGTGACAGCTTGAAATCATACATTGACAACTGGTCCAAGCTTATCAAGATCTGCGAAGATCACCGAGATAAAATTGACAATGTTATTCGCAACAAAGTCAACAACATGGTCTTGAAGCGTTCAGTGGAAGAGCTGAAGGACAGGCTGGCGCCAGTCGCTGAGGCTCTGGATCATATTCAAGGAGACAATACTAAGTTAGCTGAGGCTGTTGAAATATGGAAAGAGCTGGGTGAAAAGTTCCAGACCCTGAAGAATCATGAAAATATTCCAGAAACGATACGAACAGGCAGTCACACCTGTACATCTATTATCTAACTTCTTGCATCCCAGATATACAGGGAAGTCCTTGACTGAAAAAGAAAGAAATGAAGCAATGTCATTTGCAAATGAAAAGTGTCCAAAGATCATTCCTTTCTTAATGAAATTCCAATCAAAATCATCGCCTTTTATGCCGTGCACATTCGAAGAAAACGTGGTAAAATCGATGAATGCATGTGATTGGTGGATGTTCCACAAAAATTCCCTAGATGAGACCATCACTATATTTTTGCGTTGTTTGTTCTCCGCTGTAGCAAGCTCAGCTAGCGTCGAGATAATGTTCAGTTCCTATGGACTTGTCCAGTCGAAACTACGAAATCGACTCGGCAATGAGAAGGCCAAGAAACTCGTATTTTTGTTCAAAGCTTTGAACTGAAGGAATAAACGATACCTTTGATCTTCTTAAATAGCTTAGACTTTGAGTAAAGATTCTTGTTGTTTCGTAAATCTTTTGCATTCCACATAATTACAATTTTGGGTGTTAGAACAAACTTAATAGATGGATAAAAAGGTCATTTGGATAAAGGTAATTCATCTTAACTACATGGATAACAGATAAGTTATCTAATTTATCTATATGTACTGTACACGCTACCCCAGAGTATTATGGCACAGTGTATATTTGCAATAAACCTACAGTTGTACATTCATATGATTGTATTTAAATAAACTTTCAACCTTTTGTACGGCATTTCACAGAATTGATAAAAAGTAAGTTAACTAAAATTGAAAGTTGAGTCGGTAATAAAGCTTTCAAATGAAAGTAATTTTACAATTGAATAAAGCATTACTATTTTTAAGTGAAGTAAGTTAATCGATACATACCTAGATGGATCTAAATAAATGGTTTTATAAAAAATAACAGTATAATTAAATTTACAATCAGTTAATATAGCCTATACAAGGTAATACATGTGTTCGCAAAGGTGCCCATAAGTATGAAAATATTCACAGATCAACTTTGAAATGAGTATTTTAAAGATCAAATCAGTCGGTGGTAGATACCGGTAATTAGAATCAATGTGAATTCAGTAATGATTGAAAATTACAGACATGTTATGGATTAAATGATGTAAATAATTGCTTGTGAAAACTCCATTGCATACTTTATTCATTTTATTTTCACCTTGATAGAATAAAGTAAGGTTATCATTAAAAAATCAAAAAAATCTGATTTAAATCAAAAAAATCCGATTTTTTTGATTTTTTAAAAAAAATCGTGATTTTTCCAACCCTGAGTGCTAGTATTTTCCATGTGCAGTCTTAGGTACAGTGTGCGACATTAGTTCGATTGTTTTCGGTGTAGTTATATTGTTTACCTCCATTATCCACTTTCCATTATCCGACATGTGCATTCTTAGTTATAGTGTGTAGCATTAGTTCAATTTCGGTTCAATAATCGGTGTAGTAGCATAATCGTAGTTCTATTGATTACCTCCTTTCTTCCAGTTTTAGCCATATAGATCGGTTTCTGTTGTTTCATAATATCCATTTTTTATTTCCTTTGACTATAGGTGACTATTCATTTTCTGTTTCCACCACCAACATCTGTAGTCGTAACAGTATATTAGACGTCTTTTTTGAACGTGCATGCGACAGTGTTTGTAACACACAGGCTGTCTACCGAATAGAAAGTCAAAAATGAGAAAAAAATGACGAATTTTTCAAGAAAAAAATTTAAAAAAATGATTTTTGGGGGCGGAAAAATGAAAGAAATGATAAAGTATCCACTAAGAATCGAACAATATAGCGTATCACTTTCATCATTGCAATAGTATAATGAAATTTTTAATCGACTCCTGTAGCATTTCCATCCAAAAAACATGCCCGACAGTCATCATTCAAAAGATTATACGCTACAAATCTTAAGGTTAAAAAAATCGTACATATCAAAATCGTGTACCCGTATGTAAAGATTTAATAAATACAATGAATGCATCATTAATTATTCATCACTGTATACCGTCTTTAGATATCGATGTCTCACTTAACATTAACTACGTAAGTTGTACATGATGAACATCCAGTCAAATTAAAAACATTGGTGATAGAATAACAAAACCAATCAATTCATGAATAATTGCAAATATAGTTCATGGCTTCACATCTTCTTTCGCTTTTTAACATTGTTCATAAGTTTCTCGAATGCACACTTTCGCTTCGATCCAATCTCTGCTCTTTTTATGGATTGTTTTGTATTTAATTCAAACACTATTTTGTATTTGAAGTCACACTGATTTAACGATGATAACAAAGTCACACGAATAAAGCAAAACTGTCCTCTCATTTCTTGTTTTATGTGTTGCATACACGGACTTGGTTGCATAGAACATAGGTCCGAAGTCAATGTTTGGCTAATTCAAGTGGAATCATCCGAGCAGCATTTATAACAAAAACAAAATACTGACCTCAGGTATTTTTTAACTGACTGAAATGACAAGAAGGAAAATCATCGATGGGAAATACAATGAAATATATCTACACTCTACATTTATTGTTAATTGTTACAGGATGTTTCCTGTGGTTCGTTAATGATTCTCCATCAAGTTATACGACAGTTCAGTGCATTAGTCAACAAAATCATAAAATCCAAAAAGTGGAGAGCTGATATCTCTAAGGATAAATTTTGGACTAGACTGGCAGTCGGCAATTTCCGAAAATCTATTTGAGAATGCATGATTTCGAAGAAAAAATGACAGCAGCAGCAAAAAAATGAAATAAAATGATATGTTACCAAAAAAGAATGAAAAAATGAAGAAAATGAAAAAAATGACGCACTAGACAGCCTGAACATATGGTAGTAGTACGTATATTAACTATGAGTGTTGCAAATCTAAAGATTTTCATTTTTACCAGTTACTGGGCCAAAACTGATCAATTTTGATTCGTTGCCACGAGAAAGCTCCATTGAGTTCTTTTAAGAGCTGCTTAATTCAATGACTGTAACAGCACTGCATTTGCACACTTGCGGATTGGATAAGGCCATGAATCCTCATCAGGACTACGTCAATCACTTCTTCAAATTAGTAAGCATTATATTCTATTATAAATGACTGCTGAGATGATTTAAATCGTCTGAGAATATCCTGCCAGGGAGAAGTAAGGAACGAAAGAGAAATTTTATGTATGCCAAGTTATTTTAAAAGTTACAGACATTTTCTATTTAGAATGACAGTTGTATATAAGTGTTTCATTTACATACAGTTAGTATTTCATTTTATGCTCATCCTAAATGTCAAAATAAATTTGACGGAAAAACAACTGACACTTCCATAACAGTTTGGTGGCGGGAACATGATAAAATGTCATCACAACTATTGTGGGATATACTAGTATTTTGACACCTCGTTCTACGGCTTCGAGGGTTACGAATTTGCTGCGATATCAAAGTATTAATTTACTCCTCTAGACAATTGTGTAAAACAGCATAATGGCAAACAAATGCACTGCTCAGTGTACAGTTACAACACTGCATCGAAATACATTAGAGAACAGCAGATCGAATTCAAATCGATCCCAAATGTAGAATGGATATTGTACACAAGACGCATTGACGCAGTGTTGCCATTGACGGAAGTTCGAAAATAAATTCCTTCCCGTCCGATAATACGTCTGCCAGAATAATTGACATGAACTCCGTCACGAGTTAATTCCAAACTTGGTAACAGACGCCAATCTAACTAAAGGTTCATTATCTCAGTGATTTATTAATACACTTTTGCATCCTAATTTGATGAACATTATTCATTGTTCTTGAATATATAACCTCTGTGGCAGAGTGGCTTGGAACTTTGCCTTGAGATCTTATGGTGGTGCGGTCACATGAGAGGTTGCTGACCTCAGGAGTCATCAGCTTTTCCGAGAAAAGTGGAATCTGGCACAAACTGTACGCCCTATTAGTAATCACGCCCTCATTAGTCCCTCACATTTACAAATTTTTAGATTTAGAAATTTAAGTTGATGCATTAGTATGCACTAACCGCGCATAAAGTTAAGCCATGACTAGTAATGCAGATCGTCTGTTATTATTCATGGAATAAAGTTTATTCTTAGATTAACACATTGGTGCATACGGACCTTATTAAACTTAGGCGTGATCCTACCCTATTGTTTTAGTCTAATAGAATCTGTTTGTTCCATTAAGCAGAAAAACTAATCCATTGTGTGAATATGCCTACGAGGAATATTATATAGGCCTTTTAATTGTGGAGCGAAATTCCATAAATGACATCGTTCACAACAGGATCATAAGGCCTATATGCATAATACTAACATAGGCCTCGAACTAGCCTTCAGAAATAGTGACGAAGGAAATCGATGTGACTAAATTCGATAGTAACTAGACGTCAAGCGCTACACGTCACACACGCCTTTTGTATCAAATCCAATTAAAGCATAGCCTCCATTAGGCCTACGTCAAGTATGCCGCCACGAATCCTGACATGCATATCCACTCACAGTGTGTGAATTCGGAGATTAAGTCATTATTGTGCATGCCCGTGCCCGCAGGCGAATGCCCCTGCCCACAGCGGGCCCCACCCCAGGTCATTAGTGTACGAGTATGAATGCTGCCCCATCCCTTAACTTGATAGAAAGATGTCGTTACAAGATATATTTAAAAAAAGCACAGGTATTTTGAAGATACATAATTACTATATTTTGCCACCGATAGACAAAACATTGTGATGGTCGATGTCATCATCCTTAATGGTGCGTATTTTGTAATACACAGAATAACATTCTTGATAAATTGTTAAGCCTGGGTGTGTAAATTAGAAAATGTCCGTAGATATGAACAGTTAAAGCACAAAATTCTAAGACAGCCGTACAAAGTACGTTTCGTCCAATGAAGGCTTGTCAGCAAAGCTCGGAAATTTCCGAACCATAGAATTAGATTGTTTAAGCGTGTCACTTTTCCAAAAGTGCAAACTGATTCAAAACGATGGCACATGCAGGAACTTAGTGGGCAAAAGACATCTTCAAAGGCTTAGAGATGGGAAAATGAGATGGGGATGGGGGATTACTGTGAATTCCTTCAAAATGCTCCGATCGCCGCGATTCCTTCAGATTTGAAGAATTCAGATCATTGCTCAAAAGTTTTCTTGATAATGCTGTTCCTTCCGATCATTATTAAAAAAAGATAGCAGGCGCACGAAAAAACGTTCACAAACTTCTGTAGAACTTGATATCGACTGTGAATCTTTGCTGTGTGATCCGGTTGATAACAGTCACTGAAACTTCGCACAATTTGGCGTGTTTAATGTTGAACTGGCTGCTCATTGTTCGATTGCTATGGTATTATGTCAGCAGATTGTGTCATTTCATTAGCGTTACATGTTCCAATGCTACCTTTCTACTCAAACAGAAGAAGAGACGACCGGTCTAATGCTGTGGTCCGAGCAGTCTGATGACATCTAGAATGGCAGACTAAGATGATAGACGGTTCAACAGGTTGATTCACGATTGCTTATCCCGGCTTTGCAGCGCGACTAATATTCAGATGCGTCACTTGTGCAGTCGATCAGCATGTTCAGACATTCTAAATGTCATTAGCTGTTTCTATGCCCTTCCGGGCAGCATCAAAGTGCCTTTATAATACGAAAGGCAGCGTATACGCCTGCCAACAATCTAAATTGTTGCTTAACTTGTTCAAATTTGTGGACATTCTTCTGAATCGTTCCCTGTTACCACGACTGACAGCAAACATTTCATGCAGACAAATGTCCTGATGATACTGTAACTAACACCTCCCGCTATTTCATTCAGCAGTAAAATTCTTGTCAGCCGAAAACGATAAACAATACCATTTGAAACGAGTTCTCATAATCTCTGGTCTATTGAAAGATAATTGATTGGTGCCATCGAATAATTACAATTAGTAGAGTGATTTGTGTTGTAATGGCAAAAGTAGTCAATTGACTACTTTACTTGCAGTATCTTCACCACTCAACACCGTAGGAAAAACATTCCACCGACAGTGATTTAATTAGATATTTAGAAAACTAAACATCTCCTTTACAAAGTATTTACTATCACTATTTTACAATGCTTTTATGAGAACCTTTATGCTCTGTTATGGGGACGTGTGATTATTCATTCACTTGTTACTTTTTTTACTTTTGTTCAATATTATCACTGCAATTAAGGTGCATGAACTTAAGTCAGTAGTAAAATTTATCAATATAACAGAATGAAAAATTCAAAATCAAGATTTAGTCCTTTCAAACGGAAGTGATAAATACTTGTAATTAATTTTTGATAATCCCCGGTACTAAGAGGCGGCTTAACGGTGCTCTGTGTGGGTATTATCCAATAGAAAAAACGTCATCGGATGGATTTCAACTCACCCAATAACCGATGATGGAGAGCATGCCGCAAGATGAGCAAACGATCATGGAAGCCCCACATGGCTAATGAGGCGGCGTGCAGAAGACAGTTTCCATCTCCAGTCGTAGCCATTGGCCAAAGGCGTTCACAAAGTCCGGCATCTGACCACCAATTCAAATGACCAGATTGTTCTAAAGCGACCATTGTACTTGTCTCCACCAATTCCTTCTCTAAGAAGGCTCGAAACTCAGTTGCATACATCAAAAGATCCGGTAAAACGAATGTGTAATCAGGTGTTTCCTAGAAACAAAGGTGTGAAAGTTTCAAAAATAAAAGATATATCAATTAAAAAATCTAGGGTTCAGAAAACATTGCTTGTTTTGTAACATGTTTTTTTGAGACTTTATCATTATGGTGGTTTCTTAAGGCATTTGATCCAGCTTTCGATTATAGACATTAATGATTAAAGTTTCGATATCAAAAGCAAGTTAGAAAAAACTCCCCAAAGTTTTGGTCAATAGTTTCTTAAAAAGTTAGAAGTGAAAATTTGACGGGCCTTCAGCGTCCAGCGCCTTCAAACGGTCGATGGTAACCTAGGTAACCTAGGTAATCGCTTGTGCAGGGGCTGGTCGGTTACTCCATCGATCTCGATCTTTGGCATCCGCCTTCGTAAGTCCAACTGCAAGCATGTCCTTCTCCACCACTTGGCATCATTTTGTTCCTGGCCTTCTTCCTCTTTCTCTTGTCCCGGGAACTTCCTTCTCCATACACTTCTTCACCCAGTCAGCATTATCCTTCCGCAGCACATGTCCCATCATATCAAGCGACCTCTACGTACCACCTCCGTCACCGAAACCAATCCCATTCGATCGCCTCAGCAACTCATCACTTGGTAGTCTGTCTCTCAGGCTTATACCACACATACAGTGTATCATTTTTCGTTCAGTTCGCTCCAACCTCATCATTTGTTCCACTGTCGCTCCCCAGGTCTCGCTTCCATATATCATCACGCTTCGAACACAGGCAGCATTGACCTTTCCCTTCACTCTCAATGGTATATCCTTCTTTCCCATCAAAGCCAGGAGCTCTCTGAATTTACCTCACGCACAACGTACTCTCATTACCGATGTCGCTTGGAGAAAAAATGCACCACTGAATAAGTACACCGGCAAAAGAATTCGCAATTTCAATTGCGATGTTAAGTCTAACTTTTACTTTTCATGACTTTCACAAACTTCTAACTCTTGAAATGCAAAATGGAAGATTTGAAATTTCTTCAGTAATTTAGTTTGTAACATAATTATTCACAAATTAGTCTGAATAGAAGACATCAAGACTATCTCAAAAAAGAACCATCTTAGATAGGCTGGGCCTGTTCTCCGGAAGTAGGAAGATGACTGCGCCCATAAAGGGTTTGGCAGGAATCAACCGTGACCAACACCAAGAGGCCGTCCAAAGAAGACGTGGCATAAAACGGTGCTTTCGGATTGCAAGGACCCTGGACCGAGAATGATGCAGCCAACCGCGAATTGCGAAGAAATACATTGGGAAACCCCCATCCTCCCTTACGAAGAATGGATAATGGACGCAAAGCGAGAAATTAAGTAGGTAACTTCGACATGCAACTTACGAAGCTTTTACTTAACAAGTCATGACAAAATGTAAGAAACTCGTTTAATTTACTTTCCTTATTTTGAATTACTCTTCCTTCCTGAATTACAAAACTGTCTGTCTCTTTAAGTTAGCGTATCAAACTGGAACTTACAGTATAAACGTTGTGTAATATTCAATTCACACAGTTCAAATCGATGGCGCGTTGTAAACCAATAATAATTGTAGATCATATCATGGCTAAACTTATTACATGTTCATTATTCTCTATCCATTATCTAATAATTGTAGCCTATATATCGCACACATGCACTTCGGAATTTTCTTCACTTTTTGTTAAATCTCTTTCGAAACCGAGTGGCTGTGGAGTGTTGAGAAAGCGATTCACATTCTATTCTATGCTTTTGGATTGAATGGGTGAAGCTTCCAAGTATTTCATAGGCCGAAAGTACACAGGATAAACTATAGGCATCAACCATGATGCATAACTTGCAAATTTTGGAATTACAACATAAAATGTGCTTTCAATAAAAGCAGGCACGCAGAATTAGGTATTTTGCAGAACCAGCCATTTTCAGCGCCACATGAACATGGCGACATCCGGGTGAACGAACAGTTAATATGGCCCATCATGTGCAACTTTGGCCCTATGAGGAATAAAACGAGACAAGGTTGAAAGAAGATTCAACCTAGAAACCAATTTCTTATGCTCCTCTATGCTAGTTGGCACTGATTCATGCCACTAAGAGTGCCTGCGCTGAAAGAGCTCTAGGACGATGCCAATCAATCAGAATAAAAGCATTATCATTCTCTATTTATCAATTTATCATTAATTGCAGAGAAGCCTTTGAATTTCGAAAGTGATGTCACCGTCGTACCAAAAACATCAATTGAGAACATTTTGGTCACATGTCAAATTTTGAGCGATGGAAAACCGAAGTGAAAACTCTGCGACTTCTGAAAATGTCGATATTGATGAAAACTAATAATACGCAAATAGCTTCAACGAAGATGCGTTTTGAACCTGGCACGCGTAGAACCGGTACATCTATTTACACATTCTAAAAAAAATAATTCCTTCAATGTGTTAGGAATTCTTTGCAAAACCAGCATAGCTAACATTTTTTCAAAATCTTGATATTTAATCACGCCAGTTGTTTCACTTCTTAAGATGATTATTTAAAGGTCAAACCCTCTGAGATCATCTTTCTTTTCTATTCATATAAGAGCACTGTCAAGTATTGAGTCGCGCAATGGGTATGTGAGTTATAATGAATTAAGCTATGAGCAATGATTTTCTTGAGTAACAACAGCTACACTGAATTGAAACAGTTCAACAGGCTAAAACAGAATAAAGCAAGTTTATTGTCACACGTCGTTAAATCATTGCGTCATTTAAAATCATGTCTTCTTAATCTTTGAAGAGAAAACCAGTAAAGATCTTGCAAAATCATAACACTGCATGTGATTATTTCAAAAAATAATGCGTATGTCATCATTCTTCAAGCAGAAATAAATTGCCTAGGTAGATTAACATGAGCGTGTCTATAAGATCGTCGTGTGTATTTGTGTTTCGCCAAATGACTTGATGAAAATTCATTAATGTATGATGCGAACAATTTATCAAAATGAGACGTCAACTAATAATAATTGAACGTTCGTTTGTCGCTTTCTAAAAACTGGTTATTATAATTGTTATTATTGAAATGACAGATCTTTTTTACAAAAATGGCAGATCTCGTGGTCCCTAGGCACATTTCTGGGTAGGCTTACTCTGCAGTTCAGAGGGCAATTATTTATGGTACCCAAAAATACAGTCCAACAATTTTCGTTAACTCAAAATGAACGACTGATGTCAAGAAATGTGATAATCAAAATGCTAGTGTATAGCTACATTGCTAGTAGAGAGTCACTCTTCTATGCCTTTTCGAAGATTCTTTCGATAAACTGTAAGTCCTCAGAGAGAGAGAGAGAGAGAGAGAAAATAGTCCCTAGGCATCTACGGAATTTCCTCATCCTCTGCTTGTGATAAGGAGTAATTCTTTTCCTGAAGACTGCTTACTGCAGAAGACTGAAAATAACTGAAATTCATTGATTGCAATACTGATCTACTTGACGGTAATTTTCCAAAAAATCATTATCTATTTCAGTATTTATTTGTTTAAGGACGACCGCATATTTTTTGATGAACACATTTCCTTCAAGTCCAAATTGATTAAAAATGAAACAGATAAAGTATTAAAAGACATTAGAAGTTTTGTATCACATTGTTTGAATGTAAAGAGTAATCCATGGATCACAATTCACCCAAGAAAAAAAAGAAAAATCGGAAAAACCGGGGTTTGAATGAATAAATTTGAAATATTTACATTAGACTTATTTCGTAAAAAAATGGAAAAGACGAAAAAAACGGAAAGTAGCGATCCCTGGAGTTATCTTTACGAAGTCTGATAATCGAAAGCAAACTTGCATCACTCGTTCTTGAAATTAAGAAAAGTTTGTATTTATTATAGTAGGTCCTGGGAAAAATGCAAGAAATTAACGAATAATTTGAGCTGTAAGTATAACTCTAGGAGTTTTCAAACAATTTATTTCTGGCAAAATACGCATGCTATGATATGAAATTTTCATAATTAATATATTCATTGCATACATAATTGATTCCTCTCACTTTTTGGAAAATGTTAAGTAAATTTTACGGTTGGAAAATCGAAAGACAGCAAAAACTCAGGATCAATCCCCAGCGGTTCAGTCTTTTCTCAAGACTTGTCAATTCGGTCTTTTATTGTAATTTTTTTCCATTTTTGATATCATTCTTATACTTTACATTTTCTTAAAAACAAAGAACCCGAACGAAACAATCCATTGCGAAAGAGGCAAATATATATATATATATATATATATATATATATATATATATATATATATATATATATATAAATATATATATATATATATATACCGGGTGTCCGGGAAGTCGCGCACAACTTTAAGAGGCTGTCATTTCCTTCAACTTTATCATATAATCATGTGATTTGTTTTATTTTGAACCTCATGCTGGGGAATTTGATATGACCCATTTGCTTTCATTACATACTAAATCTAATTCAATATTTTTGCTTTGATTTGTCAACAACGTTTTTCACTAAGTAGACGTTATTAAAATAAGCAATAGTGTTTAAGATAATACTTTACTTGGTCAAAATAACACAGTATTTTGTAAACAAAGAACTTTGAAACAAATAAAGAATTTAATTACAAATAATGTTCAATGGCGTCGCCTTGACACTCGATCACTGCTTCCAACTTGGACGGCAGATTCAGAATCGATCGCCTCAATTCATCGGAGTCGATGTTTTCAATTACCGTAATAATCTTTTAAATAACTCATTGATACTTGCTGGTTTGAAGCAATGGTACACTCGGTCCTTCACAACACCCCAGAAGTAATAATCTAGCGGTGTCAGATCCGGTGAATGCGCCGGCCAACGGTTTGGAAAACCTCTAGCGATAATCCTATAATTGGGGAAAACACTTGACAGGAATGATCGCGCAACTGTGGAAAAGTGTGGTGGTGCTCCATCTTGCTGGAAAACTGTTGAATCCATGCGATGATGTCTTCTGATCTGAGGGATAACATGGTCGCGAAGCATGTTGCGGTAATTTTCTCCAGTAACCGCACTCGGAAAGAAAAATGGAGTAAGACGGTAATGTGCGGAATACCCGAACCATACGCATACTTTTGGAGCATGGATGTCCGTTTCAATGACTTCGCGTGGTTTCTCCGATCCCCAAACAATAGAGTTGTGGCGATTCACATGCCCCGAAATTGAAAAGTACGACTCATCACTCCACAGAATTGATTCCAGATCAACCACACCCGACAGCAGGAATCGTGCAAAAGAAACACGATTTTCTTTATCGTCTACAGTTAGTGTTTGGTTCGTCTGAAGTCTGTATGGGTAGAGGTGCACTCTGTGTCGTAGATCTGTTGGACACTGGTTTTAGGGACACCTGTTCTGCGAGCAATCGAACGACAACTGGCAGCTCCTAGCTCTGGATTCGACTGTTGAGCTTCAAGTTCACCTGCAACTGTCACTTTCCTTTCTTCTTCGAGATTGGGCCTTCCGGATCGTGGCTTGTCTTTAACTGATCCAGTCTCTCTGAACCGCTGAATCAGGCGTGAGATGGTGGAAGCACTGAAAGGGTCCCTATGATATCCATGAGAAACCTTGTATGCCCGCAGTGCTGCAGAAGCAGTTGCCATTTGCAAAGTACAGTTCAACCAGTTGAATGCGTGTTTCAAGATCCATGACTGCTAGAAGACTGACTTCAGCACACGAATTCAGCACACAATTCTTCATGTGATAAGAATTCATACCCAGACCATAGCATATCAACATAACAATGACTGATAAGTGAAATTCGATAATTTAACAAATGCAACATGCAGCTCGAGGTCTGATTTGTTGTTTGTACTCAAAGAGA
The DNA here is from genome assembly GCA_907163375.1 of Prostheceraeus crozeri. Taxonomy (NCBI): domain Eukaryota; kingdom Metazoa; phylum Platyhelminthes; order Polycladida; family Euryleptidae; genus Prostheceraeus; species Prostheceraeus crozeri. Next base: position 415,024 of record CAJQUW010005468.1, read on the forward strand.
AATACAGATTTGGTGTTAATTATGCTAGATAGTAGATAACATATAATGAAAAACGTTGTTGACAAATCAAAGCAAAAATATAGAATTAGATTTAGTATGTAATGAAAGCAAATGGGTCATATCAAATTCCCCAGCATGAGGTTCAAAATAAAACAAATCACATGATTATATGATAAAGTTGAAGGAAATGACAGCCTCTTAAAGTTGTGCGCGACTTCCCGGACACCCGGTATATATATAAAATAAATCACACTTGGATGCGTGCAAGGAAAAGAAAACACAAATATTTCTGCCCAACCGGTTTCTGCCTGACTTGCAGGATTCTCAAGGGCTAAATGATTCTATTTGCAAATTAAAATACATCAAAAATCTATGTGTCATAGATTGCTATCATTGTATTTGGTCTATGGATGCTTATTTAGAGAAGGACTCATCATCCTTATACATACATGTAGCTCTTCTTTTGTTTCTCTATAAAGTCGGTCACAGTTTGATGGGAGCTTAGGTATAGGCATAACATAGAAAGGGGGATCATTGCTAGCACATTCATAGATAAGTTTACTAACACGTAGCGAACGATAGGAGGAATCATTTATTTGCTGGCGTGGGCTCGCACTCTCGATCGAAGAGAATCGCCCGTTTGTTCCACGCGAAGCCTTCTATGTGGGACATTATGTTGAACCGTACATGAAGGATCCCGTAATGTACGGTACCCTAAACTTCACGTAAGTGTTTGCCTATCTGACAGACTTTCACATTATGAATTATATATTCTAATGTAGTCATGAAAATTTATATATGGACAAAGTCTTTTCAGAGATACTTGATATAGTAAATGTAGAGTGGAATCTGCAGAACTGGTTAAAGGTTCAACCAGGTTTCACCCTGTTTAAAGCTGGCTAAACCCTGATTTAAACTAAAGCACTCTGATATATTCGATAAACTAATCAAATATTTTGTGATTCTTAAACGAACTTCATCGGTGTTTATCAAAGCATATATTGTACTTCAAAAATGAACCAATTATTCTCAGTTAAGGGTTCATTAAGTTGCCAGTACTGATTTTGATTTTTCCTTTTGAATGGCATTTACAATGTAATTACAAAATCGCAGCATGTGTGATAAAGAACATCAAGATATCAGCTACAATGGTAGCCAGGATGAAAGTAGCGTGCAAGTATATATTTCAGATTTTCAATACTATTCGGATTTCATATGAATTCATATAACAGCATGCAGTAAATTATTTCAATTCTACCGTTTTGTTCATGCAATTCATTCAAGCAGTGTGAAAATAGTGTTGTCTTTTGAAAGCTTAGACAAGGAAATGTTTGAATCGTCATTTGACCCACGACGGAGATAATGATTAAGTATAGGATGTACTCAACATGTGATTTCATCCGCTTAATTACAGTACTTCACTATTCGTCGCAAATGTAACCATGAAAAACTAGAATTCCTTATTATCATTATGAGACGTGGTAGTGACTGCAAGACTGGTTCGAAGAAGTTTCTCCATTGTAGGAGTAATCCTTTCGCATTACTTTGGATCCAAAATATGACTTGTTTAATCTGATATATTGCGCCATGAGCTCACCAAGTAATGGCGCTCTATAAATATACAGTTATTATTATTAGTTATTATTATATAAGGACGCTACACGAAGTGACTAACGCCCAGCTGGTGGTTGCAAAATCCCATATGTGAAATTATGATGCATCTTATCTAAAGCGAATATACGCTCTATAGTAAATGAGCGAATCTTAGTTATAAGAAATTCAGCATGGTATATCATTCAAATTGCAAGAATGTTTCTCCGAGACACGTACTCGACCCGGTCGAACCTGCAGCAGACATTTGATTGGTGATTTGGAAAAAAATGATGATTTAGGTTTTCAGCTTGCCATGAAAAGAAAGTGTTAAGAAACTTAAATGTTTCTTGTAATTCAAAACAGATGTTAGTTTACCAGATATATTTTTTATTTTTCGAAATCTTTTGACCGTTTTACACGATCATCGTCAGGTAAGTGACAAGAAGCACCGTACCGATCACCAGATATGATAACTATTAACCAAGACAAGAAAAGATGCAATGATAGCAATCTATGACCACCACCACCACCACCACTATATTTTCCTTGTTTTGAATCTATGACACATAGATTTTTGATGTATTTTAATTTGCAAATAGAATCATTTAGCCCTTGAGAATCCTGCAAGTCAGGCAGAAACCGGTTGGGCAGAAATATTTGTGTTTTCTTTTCCTTGCACGCATCCAAGTGTGATTTATTTTATATCTGTTTACATTTTTTGATACCTATACTGTTATATAAATATATATACAAGGAATTCGAAAACCTGTACGAAAAAATTCAAGTTGATGGATTGACAACTACCGCGCATTCAATTGATTGCATGTTAATCGTTTTCAATCAGAATAATTCGATATTCGAAATGAAGGGAAAATACTGTTAACACTGAAGTCATAGACAATAAAAAAGTACAAAATTTGAGAGAAGACCTATCTAATGACTGGAATATGAAATTGAAACAATTTTAATTATAAATTTAATGAATTCTTCGCAATTCATGCTCGAAAACAATTCTAAAAATCGATTGAATATGTATGGGAGGACAACATCTTCAATGATGACCCCATATCTAGTAACAAAAAAGTCATAACAAGTTCCCTTTTGCAGATAAACTTCTTGATAGCAGACATCGTAAACTGCTTATATTTTTCAATCGGTGGCAAACGAACAGTAATGGAAATTTATTTAGAGGGATAGTATGTACTATAGCAAAGTAAATTATTCAGGCATTTCATGGTTTTTGTGCTTGTTGTTTCTAAGACCTTGAAATACCTTTGAAATGTTGCACCTGCAGTGCTTTACATTCTTGCATATGTCTTATCATAACTCAGCTGATCGCTATTTTTCATAATGTCAAAAGTTATCAAACTACTTCCGTTTTTAAGATAGAATGATCGAGATGAAAATTGTACTTACATTTCGATCTTACTTATCGATTGACGTTATTCTTCCAAGTAATAATTGAAAGAAACAGCATCAGTAAGCTACAAAGCTTCTGAGAGAGGCTAATTGATTAGTATTTGCTACCACACTTACTGCTAGAGGCCCGAAGGTGTCATTGGAAAGTCGGTAGGAACGGCATTCGAATTTAATGTGTCACATCGCTTCTTTTCATTTCACCTACATCAGCGCGGTCTAAATTCGCCCGTGATTAATGACTCAAAAGCGTTATTCATTTTTTATCATGCAATTGTCTTATTAAATTACAATGACGCATAGGTCACCGGCACTGTGGCCTTGCGGTAGTCTTCGCTCTGCGTTCGGCAGACCTTGGTTCAAACCTTGGTCGGGCCAAACATAAGCCTTTTAAAAAAGGTACACTCTGCATTCTTGCTAAGCAGTCAGCACAAAAAAAATGAGAGTAGGATAAATAACGGCTCGGCCACATGGAAGAAAGGCTCCGTGCCTAATGTGCTCCCGAGTACAAGCAAAATTTATTTATTTACTCATTTTATTCATACTATACATGCATCATTAATTGAATCCCGATTCATACCTGCAAGAAAGGAGCATGCGTATCTGTTGATTCACTGATGTCTTCTAAAACTTTTGTTCTAGCTTCACGAACAAGCTGCTCGTTGTGAATGGCCTTTGAGAAACCTCGGCGAATACGTGTTTCAATTCTCCTGTTTGAATGGTCAACCAAGGCCTGATCACCCATGCTTGGAGGCTCCAACGCGCAGCTGCTCGTCGACGTCACACCAAACATAGATTCTGTTGATAGGAAATATCATGTGCAAATAAATACAGTTAGTATACTCCAAAGAACATAATATTACATGCAGGCAAGTATTAGTACAGTGTAAGCTAATTTAGGGATAGAAAATGCCTGGCAGTTTTGCCATACCAGGAGTTGTGCCCTCGTTGCCAATGTGAAATATGATCGCGCAAACTAGTCCGGCAGCCAGAGCGAGTTTCTGCAGGGAACGAGGCCGAAAGTGAGAATTCACAGAATGATGTACACCCTATGCCTACTACGAATCGGCACGTCTGCCGAGTTCTAGTGATTTTCTCTTCTTGTCAGACACGATCAAAGAAAAACACATGTAAATCCAATGGGACGCAGATTGCAGTTTTTGGCTAAAATGAAATTTTCTATGTTTTCTCTGATTGAACGAAAAGTACTAAGCCGGGAGTCATAATTTTTGTCATGGAATGTCATCAGGTCATTTCCTTCCATGTTCATGCACCCCTATCTATTAGGCTAAACACATTTAGATCTGGCGAGCCTCTTTATGTCGGCTAACACCAACATGTTGGCCCACTTCAACTACATTGAACCACATTCTCACACACATTGCCGATCAGATGCATGATAAGAGCACATGCACATCATAGGAAATGACCTGATGACATTCCATGCCAAAAATTATGACTCCCGGCTTAGTACTTTTCGCTTAATCAGAGAAAACATAGAAAATTTCATTTTAGCCAAAAACTGCAATCTGTGTCCCATTAGATTTACATGTGTTTTTCTTTGATTCTGTCTGACAAGAAGAGGAGCTCACTAAAACTCGGCAGACATGCAGATTCGTAGTAGGCATAGGGTGTACATCATTCTGTGAATTCTCATTTTCGGCCTCGTTCCCTGCAGAGACTCGTTCTGGCTGCCGGACTAAACCCTTGGCCGGGTATCCGATGTAAAATGCAAAAGGGTCGGATATATACATACATAGACGCGGAGTTGATCTGAAATGCAATGGGACATGACAGTACTGGCGCACTCGACTTCAAATACAATAGGACTGTACCCGTGCCCGCGTGCTCGATTTGAAATACAACCAAACCGGACACTTACCCATGTATTCGATTTGAAATACAATACGACCACATCTGTGCTCGGGTAGTCGATTTGAAATTAAGGGTGCACCATTGAAAACATTAAATGCGACCGACACCGAATCTGCCGGATTTCTAAAAAAAAACTCCCTCCAGCCGGAATTCCGGCCGGATTACCGGGTTTGCAGAAACTCTACTCTAGTTCGTTTAACTTCGAATAATGTAGTTTAATCATGCACTACTAGTACTTTAAAAAATCACTTTCAGATAGCGATAGCTACACGTGTAAGTCATCATGAGAAAGTTAACTTTTTTCTCAGGTTTGCCAAAAAGCCGATGCAGATAGGCAATCACTCATTGCAGCCCGACGCAATCGATGCCACTCTGGCTCTGAAACTGTTCAAAATCGTGATGAAACTTGAAGTGATCGGTTTTGCCAAACTTTGCGAATTTCAATTTTATATTTCCATTTCCTTCAAAGTTAGACTGCTTTTATTTTGGATTTGAACTTATAAAATCGCTGTGAATTTGACATGAGTTCACCAGGCGTGTTTTTGTTGACGTTGCACTAGTGTTAAACCCAGAGAATCTACGATTCATCAGAAACTATTGACATGGAAGTTGGCGTTGGCGAAGACATGGGTGACAGTGCCATCAACGTGCTGTCGTTTTCACTCAAATTGATAAGTAATGGCTTTCACGAATGTTAGTTATGCTAGTGTTCAAACAGAAAGTGGCCAATGGTGCATTTTCTTGATCACCTGGAAATATCAAAGATCACCTGTCAAAATATCAAGATTTTTCGAGATAAGAAAACTCAAGTCTGATGCTTGTGTTTGCTAGAATATATGTTAGAACAGTCGCGTGCCTATCATAGGTAAACAGTCTGATAATTAAAAGCTGTATTGCGCACGCATAGACTGTTCTATTATTAAAATACTTTGAGATTCTATACCCATAACATGTAAACATTTCCGATGTGAACTCTTCAATCCGATGGATTTGTCGGTTGGAAGCGCTCTGCTCTGAGTTTGGTGTATATGCATATCTCGCAGACGATAACTGTCTTGTGATCGTTACAAAAAATACTTCCGTAAATACATTATCATGGATAGTCGCTACATGTTTCGTGTTCATCATTATGACGTACTACTTTATTATATGGATGTGTTGGAATAGTGTGTATGTTGTTTGATATAGTCCATGGAAGATTACTAAAATGGATTTTAATTTCTTTGTGGCATTTTTCGACATGAAACAGTCTACCGCCAACCTTGAGAAATCAACCAGACTTACAGAAATTTAAGAAGTATTTGAAAACTCATTTCTTCTCTCGCATTGCCAATGTGTCCTCAACCCCATATCGATTGTACACGGTGCAGATTTTGTGGCTAAACATACATCATTATTATCATTGCTACTATTTTGAAGTTGACATCTGTTAATCTGTAGCTTTCCCCACTGCCTTTTGTAGTTCGTATGGCAGGTATGTTTTGAATATACTCGATTTTGTGACAGTTATTATAAATTCATTTGCGAAATTTATCCCGCATAGGTCATAATCCGTAGTTTATAATACACAGTTCCGAAGATAAATGACAGGTTTTGTTGACTCCTCATTGTATTAATTAAAAGAGAAGCGGAGGCGAGGCTTTGACATTTGACATTAACAAAGAAAATCGCACAGGTGGTTGATGAAATCATTAACTAAGAAAAATTCGTATAATCTCCCTTTACTTACAATTTTCATCACTGCATTATTGAACATTCGATTGCAAGAATGTTCCAATGGCTGACTTGTACATACCGATGCAGCTGGCTGACTTGTAATTTACCGATACGCATAGTCTACTATTAACGCGTTGCTGTGATTGACCCTCAGACTACTTTATTACTAAAAAGGGTGAAAAAATTTAGGGTGCTTAATCCGGAAATAAATGCATAAATATTGTTCTGGTAGACGCACTATTTGCTAAACGATGATTGCGTGGGGGAGAGAAGTTCTTGGTTGTGTCAAGGACCACAAAAATGTGACAAATTTTTCATATTTGGTTTTGATAGGTAATAGCTTTCACGAATGTCAGTTGTGCTAGTGTTCAAACAGAAAGTGGCCAATGGTGCATTTTCTTGATCACCTGGATATGTCATAAATCAGTTAATTAACTATAATAAGCTTATAACAATCATTTGTCCGGTTATCCACCCAAATCGTGACACAGACGACAGTTTTAGAGAGAGTTAGACAGACAGAGGCTTGGCAATTGAGCACGTTGCCAATCGATTTGCAGGACCTCAGGGATTGCATGCTCAGGTTATTTTCCTCATGGAACAATTTAGTAGTCGACTGCAAGCGCAACTTCCCGAAGCTGCAATGGCAGGTATGAAAAAAAGAGCATAAGATGTCAGAGATGCCGCGATGTTGAAAACTATGAAGAAGCTGCAATATATTTCAATTTGAAATTCAAATTAGAGCTATTATTATTGCTGCTAGATTTATTGCAATTAGATATGATTCTAATTCTAAATTCAAAAGCTCATTCTATGGCAGCAATGTAGCTAATGTTGTCTGTGAAAAAAGTGTTGACTAAAAGAGTTTGTTGATAATGTAGATGTGATTGAATTATACTTTGTAATAAACGTATGAGACAAGATTTGGCTTGCATGTGATTCAAATTATTAAAATGATTCTAGGAATGTTTAAATAATCAAAATCTAAATTAAAGGAAAAGCATTTATAAATATTGAAAAGGAAGACATTCATTGAGGTGACAAATTCAATACTGCATGGTAGTTCTAGGTAGAGGTGCACCGGATTTGAAAATTTTAGATCCGGACGGAACCGGATTTGGAGATGAGATAAAATCTACATTACATTATGTAATTTTTTTTCCTAAATAGTACAATGCATCTATAGCGGTTTCTGAATTGCATTACTAATAAAATGAAGTTTATAGCTAATTAAATTGTTCTCGATACTGTATAGGGCAAGCCATGAGTATTCTATGGGGGCCGTTGCAGTTCAACATCAAAAGTCTGCTCGACTATTTTAGATGCATTAATTCAGAATGATCCAAGTCTTCAGTCATCATCAGAACTTTCTAATACTGTTGACGTAATCCGGCTCAGAATGCTGGGCGGCTTAATTATAGTAAAAAGTTCACAGCAAAAATGCGACATGGCACCGAACACCTCGCACGGATGGATATGGTTGATATCAAACCAGAGTTAATTTATATTCTATCACAAACCTTCTCAGTAAGAATATGTTACCTAGCTATCACGTCATTTAATGTAAGCCTGTCGATAGTAAAAAAAAAGTTCGAAGAGAATACATGAGACGTAGCAAAAATTCATTCAATTAATTTCTCTGAGACGGTCTATTCACATTCATTTCACAACGTAGCGCAACTGCGCCATTTCTTTGTACAAGTCGTCTTCCAGAACTTAATGCCATTCGGTAAAAAATGGGACTGTGGTCAGCAGATGAATGATAAATTAGATGTAGCCTACATACAACAATATCTTCCATTCTATATAGCCTACATCTACCCGTAGATTGCACGGTGTGCATTGATGTAACAATGCATGAAGTGTCTTATACTGTATGCGGTACTGGAAATGAATAAAAATCATAAATAGTGAAATAAAATCTTTGTTATAGATCTCCTTAGAAGAACGATCAATAACGGCAGCGGGTAAAATGCCAGCATTTCATATGGTGAAAATCCGGCTCCGGCCGGATTACAAATCCAGTGCACCTTAGTTCTAAGATGGCCAGACCTAAGTAGTCCCCGGATTCAATGCTCTAACCCCTGCCGATTCACCATTATACATAGACCTTCACGCATATATTCATATAGCGTTCAACGTGTTGCAAGGGCGAATTGGGTACCGCCCATATTTTGGGCAATTTCAAACAATCTCAATTGAAAAATTCAAAACTCTCTTACGTGCATATTGCAATCTTTTCGCTCGGGCATGATGATGGCGCCTATCGTTCGTATGGCATTAGTTCCGATACGAATTGGGCTTCCATTTGAATTTCGATGCCTCAAGCATTTGTTCAGATGCGAAGAGGGCAGTCAGCATCTCCTCTGTTCAAGGAGTTAGTTTTGATATAAAAAGAGCACCCATCATCTATTTTAATATCTTTTTCATAACCATAGCTCAGATAAGAAAATGGTAAACCCAGTATCTCCTATAATCCTTTGCAATTCGTCAGTTCGGATGTGAAGAAGCGCCCATGACCTGAGATTTTATTTTGTATCTGTTCTGACATAATGGTGTCATGATGATGTTCTACGACAGTCAGTTCTGAAGGGAGTAGGACATTCTCTTCTTTTGGGAGAAGCGCTGCCAGCCTCGTGAAGCTATCATTATATTTTATTTTTTGGGCAGAATGACAACCGTCTTCGCCCCTCATCGCATTAATAGATTCACCCCCAATAGCGGCGCATATGCACAAGCATTGAATGAAATTCTAGGGTGCCCAAAAGCAATTTCCATCAAGGATTTTCTTACGGGGGGAGCCCCTGCTGCCTGTCATTAGCACCTAAGCCTATATTTTCATAGGTCCATCTATCCCCCTTTGAAATTCCTGTCTACGACCCTGGTTGGGAGTAGGAGTTCATTTGACAAGTACGGTGAGGAATAGGCCAGAATCCCTTTCTGAATCCATTCTCAATTCCTGCGCTGACGAGCAGACGTCCTTGCTGTGACATACAAAATATGTAGGGGAACAATGTTAAGATGAATACATAAGCGATGCTCAGAGTATTAAGGTATTTTTGGAAACTGAAGATGCCTTCCAGATTCTACCAAACTCTCTATTGGCTTCTCTATATTTTTCATGATCTGCTTTTCGAATTTCTAAAAATATGCACACCAGTCAACCGGCGAACCCCTGCACAGATTCCAGTTTGGGTTTGATCTTCCTATCCCATTGTAGACGCTCCTGAGCAATATGATATTCCAACATGTCCAAAACATTCTTCAGTGTTCAGTCAGTTGTTGATTACCGCATCAAATGAAAATTCTGTAGAGTAATTGCTCTTTGTTGAAGGAAAAAGATGCTGCGCTCATGCTATGAACACTCATCGTTTAATGATTATCAGATAACGAAAAATGGACATTCTTTTCCTCAAAAATTCAGGACTAATTGCTCCCTACTAGTAGTCCTAGTCATCTGCAGAAATGTTCAGTTAAAGAATCATTAAAAATTTCTGCTAGTGAAGGATGACAGGGAGATATTTGGCCGGTCAGTCAAATTAGTGCAATTGTCCACTGTAAATTTCTTTAAATTTTTCAAACATGTTTGCCATTACTATCATATTCCCAAATCAGTATGATTTAAGTGAAGCCACTTCAGGCATGTGTACTTTTTTGCTGATATCCAAGCCCCGAATTTTATGCATTTTGCACATTTTTGCATAAATGAGTACATCAGAGATTTTTGGCATAAATTCACTTATCACACAATAGAGGACATTCCATGTTTTTTGAACATAAAGGGATTGGAGATTGGAGCTAGAAGCTCCTTTCATGATATCGGACGATGACTTGATTTCTTTGGAGTCTAGTGGAATGTAGCTACACAGAAAGTTGAGCTATAGACAAACAGGATCAAACAAAAAATATTGCTACAGATAGGATATAGGCTAGGCCTACTAACGATAATTAATTTTTAAATCCCTGTCGTGTTTTAAATTGCTTGCGTAGAGAATAGACAGTGTCAAACATCTGCATTATCTGACTAAATATTTGAAGCAAAGGATGAAAGAGAACAATTGAGAATTATGTTAGAATCCTCACGTCTTAAAAGAGTAATACTGTAACAGTGATCTATGAATGTAACTGACTGTGAATGTAGACAGCTGATTCGAATGCTCTTTCATTTCTTTAGTGCTGCAATATGGTCAAGGCTAATGACAGCTCATGACCATATTCTTGCTTGCGAGATTCTGTCTTGGTGATATCTAATGTCCTCTCTATAAAAGTTCGATAACAATCAGACCCCCATGGTAGTAACCAAATGAACGTCACCTGAAAGCCATCACGTTTATACATATCAATTTATCTTAATTAATCTTTGTAGTACGCGGATGGACTTTTTTCGCAAAAAGTTGAAGATCACTAGAATTACATGAACAGGTCAATTTGAATACAAGATAATTCCTATTAAGAATTCAGATATATAACTGTGTCGATTTATTAGATCAGCTGACATATGTATGATTTTGAACAAACTCAAGAGTATATTGTTTGAATGAATATAAGTAGGCTACATCTCCATTGCTTATAAATGTATAGCGTCTTTTCACAGAAATCAGAAATTGCATAATCATTATTCATCAATTTCTTGATATAAATATATAATTTATTTTGTTTTAACACACTAATGACTGTTGTTATGGTAATATTGTCAATAACCTTTTCAAATACATCTAACAAGTCTCAGCACTAAATTCTGATAAGAATGGAGGTAATTAACAATATTTAAACACTTTTCATATGAGAATTCATTGTGATATGCAGTCTCATTACAATTGTCTTGTCACTTTCATTTGATTATACTGTTTTAAATGTTGAGCATGCCAGCAATATGCAACCGGAATTCCTATGTTGAATTGAAATGTTGCGGTCGACATTTCATTCTATTCTTCCGGGAAGGGTGACAGAGTTGATGACCTTATGATTTTGTTCGCATGAGCAAGCGCTGATGTTTTCATCGAAATCTACAAGAAGGGTATCGTGACAAAAAGTAAAATTTCTGTCCAAGAAAGCTCTAGTAATATCAGCACCTCCCTGAGCCCCACGGTTTCATTTATTTTCAGAACAAATGTAGCCCAAAATCAGGGGTTCATCTACTCCTGAGTCAAAAGACGCTTGGTGCTTGTGCCCCTGAATTCTTTTATCTTGATTTTCTTGTTGTTAACTTCCCATGTATTATCACAGACACTGGTCCTTAGTTTTTACTAAATTATAGTGTCTCAGAAATTAAAAATGGTCAGTTAGTACAAATTTTCGTTTAGGCAGCATAATTTTATTTAGGTTAGAAACTGTCACAACTTTGTAGATCGATCAATCTAAAACACAATTCAATTTGGTTGCGCGAGATCTTTCGGCCTACGACGTAGGCCATTCTCAAACGATTCTACGAAGAATGGCCTACGTCGTGGGCCGAAAAATCTCACACAAATAAATTGTGTTTTAAATTGATCAATCTAAAGAGTTGTTGGAGTTTGTAACCTGAAAACATGATCACATTCCCTATTTTTCAAAAAAGCAGCATAGTTCCAGAGGTAAAGTGAATACCGATGGTCTTTCTGTAATAAGGCATTTCCAAATTTTCGTGTTTCTGAGGCTTCCACAGAGGATAGAGAAGTATCGGTCTCTGTTTCCACGTGCGCGCAGCACTTACATCTCTTTGGCGGAAAAATTGCTTTATAGTCGACAACAAACACTGAAAATGATTGACTACGTGAGGTTGACCTAAGAAACATGTATATATATTTACCCGGTGTAAGAATGAAATTTGAAGGTCTTCCTATAATTTTGCATTAATAGTTTACATCTATCGGCTTTGCATCCACATGTTGGCCCGTCATTGAACAAATTAGTGATAGAATTTTGGATTAGATAGTCAGCAGTCTAGGCGTCAGAGTCGATAAAGAGTGAGGGAATAATGCGACACGAACGGGGTAAAAATGGAGCACCGAAATCAATCTAATTTTTCTCCTATTATGATGGGCCTATCCATGAAGTGACAAGATTTCATGACTATTTTTTCATAAATTCTTCCTGTGCAACCATCTTCATTTTATTCAACAAATATTTTTAATTTCTGTGTGACAGTTAACTCTAGCAAAGAATTTCTCAAAAATTGTTACTTTTGGAACCCACTGTATCGAGGTGTTATTTGTTACAATTGATGTAAATTGCAGATCAATGTGCATAACTTGAACATATTCATCACAAAACTATCTACATTTTTATTTATTAAAAAAACATGGAAATACATGTCTCATGGGAGTTTCATTCACAAATAACAAGAATGGTGACAAAAATACAAGAATTCTATTTGTGAATGGAAGGCAGTAGCATTGACCACCAGGTTCATTAATTTTCGTTTTCTGATACAAAAGCCATCATTTGTTCGTTATTTAAATCTTCATAAATGGAGTTGTTACAGCATCGCAAAAAAATACCCTTAAGTGATGGAGCAATCAATTAAGACTGTCTGACACGAATTTTAACTTATTAAGTCAAGGACTTCTTTGTCGTTTTGGTCGATTTTTTTATTTTACTTTTTTTTGCTTTCACTTCATAAGAAACAAATCTGAATTTTACATGGATGGTATTCCAAAACGTGTTCTATCGACTCTTTGTTCAGCTGATTTTGAACTCCGTATAGCTTCGGAGAAACAAAAACGAAAAGCTCTCAAGTTGGCGGGGGAACTCATTTTTCTGTGTTCCAATATTGCCCCGAAACGCCATTTTTCAGGTGTAGTTATCGATCGCACATGCAGATAGAAAGAGCTGATAAAGATTCTTGACTCTTCAGGATATTGGAGAAGACAACAAAATATCCAGGAAAGTACAAAAATGTTCCTTGTATACAAAAATAGTTCCTGGAAATGAAAATAAGCACCCGATGTTAAATCGACAAAAAATCTCCGTTTGAAATTCTTTTGTCACTAATTTTTTTACTTTTCGTATTTTTTCTCTCAAAACGATGAGGATTTGTTAGCTGAAATCTGCAGGACAAGCTTGTCGGACGAGGTCAAACTGCACTTTTTGAATGACAGTCAAGCTAGCTATATTTTTAGTTCCATTTTTACCTCGTTATATCTAAGTGTTCCATTTTTACATGATTGCATCATCCTTGAATAAGTTGAAAATTGCACAATTTCTCAACACTTTCCACTACTACTGAGAGAGTGGACATTCAATAGTTCAAAACATAGAAACAATTATGGACGGACTCAATGGATAAAGGAAGCGTGTATGCTGGCAGCTAAGGCGAATGGATATGCGAAACTGCACAAATAGGTGTTTACACGAACAGGATTCGTCTGGGAGATCACTGTACATATCAAATTGGGGTAAATCAGATTGACGACTTGCAAGACAGTCTTCTGTAGAATTCTGTAAAGTCACAGACACAATGTCTCAATTATTTGAAATGGATCTAGCATAGTTCATAAAACTCTTAAGTTTCTCGGTCGCCGACGCATCTGGTTGTTCATGATGTATCCAATTATAAGACGTAAATGTATCGCTTGCTTTTTGCAGTAATCCACTGAGTCTAAGGAAGTGAATTACAGTGGAATCTACGTGTACATTGGATATACAGCATTTTAGGCCTGAAAATCAAATGATGAGCTCCCTGATTTTGACTTTTTCTATGATTTACAATAGTGATATATCTGAAAAACAAAGCTCGATTTTTCCAATCATTGCGTCAAAGTATCTACTGCTTTACCGCATCAGAAATAACTGTATTCTAATCAAATGTGATTTTATGAATATATGACGACATCAGATTTGCATTCCTTAACAAAAGCTTTATTAGATTTTTTCACACGTTCTCCTGTCCCGAACTTCATGTGGGTAAATTTATATGTAGGCATGCTTATCTTATCCTTCAGTTGACGCAAATTTGCTACATTCCTTTTGCCAATCATTTAGCTTTTGTGGAATTCAGAAAGGAAATTATCTTCTTAAGGAATATCTTGGAAATTGTATGCCCAATGATTAAGTAGCGACAAGACTGAAAAAGAAGTCTTGATAAAATGTCAAAACTTATCAATACCACGGAGTTGATCATTAATAGCGAACCACCCAATTTTTTCAAAATCCAAGTGGTTCTCATGCCTTCTATTTGTGTTGCACATAAACGCCATTTATGCATTTCGAGAGCTCTCATTCTTGGAATTCTAATAACCTATTAAGCACTCGTGTCCGTTGTCATGTTTTCTGATGGGCAATCGCAAAATGTAAAACATCTCCCATCTTCACATCGCATTATTTTGCAACAAACCTTTGTATATGATAATGAACCAGGCGCAAACAATGATGAGGAGCTTTTTCTGATGTATTGCCCGTCGAAATTATGGTCGTGGATGGAAATGGCAGTTAATTTATAATAAAATTATGACAATATTTTCTGAAAATATGATGTTTTTCGATTTATGTTTAATCATACATTGCTGTCTGTTATCAAGCATGAAAATATAATTAAATATTTGGACCACATCATCAGGAATGAAAAACTTATAGCTTACAAGGGCAATATGGTAGGCCTCCATGCAGGACATGGAAGTCATAAAAAATGAAATTAAAATTTTTGCAGAAAATATTACGTAGCGTTAATTATTACATTTATATTTTTTCCTGATATATGGATGAACATAAGAAATCAATGATCATCACTTCGCAGAATCTAAGATTCACAAAAGCGTGGTCCTCATCAAAAATCTCCACAAATATGTTCTCTTGATTTTCCACTGTTATTTTCACCTCGTTGTTGATTCGAGCAATGGGGTGACAAAATAATAAAATATAGTAAAATAGCTAAAATAACTGTTTAGATAAGGACCGTGATATTGTGAATATCTCTCCAAGTCCAGTTTTCAGTGAGCATGAAAAGAACGCTCAGAAAGTTTTATTTCTTCTTTTGATCGATAAATTATCATATGACAGCAAGGGTTTCCAAAAAGTAATTACATGGTAATATATTGCAATTAAGTTGTTTGTACTATATAATAATTGAATGAAATCGATAGCAGTAAATCAATAATTGCTGTTCATTGATTGATTTATGATGGCAGTGAAGTCGCGAGAATGATGTTTAAATATTATTGTCAAATAGCGTTATTGTTCTGATCTCCATCGTTCTTCCAATTATCAGAACAAAGTTCTCATAAACCAGGCGTTCACAATCGGATGCGTTCGCGAAATGTCATAGTCTGTTGACTATTAGAATCAATTAGTGCTTTATCAAAATCAAAGCATGCTAGTATTCAAGGCTGTGATAGCGTTCTAGCATTTTAAATGTTCTTAAATTATTGAGTTCAATATTTTGTGCTTCATGTAGAGTATAAGTATCGTTGAATGCGAGGAAGCCTGTGTTTTGAATCTACACATGGAGATGGAATGCTATTATAGACAACTAAGTGTGAAGAACATCCCCATCATAGAAAGGTAGAAGATGTTGCATCATCTCGAGGACCTGTGTACAATTAATTGACTTATTCGTATATGTTTCAGATCACCATCGTGATAGATATTCATCTGAGATGGCAAAAATCGTGTCGGTGGATGCCGCTCAAATGATGACTCAAATTATATAACTATATTTTGATGCAGTTATTTGCTTTCGCAGAACATTGTCTAATACATGTACTTAACAATGATTTTTTTGTTCGAAAAAAATTCTATTTAAGTTAGTTCTGTGTATTTTTGACTTGTTGAATTTTTTTCATTTACATGATTTGTTCCCATTTTTGCTTTCGGTCGTTTGAACACCGAATCTTTAAATTGGCTCATTATCATTTGTTTATAGTCTGAGTGTTTTAATTGTAACTGACAAATACAATCGTTTCGGAGATACACCAGAATTTATTCTATTTATTGAATTGACTTCACCGTTTAAAATATTCAAGTTACAAACATTTTGTTATTTAAAATGATGGGATACAATCGCGCAACGTTTCTATAAAATTTTAAGTTTCATGCATGTAAAAATGATTTTGTTATTTCATGATTTATCAACAATAAAACATTGCCTTCAGTCGACTTTTGCTGGAGAACGGAGCTAGTGCTTGATTTGTGGGGTTTTCCAATAAAGTACACTGGATGAGTGATAATTTTCAAAAATCAATCAAATTCTCTCGATGATTTGTGGTACAATTAGATGTTTAACTGAGATGAGAAAAAGAAAAATTTCCATGCAAATTAATCTGTTTGATGACCGGTAGTTCATCTAATTATATACTCATATTTGTTAGAAAAATCAAGTATTTAATGGACTATCTAACGTATATTGTGAAACTCGCAATTAATTTGGGCTAGGTATATGTCCTCATCCATCTGAAGTGAAACATTTTCCCAACAAATGGACATTCAGACAATCAATGCATATTTCAAATTCATCTAATGTTGATGTCCTGATAAAGACGTTCTGTGTTCCTTAGCTGTGTCTATTGTCTCTCCTCTATTTTTTTATGATAAGGTATGCGCTCGGCGCATCGTTGATTTAGCAGACGCATTCTCAATTCATTTGATCGTTCTTTGGTCAAAATACCTCAAAAAGCGTATCTGACCTCTGATTTTGGAGATGCTTAAATTTTCATCATCTCGAATTATTGTAACTGTACAATCGGTTAAAATAGAGATTTTTGCGATCTTTTAGTTAGTTTCATCTTTCTAACTTCAACAATCCATTTTTATTTCTTGCAGGAGGAGAAGAAGGAGAAAGATAAGCCAGCCATCGATGATGGAGCATTTGAATCATTGGAAAAGGATTTTCAGGAGGTAAGTTTTTCCTATCTTGTACAAAAATCCTATATCTAAAATTATGTGATTAACTGAACGTCGATTTAACAAGTTTTACAAGTTTTGTATGTCACTTGGAGAAGATCTATCAAAATTCACTTCTAATGTATCGTAAAACCTGTAATAGACCGTCACCTTGACGAAGTATTTGAAAAACAAACCTCCATCATGTAATAAAATGCCATCTGTAATAGACAACCACTTCTTCTATTTCGGCAGCTTAAGAAGTGAGGACCTAGATATTTGTTTGTGCAAGGTCTGTCTGATGTGTGATGTGTTGTCTGCATCTACTTATTCGGTGCATACCCATCCCACGAATGTCTCACTGCCTCATGAATGATCAATTCGCGATGTGTTGTGCTACAGGCAATTCTTTGTATTGAGTTCGACTTCTTCCCTTTTCTTTGTTGTTTTTGTGTCGCTAGTCATCTTGTTTTGTAGGTGCCTCACCTTTATGGATTATCTTTCATGCACAATATTATACTAGTAGATGGATATACATGTAGTATACCATCTTGTTAAGTGTTCAGAATTTATTACTTGTGCACCGATGAGTAAGGCCTAAAAGCTTCAATCATGAGATAACAAGCCATTTTAGTAAACCTAAATGCAAAGACCCTCAAATTATGTCGGGTATTTATTAAAGCACATACATGTAGTTATTCAAGTTTTATAGCTGAATCATACACATAGATACAAGCTTTATTGAAACGAAATTTCTTAATACTCTGCGACGGCTTCATTTCAAGATCAGTTCACTCATTGAAACAGGATATTAGCAGCAATCTTAATGACACAAAGTGCAAAGATGAAATATTAGCTTTGACTGCCTAGTCAAACTGTTTGTTCAGCAACTTCAATTTGCTGTATAGTTTCAAGTGTGAAAAGTGCAGCTAAGAGAGTAATTTTGAGATTTATATTCGTGTAGTTTATAATCGTTTCAAAAATGTTTAGTGTCAAGAAAATGTTTATGTTGTCTGTGAATGAGGCCCTCATTCAATGCTCAATATGCGAAAAGAAGAGAGGGGTAAAGTTTATCAGTTTCCAGAGTGCTTTAAGTCATAGCTAATGATATCGCAAACTTTCCAATGCAAAAAGTTGATTCAGTCATAGAAGAAAAAGGATGTCAGCTTAAGATTTTCTTATAAAACCTGGTTTCCATGAATGTGTGCGTAGCATCAGAACATATTCAAAGTTGACAATCGTTTCAGCTATCGACATTTCCATCAATAAAAAGATTGTCAAATATTTGGGTTCAAATTATCGAAATTTCAAAAAAATATTGTTTTTTGTGCTTTTTTAAATTGCAATTTTCTTGTTTATTTATTCGTGTTTTGCATCTATCTTTTATTTATCTGCAACCATTCAGTCGAAGAGCTTACTATGTGTTTCGGCAACCTAGAATGCTAATTAGTCTTCGTTATCATATTCAATTACAGAACAGAATTTAGTCGCATACATGTTTCAATAGTGTCGATGGCTACCATCATCAGCCATGGAGATAAAAGAAAATAAAGGATCAACTTTTATACAAATTTGTAATCACTGAAAAATCAATAAAGTAAAAGTGTCTCAGATTTGAAAAATAGACCATCATTTGTAATAGACCGTCACCCTAGAGAGAGGGTTAAAAAAATATCTTATTAGAGGGCTGAAAAATAGATCGCTGTGCCCCTCCATTTCAGATTTTGCGGTATGACACGCCTGAAGATGACCGAGCGATTTGGTTGAAAGGCATCTCGCGAATACTAGCTTTAGCTTCCAATCTTTATGGTGGGTTTGTTCAAGATTGCTGTTGCTGAGCTTCATTATGACAGTGTTAAACGAACACACCATTTTGGCCAATTTCAGCCACATTTAGCCTCATTCACCTAATCAGAAAAAACTCAAAAAATCTTAAACAGAGAAAAGTCTCATTTTTAACCAAAAAATTCAATCTGCCTGCCATTGGATTTGCATGTTCTTTTCTTTGATCCTGTCTGACAAGAAGCGGAACCGGGTAGACAGACGCACCGATTCGCGGTAGTTTGTTTTTTAGGTTCACAGGTGCGGCCTACACACGATGATTAAGAAGTCCAGCTCTGATTGTTTCAATGAAAACTAATTAGTCTTGTTTAAGTATCTTCTATCTTAACCCTATTTTACACATACCAGTATTTTGGACTCTGAAAACTTGGAGGAGGCTGTTGGTTTCTCCTCTGATTTTAATTCTATCGATCTCTAACAATTCATTATTCAAAAATTGAATTCCACTTTCAAAAAAATGATGTTTTGATTATCAGTCGGAAAATGATGACAAACGATACGTTTTGATCAGTTATCGCATGAAAACGTCCCAAGACATTGCTGGGAGCATGTTCATAATAACATCAATTAACATTGTCCATGGTCTACAAGTGAATTTAAGACGTTTGATTTTGCCAGAAAATGACAAAAATTCACGATTTTCAAAAAGTGCTTTCAAGGTCAAAGTTTTGATGATCTCAAAACCAAATTTGTTAAAAATCAGATAGAAATGCGCAGAAATTAAAAGTCAAAAACATTAGAGCCGTAGCTATTATAGTTTTGGAACAGTATTAAAAAACCCTTGGGATGGGGCTCTAGGAATCCCCCGCAGGTCAAAGATGGTTTAATTCCGAATAGTAGTGAAAAGTAGTGACAAAATGTCATCGCTCAATGGAGTTTCAGTCGTAATTCGTAACTGTTTTGGATTCTGGCACTGCAAACTGACTCGTACTACTGAAGAAATCAACAGTAACATGGTACGCATGTAATTGTACAGAGAAGCACATCCTAGGTTCAACGACACGTTTTTCAAGCTCGTCATACGTACATGCGGTACTTCATTCCATCGCAAGTCACGCTGCACGTTATGTTGTGTAACCGAAGTCCGTTATGTGATTCATGCTGAGTGATATCAGATAAGTAATGCATATTATCTGGTAGTCTCCTTCCGCTCAGATACCGTTGTGATCTGTATTGTATTTCGTTGCTTTCATAGCAGTCTTACCATAAACATCAGCTGCTCTCAACTTCCTGTAAACTTTAACTTCCTTTGATAGCAGCTACATACTTACTCATCGTTTCTTTATCAATTTTCAATGAATTTTCAAATTCATAAGGAGAATAATTTCCCTCTGATTTTCTGTGGTCAGTTGACTTTTATTCATAAGGCGGAAGCTTGCATAGACGATTTGAAAAAGATTAATAATCAAAATAATCGAAATGACAATGTCTATATTCTAAATGTGCTGATTTCAAATTTGAAATTAACTTTTTAAAAGAGTCTGGTCGCGTTCAAAATTTGAATTCAACATTAAGCGGTTCAATTTTTTTGTTATTTTTTAATATTTTTACTTTTAAATTTTACTATTTTAAATTGAATAAATTCAAAGTTCTTTATGTGTCTTCTGTGGATGATGAAAATGTTAAGAATGAAGTCAGCATTATTTGAGCAGATTTACTTTATACTATGGAATTTTGAAAATCAGATCGTTGAATTTTCAAATGTACCTTTGAAATATTTTAATCAAGAACAAATAGTGTGTGATTTCTCTTTAAAATTATAGAAGTTTTCATATACGAGCATATCTTATCATTTTCGGATGTATGACATCCATCATGCACAGGGTTCAGTGCTTGGGCCGGCTATCTTTTGTACTTACCTCAGTGATTTTTCTCCATCATTGGCTTCTTCGGTGGTAACGAAATATGTGGACGATATCACGATCGTTGTACCTATCATCTCCAGATCCTCAACAGAAATTCAACAGTTGATTGATTGTGAAGTGGATAATCTTTTGGATTGGTGCAGCCATAATGGTATGAAAGTGAATATGAAAAAATCTAAATGTTTGATGGTCACCCGTCAGCCTCTTCGCTTCACAGTCATGCCGAAGATTGAATGTGTCTCCCGTTTGAAACTTCTTGGGATTATTTTCAACGATCAATTGAACTGGAGTTCGCAAGTTGAATATTTAAGAGTGAAGTGTTCATAACGCTTTCACATATTGCGCAAATTAAAGTACCTCACATCTGAAGAGTCACTGCATGAAATTTATGCAGCAACTATTCGTGCGCTGATGGAGTACGCTTGTCCCTTATTTACCGGATTGAATAAAAAACAGGCTAACATCTTAGAACACATCGATACTCGTGGTCATCGCATCATTTCCGGATGGCGCTCAGAAGGCAGTTATAAGTGGAGCTATAATTTCTGGTGCAATTGCTCATCTATTACTGAACGTCACTTGTCGTTGTGCATGAGAATGTGGAAAAGTAAAGTTGAGCAGGAAAATCACATATTAAGTACTTGTGTTCCGCCCATACTGACCACATCTGGACATTTCCGTCTTCCAGCAATAAGAACTGACAGACATGGTAACTCTTTCTTCCCTTACATGGCGAGACTTTGCAACACAAGTTTTCATCGTCAGCTTGGTGCATGCGCTTAATCTAACTTTGCAATGATTTTATTATACATGCATACTTCGATGTATCTTATATTTCTTGATGAGTTTACTAACTAACTTACAATGTACACGCTAGTTTCTTTGTATATTATGATTACCATTCAAATAAAGAAATACACAAATCAAATCAAATCAAATCATGCCATTTATATGCTTTCTTCAGCACAGATTGATTTATAGGCCTAGTAGATACGTGTGATTTTAAGCAATTATAATGGGTTCGAATTTGCTGTTAAGTTTGTGGGAACTCAAGAGCTTTAATTTTCAGCTCAACGTGCATTTTTTATTTATGTACATAACTGCAGTCATTATTTTCAATTTTAAGAATTCTTTAAAATATCTTTGCAAAAATTCAAAAAATGGAACACTTATGTAATAAGGTTTCATTCTTCAAATAGACGAACTTGTGATATTTTTGAATATATGAATGGAAGTAATCAACTTTTTTTCTTTCATTTTGAGCATTGTGGTGGAGTCTTTCCTTACATTGTTAAATACAGTAAAAATTCAAACTTCAAATTGTGAAAATGCGCTTATAACCGCATCTTCGTGCAAGCAAAGGGCATACATGAATTGTATGCAATCAACTGAAAAACCTCAAGCCTGAAGCCTCAATGCGGTGATGTGTAAGAAGCGATTACTCAAATTGTCAATGTTATTAAATCAACTAATTAAAATATCTATCATCAAGCGTCAGAGGCAACTTAATAATCGTCATG
Organism: Prostheceraeus crozeri; assembly: GCA_907163375.1. Lineage (NCBI taxonomy): Eukaryota > Metazoa > Platyhelminthes > Polycladida > Euryleptidae > Prostheceraeus > Prostheceraeus crozeri. The sequence continues at coordinate 437,645 of CAJQUW010005468.1, forward strand.
CTCTTGTGAAGGACAGGAAACAGAAGGAAGATGAATTGTTTAACAAATGTGAAAATTGATTGTATCATGCTATTGTTATCGACTGGTGTGACCTACAAAGACTGAATATCGACTGAATTTCGAGTTGATTGTGATTACCAGTATCATCTTGATAAAAACTATCTTGACTTTACTGCACTTTTCATATTTGATTTATTACATTTATATTTATTGCATTATCATTGTTATATTTATGTTATTGTTATTGCCAATATTTGATAACTGGATTAATTAACTTCGAAAATATAGAAATGAAAAGCGTTTGACGTTCAATGCATTTATCAATTGTTATCACCTCATTGGCATTTAAGTGGCATAATTTTCTTTCGTTAATATATCGCAACCTAATTGCTTCATAGTTCGGTGGCTTCTGTCTGGGGATAATTCATTGTCGGTCTGTAGATCTTATCCATCGACGCTCAAATTTTCATGTTGAATTCTTGCATTAAGTTGATCTTGTATTGAATATTATTGCTGTTGAGTTGTTATGAAAGCATTTATGAAAAGTATTTATAAATTTATTCAGAATGTTAAGGTCATTTTGTAAAAAAGTGTTTCAAGACGTATTTAAATTAGTCCATGGGTAACTCACAAAAGTAAGCAATTTATACCATTGCATGTCTTACTTTAAATCAAATCTTTATCACAATAACGATATCATAAAAGTTTCTAAAAAATTTCAGAATATGAATTTATTAAGTGTTTTTCACTAATACGCAATATTACCAGAATCCAAATCAGTCCTATTCCAGTCAATGATTATTTTTTTTACTTTCCAGGTCCTCGCAGATCTCCAAGGAAACAAAGGCTTAGACCGTTTCCGTCAGGAATATGAAAAAATAATGCGAGCTTTGCGAAAATCGCATGAGAGTGAGAAACGACTGATGGTCAAATGCAGAAATCTGAAAGCTGATGTAGTTGCAAATGCTGCCAAAGTCTCGACTGCTCTGAAACTGTCCGAAGAAGATCAAGCAACAATTGCGTCTCTTAAGAAGGAAATTGAAAAGGCATGGAAAATGGTGGACGCTGCACATGAGAAAGAGTCTCGCTCTCGTGACACCATCCAGAGTCTAAAGCTGGAAATCAGTAATTTAACGAAACTTGTGGAGCAAGGAGCCGGGCTGACGATGGGTCAAGATCAAAGTGTCAGCGAACTGTTGAAAGTGAAAGAACAGTTAACGAAGGAACGGGATGAACAACTGTCTGAGAATCATCGTCAGCGTGAATTGCTAGAGGAAGCGAAACTGAAGCTTGTAAAAATTGAAAATGAATTATCTGAAGCCACCAACAAATCTGGTGAGCTTCATCAAGAAATTCAAGTGAAAAATAATGAGGCACAAAGGGAGTCTAGAAAGAAAGAGAAGATGGAGCGAGAACTCAAGCAAATTCGTGCTGAATTGGACGCAAAGACTGATGAAATCAAAACTATGTCCGGACAGGTAGAGAAGATGAAACAAGAGATGCGCCAGAAAGATGATGAATTGAAGAGCGTGAAAATGTCGTCAGAGCAGGTAACACGACAACTGCAAATTGTGGAAACGCGAATGAAGGAAACCCAAGGAAAATTGGAAAATCAAGTTTATCTGACCGAAACGTTGGCTCAAGACAATCATGGACGTGTAATGGAATTAAAACAAAAGGAGGATGAAGTAAATAACCTGAAGACTGAAATTCAGAAGCTTGTGAAAATGCGTGAAGCGACACAGAGGAAACTGCGAACAGTAGAAGATAGCAAAGGTGAAGTAGAGCAACAAAAGGAAACACTGAGAAATCAGATTGCTGGTCTTGAGCGAGAACTAGATGTGATGAAGAAAGCTCAGGAACAAGACAAAAAAGCAATTGATGATCTTGTCCGAGAGCGCGATATTTTGAATAAGAATCTTCTGAAGGCCACTGCTCAAACTCAAAAGCAACTGAATCTGGTAAAACTGCACGATCAATCGAAGAAAAATTTGGAGCAAGAAATTCAAAATTATAAGGAGGAGGCTCAGAAACAAAGGAAGATTATTTATCAACTCGAAAAAGAACGAGATCGTTACATCAACGAAGCCTCGGATTTAACACAGAAAGTTTTGCAGCATATGGAAGATGTTAAAGTTCGTGAAATGCAAATATTCGACTACAAAAAGAAGATTGCTGAGGCAGAGACAAAACTCCGTCAACAGCAAAATCTTTATGAAGCTGTGAGAAGCGATAGAAATCTTTACAGTAAAAATCTAATCGAGGCTCAGGATGAAATCACAGAAATGAAACGTAAATTGAAGATTATGAACCACCAGATTGATCAATTAAAGGAAGAAATTTCCAGCAAGGAAGCTGCATTGGTGAAAGAAAATTTGGAGCGCCAACGAGTCGACAAGGAAAAGGACCAATTAAATCTGGAATTACAGCGAATGCGTACTCAAGCACAGGAAAATAAAGCATATATCGATGCACAAGAGGCAGAGGAACGCAAACTGCTGAAGATTATTGCTGAGGCTGATGCTGAACGTTTGCGGCAGAAAAAAGAACTTGATCAAGTTATTAGCGAGCGGGACATCTTGGGGACGCAACTAGTGCGGCGAAACGATGAATTGGCCTTGTTGTACGAGAAAATCAAAATCCAACAATCAATTTTGAACAAGGGTGAGGTGCAGTATAATCAGCGAATTGAAGACATCAGAGTTTTGAAATTAGAAATCAAAAAATTACGTAGAGAAAAAGCGATTCTGCAGAAAAATGTTGCTAACGTAGATGACCTACGTCGTGAAGTGTATCACTTGCAGAGAGAATTACTTCGTGAGAGAACGAGATGCAAAGCCTTAGAAGAAGAACTGGAAAATCCCATGAATGTTCATCGATGGCGGAAACTGGAGGTGAGTAATTTAAAGCCCATTTTGATCGACGACAGGTTCAAAATAGCTAACATTTTTATATACAGTAGGTAAAATTATTTCATTCTGTGAAACCCACATTGTCTAACAGCATCGGTTTACTGGAAGTGCAGTCATTTAGGTTCTTACAAATAGATTCATATAGAGAGCATAGCACAGTGCGCTTAGTCTCACTGTCAAAAACTGTTTTGAATACATTACTTGTTGATGTTTATCATGTAGGCATGTATTTTATTTCTTTAAACGGATTTCCCTACTTTTGTCAGTTATATTTATCAAATTTGTAATTCATCTTAAATTAGCACGTTCACTGTACTTGTAATTAATAATATTTATGACATTTTAGTTCTTCAGCGACATGTTTTAAGTCTCGATTTTAGAAATTCGCAATACGCTTATTCAGAGTCAGAGCGGATATCGAATAAACAAATGCTTTTCGAGGCCATATACCCAATTCATTAATACTTTTATGTGTCCATCGCATTTAAATACAAAATTTCACACCTATGATGCACTAATATTCAGTTCTTAGCATGAATTATGCGTCGAATTTTATCGAAAAATTCTGGAGCTATTTTTAAAAGCTTTTCGTTCGAAAACTCTTGAACGTATTGAACCCTATCAGATTTTGGACTGCCTTCTGGTGGATGGACACTAATCAAGAGCCTATTTCTGTGTTTGTAGTAGTGCAGCATTATCCGCAGAGAAGGGGTGGAATTAATGTAGTGTATTAACGTATTGTGAAATATCGTCAGCAGGCACTCAACCTTTCTCTGCCTTTGATAAATGCTTGATGTTAATGCTTTTGAATTTCAAACTTCTTTATTACCTATCAACATACTACAACTTGTTAAGAAGTTCGAAATGTAGTGCAATTTTTTGTAGCACTATTTTCCACTATTTCACATGTATTTATGAGAACGTGAGTGTTTCCCAGTATCTGAGTCCCCCCTCCCTGTCAGATACACATTTGCGAGCAGCGTCGCTCACTTATCAGTTAATTCTACGTCAAAAAGGATGTGTAATCTAAGGATATTTACAAATAAGCAGCATCCATTTTCGAGCAGATGATTGTGATTATACACATTTACATTTCAAATGCACCTACAACTCTTATCATCGAGAATTCGAGGATGTCGTCAATCTATTTTGAAAGATTCATTTCATATTGTTATGAGATTTAAGAACACGCAGGAACTGAGTTGATCATTCGAATAGCATAAATATTTACTGTTATTGTTAAGGATCCTTCTCTGTAGCATCGTCTTCACCTGCATATCTCGGTGTTTAGATCGAATTTCTCTAGTTTAACTTCAATTCATAGCATTGAGTCAAAAGTAGAAAAATCAAGAATAATTGGAATTTTTTTAAAAAAATGAAAAATTAATAAATGCGATTATTTTAAAAAAAACTTAGTAAATGAGTGTGAAACGCTGCCCTTTGAACTTAATGCTTGATTAGAAAGCATCTTCGAATTGTACATCACTCCTGGAATATAATTGATTTGATCATAAAAAGATTTCATAATCACTTTCACACAGATAGTGTTCACTTGTCACATAGTGATGATGCAAGAATTCACAACTCATCGTATGAGCGTATTTAATTCACTTGCACGCACAGTTATTGCGACTGACAAGTGTGACAAGTGAGGATTCTTTGCAAGTATGATGCGTCACACCTAAACGGTCTTTATGTAATTGCTTGAACTATACCAGAAATATATGCTTACATGTATCTGATCCACAATTAGATCTGCAATGAATGAGTCTCCGCAGCATAGAGGTATATATAAGAAACCTTGTAAATCTGAACAGAGATATATAGACGACATCTGGGTTGCCAGATGTCCAAGAAAGTTTCCAAACCACTGCAATCATGGGTCGTTTTTGAGAACTATGACAAAGTAATTGGCTAGTAAAGATCTGCCTGCCGTTGGTGATATGATTATGATATATTAATGATGAATATATCATTAATTCTTCAATTAAACAGTTAATTGCACGAACTGAAAAATCTCCGTTTCTTATTGCACTTTAATCAGCGGCCATTTTTCAGCGTTGAAGCTTCAGCAGCAGTAACACAGTATCAATAATGTGCCAGTTTTGGATATCTTGATTTCGCAGTGTTCAACGCATTATTAATCATCACAATTAAAGTAGAAAAAATGGACAACTGCAGCTTCTTGACACTTGACTTCTCATTTTTGTCGTGGTCATTCAAATTAGCTCCATTTATGTACATTGTACATTGTTTACTTCAGTTGTGATGATTAATAATGCTTTGAACATCATGCAATCAAGATATCCAATACTTGCACATTATTAATATTGTGTCGCTGCTACTATGAATACGGGCCCATTCAATCACACATGCTAAAATCAAATCAATGAAAGTGCAGGTGCATGTACGTGGTAAAGTAGGCTGTGTAGGCGCGATCAAACTTGAATTATGAATTTGTTGACTTTCATTAAATGTATATTCTTTAAAAATTCAATGATCAGAACTCGGCATTCTAGCCCAGTTGTGATAATTCGCAATTGATTGATTTCTTAAGATTGATGTATGACATGAAATTGATTGGTTTTTGTAATTTAGCATTATTTCTTCCAATCAGTTATTTCAAATCCTTGTGCAGTCATGAATTTATGATTAATCACAATTCTTATGCGTGATGGAAAAATCCTGGAATTGGTAGACTATGCTGAGTTTGTGCACACGTGATTCTCTTATCAGTAATCCGACTAAATCCGACAGTACAGAATTTACGTACCAGCAAGTAAAAACACGCGAACAATAAAGTCTCAAAGCTATTATAATATTTAATTAACTTAATCGCACTTTGCTTTCTCCTCAGCAAAGAACAGAAGTTGCTTAATATCCAATCCCCATAGAAAATCTAATCAGCTCATTGAATGTTTGACTCCGAACTAAGACAACTTTATATAAAGATAAATGCAGCTGAACCCTGCAGGTCGGGATCTAATGCGCATTTTGCATTTAGTTGTTTGAGATCTAATCGATGTATAATCGTAGTGCAAGCGGTACTGCTCAAAATTCCATGGTGAACGCAAATTTTCTTGACTTCAATTGTGTTGTAAATTAGTTGAAATCTTTACAAATGTTTTTCGCACTATCTTATCAGTGTCGAACATACTCATGAAAAGCTTATTGTTCCAATGTGAAACAACAGCATGATACAAATTTAGATGAATAATCACTGACTACTACAAGCAGGGGAATTGTGGTCTTTATTGTATCAATAAGAAAAATGACTCATGCGACAAATGAATCATGAATAATGTACTTACCTGATCTAATCAGTCTGTTCAGATAATGGCTGATCATTGACTTGCTTTTCATCTTGTGTTAGATTCTGCATCAGTGTTATAGGGGGTGTGGATGTTGACAGCACGGGTGGGATAACCCCCTACAGAAAAACTTCAGATCCCTTGTCGGCAATAGCGACTAGCGATATCGACACCCCCAGCGCTTTTTGTCGGTACTTTAACTTTTGCTATTTCACCAATTATCAGTTAGATCTATATTCCTTCATTTTTGAACATACGAGTAGAATTATTGTCTTTCCTATGGTTGTTCTCAATAAAGATTCATTATGTGAATGACAGAAATTTGTTCGCTGCTTGCAAAAATTTGTGAAGCATAATTCATGTGAAGGCATAGAAGAACTCGCCGGGGAGAAGTCACGGTTCTGTTGATGGACTAGTCTTATAATGTACGTTCCTTCAATCGCGATGAATACTCGAATTAGAGTTCAAGCTGTTGTATTTGATGCGAGCTCGTTTATACGATCCATCAGTCAAATTAGCAATTTGTTTCGGATTTAGTGCAATGTCTGAGTTATCAGTTCACAAGCAGGTGTTTCACATGCATAATGCATGTGTTACATGGTGTGTTGAATGAACACTCATAATGAGATGCAAATTTTTCACAATGATCTCTGCCATTTAATCACACTTCATCTGCTGTACAGATCGCAATAAGTACCTCTAACGAAGTTGTGCTTGAATTTATGCAATTGATTCATAAAATCGTTTCTGCCGTTTTAAGAGCGTTGGTTATCAATAATCATTTTTTCGAGATTAATACTACCGCTTTTCTATACGAGTATCTTTCATTCATATGACTTGCTATAATTCATTTTCGTTAAGTATTAATTTAATCCATAATTACATATATACGAGTAATAGCACAATAACTAAAAATTGATGTTAACAGCAGATCATAGCCATTTGAGTTAATGACTCATTTTAGCGATGACAAAAGTATTTTTGTCATTCCACTGAGTTTGAATTAACTAATTGAGACACAAATTTCGTTTAAACGAACTTTTCAACTTCCAAATTCTTTGGGTCAACATTGCGAAGTTATTAACACCACCCCCGATCGGGTACAATGTCTGGAGCTCCCGCAAATTGCTAAAAAACATAAATTTTTGAAAACTGCTTTTGGTGTGATGGATTAAGTTAAATACATACCTAGAAAGCTTGCGTTTCTTTGATTTACTGGATATTTATTAAAATACAATATTTTGTTGACTTAATATATAAAAAAACTGCAGAAACTTTGATTTTATTTTGTTCAAAATCAAATAATTTGGCATGTTTAAGAAAGTTTCTTTATGGAATATTAATTCAACATGAGATTAATAGAGTTACTGACACTCCTTAATTATCAGTCATAAAAAAGTCGTCTTTCCAAATCAAGATTCTGTGTGAAAGTTATGATTACGTTCGCAAAATTGCACAAAGAAAAATACCAAAATGGCATAATCAAGTTCTGACAAACAAAATTGAGAAGAGAACAACAATAGGGAATCAGCTAAATACAGAAGAGAAGTTGTTGAATATAGGGAATAATGGAATATTGATGCTGGCTCTTAGAATAGATAATGTGATTGAGGTCTAAACTTCAACAGCCGAAATTTAACTGGAGCTGATTTGTCTCTCCTTTTAGCTTGCAAACTGAGATTAATGTATGACAATTTGATCGATTGTTTATCGCATTTTTTGGTGGACATTGACTTTCCGCCATTGTTCGAAAAACTCGGCGGTGACAATTGACGAATATCTATTAACTGATTGCAACTGCCATGACAGCTGATATGTAATGATAAGGATTTGATCCTTTCAATTAACAACAGTCTCACATTGGCGGTCGCAGCTCAGTTGGTAAAGCGACAGGTCTTGATAATCTGGGGTAGTAGGTTCGAGTCCTACCGGCCGCATGGCAATTTGATCAATCTCATTTCATTCATTATTAAAGTATATGTGCATTGGAATTGAAACCATATCACAGAATAATATCCATTTCAGCCATTCACATAATTTTACTTGCGTCAATTACGAATTACGGAAGTAACTAGATTTCATTGTTAAAATCACATCAACTTTTTACTTTAGATTGCATTCTTTCATGATTGGCGAGTATATGATGAAATTGGAAAAGTGGTAAGAGAGCTTACAGTTCCGAATCGATTCATTGCTCATTATTATTATTATTAATCGATTAGTTGCTCATTATCGTTACTTACTTCTTGAACTCGTTGATTACTAAAGCGTTCTGAAAATTGATAATAATGCACATTCTAAACAATACGACTTCAAAGATTGCTGTATTTGCAGGGTTCCGATCCATCAACGTATGAGATGATACAGAAAATACAAACACTACAAAAGCGGTTAATATCCAAAACAGAAGAAGTGGTGGAGAAAGAACTGCTCATTCAAGAAAAGGAAAAATTATACGTTGAGCTGAAACACATCCTTGCACGGCAACCTGGTCCAGAAGTCGCTGAACAGCTGTCAATCTACCAACAAACATTGAAAGAAAAGACGAAACAAATGAGGGTGTGTAGAATTCATTATCAATTAGTTAAGAATCTGAGCACTTAAATTTAAGTGGTTAAGCGGTAAAGCAAGCCTTAACCGTTTTTTCACGATAAGAAGTTGATATAAAAATCTGAACAAAGCTGCTGTGATTGCATCTTGCTTTGCTAACCATATGACAGTTGAAACATTTCATGTGAATCAATGTGACGATAAGAACTATGCTGATCGTTCGACAGATTTTTATTACTTAACATTTTGCTTAACGTTTGAAGTAAGCAAGCAAGTAAGTTTGCTATTTGAACTGCAAATTAATCAATTAACTGGTTTTGTTAGTGTTAGATGTTCTAGGATTTCTAATTGACTATAAGCCGTAAGATGCTCAACGTTTTGGTCACCCGGCTGATATATCTGTAGCAAAACGGAAAATATTTAATGCAGTCCTCACAAATAATTAACTGCCATTTGATGAAAATAAAAGAATCATATACGTGAATAACATCTGTCCCCACCTGCATTTTAGTTAAATATTGCGTCATTAAATAATGAAGTCTTGATGCGTAATGAACCGATGATGTGATGGCTAATTACTAATTAGCGTATGGAACTATGCATGGTTGTATAACATCGCTACCTTCGATTGGTGATATTATAAACTTCAACTTTTATCTTGAAAAGCTTTCGAAAATCCAATAATGCAATTCAGAATTGATTAGTTTCAATTCTGTTGTAGAAGGTAAAAGCAATTTACATTGATATTAAAATTCGTTCCGCGCATTCATGTACAGGCATGCTACTAGTTAGTGAACTCCAAGAAATCTGCGGGAGCCGCAAGAAGTCGACCTATTGGGACTCCTTAATAGCATGGGTTTTCGTGCGTAAGCCTGTAACTATATCCTCATTTCTGCATGTAAATGAAATTGGAAGTTCATTCTGTTACAGAACTACATTTGCTTTGAAAAATGGAGGAGATTCACTCACTGTATGAGTTCTGGAAGTCCCCATGTGTGATGTAGACAAAGCAACTTCTTTTCAAGGGACCGAGCGCTTTCGACTCGACTTTGGTCGACTTTGAGAACTCATATGAATTATTTTTGTAAGATGCTTTTGATACAATTTGTCTTAGATGAAACTCCTTTTAATTCTCACCAATTTCTAATGATAGATCCCGATGAGTATTTTTATTATTCGTTAGCAAATTAAAAAAATGTACTCAAACGTTCTCAACTAACTCGCTTAAAAGTTTGGCAAAACGAATGCCTTGTCTTTGTAATACCAAGCGTACATTTAGGTCAATGGCATGCTGAATTCTCACTTAGAATGCCATCAATCCAGGGTTGCCAACTCGGTCACTATTTAGTGACCGGTCACTAAAGGTCACTATTTTTTCCCAAGTCACTTAGAAATAGTGACCCCTTATTTCAAAACTAAAAAGAATTGAACAATAAAAAATCACTAATTTAAGTATGAATATATACACATAAAGTATCTATACATTAAGCTCAGCTCTGTATGCACTCGTATTAATGTTAGAGACCTGAATGGGCGTATTTCAGAATGAAGAGAAACAAATACAGAACAAAAATACCCAAACTGCACTTAGTACAAAAATTTGACACAAATTGAATATTGTTTTCTTATATATGCACCCATTTGCTCGGCCTGCTCTATTCTTTTTCATTTTAATAAATATAGCCACCATCTGGACACTTAGATGAACCTTAAAGCGTTACGCGTATTACGAGCGTATTATGATTCCTACGTTGCCATGTTCAGTAAATGCCAATGAATAGAATTCTTATTTTAGGATTTTCTTTTTCAGAGTTTCAGTGCGGAATTATCAAGTGAGGTCAGCGCAGGTTGATGTGTTAAATTTTGCTATTATGCTTTAGAAAAATGAAAATTGTTATGGATGGAGGGTCGTTTCTGTCTTCTGACCCAGTTGCGAACGGCCGGGATTTGTATGCCAAAATGTTTCCTGACTCAAAGTATGCTGTTATAAAATGCGGTCGCACGAAAGCTGAATATGTTATAACGCATGCAGTTGCTCCTTTCTTTCGGGAGGAATTATGTGACAATTTAGGCCTATCAAAGAAATATGGTATTCATTCGGACGAATCCACTTACAATGACAAGGTTCAACTCAAACTTCATCTCAGTTTCCTCGGGAGTCTCGACAAAGAACTACGCGATATCTGAGGACAGTTGAATTAGAGCCAGAGATTGATGTTGAAAATGATTTTCTTCTGAACGACAACGTGAAATCAATTAGCGATCTGAAGATGATGAACAGTGAAAGAATGTTTCATGAAATCATCGAGACTTTGTCAATCTTCAACCTTGATCTTTCTAACATGATTTATGTCATGACTGACAATAGTGCAACGATGCAAGGCTCCAAAACAGGTGTCTCTGCTCGGTTGAAAGAGGTCACTGGAAATCTGATTGATCTACCTGGTTGCAGTTGTCACAACATCCATTTGCTGAGTAAGGACGAAATAAAAAATGATTCCCAGGGAATTCTCAAGACTCTTGTCAAATTTGCTGAGTTATTCTCTGATTTTCTGACGTCCACTCCAAAAGCAAGGCTCATTTTCAAGCACAGCACAAAAGTTCTTGGGTTGAAAAGCTCTTACTCTTTCAGCCCCACGAGATTCTTGGATGTTTTTCGAGTTTTGGAAACACTTCTTGACCAGTTTCCTGTCGTCTGCAAACTGGTAAAAATATGCAGAAAAGTATTGTCAGTCAACCACTCCTGCTGATTCATCTCGACCAATTTGTCATTCACCATAAATCTCTTTATGATCTCACATCTTCAACACAGGCCAATGGTTTGGGTGTACATGCAACTTTGGAACTCATTTTGGGTTTCCTGTCAAAGTTGCGATTTCTGATGGGAAATTCCATCTCTTTGCAACCGAACGATTACTGTGACGAATTGTTTGATTGGAACGATGAACCGATCAGTGTAGAATCGAAAAACGATTCGCTTTTCTTCTCTGAAACGCGTCGCCATGTCGAAGCCAAATTGCTTGAATCCGATGATCAAGATTTGAAGAAAGTCCAAGATCTGTGGGACTCGTACAACGAGGTGTTGTACCTTCGGTGTTTGAAACGGTTCAAAACTTTTCTTCAATCTGATGTAACTCTTGGATCTTACATTTTCTACGCGAAACTGAAGAACATCACAAACACTAACAAGAAACAATTTGCTGAGCTCTCCAAAGCATTCCATGTTCCGGCTTTGCCTGTCATCGATGAACTCTGCGACATGCAGTCCAAACATCCAGATGATACTTTGTTAACTGTTGTCGATGACTCAAACTCATTTCCAAAGCTGATGATCTTAGTTGAATCGTTTCTGCTGGTCGTTACTCACAACGAGGTAGGATGCGATCCTTGCTTTATGATTCTGTTCGTTTCGTGAGGGACCGCTTCGACCACTCCAATTTTGAATGCTTTGTTCCGCCCGAACGTTTGTTGGAACGGATACAAAAGGCTGGAACACAGTACAAGAACGAATCCAAACAATTGGCTTTGTGCAGAATTGAACGTCCTTTTCAAACGCGCTCCCTTCAGGAATCTGTTGGCGTCTTCAAAAGACACACACCAAATGAACTGAAAAGAAACATTCAAGCGGTGGACAAAGAGTTGAATGAGACGAGACAGCGAGTGGAGCATTTGGAAGAAAAGAAACGTCGCCTGTATTTGGAGCAATCAAGTGTGTCTACCCGATACAACAGAATTTCTGAAACTATAATCGATTCAATGTTCTCGAATTGACTAAAAAACCCTTTTTCGGTCTTCTCTTGCCGATGTGACCACTCAATGTTTTTAAGTAGCTTTGAAGCAAATTTTTAGGTAGATTTTTAGGTAATTGTGTACATCGTTTAAATTATAAAAATAAAAATTTCACATTTGGAAGTGTAATTAAATTATGTTGACGATCTGTGAAATGTGACTATGTCTTCCGTCGTACACTGCATTTTGTGATAATATGACATGGAAATAAACAAAAAACGACTTATAGATTAAATATTGATCAACTTGCGTAAAGCAGATTAAAATCATGTTTATTTCAAATTCTACATAAACCACGAAGTATGGTAATCCAGGTAACCGAAATTGTTCGTCGGATAATTGTAATAATAAAATAGCCACTATGTGAGAAAATCTATATTTGCTGGACAACCCGGAGATAAATTCGTTTCTTTCGATGCCATTTCTCTATTTACTAATGTGCCTGTTCAACCTACTATAGATTTTTTGTCTCGTCGTCTTTCTTCCGTTTCTTATTACTTTCCTGCTAGTGTAGATTGTCTGCTAGATCTTGTTCGATTATGTTATAGTCACAATTATTTTACTTTTGAAAACAATTATTTTCAGCAAGTTTTTGGCGTAGCCATGGGAAGCCCACTTTCCCCTGTGCTTGTGAATTTTTTCCTTGAGCATGTAGAAAGCGAGTTGCTTCCTACTTTTGCTGGCGACAACCCTCTTTTTTGGTTTCGTTATGTTGACGATGTTCTATCTTTAGTTTCGCATGATTTTGATTTGGATTCATTCTTGTCTTTTATTATCTCTTTATATCCTTCTCTGAAGTTCTCTTATGAGTATGAGTCTCATAACGCCATTCCCTTTCTAGATGTTTTGATTAAGAAGGTTGGCCGTTCTCTTTGTTTTTCTGTTTTTAGAAAGGATACTCACTCTAACAGCTATCTTCATTTCTTTTCTTTTCATCCATTAATTGCTAAAATAAATGTCGCTCGCGGCCAGTTTTTGCGTGCGCTTCGTATTTGCAGTTCTGATTCTATTGATGATGAAATTGATTTCATTTTTGCTTCGTTTATGAAACTTGGTTATCCTCCAGATGTCTTGAGCAAAGCTTTATCTAAAGCTAGGTCTACGTATTTTCGACCTGAACCTTTGACGGATAATGTACATGTAAATAATGTAAATTTTCTTTCTGTACCCTTTTTACCTTCTCTAAATTGTACCAGTAATCATCGTGTGGCTAAATGGTACGGTAACAAACTTGTATTTCGTTGCCCTAACAGTATCAAATCAAACCTAGTTCATAACAACAGTATTAAGAAACCTGACGGTGTGTATAGTATACCATGTAAAGACTGCGATAAATTTTATGTCGGTGAAACAGGTCGATCTTCTATTACTCGTATCAATGAACACAAGAGAGCTGTCAGATATTTTGATGAAAATAATGCTTTGGCCCAACATTGTATGCAAACAGGTCATTCTATTGATTTTAATGGGCATGACGTTTTGTCTTATTGTAGTGATTTTAGAACCAGACGTGTGGTTGAATCTTCATTTATTAAGGTTAACCAATCAAGTGTTCAACAGTAACTCAGACTTTCATCAACCGGACTTGGTAACCGCTTCGCGAGTTGTAAATTGTATTCGCCGCTGATTTTGTCATTATTCATTTCTTGTGACCTGAGGAAGGGAGCAGGTGACTCCCGAAACGTTGTCCAGCAAATAGAGATTTCCTCACATAGTGGCTATTTTATTATTACGAAGTATGGTCACTATTTTTGTCGATGTGAGTTGGCAACCCTGCATCAATCTTTGTCTACAATACATTCAGTATTTTGTCTGTCACTCGTGAAAAATCACCCATTGCGGCATTTATCCAGATGGCAACATCAAGATAATGTGTGACACATCAAAGTAAACTGACGCCTTCAAGTTTGTTGACAGAGGATGATCCGTGCGTAAAGAAAATTTGATGAAGAATTGGAATAGTGAGATCCACATGTTCATCAAATTAAAGAGTTCGCGAAGCACTCAAAATAAGGCTGAAAACAAGAATGCGACTTATTAAGTAGTAGCGATTAGCGAATCCATGAAGAAAAGCAACTTTCGAGAAGTCACTGCTGTGCATGATGCTTCCCTTGGATAAGACAAGCAGTGAATGGAGAAGTGCTGGTGCAGGTGAAGGCATTGCGAGAATTGACGGAAGTGATAATAAAAGACAAATGTAGGAGTACTGTATGTTGAAAGGAAACCTGAGAAAAGCAAGGAATGCGTTCATAACAAGAAGAACATTTTTGAAAAATAAGGAACGCGATAATGCTTTCAGGTTAGAGACTCCCCACAACATTTTAGATCGATCAATTTAAAACATAATTTATTTGCCGAAATCTTTCGGCCTACGACGTAGGCCATTCTTCGTATAGTCGCTTGAGAATGGCCTATGTCGTAGGCAGAAAGATTTCGGCAAATAAATTATGTTTTAAATTGATCGATCTAAAGGGTTGTTGGGAGTCTCTAACCTGAAAACACAAGTGGAACTTCGTCATAAATTCTGGGAAGTTGCCGACACAACTGATTCCTGACGCACACCAACAATCAGAGACCATGAATGAAGAATGAATTCACCATCAGTAGAAAACAAATTTTGAAATCATCAAATGAGGATGTGGAAAATGTGCTCGATAATTTTCTCATTATTTGATCCGAAAATTGTCGGAAATTTGGAAGAACGAGATTTAATTCATTCTCTATTGTACATAGTCAAAGACAATTTGATTTATTATTAATTAGCCGATAATTAAATGTATCAATTAAAGTAGCCATTAAATCAGTATCTATTGAATAAATTCATTATTGCATGAAAACTACAAATGTCCTAAATAAGAACGGCTATCTCTAGGAAACTTCTTATAATGCCCAAGTATTAGTTGATTAATTAAGTAATTATTTGACAAATACATTTATTCTTGAAAATGCTGTTCTTCAGATATCTTAGTTATTTACTTCATTATATTATTCTCTTGTATATTTTGAGGTCTTCATTTCATCTTGGCAATTATTTGGTGGAAACCCTGCAAATATCATGCTCACAATTCTTGCATAAACTTATCTAATATCTTTAAAACTGGTTAACGGTTTGCTTAAAATAGCTTTAGAATGTATGGTTGCCCATGATTCATTCACTACATTAATATCCTCTAGTTCTATATATAGATGCTATGTAAAAACTGAATGGAAATCTCAACGAAATTCTACTGAAATATCCAGCTATCGTAATAATCAATACATTTTCTGACAAGGGCAGCTTCTTATCTACAATGAAGTGAAGCAAGACGAGATTGTTTAATAGAGAATAGTGGGTTACCATTTCGTTCATGAGTGCCTTTTATCTTATCTCAGTTTGCTTGTGTGCGTGTCTCCTGTTGTTATCCACGTTAATTCGCCAGTGTGAGGTCATAAGAACTTCATCCCAGTTTCCGTCACACTATAGAGCGTGTAGAACACAGCTAAATCTCGTTTCGTTTGTAAATTGTTTATGCATAATCAAGCACTTGTTTGGTGTCCTGTAAATATCCATGAATCCTGACATTGTCAATATGGCCGGATTTAGTGCAAAATATTCTAATTATCCATTTTTAGAAAGATTTGCAGATTTGTAAAAATTGTGTAATTTAAGATAATTAGATGTTAGTTGAATTTCTCCTGTAATTATTTGAATGATTTTAAGCTTTCTCAAAAAGAAGGGAATTTTAGTTCTTCAATCGATTTGATATGATGAGATATATGATCGCACAATTCGGAAAACAAAGACTTTTTATCGCTTCTGTTCTAACTTTTCTATATAACCTTTCAAACATTGAGTACAAATCACTCTTTCAAATCACGTTTTGAACCAAGCTGGAACATCATACACAAAAACATGGCTTCAAAAAATCATGTTTGAAATCGTAGTTTTAAAAAACATTACAAACTGATTTAAAATACACGTGCAAAAAATTATACGACACCGTTACAATAACATGATCTGACTGTTTAATTTCCCCATTATCTTAAAAAGCAGTCATTTGCGCTCAATGAAAGTTTGATGATACTGAAATATCAATCAATATTTGACGTCAGTCGATATCAAATGGCAATATGAATTGAAATTCTAATGTGAGGTTTCTATTTTCCTTTTTTTAGATGCTTTAATCACTTTTCAACTTTCAATAATCATCAGCACATGAATTATACGATTATCAATCTATTGAATGTTCAGTATACGAGACACATTCTGGTAATCAAGAAGCATTATTTAGTATTTACCACTGAAACTTGACTGACTAAATTGACATGACAAGAGGCATAATCGATAATATCGAAAGGACACAACGCGCGCATGGTAATTACCAGCACTAACGCGAATATTTCGTTCACCAATTCGAATAGCTTACATACCGTTGCGATGGGTCATTTTCTTTAAGGTAGGCACAGCTATCGGTCTAAGACTCAAAGGCATACAGCACACGTGTATATTAACAGATAACCAATTCATTATTTTCTTCAGAAGGCATCCATTCTATGTCGTTACTATCAAATGCTTTATTAAATAATGTGTAGCAGCCTGATATTCACTCCTCACATCTAAACAATAACTAGTTGCACAATTAGTTGATGTGGTTGTCATTAGCCTACTCCTGTATTACTTATACTACTCCTAATATCTGCAAAAAAGAGAATTTAGTGTCTTTGAACCTACAATGTATGATTAAAGGGGGGGCGTGAAAGTTAAAATCCATTTGTAAATATTTTTCTTGAAAATATGCGTTACAAGATTATTGACATATCACGTAGTCGAGTAGGAATGGTAAACATAGATAAGTCATAAGGATGATTATCTCAATTACCAAATATTTTGAAGTTTACAATCCAAAGAACAACAAAGTTTATGACTTCAGGCTAGATAAATTCAGTGCTTTTGTGTTGCCACAACCCAAGCGTCTGGACGCGAAGTGTAGGGGTTATTACCCTCTATTATCAATGTGATTCGGCAATTGTTAATAGAGGAGTTTTTTCTTTTTTTGATTGTACAGAGGACAACATTCTATAAAATTATTTTACAATGCCGATTATGCGAACACAACATTTTTCTTCCGAACAGGAACACGAAGCAACAACAATCATGACAACACAACGACATCAACACGTTAATGAGAACGGGAACGCAATCATCAGAGCGTGATCAGAATATGACAAGATCTTGAGAGCACGATACGACACGACGATCATGACAACCGAAACAAAATCATGAGAACGGGGCGCGACTCGACATGATCACGAAAATGCGATAGGAACACAATTTTGAGAAAGCGGACACGACAAGAAAACGATTATAAGGACGTGAATGCGAAACGAACATGATCACAAGAGGTCAAACATTGCACAACTGAAACATCGCCAAATTTAGGAGATGGAAAATTTCCTCCTCCTTTTCTATCTGATTTTGGTGCACCACGCAAGCTACCAAATAACGGAGAAAATTAAGGTTCCGCAGAAAAGTGTCATTTTTTGTATATTGATGGCAATCACTGAACTGAAGGGCCAAATGTCAAAAACACTGGATTATCAAATGTCATCAACTTTAAGTTGTGAATTTCTCACAAGCTTTACATCACCAATGTGCTCACCATCGCCTGAAATCAATGGATTAATAATATATATATATACCTTTTAAATGTCTTATAAAAAATGGATGCATTATAGATTCCTCGACTTTACATGAATTTGAATGAGGATGTAGTCAAGATCGCAGCTTGTTTATCAATTCTTTTATTTCGAAATTGATTTTTATCGCATGTAGATGACTATCGTCAGGCATGGGTGGCTTACGTTCCACAATTCAAAATTTACATTACATAAAAATCATTACATGGAAGAGATATCAATTGATAGATATGGGACAGATGATATAGATCTACATCTTACTAATAGCAAGCCAACAGACGTTGATATTGTTCTGACTTGAAGTATCCAAAAAATTTGGTTGAAACAGCTGACTGCTTCTCTTTCCCGTGCTTTGATCGGGAAGTTTTCTTTATTTTTTGCGATTCTTGACGGTGTGACCAAGTCTAAGCGTACTTTTTCTAACATTTTATGTAAAAAAAAGTCACACGATTACCGAAATCTTCTATCTCGGACGTGCCTTGTGGGGTGTTGCTTGTTTGCAACCATGTGAAGCTTGCAGAAGCTTGAAACATTCTTACTTAACACACACAGTGTGGCAGACAGGCAGGAGTTCTCGAGTAAGTCATCAATTTTTTTTCTCACTTATATTTACACAGTACTTTTTTTCATTACCTACCATTTGAATATTTTCAACATTTACATTTGTGTTTTTTTATTTTTCACATTGGTTTTACTTACTGAATAGTTTGATTTGTGATTTAATTCATTATTAACTGTGTTTCGCCTAAGGTTAGCCCTTGCTAATTTGATTAAAACAATTGTTAAATGAATTGCGTTTCAAATGGCTGTTATAATCTTGTTTGACTTCTGAATTGAATCAGACTTTTTTGAGAAGTCGGAAAATATTTTTCTTATTATTACTCAACCCGAAAATACATCTATACCCTTAAACTGACCTTTATGACCCTTAAGTAATATTGATTGCTCACTAACATGAAAATTGTAAATGAATTAATTATTTTTTCCTTTTCAGGCAATGTCTGCTGAGATCAACATGTATGAAAGTCAAATACGAGATTACAAATACGATATAGAAAATCTTGCCAGAGAGTTGCAGGAAGTGAAGAAAAAATATTTCATGCAGATGAAAAGAGAGCGCTCTGTGAAGGAACGTGAACGCGCTTTGGGCACATCGGGCGGACCTCCACAACCATCATTAATACAACCTCAGAAAACAGACCAAGCTCGATTTACAGGGGGCGGTTTCAATCTTTCTAAGGCAAAGGCCTGACTTTTCAGGCTGTGGCATATCTTGCTGTGATGACTGAGATTTTGAATTATACCAAAATTATATTTATGTACGAATTTACATGTACGCAATATTTTAGATCTTACATCAGAGAATTATAAACTCGCTTTTGCAGACAAATTGAATCAGTTGTTTTCTTGCTTGTTGCAATCTGTGGCCGGGAAGGTATATTGACATAAAAATAAATTTTGATGCTGACATCAATAAGGAATTTTTAAACGCAGGTTTTCTCACAGAAATCGACATTTACAAGCAATCTAACTCCCTTTGCATTTTCATATTTAAAATCGCGCTACTTTTGGGATAAATTATGGAAACGAACCGGATTAGTTTGAACATGCTGTATGTTCATCCATATCCTTCTTCTCAGAGAACAACTAGCAGTTATAATATGATGAATTCTTCAAAAACCAAGTTCTCTTCAACTATTTTATTGCGAGCTTTCGGGTGAATGCTCCACCCGTCTTCAGGCACCACTCTTCAGGTGGAGCATTCACCCGAAAACTCGCAATAAAATAGTTGAAGGGTAAATCCAATTTATTCCACAACATTTGACGAAAATGTGTCTTTGATTTGTAAAATCCATATTTCTGAACCGATTTCAATAGTTTTTTTTTTAATCGAACCGTAAAGATCTCATCTATTATGGCATGGTTTTTAAAAAGTCACAAAGCCAAGGCCTTCTTCACAAGTTGCCGTTTTTTGCCGAAAAAAGACCAAAAAGGCATGTCCAAAGTTGCAGTACTCTCACTTCAACACGGATTTTCGATTAGATACATTCAAATACACCCACTAATATTTATATCATCTGAAAGAAGAAGATCAGCTCTTTAAGACAGTCTAATTTTAAATATTATAATCAATATTAATCATTGAATTTTCACTGGGTTTCCATTGTCCAATGAAAAAAATGTCCTCTGACCGAGACGTTTTCTGTCCTCTGACCGAGGTACCTTTCTCGAAGAATATTGATTCTTCCATTAAACGTTTTGCACCAAACGAATCCTCTAGTGTGTTAGTTTATAAATCCGTAAAGAAAATTCAGTTTGATGCCGTTGCAAGTAAGTAATATTGATATTTATTAAAAATATTTTTATCCGTTTTTTCGACCAGAGAATTTGAATATTCCCAAAAATTTCATATAGATGCTGAAACCAGAAATTTTGTCAGGAATCGATGAAATTTCACAGCATAGGAGGGACCCATGCTCTTAACATCTATGCAAAAGAAATTTTTTATTTATATCAATTAACCCTCTCAAAATCTCCAAAAACCACGAAAATGTCCTCTGACCGAGACCCTAAAAAATCTCGGTCAGAGTACAAGGGTCTCGGTCTAAAGACATGATAATGTATGCAATTACATTTAGATCACTTCGTTTTACGCGTTCAAGTATTCGTCCGAAGTTCCCGCAGTCTCATGAACCCAAATGCACAAACCGAAGAGTTTCCTGTTCGACATCAATTTGTCCTCTGACCGAGACCTTAAAAATCTCGGTCAGAGGACAAGGTGGGTCACGGTCAACGGACATTATATGCAATACATTACATTTTGGTCACTTCGCTTTCCGCATGCAAGCATTCATCCTAAGTTCCCAGTTTCATCAGCAACCCAAATGCAGAAGCCGAAGAGTTTCCTATTCGACATCTATCTGACCGAGATCAATTTGTCCTCTGACCGAGATGTAGAAAAAATGACTTTTTAAAAGTGCTAGATTTCTATGGAAAGTTTTTATTTGGTGTGGTCGCCGCTAAGATTTTCGTGTTCAGAGTAAAAAAATGAGTATGTATGCAAATTTTCACGGAAATCTGAGACCCAAAGTTGAAAAGACAGAAATGTTGTGGAATAAGTTGGATTTACCCTGAAGAGAACTTGGTTTTTGAAGAATTCATCATATTATAAATGCTGTATGTTGTTTAGAATCCCAGTTGAAAGGGAGCACCCCATATGGGTTTCAGACCATCGTTTTCTACGATTATCGTTTTCTTTCCTGCATCATCGATTCAAATTTTTCCAACGATTATGAGAATTTGACACACTTTTACCAAGTTACTTAATAGATATGGGATGATGCCTCGCCCTCCAGGCCATGGACATCTACATACGAGTATAGGCCCTACTACCACCTGGACGTGACATTCATTAGAAAATAATGTCCTTGATATACCATATAGTTGATCAACTTTTGTTAATGTTTAGGAGCAAATTATCACAGATGCAGTTTGGTCGTCGTTTCCACTGACACGATGGTTTCCAAATGTGCTGTGTGCTACTTCTTTGGCCTCATTAATAGCATAACACCTCAAAATGTGTGGTTTTGTAGAATTTTTCGAGCCAGTTTTACACCAGCTGATACTCATCGTCTGAGGAGTTCGTTACATTTTCTTGTATAATTTTCTACAACCTGTAAATTACATGAAAGTAATTTGTATATGGGGCCTAGGTCTAAGCTTTCAGATTGATCATTCGACTATTTGGATGAATTCATTTGTCATCAAAATCCATCCAAATTATCAATTTTCAAAGTGGATTTCACTGCCCAATCTCCTGTTGTAATCTCCAAAATCACATTTCATGAAGTTCTCTCATAATTATTCATAAGTCATCTTGCAAAAATTCGTGATGTATTAATTCTCATTTCTCGATGTGACTTTTAAAAACATCAACAAATTGCACATCAGACTGATGCCAAAGCCAAACAAAAAATACAGAGCCTCACTGGACTTTATGCAGGCCTACGTGTAGTTTTATGTTGCAACAATTCAAGGATTGCAAGACAGCAAAGTTGGCCAGCTATGGAACATTGGATGTTTCAGTGTCATGTCCAGGTGCTATTATATAGATGTCCATGATACAGACCTATAGTTGGTTCTACCTAAAATTCTATTCCTGCTTTTAGTGATTACAAGGCAAATCAAAATATTCATGGCAATCTGTTCATAAAAAGCGAAATATTAAAGACAGCAGCTGTTCAGACCAAAGCTTGCAATTAAAAACCGTGTATGCATCGGTTCTAGACTCGAACCTTACAACCAGATAGCTGGGCTGGGATTGGACCAAGTTGGTCTTTCTGTTTCAGAAATGACTTGGGTCCAGTTCAGAATATTCCTATACGAACTGCATGCATGTGCGCGAAACATGAACGACCTACTACTATGACCATATACCTACCAATGTAGCACCCTAGCTCGGGCTATAACAATGACATCTGGCCCTGCGCCCTGACCAAAAAATTATATCCTGAGTAAAGATAGATAGTGGGTGGGCCGCAACAACGATAAGCCTGGCTTGGTCTTGGCTAGAAAATATGAAGGTAGTTGCAACCAGAGTTCTAGAACAGTAAGAAGCTTATTAGCAAATGAATACTTTTGCTGAAATAGATTTGAACGAAGCGACACAAGACCATGCAATTCTAAGGCAATGTTTTTTCTTTTGTCAAAGTCATTCGCATAATCGACCTTTGAGTCTTGAACTGACGCAAGCTTATTACACGACAATTCAAAAATCACGAGATAATCTCGCAGCGGTGTATTTTTTCGGCACTCCAACTTCGCGTGCAATCATATAATGAGAAAGTTCAGGGCTAATGCATGACAAGGTATCACATGCAGTTACATTCATTTCAATTATTCATTTTGCTCTAATCCTTCATGCTAAAGGCTAAAAACCATGGCCTGTTATAAAAATGTCTTTTTTGGTTTAAAATGCATGCTTTTTTACTTGCTTGTTCTTCTAGATTTTTTAAAAAAGTAGTGACATATAATGCAAGATTGTATTAACAAAGCTGATAAATAGTGGCATAGCCCGCATATTATCAGCTTTCAAAACTGCCTGTCGCTGATGTTTGGTCATTAAATGCTTGAGAGTCACTATCATAGAAATCCGACATTTCGCTTTGCTTAAGTTAGTGAGACTAGAATGGACAACAGAGCTGCTTGTTGAAGGAAGTTTTAGCTGCTCGGCTAGGCGCTAATTGATAGATCTGTAGAAGGTTCAAATAACTGAAATATGCAACAGTTTTATATTCAAAATGCTTTTATGTGTAAAGAGAAATGATGATAACCATGAATATTATGAAGTACACAGATAAGATGCCGGTGCCTTCCACTTGTCTATACCATTGGAAGCCACCATCAACAGAATAAGACAGGTTGTCCCTTGTTTTGTTTGACTAGAAAGGAAACATTGGAACATGTAACGTTAATGAAATGGCACAATGTGCTGACATAATACGATAACTATAGAACAATGACCAGCCAGTTTAACATTAAACACACCAAGTTGTGTGAAGTTTCGGTGACTGTTATCAACGGGATCACACAGCAAAGAGACGCAGTCGATGTCAATTCCTACAGAGAAGTTTGTGGGCGTTTTTTCGTGCGCCTGCTAACTTTTTTAATAATGATCTGAGGGTCCAACATTATCGAGAAAACTTTTGCACAATTATCTGAATTCTTCGAATCTGAAGGAATCGTGGCGATCGGAGCATTTTGAAGGAATTCACAGCAATCCGCAAGCGACGTACTATTGTTTTTCCTATCTCTGCAAAGTATTAAAAATTTCTTTTTGCCCACTTAGTAAGTTCTTGCATGTGTCATCGTTTTGAATCAGTTTGCACTTCTAGCAAAGTGATACGGTTAAACAATCTAATTCTGTGTCACCATCGTTAGGCACCGTTGTCATGATAGCGCATGTCCACGACGTTCTATTGTTTTCAATGTCCATGC
The DNA here is from genome assembly GCA_907163375.1 of Prostheceraeus crozeri. Lineage (NCBI taxonomy): Eukaryota > Metazoa > Platyhelminthes > Polycladida > Euryleptidae > Prostheceraeus > Prostheceraeus crozeri. The sequence continues at coordinate 461,880 of CAJQUW010005468.1, forward strand.
CCGTTCTAGTCCTTTATGATTACAGATTGTCGGATTTCTATGGTCACTGTAATGCATTATAACTGCTCATTCACATAGTTGGGTAATCGGACAAAAATTCCGATCATCCGAATATTCGGAGCTTCATTTCCAAATCGAATGATCGAATCTTAAAACTTTTTGGCAAATGAATCGGATAATCGAATCGGAATGTCGAAGATCTGGTCAGGTCGACGCCATCCCCATAATGCAATGACAGTCTTTTGGTAAGTCATTTTATTCTATTACTCATGCATTGATGCCGGTGGTGAAGCACACTCATTCGGCGAAGCTGTCTAAACCCATTGAAAAAGAAGAGAGTGTGCGCTAAGGATTTTGTCTTTATTCGTGGTGGTCTCACGAGTGTTTGACGATACCTAGGTTCGAGTAATTTTGTTCAATGGCTCGCCTATCTCAGCATTCAAGAGCTCGTTTTCTCAGGTACGACGAAGTCGTACGTCATGTTCTGAAATTCACACCGTGAATCATCATACTCAATAGAGACAGTTGATTCAACTGAATTCCCGCTCTTCAAACACAAAGCTACCGCAAAAATTGCTGTACTTACTTCTAGAGTTCTAGGTAAAAATACCCAATTCTGAACCGTTAATTTCACTTACCGAATGGTCTTTAGAATTCACTGCAATCATTATGCAACGACTTCATCGATCCACTAGATTCTTATTTTGAATTTTCTCTCCAATATTATTTTTTCCTTGTTATTATTTTTGTAATATACTATTTCCCATAAATCATGTCCTACTTCCAGTCTCACAACTTCGGCCTTACACACCGACAAGCATTGATGTATTTAGGAGAGGATATTGGAACTTATGCTAGAAATGATTAAAATGTTAAGATCAGGCATCGCATCAGGCTTTTTTTCTCGTTAACGATAAATCAGAATTTCATTTATGTGTTGTGATGCACACGTAAATGCAGCACATTTTGAAAGTAAGGCAAGGATTTTCAATGCTGGTATCGGATTCTACTTGAAACTAGATGAAACTCAAATTAGAAAATTTCGATATTTATGTTTCTAGTGTACGTATTGAAACTAAATATTAATATTATCAACACAGCGCATGTATGTCTAGATTTGCTTCATCAAAGAAGATGACTGATTTTTGATAAACTGAGCAATTTTGACAACAGAGTATATTGCGCGGATGACTCTCATATTGGGCTGAATGACGATGTGAACACTCATCATTTATTGTAATTTTCAAATTCGAAGGGCCTTCTTGATTTTATAAAAAATTCTCAGTTTCAAAGAGACGCTGATGTCACCGTTTAAAGAAGTCCATACCTCGCAAAATTTTGTTTTCTTTTCAAAGGTTCAATTTTGCGAAGTTGTAATTTCTGTTTTAGTACACAAGATCTTCTGAATATTGCTGTTTATCTGAATTAAATGATTACAGATGTCTTCTGAGATTCGAATTGTAGGCCTATATGGTCAAGTCTTGGTAAAGATAGCATTCGATTTTTTCACAAAATGATAGCGACACTTTGGAGTCTTCATTATTGATCTTCTACACGAGTTTTGCTTTAGAAAATATTTCAATTTTGCTAGCATTGCAATGAGATATCCTTCGTATTTAGAATGCTGAATTGTTATTCCCTTGACAAATTCATGGCTTCCAACTTTAGGAAACTCAAATATCTGGGACTCTTTCATGAATATGCTGCACTTTTAAGAATACGAGTATATTAGATTAATATTGATCTGAAAATACATTATTCAGGAGAGGCTTCAGATCAGCTGACATGATTTGATTCATGCACATTCTGATGATGTATTGATGCGTAAAAGTGCTCTAATGAAAATGAATTACTGCATTCACATTTCTCTTTGCACCATCAGTTATAGATGCATTAGGCATATACTCGGATTTGTACGAATACATAGAAAATCTGGGTACACGAGCATCCTACCCGGTCTGTTTTGTGGAATCAAGTAAAGAAAGGTTTTATCGATTGCGATATTTTTATTACTAAAAATTGTTTGTAAATAATTTTTCCCATCAATGAAAAAAACACAATTGAAGAAACTATGAATAGAATTCCATTTTAAATGATTGTCGAATCGGATAATCGAATCGCTTTGAAAAATAGCAATCGAATCGGAAATTCAGATGATCGAAAATTGGATTTTTTTCAAATTCTAATCGGATAATCAATCGCATTTTTGAGCTGACGAATCTGATTGGATAACCATTTAAAACAAACCTATGCCTAAAATCAATTACCGAATACATTCTGATAAAATAATCGCCTCATTTCATTAACAGACATTCGCTCTACCCTCATGTATGAAAACACCTTCAAAAGTCTGAGGTCCACTTTCGTACGCCTGTGACCCACTTTCAGAACCACTGGTTTAAACTTTGAAGCTATTGGACTTACTTACTCACGTCTAATTTTTATACTTGTTCTCGATCAATTCTCATTGTTTGATAAAATTTGCAATATTTCCTTTTTACTTTGTCCTCAAACAACAAATATATAGTGATGTATCTCTGAAATCTAAATATGAATGACATTAGCCTGCATATTGTGCTCTTTACAAGCACCTGTGTGGAGTGGTAGATTTTCATAAAAAGTTGTTACGTTTGATGATACTTCAGATGCCTTTGATATTCGATAATCTACGATCAAAGTGTAATAATATTTGCTATCTCTTGCCCACTTACAGAATTAGCTTACTGTTTTGAGTAATCACACCGTTGATTAAACAGTGGTGCGCCACGTCGACCATTTTAACTCCAATTTGTCGATGGTCACTGATAACACTAAATTATTGTTTGTTTGAGAAGCGTTTCTGAAGTCTGTTTGCGTCAGGACTTTGATGATTATCAACAATGTCACCGTTGAATTGCTTAATAGATCCTTCAAAATGATGGTTTGGACTGAGCTTTACAGTAAAACCTTTTTGGACAGTGACAGTAGACAAATACCATCGATAATAATTCGATTTCTATGACTAGAACAAGGTGCTGGCTCACCAAATATAGAAATCTCAAAGTGAACACAATCTCAGCGCTGTTTCGTAGGTTTGAAAAAAAGCCTTACACTCACTTGTAATGTAGGCAGCTTTAAACTTCAAACTGCTAGTAATAGTTCATTACCGTAATGAACCGTTACTAAAATAGATGAGGAATAGCATTATTCATTAAATTCTCGTATAATACGTCAAGACTTAGGTTCCATACACGCATAAAAAACGCCGATAATGAACCCTGCAAATTAACCAAAAATTCAGCCAGAAGAAAGTGACTTACTTTCTTGAACTAATGCGAGTAGCTTACTTGCCTTCGCTTTGTGACCAAGACGCGAAGGGGAAGATAGGGGGCGGTGCGTTGCTGACGAAGACACGAAGGGGAGGGAAGGTGGCGCTGCATTGGTGATCAAGATGCGAAGGGGCCGGAAAATGGCGGCTTAAGAAGTCCAGGTTAAACAGGTCCCCATGGACGCTGCCATCGCGTTAGCATCATTTTCAATCTGTTTAAAGCAACTCTTCACGGAGAAATAATTACTTGCTGATAATACTGTAAATCTTGAGTCTCCTAATTAGAAATAAATCTGTAATAAGATTAAAGACATTGTCCTTACTTATGCGCTAATAATGTTTTACGAATCAGTAAAAAATTGTAATTTTCCTTAAGCAGCATTCTGATGGTAATTAAATGATATGAATAAGGAGATTGATAAGCCGAGCTGCTATTTAATTTTCTTTAATGCTTTCAATATTTCGTGGTTAAAACCACATCATCAGGAATACAAAGAATACAAAATGATTTATACTAGGCAGAAGATATAAAATTTAAATGTTGGTAGAAAAAATCAGATGGCGGTAATCATTACATTCATCTTTGTTGTTGATAGAAGGTGTAAGATATCGATGATCATTGCCTCACGGAATCTAAGGTTAACAATATCATGATCTTTATCTAAGATGTCCACAGATATTTTGCTATTGTCACACTGATATAATACATAATATGTTAAGGTTACAGGAGGATATCATGACTGTATGGGAAATACAGAGGTGTATAACTATGTTAAAATCCCGAGGCCGTAGGCCGAGGGATTTTAACATAGTTATACACCGAGGTATTTCCCATACAGTCATAGAGATATCCTCCTGTAACATACTTAAAGGATGCTCATCTCAGCCAATCAGAGAGAGGGACAGCTTGTTAATGGAGGGACAATATTGTTAAAATGCAGGGAACCCTAGTTATCAGCGCTACGCTTGAGCAGGAAGTGACATTGAAATTTCACGCCTACAATTCTATGGATATGGTTTCTTTCATTTAGGTCACTGATCTGCATTCAAAATTCAAAATCAAAGTTTTGGACGTCATTCTAGGGTCAGACGGATAGGCATTTCTTTTAAGATAGTTTACCATCGCAAAGCAACACGGTCAAAGAAATCATGACAAAAAGACACGCCACACCTATTACAACTGAAGAGCTGAATAAGATACGGAAGACCACCATTCCTCAAAACACCATGAATCAGAACTACTGGGCAAGAAAAGTATTCGACGACTGGCTCAAGGAAAGAAATACAACAATTTTAGAAAACGGTTCAGAGGACCTTATGTTTCTATCGGACCGTTCAAGCGATGGTCATGAGAAATTGGAGTTCATCTCCAAAGTCACTTTGAACCTGGCATTGAAATTTTTCTTTCATGAAGTTAGAAAGAAGAACGGCGATGTGTACCCGGGTGAAACTCTACGACTATTACTATGCGGAATCCAAAGATACATCAGAAGCGAACGCAAGTTGGATTGGAAGGTAAGACGATTTTTATGACGCTAAAATTGGAAAAAATTAATCATAAATTTAAACTGCCATAAAGTTGGAAAAAATATAGCTTCTATTAAATCGATATTGTGAAAATATTATATATAAATATATATATATAATATTATATAAATATTATTTAAAGGATGCTCATTTTAACTATGTCACGTTTCAGATAGGAGGGAAAATATCTTATATTTCATATAAAATTTATACTTCTTAACAAATAAATATCTATTGCAAGAGAGCGCTAGATGACTCCAGACTACATGTACATAGAAAATAGTAAAACTGACCATGAAGGTGGCATTATGGACTATCATGGACTCCTAGATATTAAATCTCTACTATCTATGAGTCCATGAAGATATGACATTATGCTTTATGTTGGCTAAAATATCAAATGAAATTTCGCAGTTGGAGTCATCTAGCGCTATCTTTTTTCATACAAGGAAGTAAAAGTCAATAATGTTTCAAATTGTCAACGCTGAAGCATTCAAAGATTTGGGGTTAGTATCACCTATAAGGGACTTCCATAATGATCCCACTTGGACATTTGATGACAATGTTGTCACTTGCAGCTGGCACGTCCGTTGGTTGATATTGTTCATTCCTGTTAGCTAAATTCACATTACTATTGGTTAGTATGTTTGATGTTACTTTTTGCATGTTTGTTGAGTAATCATTGTAAGTCAAAACACAGTCTGAGCGATGACCAGTCACTTTTTTTTGCCATTTCTTTATTTCCGGTGGCATTCATGATTCTGGTCACCGTAGTTTTTCTGCATGACTGATTACTATATTGGTCATCTTCTCCCGCAGCCTCCATCATGTTTCGTATGGTTGCCGTTAAAGGATTGTGTCCCAGAGGTTGGTTCACAAACCAAGTGGTAGCTGTCGGCTTTGGATGAGGCTGGAGGAAGAACGCATTGGTCGTATCGTTAACAGGACGCAATGAACTGTAAAAGATAAAGAGATTTACCAGGCACTTTGAAGGATCATCACTTTTGAATACAGTTACTGTTTTTGGCACGACGTGATGTTCATGAAGACCTCCCTTATACGTTTTTGATATATCCTCCCTGTATTCGAGCACATCGTCACCCTCTCTTCGAGTCAAAGTCAATTGAGCATTTTCTCCCCATTTTAGATTGCGTAGCTCCTTTCCCCCACGAAGCCCACAATTAACTCCAATCAGGTAAATCAACGTCCTCGTGAGTTTTCGAGGATTATCGCGACCGAGATATTGTCTCTCCCATAACCGTGTTTCTGTGGACAGGGGCACCGGCTTCGCCTGCTTCTTCGTTAGGGAAACTCCAGCAGCGGTATTGACTTTCATGGCTGCGTCCAACGAACTCCTTGTTTCCAGGAAAGCAGGATCATCAAACACCTGTAATGACAAATTAATTTGATTTAGAATAGATTAATTATGATATTACCGCACTTTAGTTCACTATGTTTTTTAACTCGTAGTTTGTAATGAAAGTCGACATTGCAAACAAGTAATTTTTTCCACTATCCTCATTCCTAGTTTTCGGAAGGAAAAGTAACTATATTTATTTCATAAAAACAGAGTAGCATCACGAACTAAATAACAATAAAGTTACACAAGTAATTGAAATGGCAAAAGTACCTTGAGAAGTACCGGTACATGATAAATTTATGAATAGAGCAAAATATTTATAAAATAAATTCATCTTTTCAATCAAAAAGTATTATCAAATATTTCAATTAAACTAAATTTGCATGCTATTAAGAAAAATTGATTCCACTTTCAAACTCAAAAGAAGGACTTTCACTTCAACCAATAAAGGAAACTTTTGCGATAAACTTCAGTTACAAAAAAAGAAGTTTAGTATAAAAGATTAAAATCATTCCTTCCTCTTGTATAGGCCAACATTTTGTGAATAATATCTGCATGCATGTGCATAACACAAATATTGTAGGAGTTTTATTAATATGAAGACTAGAATGCTACTTGTTCAACATCAGCTAATCAGGAACATACATTTATATATCTACTTGTATAGGCTACCAAATTCCTTTGCCTATATATCTTATTTTTCATAGTCAGTTGATCATAATTTAATTCTAAAATGACTACGAGAATAAAAATAATAGAAAAACCATTGTGGAAACTTGCATTACTTCACAATATCGATTTAATAGAAGCCGTCACATGCATGTCACATGTCGTGAATACAATACAATACGCTATATTTTTTCCAACTTTATGGCAGTTTAAATTTATGATTAATTTTTTCCAATTTTAGCGTCATAAAAATCGTCTTACCTTCCAATCCAACTTGCGTTCGCTTCTGATGTATCTTTGGATTCCGCATAGTAATAGTCGTAGAGTTTCACCCGGGTACACATCGCCGTTCTTCTTTCTAACTTCATGAAAGAAAAATTTCAATGCCAGGTTCAAAGTGACTTTGGAGATGAACTCCAATTTCTCATGACCATCGCTTGAACGGTCCGATAGAAACATAAGGTCCTCTGAACCGTTTTCTAAAATTGTTGTATTTCTTTCCTTGAGCCAGTCGTCGAATACTTTTCTTGCCCAGTAGTTCTGATTCATGGTGTTTTGAGGAATGGTGGTCTTCCGTATCTTATTCAGCTCTTCAGTTGTAATAGGTGTGGCGTGTCTTTTTGTCATGATTTCTTTGACCGTGTTGCTTTGCGATGGTAAACTATCTTAAAAGAAATGCCTATCCGTCTGACCCTAGAATGACGTCCAAAACTTTGATTTTGAATTTTGAATGCAGATCAGTGACCTAAATGAAAGAAACCATATCCATAGAATTGTAGGCGTGAAATTTCAATGTCACTTCCTGCTCAAGCGTAGCGCTGATAACTAGGGTTCCCTGCATTTTAACAATATTGTCCCTCCATTAACAAGCTGTCCCTCTCTCTGATTGGCTGAGATGAGCATCCTTTAAGTATGTTACAGGAGGATATCTCTATGACTGTATGGGAAATACCTCGGTGTATAACTATGTTAAAATCCCTCGGCCTACGGCCTCGGGATTTTAACATAGTTATACACCTCTGTATTTCCCATACAGTCATGATATCCTCCTGTAACCTTAACATATTATGTATTATATCAGTGTGACAATAGCAAAATATCTGTGGACATCTTAGATAAAGATCATGATATTGTTAACCTTAGATTCCGTGAGGCAATGATCATCGATATCTTACACCTTCTATCAACAACAAAGATGAATGTAATGATTTACGCCATCTGATTTTTTCTACCAACATTTAAATTTTATATCTTCTGCCTAGTATAATTCATTTTGTATTCTTTGTATTCCTGATGATGTGGTTTTAACCACGAAATATTGAAAGCATTAAAGAAAATTAAATAGCAGCTCGGCTTATCAATCTCCGTTTTACGAATCCTTAACGTTGGCAAGACCAATTTATTGTTGAATTTTTACTTTTTTGGATTTCTTCGTTCATTTTTGTAATTTTGAACAAAGAGAGTATTCAAACTGCTTCACTAAAAACGAGCGATTAATTGATCACTTCGTAGTGATGAAAATGAGTGAGATGTGATTACTTCCTATGTAAAAAATGACTGCGGAATTATTATTCTATATCTTTAAAGTGGGACTAAATCTAATAGGAAATTAGATGGGAATGGGACAGTTCGCATTTTTTATTTTTCGATTAGATTGAAACGACAGTTCACATGCTTACTGCTGTGAGCCTCATTATTATTGCTTTCTTGATTCTTAATTCTTGATTTCTAAGTGTTCAGTATGTCATGATTTTTCATTATAACCTATCTTTCTTTCAAACATAATAGATTGCAATTGCTTGCTTAAAAACATATTTTTGCTGTTATCTTTTGCTTCAATAACATCAAAGTATGTCAAGACAAGTAATGAGTAGCCCCTGCGTGAAGCGCCATAATCTCGGATGCGGCATTAAGTGATTGCAGAATGTATCCGCCCTCCACGTGCCTGCTGTAAACATTGCCTTCCTGGCTAATTCACGGTATCAACAGATGGTCCGGTGGCCTTGTGGTTAGAGGGCATGCTTGCATGTCCAGTAGCTCCAACGTCGCTGGTTCAAACCTTCCCACGACTGATGAGGCCCAACAGGCCGAAACATGTCTCGTCGTGGCTACATCTGTTGAGATTTGATGAATGCATCAAAGTAATTATCTGCTTATGAAAGTGGCATGTGAGGAATTAGCAGAATCGATAATCGCTCAAATAACCTTAAAGTCGATATATAGCGATCTCTAAAACAAAATGGTCAGTATATTCCATCGTCACTTAACACAGACTTCTGGATCTACTTCTTGCAAATATTGGGTCTTCAGTTCGTTTTCGAAATCATATTTTCTTCCTCCTCAATTCCTTCCTTTTCATTATCTGCTTCACCATCAATGTACACACTCTGAATTTGATCACAAAAAAGTCAAGAGGCAAATCACAAATTTGAACACTTATGCATACAACCCGGCTTCGAATAGAACCCGCGATTAAACTGGAAACGAAACCATAAAAGCCGTGGGTTGTATTCGAGATAATGCGGTGGTCACCTCTGAAAATTGTCAAAGACCATGAAAGCGCGATTAGGTGATTCCTCATTTTTCAAGTCGCTTGCTTTTCAAACTCTTTCATTTAGTTACTGAAGTTCCACGCAAAAATGGGATAATTATGCAAGAAATAAGCATAATTATTTGGTACCCAGAATTCTCCTTTCACGATGTTTGGCATGCACTAACTCATTTAAAGAGTTCAAAGTCATCCGGTAGTGATGGAATACCAAACCGTATAATAAAGAAGGGTGCACATTGGTTGGCCGTTCCTTTACAGCGAATTTTTGAAAATTCGGTTCGCAATCGAAAATTTCCATCCTGTTGGAAATTAGCCGACGTCGTTCCTGTCCCCAAATGCAAGAAGCCAGGAATAAAGAATTTTCGTCCAATATCCCTGACGCCCTCAATGAGCAAGATTTTTGAGAAGTTGATATTAAAATCCCTATATTGGCAATTTCACTCACTCTTCGGACCGTACCAGTTTGCTTTCAGACAGTATGGGTCAACCGAAGGCGCTCTAATAAAAATTCATGACAGTATCACCAGATACATGGATTCACCTGATGTACAGGCTGTTAGACTGACGTGTCTTGATCTGACAAAGGCCTATGACAAAGTCCTACCGAACACTCTAATGAATCGACTTGCTGATGGGAGAGTAAATGGTGGATTCTTGAGATGGCTTGGAAGCTATTTAACAGGCAGAAAGTTTCGTGTCAAATGTAGTGGTGTCTTTGGTTGTACAATAAGTGTGACGTCAGGAATCCCGCAGGGCTCAGTTTTAGGTCCTGTTTTATTTGCTGTTTTCATGGGTTCCCTAACAGTGTCGCATATGTCAACTGTAGTTATTTATGCTGATGATGTGAACCTAATTTAACCCATTTCAAATGCAACTATAGATAACATTACGGACATAAAAGCCTGGGCTCTTCGGAACCATATGGTCCTTAATCTGGACAAATCAAGACAATTGATGTTCAGTTGCGGCTCCCAATGCACATCATTGTACCCAGGAATCAAGACTGTGAGTGAATGCAAGATTCTTGGAGTTGCATGGGATGACAAACTCCAATGGAATTCTCACATCGAAGCTATATTGAGAATCTGCTCTCAGCGTTTGTACACTAAACGAACTTTGAAATCGTTGTTATCAAAATTCCAAATAATATATGTATATAAATCTATCATACTGTCGCTTCTGTTATACTCTTCTTCGTTGTTTGTGTGGCTTCCGACTTCACTTGAAGGAGAACTCGAACGGTTTAACCGGCGTTGTCATGCAATAATATGTGCTAAGGACTGTAAGTGTGATGACTTTCCATCTATTTCATCAATGAGGAAGAATCGAGCCATGGAATATTTCAGAAAGTGTGAAAAGTTCCCGTTGCATCCTCTTCATGATTTAGTGCCCACACGCATGCCTCGTAGTGGTCATTTATGTTTGCCCCAAGTCAACTCCGCTCGCAGACTGCACTCGTTTTTCCCGTGGCTGTCGATGATAATGAACGAGATAAGTTGACTTTATTTTTTTTCTTTTTGCAACAAGTTGCTTACGTTGAAGTGCAATGTGTTTGATAATTAGTAGTAAGAAAACCGCGAACACCAGATAGCGCAAGATGGCCGCCATCGCTGACGTCCCCCTCCCCTCCCCCTCCCCTCCCCCCCTCTAGAACGGCAGAGTGTCGTGGTCGGCCGCCGTGGTGCTTCGGGTCTGAGTGTCGTGGTGGACTTGGGCGACCGCCAGGATTAGTCTTGAGGCTATAGTGTGTGATGTTTTTCGTGCAATCTGCTGAATGTTGGGTTGTAAAATGGGTTGTTTCGAGTGGAAGGAGTGGTCGGATGAGAAAACGGAGGTCGGATTCGTATTCAGCGTGAAATTCTGCATCGCTATGGTGAGTTTCAAGTCAATCGGAGAGAAAAAATTTTCGGCTGACGTCCCCCCCCTCTCTGGACAGCTTGCTTCGATTTTGGCTTCCAGTGGACGGATTTTGTCGTGCGATAGCTCGTTTGAAAGCTAAGAGTGAGACAAATTCAGTGAAAGAAACGGCTTGTTCCTATCTGTCTTCGTTCAAAAGTTAGAGCGGTTACAAGATTTTAGGTCGGAGCTCGCTCACCTGAAAAAATCCTAAGTGTCAGAGTGACTTTGTATGGGTAAAATTTTGAAAATTTTCCAAAGTGTGGAATTTCGACCTGGGACCGTCACCAAAACATTTTTCATCAAATTTTGAAATTTCACTGACGTCCCCCCCCCTCTGGACAGCTTGCTTCGATTTTGGCTTCCAGTGGACGGATTTTGTCGTGCGATAGCTCGTTTGAAAGCTAAGAGTGAGACAAATTCAGTGAAAGAATCGGCTTGTTCCTATCTGTCTTCGTTCAAAAGTTAGAGCGGTTAGAAGATTTTAGGTCGGAGCTCGCTCACCTGAAAAAATCCTAAGTGTCAGAGTGACTTTGTATGGGTAAAATTTTGAAAATTTTCCAAAGTGTGGAATTTCGACCTGGGACCGTCACCAAAACATTTTTCATCAAATTTTGAAATTTCACTGACGTCCCCCCCCCTCTGGACAGCTAGCTTCAATCTTGGCTTCCAGTGGACGGATTTTGTCGTGCGATAGCTCGTTTGAAAGCTAAGAGTGAGACAAATTCAGTGAAAGAATCGGCTTGTTCCTATCTGTCTTCGTTTAGATGTGAGACGCCATTTAAGATTTTGGGACATTGGCGAAAAACGACAGAGTTAGAATTTGGGACGTTTTTGGCTGTAGCACCAAAACGAAGCATCGGATTGGAAAACGGATTTCAGATTTGGAATCAGCGTGAAATTCTTTATCTGTATGGTGAGTTTCATGTCAATCGGAGAGTTTCAAGTCAATCGGCGAGAAAAATTTTCAACATTTTTCGGAAAAACGACAGTTAGAATTTTTGCGATGGCTGCCTACTGTAGAGCCAAAACGAAGCATCGGATGGGAAAACGGAGGCCAGATTCGGATTCAGCGTCAAATTCTACATGGAAATGGTGTATTTCCAGCTCAATCGGAGCACTAGAACCGGAGATAGACGGGATTTTTAGTGTTTGGATGATGGGTATTACGTCATCAGCTGATCGCCACACACTATATAAGCTGGGAACCGACGGAGACTTTTCATTAAGACGAGAGATTGTCAACGGTAAGTCATCTCTCTGAACTCCGATGATAGCTTCGGACATTCCAAATTCCGAGTTTCTGTAAGAAACCGACTTAGAAAATTTCATTGCTGATATCAGCTAAGCCGTCAGACTTAGAGGTTAGCCAGGAGATGGCCTTCGTCTCCAGGCCATAAAAGACTCCAAAACTTTAAAGGCTTGTAACTTTGCTTCTACAAGTCCGTTTGACTTGATTCAAAAAAGGTTCGGTCGCTATTGACCTGCCCTAAGTGACAGACTACTTATAAAATTTCATAAGTAGTGCTAAAAAGTTGAAAAATTTAAATTCGCTATTTTTGGCAATTTTCGGGGTTTTCAAACCTTCTGAATTCAACTAAGACATTTATAAAGTTGTGGGAGGCAAGCTTCGGCTTGGAATTTGCAACCTTTGTAAACAATCCACTGATTTTCATGTCAAAATCGGGGTCCGGATACCAACACAGTGATATGACGCACGCTCTGTCCGCGGGAGGTTGGATTTGTGGGCCGAGGCCTTGGAGTTGGGATAAGATCCCCTCTGAGTAATGCCTGTAACGGATTCAAAGGTTCGACACTTTCCACCAATCTCACAATTTAGCTGTATGATTATAAGAATGACTGCCAATGTCGCCTGTTAGTAATTCTATTTCATCCTTCCTTTACAGATACATAAGTTACAAAATGGGAGGCAACTCAAAATTTTTGATCAAGAAGTGTCTATGTGGTGAAATAAAGAGGGGTGCTGAGTTCAAGCGCCATTTGAATAAATATAAGGATGCTCCCAATGAGCATAAAGAATTAGCTGTAATATCTGGCTGTATTCATTGCTTAAAATTTACCAAAGGCAAGCAGAATGAGGAATTTTACACTACTCACTTAGCATGTCCAACCACAAAGGTTGCCAATTACACGACATCGGACGTTGGCAAAATGATAGTCAGATACTTCAACGAAACATCCGACGATGTAGAAACGGATCTAGATAAAGTGATACAGTCAATCATAGGGTCCGATCACAGTGCAGCAGGCAATGATAAAAACGTTGATATTGAATCTCAGGAAGGAGTCGCCACAAACAAAGCTGTCGAGAAGCCAATACTCAACGATGTAGAAACGGATCTAGATAAAGCGATACAGTCAATCATAGGGTCCGATCACAGTGCAGCAGGCAATGATGAAAACGATGATAGTGAATCTGAGGAAGTAGTCGTCACAAACAAAGCTATCAAGAAGCCAATACTTCACTCCTCCCCCAAAACAACAAAGGGGATTAAAAAACAGACTGAGCAGTGGTGTAAAGACAGTGAGATCGCAAAAGTCAGTCAGGAATTTGCTGTAAGGAAGATAAAAGACGAACTCACCCGATATAAGAATGAGTGCGCTGCGCTCAGGGATGAAAATTTCAGCCTCAAAGCCCAAGTGTCGGAAATACGTAGTTTAAAGACACAGGTAAAAACCTAGAGTCCTACCAACAGAGAGCAATCACCAGCGAGAAGCGGGTAGATGAGCAGGTGAAACTCATTAAAAGTTTGAGGACCAAGGAAGAGACGCTACAACTTCAACTTGAGCAGACAAAATTGAGTCTGGTTGAGGCTAGAAACGCCACTATGAAGGAGAAGCGAACAACACTTCACCTTCCCATTACTTCTAGCAGAATTGTTGATGATATTCTGATTCAGAAAGAGGAGTTAGATTGTTCCTTTGAGTGCTACGAAGGGGCAATGCCAGACATACGCTGTCTCCATGTCTCCATAACACATGATGGCGAAATAAAGGAGCTGCGCCACCGGAAGCGGAAACTGCCGGCCAAATACTTACCTCAACCATCACCATCGAAGGGGTCGCGAACCGGCTAAATTTCTCTTATGGTAAGTTAATATCATCTCTATCACTTGAATATATTTTCATCTATTTTTCCTTCTATTTTCAGATACGACGAGAACGAACCATCGGCTCTCTTAAGGGCCACCATGGGGCAAGACATGATAGAACCTCCACGCGGTTTGCCCTGGGCAGTCTTCGGACTGGCGAATACTATCATTAAGTTGAATCTGCTATCAGTCAACTTGAACGTTGCAAATGAAGTTCGGTGTAATACTTCCTTTCGACGGGCGTTCCTGTATAGGACGGCGGTGAAACCCGTAGCTATGTATACCGCAAGGGACATTCGGCAATGGTCAATCTTGTTAAACCTCTCTGCGTCATGTTTGCAAGTGATTGCCTCTGTCTCAACGTAGTATGCATTCGCGCCAGGGCGACATTTAGCCAACTGTCGAAGGTTGCCTAAAACTTTCCATTGCATACGTTATGAGAACCATGAGTTCTACCTGTCTCTATCAATGAGATGAATTGATGAATGGAATGAAATGGGAGGACACTCACGCGCCACACGCAACATAACACACTTCTCTCTTCCGTAGTCTAACAAGTTCTTTACATATGGATCGCAGTCGATTGCTATCCCTGTATCAGAAGTGTAAGCTATCTTAATTTTTATTTAACACTATTTCAACTACCATTATCACCCATATGAAATGTTATAAGATTTGCAAGTTAAACTAAGCGTGCTACTATTTCCAAATGAAAAAGTATACATGGTTAAATTATTCACTAAAGCCCCATTCAAGTAAGTCAGTATGAAAGCAAAGATAATACGAAATAAACATTTATTATGGCATGTATTTCAAAAGGTCTTCATCGTCAATATCGTCCCAGAGTCTGACTTCACATAGATCACAAAAACAGTTGAGCTGCTTTAAACGTTCTTCTGCAGCGTCCCTCACTTTGTCAATGTACGCCCACTCCGCCACGGTTCGCGGTTGGGAGTTAGGGGTGTACCACTCCCATATTTGATGCAAGTGCGACTTGCTGGTCATCTCCATCACCCCTTCGGCATCATATTGTAAATATTTCCACCGTATGCCTGTTAGGTCGGGCAACTCCTCTTCATCGTCCTCCGATAATGATAACTTTCGTATATTGTCGAGATTGTATGTCTTCTCCACCTTCGCCTTTCTTGGTGCATTTGGTGTAACGAGCACCTTTGCTGATGTGCATGGAGAGGAGAACTCCAATGCGGTATTTGGTGTTGTTGGAGGACTTGTCATGTTGTCTTTGAAATGCTGACTTTGAATAATGATAACTTTAACATTTTTCTAATTCTTAAGTATACACAAGCAGCCAATCAGAATGAACATCCAATGAATGAAGAGAATGAAAGTATATAAGCAAAGTGACATTCATGTCATTTCATTTAATCTGTGAATCATACAAGTGACGAACGCACGATCTCTCTCTTTGACTATTATTCTGTCTGATCATATTTCATTAAAATGGTAAGTTAAAGATTTCCTCTCTCATCTCCCTCAAACGTGTGACTAATAGCATCTTCCTCAATTTCAGGCATCAACTTCATCACCAACGCCCTCCCTTCTCGAGGAAAGTTTAGAGTTATTGAGTCAAGGTAGGTTGTAACAATACACTGAGGCTTGAACAGAGATGATAGAATGATTTCTCTTTCAGGTGATGTGAGTTCCAGCTCAGAACTGTCGCGACATGGCAACGAGTGGGAATGTGCTGACTGTGGGCACATCTTCACGAGGAAATGGGATCTCACCCGACACATCAAGCGAGGTGTTTGTCGACCTAAGCCGGCATCAATCTCCGGAGGTGGGGATGATTCTGTTAACGTCGTCTCCTTTTCTTGCGACTTGTGCGCTCAGTCTTTCGAGACACGTTTTGAACTATCTTCGCACAGACTTCAACATACACACACGAACGATACCTACACCAACGGTACCTCCTCTATCCGACTCACTGAAGTGTCCATAAATAATTTAGTGAGGAACTACCAGATGGACTCCTCAGAAACCATTGCTAACTTTGAGGAATGGTTTCATCAAAATTCATCATTGATAGAAGCGCTCTTCAACAATTTAGACAATTTTAGGATGAAGGCGCTCATCTATCTTAAAATAAAATATGTAAAAATCGACCACCATACTGGACAAATAATAGAGAGGTTGGAGTTTCACATACCCTCCTCTCCTGCAACCGAGGTTGTAGACTATGAGTCTTGGATAAATTTTCACATCCAAGGATTAAAATTAAATATTGATAAATTTAACGAGCGCGATAGCGGTCTCATTTTTGACGGCATTGAGTCCGCCTTATTTAAAATCAGTTTATTAGGAAATCATAGTGGTCGAGGCTCCTTTAAACTTCCAAAAATTTTAAAAAACAAAACAGCAGTCATTAATGTCGATTGCGAATCGCAATGTTTTAAATATGCTGTCCTCTCCATTCTCCACTATAATGATATCAATGCGAATCGAAATCGCACATATAGCTATAGGCAGTGGGAGAATGAATTAAACTTCGATGACTGTAATAGTGACGATATGAAAATTAAAGATATAGAAAAATTTGAAAAATTGAACAACATTAAAATAGTTCTCCATGTTTGGGAAAAGGGATTGAAGGGTGTGCGCTACAACTCGCGTTCGAGTTGTTATGACCACGTTGTCAACCTTTTATTAGTAAGACAGGATGATAGTGAGGAATGGCACTACTGCGGCATTCCCAAAATTTCTCGCTTATACCACCACTTAAGAAATTCTACCTCATCAGAGATTTATTACTGTGACAGATGCATTCGGAACTTTAGGAGTAAAAACAAATTTGAAACTCATTATGAGTGGTGTAAGCGAGGTAAACTGCAAATGGAACGCATGCCCAAAGATAAGGAGTTTTCATATAGAGAGAATGGCGATGAACTAAGTCCTCTTCGTGTCATCTATGCTGACATCGAATGTTATATCGATGATAACATCCATCGACCAGCAGCCATTTCCTGCTATGAAGTATGGCATGACCATTTCCAAAATAGAAAAAATAAAATGCACGTCTGGCAAGGTGAGGATTGTATTTACCAATTCCTACAATTCCTCAAACAGGCTGTAAAATTTCAGCAAAAGTATGATGGTGAACTCTATCGCAGATCATTGCATATGACAGCAGATGATCAAGTAAAATTTGATAGTTGCAACGTTTGCCCCAAATGTAGGAAAACATTTGATGATGATAAGATTAAGAAAGTGCGCGACCATGATCACATCACTGGTAAATTTAGAAACGCACTATGTTCAAAATGCAATTTTTCACTTAGGATGAAACGGCGTACATTACCCGTCATTTTCCATAATTTCAAGGGCTACGATAGCCATATGATAATAAAAGGAGGTTTAGGTCAAATGAAAGAGTGGAAGCTTGATGTAATAGCACAAACGAGAGAGAAGTTTATGGCCATGACAGCAAAAGTGCCTGTCGATAAAACTAAAGAAAATAAGACGGTCTATTTTGATATAAAATTTTTAGATTCCTACCAATTTATGACTGCATCACTGGCCTCTCTCGTACAAAATCTAAAGTCTCTTCCACTAACACAAAATCTTAAGAAACAATATCCAAATCTAACCGATGAAGTCATCACACGGAAAGGAGTCTTTCCATATGCATATTTTGATGCGATTAGTAAACTCGGCGAGACTTCTCTTCCGCCCATAGATAAATTTAAAAATGATTTGATCGGCGCAGAATGTAAGACCGAAGATTATGAACATGCACAAGATGCATGGATAAAATTTGACTGCCATACATTTGGCGAATATATGATTGCCTATCTTAAGTTAGATGTATTTTTGCTGGCTGATGTATTTCAGGAGTTTCGACGAGTGGCATTAGAAGAAGATAAGTTAGATCCCGTCCACTTTGTCAGTCTACCAGCCATGTCATTTAAGTCTGCTTTTAAAATGACTGGTGAGACCATTCATCTCTTACAAGATCCAGAGATGTATAATTTATTTGAGCGAGGAATTCGCGGTGGTCTCACATTTGTAAATAAACATAGGTTAAAATCAAAAATAGTAGGCGATGATCAGACTCATCTTAAGTATTATGACCAAAATAATTTGTATGGTAGTTCATTATCCAAACCGCTACCTCACTCTGAGTTTAGCTGGTTAGATGATAGTGAAATTCAACATTTCTCCAACCCTTCCAACATACTAGCAATTCCAGATGAAGGTGATTGGGGATATTATTTTGAGATAGATCTAATCTATCCAAATAATATTAAACATAAAACCGTAGATTTTCCACTCGCACCCGAATCAGGTGAAGTGAGTAAAGATATGTTTTCCGACTTTATGAAACAATTTCATAAAGATTTAGAATCATGTGGACAACCCAAGTATAAGCCTTGCCGCAAACTTTTGCTCACTCAATATGATAAAGAAAACTATCTAGTCCACTTTAGCATCTTAAAATTTTATTTAGAAATGGGCATGATTTTAAAAAGAGTTCACCGCATTATTAAATTTAGACAGAAAGCCTTCCTCAAACCCTACATAGATAGTAACAGCCAGAAACGTGCACTAGCCCAAAATAATTTTGAAAAAGATTTTTATAAATATAAGAACAACAGTCTATTTGGTAAGACGATGGAGGATGTTAGAAAGCGCGTAAACTACAAACTAGTTAATGATGATCAAAAGTATCACAAATTGACCTCATCACCTCTATTCATCGATAGAGACATAATCGATGAGGATCTTGTAGGTATTAAAATGATAAAATCTGAAGTTGAGTTGTGCAAACCCATCTATATTGGTCAAGCTGTTCTAGATTACTCCAAGCTTGAAATGTATCAACTCTTCTATAAAATACTAAAACCGTGTCCTCTCGTAAAAGAGGTTCGTTTGTTGGGTGGTGACACAGATAGTTTCTTTTTAGGTATTACCACTCAAAAAGATTTAAATTTTAATGAAGTAGGAAAATCTTTAGAAAGATATTTTGATACATCAAATTATCCTGCTGATCATCCACTATACTCCATCAAAAATAAGGCAAAACTTGGCTGCTTTAAGGATGAGACAGCAGGGAAGGAGATAGCTGAAATGATTCTCCTCCGCCCTAAAATGTATTCTATGAAATTAAAGGATAGTGATGATAGCATTAAGCGCGCTAAAGGCATATCAAGATCATTGGTCTCTAACATGAAACATAAAAATTTCAGGAAAGCCTATAGAAATAAAAATATAACGTTTGTCAATATGACAATCTTAAAATCTAAGTCGCATGAGATCAAAACTCATACTTTTAGGAAACGGGCGCTTTCAGCATGGGAGGATAAGAGGTGCTGGTTAGAACACAACATATCTCTTCCACATGGACATCCTGATACAGGCATACCACCACCCAAAAGAATTAAACCCACACTACCACATTCAGGAGACGTCTTAGCATAATCATCCTTAACTTAGTATTTTGATGTTGATTTCTGTAGATAAACATTGTTGTTTTATGTATCGCATGAGATTGTTTTTTCCTTGTGAATATGTGTCCACATCTGTACATTCCCCATGTGATGACTTTTCCACTGAAAGACATTTTTCCTATCCCTGTATATTTCCACCCTTCACGAAGTAAAAAGACTTTTTGTATATAGCAATGTTTATTGAAGTACACTCATGTATATATTTTCAGTGGATGTTGTATAAAGTCTATTGCTTCACATTCATGTACATATTTCAATAAATGTTGTATAAAGACTTCACTTTGTTTTCCGAAACACTAACGTTATGAGGGATTTAGTATCTTTCACGTGGATGCACTCTTGTAAACCATTGGTAATTTTGATAGCAATAGAGGGTATAGTTTGTTTGATGACGGGATGATAGAAAATAGATTCAAACATCTTCTCGACTATTCCATATGAAGCGTCTTTATCATGAATGAAATCGCGTAAAATGTATTCTTTTTTCTCACCAACAGAAATAGGTAGAATCAAATCACTTTGAATGTAAAGGTGCTGTTCATGTTTATCAAGTGTCATTGGTGTTTCTATACCAATCGTATGCGCAGCAGCAAACACTGTTTGTAGCATTGAAAAACCAAAGAGTTTTTTCAAATTTTTACTCAATTGACATTGAATGTCATCACCCAGTCTCAGAACAACGCGTTGATTTTCAATTGAAAACGAAATGTGGTGTGTCTTTACATCATATTTACTTTTCATCACATGCTTCAACTTCTGTTGTATATAAGGATTTACTACATGAATGAAGCTTTCAACTGTATGATATAGACGCGGCATTATATTGATAGCAACTTTAGATTCTTCATAAGACTGGTAAATTTTCTTGATGCGATCGCCATAGATGTCCACCCACCATTCATCATTAACTGAATCAGCTTTAGTGTGATATTCATGAGAACCATACACCACACCGCTTCCAATAATAGGTGTATAATGTCTTACAAAATGACGCAAGGTTGGAGAGAAATAAACTGTAAGTTTGTCATTATATTTCTGAATAACCAACTTATTTTTGTCCGCCATAATTTTTTCTCCATACTTCTTACCCACAGTCTCATTCCATCGTTTTACTAACTCAATAAGTGATAAAGGTTGAACACCACGCTTTTTCAAAATGATGCGTTCTTCGCATTCTACAACATCTTCATCAAATATTTTAAATCTATAATGAAATTTGTTGATTCGATTTGAATAAACTTTTTTAACATTTGCAGTAGCAATTGACGTTAGATGTAGTCCATGACCAAAACCAAGATGTGGATAGAATTCACTATCCAACCTCAGCGTAAGACCTTTAGTAAAAGAATGAAAGCGGAGGAACTGTCTCCCACTCCAATGATAGATAGTAAACTCATAAGCTTTCTGATTTTTATTCTTCATGATGGAAGTATTACCACTGTTGAATGCCTTAATAATTTTCTCATTCCCAAATGGTTCATAAGAATCTGATTTTATCTGAATCCATTCATAGTTCCACTTTCCATCTGATGTTAAATTGTATGGGAACTGAAATGCATTATTCATCGTTATTCCATCATGGGTGCGAGGAGTCAATATCATTTCTTCCAAATCATTCACATTCTGAATATTGCTATCATAGCAAATACTAGAAACGCCAACCTCCCATTCACCTTCTAAATGCAGTGGGCGATTTAATTCTACTCGATAGTCTGATGGTTTATTTTTGGGAAATTTATTCATAGAAGCATTACTGGGTAAGTAGATTAGAAACGAGTCCTTATTTTCACTTTCCATATTATTCACATTGGAAAAATATATTAGCATACTTTTGCATTAACTCTTCATTCGGAAATGGAGTGTGATACTTGTCACAGCATCTTTATGAAAAGGAATCAACGCACCAGCATCGTCATAAATGGCAATATCAATTTGTGGGATGTAGTTTGATTTCAGCTTTGTATAATGCACTTTCTTGAAAGTATGCTCAGATAAAATACTGCAGCTTTTTGGCTGGTATGGTATCATTGCTAGCAATGGAGCTTCAACATCTCCCACACGTACATCTTCACCAATATTGGAATAGATCTGAAAATAGTTAATACGACGCGATAGTGACATGTCTGCGCTAGCTTTGGTTACAGTACCACTTTTAAAGATATTTTGATCAAAACCCAAAATGTCCATTAGAGTTTTATCCATAATTAGTTCAATACCTTTTCCACTTATAGTGAGAGACAAAGTACCTTCTTTTTCAGAAAATGAAATATGTTGGTCATTAATCACTTCATTTAAATAATCTACAACCAATTTAACCGAAGTAATAATGCGAGGCATCAACACTCTTGTTTCGTGTAAGATACCACCTAAAGACTCTACACACTTTCTGTATAAAGATACGGACCATTCTGTATCAAATTGATTTGACCTTTCACATGGTAAATGTTGCATATCAGATTTTCCATGAACAGCTGCAGAACGATGTCGCAAGAACTGATGAAAATCTTTTGAACAAACTAATACTAGATCATCATCATTTAATTTACTTATTGCAATATGATTAGATGATTTGATATAAGTCAATGTTGCCACTTGTTTACCATCAACTCGAAGGAGATAATTAAATTTCTTCAATAATGTTTCAGGAGTCATGTTTGTCTTTCTTGGCTTAATCACAATCTTCTTCACCAACGTCTTCTCATTTTTTGGAATAAGATCTACATAATAAGCTTCCTCTCGATATATTAACTGTTTATGACCACTTATGTGGTAATTAACGTTAAAATTATCATAGCTTGTCAAGGCGCTAGCGAGGTAGCCTAAATCATTTCTTAAACTTGGACTTAAACCAACAATCCAATCTTTCTCAACTACATGATGTATATAAGTATAATCATCATTGTGCGGAGTAAATTGGACAATATGTTTACACGCTTTATTCAGGAAATCATATATAAACTTTTTACATAATAAGAGATCTTTCTTTGGCCACTGTGGAATGTATACTCGGCACCCCTTTTCACATTGGTAAGCAGCTGTACGTCTCATATTAATAGTCATCACCTCATGATCAAAAGTATAGACACAGTTGCTATAAACAAGTTGAGTGACACCCACTTCCCAATTCCCATTTAGCTGTTGTGTATGATCAATGGGAGTAGAAAAGAGTGCGGCTCGATTACTAGCAAATCTATTTGTAGCCGCATTGCTAAGCAAAATATGATAAAACGACATTTTTATATTGCTGATCTGCGACTTTGCATAACATCATGAAGACTTGGATTTTGGACTCTCTACAATATATCAGAGTTGATCGTGATGGAAACGTACACTTCAAAAATTCTCATGGTCATACATCAAGAGGTATTACATTAACATGGCGACAATTTGTCAACCTCAATGATATCATGAGGGATTTGGAATATTTTGAAACATTAAGATTCATCTCCTTGGGTGATCAAGTTTGGCTTCAACATTACAGAAATGAAATTCAAATCTACCATTCTCATTCCGCAAACTGTTTCTCATTTCGCAAATACAATTGGGAGAAGTATAGAAGATACATACATCGCTCCATCATGACATTTATTCGTCGTGAGTTCATCGCCCTACTATGCAAATCTTAATCAGACATGATTACCACGCACCATGAGTTGGAAATTAGATTCCCTACAACGTATTGAAACGGATCATGATCGAAACGTCTATTTCAAAGATTCAACTGGAAATGTGAGAAGAGAGTTTGCTTTATCTTATCGTCATTTTCAATCTCTACATCATATCATGAAGGATTTGAAATACTTCTATATGAAAAGACATTCACGTATTGGAAATCGCATCTGGCTGCGCGTCAACAATCGGCGAATTCAACTCTATCATTCCCAACTTCATACTAACTTCACATTTCATCAAGGTAGTTGGGAAAAGTATAAAAGGAAGGTACATCGCTCAATTTACTCATTCTTTCATCATGAAGCGCCATCGCTACACCATCGTCAACATTCTCCGTCGCTTCAGACTCTACACCAAAATCGATCTCACAACATTACACCAACACCTTCCAAACAGCAAGTATTACCCGGGCCGACCTCAAATGTTAGTGGTGAAGATGAACAATTCACGGAATCTTCAACTCTTCCCAAATGGGACTGTACAGATTCTCGGCGCCCTTTCTCATTCATCGGCGCAGTCAATGCGCTTAGAGCTACAAAGACTACTACGTCGGATATGGAAGAGGGAGAGGTGTGTGATGTCGAATCTGACTGTGGACAATATGGTGATCTCTACTCAATTGAGTGACAGTCTATCATTTTTGAAGATTCGTACCAGCAGTTACAATTTGTGTTATGAACCCGAACTTTTTCCTGCAGCTCTCATTAGTTGTTGGTTACCTGTGCATGTGGCAATCTTTCATAATAGTAAAGTGATCATTACTGGACTAAAATCTCATGTACAAGCAAATGTGATCCTAGACTATCTCATTGAGTATGTACGTACCCAGCGGATTGTAAAATAAAAAACAATTTTTTCCAACATGATGTTTTTATTTCAAATCATGATAGAACTTACAAATCATTTTTTCATTAGAGGATGGATTACATGAAAAGTTTTGAATAATAGATGCAAATCGAGATACATGTAAACGTTTTAAGATGAAGTACAGTACAAAAGCACCACACGTTGATGAAAGTGGATGTTGTAGTATGCGTTCATTTCGCTGATATTGACGCGTATGTTTTCTCAACCACTGCTGTGTTGGTATATTTGGAGGTTGAGCAAGAGAGTCAAATAGTTCACCACGTCGGTCTTCTCCAATAAAGATCGCTTTCCAATGCTCACCGCCTAAATTCTGCGAATGAGTGTTTAGCACAATAAAGATGGGATAGTGATTTACTGCAGGTGGTAAGGTATCGAGTGAATAGACATTATCGAAAGCTTTCAACGTCGCTTCGTCTGCATTACGCTGCACTTTAGTCTTAATATCGTCAGCAGTCAACCAACTCATTAACGATTATACTGAAGAATCACGTCACGATACTTTGTAATTTCAATATTTGAATCGAAGACTGCATAAATTAATACATTGATCGTCTCAGGTAGTGTTCTTTTGAACGTCAAATCCAAACGAATATTATGAGGCACGTTCGCTTGACGATAGGGTGCACTAATATCGCTGTCAGCAGTCAAATCAAATGCATAAATAGTATATCCACTCTTAAACTCTTTCATAGTCAGTCCGTTGGTATCATCCGTATTGTAAAAGCCAAAGACATCCATAAAATCAACATAACTGCGCATAAATTGATCCGCAGCAAAATCTGGTTTGTAGGGTGGACCAGGATGACTCACACCATTTACACGTAAAGCAATTTCACTTAACTGATTGTGTTTAAAATTGAAAGGATTCTTCTTTATATTACCATTAAATGCATCATTTTCAACCATTGCCACCATGAGGAGCTTCGGTGCTTCCGATGGAAAGAGGCCATCTTTCATGAAACTCTTTTGATCTTTCGGAATTGTAAAGGTGAGAAGCTTTGTATGCTGAACGGGGTAAATGGCATTTTGGCGGTTAAGACCTTCAGCATGTCCTCTAATGACACTTGGATTCGGTACTACTCGACGAATGTAAAGTGCAATATCTTCCACATGAATTCTAAAATTGTCAACTTTAGCAAATGCATTCAGCGCAAATTCAGGCTTATTCAATGTCAGCTTGAGTCGCATGCTGGTATTACAGAGTAAAAACTTTGACTGTCTAAAGAAGTCTAAATTCAGCGGACCATATAGCTGACATACTCTACTATCTTTAATCATAGCAGATCGCTTTACAAAGCCACTGTTTGTTTCAACATCAAATTTTCCTGCTTCATCTCTGTACCATCCCATGGCTTCCATATGACTTTTTTGTGCTGCTGGATGAAACTGTGATACATGATTGAAATATGATTTATAGGGATAATCGCTTTGACCACCTTCCACCTGCTGCTCTCCAATCGTTAGAGAAACATCACGAAGTAATGTAGTCAATGGTAAATTGTTCAGTCCAACTTTATGTGCATCGTCAATAGCAGTTCCATCTGCTTGCTGAATTCTAAACCTCAAATCAAGCATCGCATAACTCAAATCTATGTAGTCATCACTACCACCAGGAATAACAAATTCAATGGGGCCAGCATTCTCAGCTGTTCGAGGATGATAATCTACAATACTTGAACTAAGAATATCTGTCTGTATGGCTTGTTGATCGAACAAACAAAAACCGGAAGTTTTACACTCCATGATTAGAAGTTATAGCAGCGTCGTCGTTTAGCGCCTGATGAATGATTAGAGCCTCTGCGACGTTTGCGTGAATGCCTTTTGACTGAAGATCGCACCTTACCAGCTCCGCGATGTTTCCTCCTTCCTTTTTTCATTCGTTTAGGTGATTTCTTTCCTTGAGTAACACCAGCAATGGTCTGCTTCAATGTTTTTAAACCGCGTTCCTTCCCACGATTCAACAAACTGCTCTTAAAACTTCTACCTCTGGAAAGATCACTAGCAACATCACCAGCAAAGCCAACGGCATTACTTAAAACATTTCGTTTTAAAGATCTACCGACATTGGATATGAGAGGTGCTACAACAGATTTCAGTGCACCAAGTATGCTACCTCCACGTTGGCGGCGAGCACCGATGTAAATTTGTCCTCCACCACTTACATAGGAGGGTCGTGAATAAAATGAGGCAGTTGGATTCATAGCTCAAACCCTAAACATTGTTAGTTACAACTTTGCATGAATCACTGTCGATCACTTAGATGAAAGATGTCGGCACGACGCATCCAAGAGTTCATACTTGAAGGATAGCCAGTCCATTTAACAAGACACCATTCTTCACCTTGCCGTTTTTTACATCGAATGATTTTCTCTACCAAATATGTTTCACTTTCAGTGACTACCTCAATCTCATCGCGGTAAAAGCTACCCTCAATTTCTTCATTATCGTAATCTTTCAACTTGTAGGTGGTCGGAGAGTCTTTTTGATTAATCCTTGATACTGTAAATACCTCCTCTGTCCAATTCGGGAGGTACCCTTTAGCAAAAACACTTTTCACTTTTGAGATACGAACTTTATCACCAATTTTCACATCACTTTTCACATGAGTGCGTTTACGTTGGAATGATTCGCGCACTTTATCTACATTGTCAGCATTTACATCTACTGGTCTGAGTCCAATAGAACGATGGATAGAGTGATTGTAGGCATGGAGTGTATCTTGTAGAACCTTTGTCCAATTTTGTGTCAAGTTGGCAGTAAAATGTCGCCACAAGCGATTTTTTAATGTGCGATTAAAACGTTCAACGAGTGCAGCTTTATAAGCGCTCTTTACACTAAACAACTCAATGTCATGCCTCTCAAATAATCTTGTCACATGCTGATTTTCAAACTCTTTTCCTTGATCACTCTGAATTCTTTTTGGAATGCGACCTTCTCGAAAAATTGTTTGGAATGCTTTTGCTACTCCTTTCCCTTCTTTAGTTTTTAAAGGTTGAGCCCACGCATAACGCGAGAAAATATCAATGACGGTTAAAATAAAATTATTGCCCGAGTTATGTTTTGAAATGGAGGCAACATCACACAAATCTGCTTGCCACTGTTCATCGATGTCATGAACAATATAATGGCGGGTGCGGTACTTCTTTTTCGCTTGTTTGTGGAGTGTATAGGTAGCCTGACCCTTTAACCATCGTTTCACTTGTGATTGTGGAAGACCACTCGCTTTTGATAATTTCTTGATAGATGCAAATCCTGCCGGATGTTTTACATCATAATAGATTGACTTCAAACGTTCAGTCGATGACGACTGACTCTTTTTCCTCCTTCTCATCTTTTTGTTTTCTTGCCTTTCTACATTTACAACAACTGCAGCATTTAGCTTTAGCGGTTTTGCGATCGTGTTCACATTGCTTAGGGGTTTCATTATGAGAGCTGGCGCAGCAAGTGCAAGTGACAACGACATTCACCTCTGGCGGCTCATTACATGGCAAGCAACACATCTGCTTCATATTAATAGTCTGAGAACATGTATTTCCTAGGAGGAGCTGTTTTACGTTTTCCTTTTACCAGTTTTAGTGGCGATGTAGATCTACGTCGAGTTCTTCCTCTTGTTTGCTTAGTGAGTGTGGGAGGGGATGTAGCAGGTGACGTCTTAAACCAATTTGTTGGCATTTTCATCGCCTGAAGCATTGGAGTAGTAGCCACTGTTGAATCAAGTTCTTTCAATGTCTCATTATTTAAAGCAAATTTTGGCACATTATGCTTTTTCAATAGTTTAAGAAAGTATGACCAACCAGGTGGAACATAGCCCTGACGGCGCTTTCTACGTGTCGCATACTGAATCAAGTCTTCATAACGTGAAGCATCAATCACTTTATTTTCATCTGTAATGATTTCTCCTCTATCATTTACATTGAGATGGGGTTCAATACTGTTGAAAAGAGATATGGCATGTGCGCGAGATGCTAAAGGTGTAGCAGTCGATACAGAGTCACGCATCTTATTCTTCAAGTTTTTCAATTGCTCGACAGTTTCCGATTGTAATAATACAGCACGATGTGGATCTTTGATGTGAACATTTTGCTGATAATCTATTTCTTTCCTATACATTTGATTTGCAAGAGGTTGCTTTACTTGCTGCATGGCAGTCAATTGTACATATTCATCCTGAGGAATAACAATCATGCGAGAATAAGAACTCATAGTTTGTAGATAATCATGGGAGTTTTCAAAATATCACTTCGAAATCTAAATTCTTCCGGACACTCTTGCGTAAAGTCAATGAATAAGTAACCGTATGGTTTTTCAGTAGCTGCTTGAAAAATTTCAATTAAGGCTTTTGATCCTCTGGGTGCAACTTGTCGCGCTAAAATTTCAAATTGACTTTTATCTCGCGGATTCTTGAAAATAGCATAATAGTGTGTATTCAGGTTTCGTGTACGAGCTTCTTTTCCATCAGGAAACAAATTTTGTGTGATATAGATGATAAAGCACCTTTTATGGTGTGCTGCGCGAGTGAACATATCTGTAACATTTTTTGAATTCTTACTTTCTTTTAATAAATCATCCAATACAACAACATCATTAGACTGAAGTTTATCCACTGGAATAATTCCTTCATGTCGAATAAAGTTGCGACTTTGCAATTCCTGAAACAGCGACGGTTGATAAATACCATAACACCAAATCACTCGATTGATAGGTTCCTTAAACAACTCCCTTCTTTTATCCAATAAATTCAGCGTGAAAACAGTTTTACCTGCATGAGATGGACCTGATACAGTCAGAACTTTATCACATTGAAGTCTGAAATCCATTTTATTACTTTGAGATTCAACATTTGCATAATTAACGCTTAGAGCCAAAGATATTACCCAATAGGTTGCCCACGGCAGGAGCTATCATTGGAAGTATTGCTGAAAGGAAACCGCCCTTTTGTGTTAGAGTTTTCCTCTTTCTTTGAAGGGTGACTTTAGGATTGGAGATGAAACGCAATTTCGTAGCATATCGCTTAAGTAACTTTCGTTGTTTTGGCGCTAATTTCTTCGTCCTCAACTTCCTCACATGAGAAATAATTTCACAAATGAATTTATCGTTAGCATGTCGTATAGCATTGTATCGCTGATTTGCTATCATTCGTCGGAGAGCTTGAATGGCTGAAGAAAACTTTTGACTTTTACGTTTCGTCATTTTACGTTTCGCCATTTTCCGTGTTAGTCTTTGCTAAAACCTATCTTTACCACATTTGCATAGGTACTAACTATTGCGACATAAGTGACACTCGAAATGAGCAATATCACAGTGGTTACATTGGCAAAGTTGAATGCAATTACGTATGAAACAGCGTTGACAAAAAGCATGCTTACATCTCTTGAAGATGCGCTTTTCATTTCCATCCTTTCGCTTACATACATCGCAACACATAGTTTCACCGTTACTGATGTCTATAGCAAGTCTTTTTGAAGATATGAATTTGCTAGCCTTTTCTAAATAATAGACGCATGTACAGAAGGAATATACTTCGAGAGTGAGCAGACATAGCTCGAAAACCAGTTGTGCTACAATCAAGTACCACTGCATTTTCAATTTTTCTTTATGGAAAGTTGAATGTGAATATCTGAAATCGCTTCAATCACTAGACTGCTACCATGATGGTTAAATGCGTTAAGACGTTCAGCAATTTTTATCATATGTCTTTTAAAAAATTCTTGGGGGTGATCTACCACTTCCATTGAGTAAGAAGCAAAATGGAAAGAGCGACTTTCCACCTCTTGCTTTCCAAAATGACTACACTTAATTTTCGCAACTAATCGCGCCATGATAATGCTATCAGAGAATGTATTCATTAATTCTAGAAATAGAGTGCTAGCATCATCGACCACTGCTTCGATGTCGGTCTCATCTTTATGAAATTTTATCACATAATCTTGAACAGCTCCTTTTAAACTTTGCCTATGAAAACGTAATGTTCCGCAGTCGTTTGAGAAAGACATGATCGCCCTTTATCTAACCCATCCATTGCATGAAAACAACAACTCTTCTCATAGTAACATTTATTGAATAACGGTAACAAGCATGCATTATAAATCAATGGTTTGAAAGAGATAAAATAGATACAGCTGATAACTATCATACAGCGAGCAATGATAACCATACAGGACTTTGGCAGTGTTGAGGTAAGGAGGAAAGAAGCATTGGTTATGAACGTAGCTACTACAACGAACAGACAAAATAGGAACACACAAATCCTTAAAACGTTTCGTGACTTCATGATAATGTTGATTCACTCTACTATCCCAAGGTGGGAGCAAAATATCATCAATGATTAGATTGGGAAATACTTTCCTCTCCTTACCAGGATTATTACAAAAGATGCGTATAACATTGAAAGCAGCTAACCATCGTTTAAAGTCAATAAGAAGAGCACTTTCACAAGAAAAGCCATAGTCTTGCAAATATTTCAGATTAAGTCCATGAATGTGTTTTCTCGCCCATTGATCAACATTGGGATCGCAGTTGGCATGTTGATGATAGACACTAACAATCTGATATGTCCAATTGTTCATAGCAATAGCACTGAGCTCCTGTACAGGTTCACCCTCACAATCCATAAAAATGATGATAGAAGCCTAAAACGGAAATTTACACATCTAAGGAAACGTTCTATAACATATTACAAAATGAAGAATTACATCGATGCTTTTCACGACAAAATACACAAATGATATGATGGCAACGAAGAAGTAAAATGTATCTAATAAGACCACGTCTACGACACTCAAAGCACATAAGCGAATTGTCATAGGGTAGAGTTAGGAAAGGACTAGCAATTCTCCTTCTTTGATTTGCGTTTTGATGTAGCATTCTTCTCCGACTTGCGCTTCGTACCACTGCTGTTAAGGATTTGATCAATTATGTCGTCCACGTTGGGTGGTTTTGGAATATATAGGATGGATTCCATATGCATGGAGAGAGAGGCTATTTTATTATCCTTGTGTCGACCATAATATAGCCCATTCACTTTGAAAAGGATATCCCAAGTACCTTCTCCGAGCTCATCACATCTGATGGGTATTGAATGATCTCCATCCTTCTTATAGTAAGTACACCAATGTGATACCGGTAGGCAAATGTGATTACCATCCCAAATCTTTCTATAGGGAGTATCCTTGTCATCTCTCGCCTTCCACTCTTGAGCAAGAGGAGTAGGAATATCCATATTTAATGTCACGTACTCCTCAATAATATCAAGTTGGCGGTGAATGTACGGACTCACGGGGATCAGTATGTAGTCCCCATACTGATTGTGCATTATCTTGACATCCGTGGAAGGGAGCATTCCCGTTTGGAGTACTACGCTATGATCGCCATAACGCAAGACTTGTTTAAATTTACGCTGTAGCGGTGTAGGATTATGTACCTTGGATGTTTCTTCCACTGGCCTCAGTTGTAGATGATCTGACCGTAGCGAACCTTGTAACGTTTGACCGCCATTTTGTCCTACTAGTGCAGCAGATGGAGTAGATGCCTGAAAATGAGAAAAGATTGTATTAAGTTTACGTACAAGGGAGGAGAGGGAGGGAAGTAGCGACTTACCATTTTAGTTGGATAATAGAACAGGGAACTAGAGAGAGAGAGAAAATGTGCGTCCGTCACTCGTGTGATTCAACGATGGAATGATTCTCACTGTGGAAGGCTCGCTATTTATAAAGAAATGCTTGATTCTCATTGGATGATGATCCTCATTGGACAATAACATCAAGCTGATTCCAAATCTGGCCTCCGTTTACCCATCCGAGCCTTCGTTTTGGTGCTACAGCCCAAAACGTCCCAAATTCTAACTCTGTCGTTTTTCGCCAATGTCCCAAAATCTTAAATGGCGTCTCACATCTAAACGAAGACAGATAGGAACAAGCCGATTCTTTCACTGAATTTGTCTCACTCTTAGCTTTCAAACGAGCTATCGCACGACAAAATCCGTCCACTGGAAGCCAAAATCGAAGCAAGCTGTCCAGAGGGGGGGGGACGTCAGTGAAATTTCAAAGTTTGATGAAAAATGTTTTGGTGGCGGTCCCAGGTCGAAATTCCACACTTTGGAAAATTTTCAAAATTTTACCCATACAAAGTCACTCTGACACTTAGGATTTTTTCAGGTGAGCGAGCTCCGACCTAAAATCTTGTAACCGCTCTAACTTTTGAACGAAGACAGATAGGAACAAGCCGATTCTTTCACTGAATTTGTCTCACTCTTAGCTTTCAAAAGAGCTATCGCACGACAAAATCCGTCCACTGGAAGCCAAAATCGAAGCAAGTTGTCCAGAGGGGGGGGGACGTCAGTGAAATTTCAAAATTTGATGAAAAATGTTTTGGTGACGGTCCCAGGTCGAAATTCCACACTTTGGAAAATTTTCAAAATTTTACCCATACAAAGTCACTCTGACACTTAGGATTTTTTCAGGTGAGCGAGCTCCGACCTAAAATCTTGTAACCGCTCTAACTTTTGAACGAAGACAGATAGGAACAAGCCGATTCTTTCACTGAATTTGTCTCACTCTTAGCTTTTAAACGAGCTATCGCACGACAAAATCCGTCCACTGGAAGCCAAAATCGAAGCGAGCTGTCCAGAGGGGGGGGGGACGTCAGCCGAAAATTTTTTCTCTCCGATTGACTTGAAACTCACCATAGCGATGCAGAATTTCACGCTGAATCCGAATCTGACCTCCGTTTTCTCATCCGATGCTTCGTTTTGACGCTACACATCAAAACGTCCCAAATTCTAACTCTGTCGTTTTTCGAAAAATGTTGAAAATTTTTTCTCACCGATTGCCTTGAAACTCACCATACCGATGCAGAATTTCACGCTGAATACGAATCCGACCTCCGTTTTCTCATCCGACCACTCCTTCCACTCGAAACAACCCATTTTACAACCCAACATTCAGCAGATTGCACGAAAAACATCACACACTATAGCCTCAAGACTAATCCTGGCGGTCGCCCAAGTCCACCACGACACTCTATCGTTCCAGAGGGGGGGGGACGTCAGCGAACAGTTTGTGAACCCACCTGGTCGGCACACCACGACAGACTACAACCTCTGTCGTTCCAGAGGGGGGGGGACTCAGACCCGAAGCACCACGGCGGCCGACCACGACACTCTGCCGTTCCAGAGGGGGGGGGACGTCAGCGATGGCGGCCATCTTGCGCTATCTGGTGTTCGCCGTTTTCTTACTACCGGCAGTTATCATAAAACTTGGCAGTTTATCTATGGTGCTTACTAAACTACCTATTAAGCATAGCATATTTTTTTTACTCGGGAAGCCCTAGCTAGATGCCCGTTTTGATGCATGCACCATGGATAAATCCTATCAAGAAATAGCGTTCCATATTAAGTAAAATGGTCTTTTTTTAGAATAAGTAAGGCTACTAATAAATTAAAAATGCTAAATGTTCAAACATCCGCGGACGGAACTCGTATTGCTACGATCGCTTTAATCGAAATAATGATGAAATCAAGGGTTTTAGACCCAATTTATTGGTGCGTCCTCGGCAGTGGAAGCGCTCAAATTGTAGGGCCTATCAGAAAAAAAATCAAAACTTTCAATATTTTCCAAAATTTTCCACGAAAAATTTTGATTCAAAATTTTTCGGAAAATTTTCATCACTAGCAATATCGCACATGTGCATTCATAAAATGAATTACACGATTACACGCAATTGCAGTCCCTTCTTGGAATCAATTTGTATTGTCGTTAAGGCGTAGGCCTACAAATACATTAGAGAGTCTTCGCATCGAATCCCCAATGTGTATACACTTTCGATTTTATTAAATGAACTCAAGGGAGATACAGTCGGAACGGAATTGTTTCCAAATGTGAAATATGCATATTTATGCAGTTTTGAAGAAATTGCAACGGAATCGACTGATCATGGTAGTATAAAGCAGATGGAAATGATATTATTTTACAGATCGTCCGTGTCATACAGCCTTGGAGTGTTTGTAAATTAGCAACTGACCTGTTATTGCTTATGCTGAACCTCAAGAAAATATTCTTAAGCGTGATTAAAGACAATGATTTCAATCAACTTTGAAAGATGTAAATGGGTCCACATCACCATTCAGATTCAGGAAGTGAAACATGAATTTAGTGAATCACAAAATCATGCCGGTGAAAATTGAATTAAGAACTTGGAATTTCAGCCAAGAATTCGTGCTTTAAAAGCACGAATGATATCACGACTTTTTCATGAAGACTTTTATTCAAAGATATTTAACACTACTTGTTTATATGGAGCTAGATTGGACATAATTCAATTATCGTGGCACTTCTCTCGTTGCCTAATTAGACTGGCAAAAAAGCATTACGAGTATAGGGACAATACCGGTTTTTTGCAAACTGCTCTGAATGGGTTTCACGCGAATCACGATCCCGCGGTTTTTCTTTTCACAAATAACGCGAGAAATAATGTGGTGCATAAATGATTAGTTGTCGTTCAAGTCAGAACTATAAAAATCGTTGACAAGTTTTGAATGAAAACAGGGGTCTAATTGCATTTTTGCAGTTATCTCCAGTGTTTTGCGAGGGCACGATTTGTATTTGGTTCAGGCATTTGAATTATCAACCTAGTTATCATTTGGAACGTTTGTGGTGGATTTTACTTGTGTTAATTACGTGCGAGAATTATTTTTGACACATGGTTTTCTCGGAGTTATGATTTAGTTGTTTAATAAAGCCACGTGCTTTGCTACAATGGGTAATGTCATAGGGTTATTGCTGAAAATTTAATTAAAGTTCGATTATTAGATGATGTAGTCAGTTTAAGGCAGTAGCTATTACACCGGCTGGGCCGATACAACTTCGGTTTTGGCTATTGCACCGGCTGAGCTTTTACAACACTACACCATGTCTGTTGTTCCACCTCGTGTTTCCCAGCTGTTAAAGACTCCAAGTGACTTAATGTAGCAAGAAATATGTACAGTGATGTGACCTGATTCTATCTTGTCTCGCCTTCAGCCTTAGAGGAATTTTGTGAACCCATTCGTGGGAAGCATATTTCCTATAGATTTGAACTACTCCAAAACACTAAAAGAGACCCTGTTTGTGATCAATTCTTATTTTTTTCTAGAATCTTATTCTGTGGTTGATATTTTTGTGTACAATTTGGTGTAGATGTTTTCTACTTTTCACTTGTGATGCGATCTCAGTCTTCTCAGTCGCTGTGATACTCACGAGAACGAAATTGGACCGACCCAGCCGTTGTAGCAGCCATCACTGCCTTTCATTTCTTGTCTTTTCAATGTTGCTTTCTTGACTTGATTCCAATTATATGTGGGCCTTAATTTTTGTGTTAAATGTTTTAGCAAATTATTTTCTATTTCAACAAATAATCATTCAAGTAAATACTTGAGAGGCACTATAGACGACATGTACATAGACAGGCTACATACAAGTTGAGCATATTACAGTTCCTGTAGATGGTGATAGTTCTTCTTGATGTAGCCCACTTGTCTTCCGAAAAGTGAATCTTGTCAATTAATGATGCGGACTTTAGACGTCTATATAGCCTAGTCAACCACTTAACAGACATGATTTGCATCCTCAGTTCACGTTTCTATGCTATTTCTAAGCACACAGTTGGTTCTTAAAATCCTATCGAGCATTTACTCATTTGTAAAATACTGTAATTGATCTTTTTTTATCATTTCAATTTCATTCCAAATTCTTCAGAAATTTGTCAAATGTAAAGAACATAGATATACTGAGCACGATTTTCTACAAGTCAGGATTCCGGTATTATTCTCATCTCTCCTACTGTTAGTTTCTTCTACAATTTCGTTTTGACTGTGTACACTCTCCGACGTATCACCTTCGCTCCTCTCGAATGCATTTCACTAGTCAACCGAGAAATTCAATTTTAGGTTTTTGGATCTGCCATTCAGGCAAATACCTCGATGCCAAAACTTCTTGTACCCGCAGATAATCAAGGAGTTGGGCACTCATGCCAACACTACACTAGTTTAGCCGAATTCTAGGATTCATGGAAAAATGTCACTCACCTATATATTTTTCGGTGGCAAATTCTCGAAAGTTACGATAACCGATGAAAATCAGTCGAAAATCACTTTACTGTAATTCTAGACACCACCTCTACGGTAGTTGTGGTGATGAGTGCGTGAAGCTGCTTGTTTATTAACAATTAGAAGGTAAATTTTTACAAATTTGATGCAATCTTGGACGGAAAATAAGTGAAGCCACCCTGTCATTCGTCCATGTTTGAACGGGATGAGATGGCCTACTAAAATTGCCCAGTTGGTAATATATTTGCATGAAGTACTCCCTGATTATTTAGAACTGATTATCTTTTCAATTGCTATTTCACTGCATTAAGACATCTCAGATGCATGCCATATGAGTAGGCCTAAGTAGCAGTTCTTACTCTAGTAAGATACCTGTACCCAGGGTGGCGGCCTATTGCGGTAATTTTGTTGTGTCCCGGAAATCACTCTAAAATTTTTGTGAAATAGCCAATTAGGTGGCTCTTAAATAGCCCGGCAATGCCATTTTGTGACTACTTACCACTAAGTTCAATGAGCAGAATTTCTTGGATTTCAACAGTTATTAGTATGGCTGTTTTTAAGCCCACTATTTCTATTAAATTAAAGTGCATCAGAGTTTTCGTTGGAATTTCGAATGAAAGTGACTAAGCTAAGTCATGAGTTCGAAGCCATACAGTAAATCATGACAAGAAGGCCACGGGGCTTCCACTGCTTCCCTGTATAGACCACTGCTTCCAATTGTCGGGGTCGCTAGTTTTATGGAACCATCCGGAGCTTCTTCCAGCGGTAAAGATTTTGCTCTCTGATGCGGTCCCGACAATACCAGAAACGCTGGAAATATATCTAATATGTTGAGTATTTATTCCCAAGGGTTAGTTTGAATTGAAAACAGCCAGTCCGAATATACGTGTCGTATTATTGAAACAGGCGCAGCTCGTTTATGAAAGTGCAATGTCATGCATGCGCATTAAGTCGCACATGAACGATAGTCAAGCCGAGCCGGTCACTGACAGTTCGGGACTCGGTAACAATAGCCGCATTGTCATAAGTAACAATGCGACAACACACCAATCATCCCCTCCTCAAATTTGAGCAGATCGACTCAAACATATTGAGCAGGATTATACCTCAATGGGGGCACTCCTTTATTCTCCCGATCCGATCGTCTCGGCCAGTCCGGAGATTCTGGTGGATGATAGGTGGTAGGAGATTCTTCCACGTACCGCCGCATTCTCCTGGCATTCCACAGGTTGCCGTCCGAGAGTTCGTAATTCCATCGACCCCGAACTTTGATGACTGTCAGCGGTTCGCTCCATGGGCTCCGTCCTTTCGGAGTGTGAGGTCGCCTCACTCGCACTTTATCTCCGACTTGATAAAGTGTCTTACCATGACCATTCGCAGACTCTCCCGATTCTCCTCTTCTCTTGCGAAAACGAACAATCTGAAAAGGAAGTCTATGTTGTCGACCGAGGAACTTCTCAGCCGGACTCTTCTCATCAGCTTCTTGACTGGTACTGCGAAATTGAGCCAATAATTGATTCAGATTTTCTTCCCATGATAGATGACTTCTCGAACGTTTGAACGCCATGTTTGAGATACCTATTGAACGATTCCACGAATGCATTCTGTTGAGGTGTATAGACAGGAGTGAATTCTTGAAAAATGTCTCTATCCTGGAGGAAATTCTTCAATTCTTCGCTCTTGAATTGGGGACCGTTGTCTGTAATTATTTTCGAAGGATTCCCATATCTTGCAAAAATTTGGATGAGCCATGATTTGATCTTCCTTGTCGTAATATCCGTTGTACATAAGATTTCAGGGAATCGAGAGTAGTTATCTATGATCACCATATGTTTCATATGACTTGGAGCATTTGAAAATGGTCCCGTGATATCCATAGATACTTCTTCCCATGCTGTCTCTGACACTCTCAGACTCATGTGGGGCATTTGAAGTTTTGGCGTTGACTTCGCTGAATCATTGCAAGGTAGACATTGTTTTATGAATCGTTCAGACTCCTTGTTCAAACCTGGCCACCAATAGAGCTTCCTCAATTTCCGGTTAAACCTCACTATTCATGGATGTCCTTGATGAGCCTTTTTCAGGAGATCTCTGCGCAATGATTGAGGAACAAGAATTCCGTTTTTCTCGCAACGAATAATATAACCATTTTCTATTGCCAATTCATGCCGTAATTTACATAATTGCTGTAGATCTTGGCTGCTGTCTTTGAGAGAATTTGGCCAACCGTTTGTTATGAATTTACAAACTTGCTGCAGAAGCGGATCAGACGACGTCGCATCTTTGAATATTTTGGCAGAAAAACCCTCTTCATTTATTTTCCGGAGTCTTTGAAATTGTTCTTCCTTATCTGTTTCAGTTGAACCATCCAAAAGTCGAGAAATTGCGTCAGGAACTATATTATTGACACCGCTTTGGTATTGAATTGTGAAGTCGAACTCTGATAACCGGTCCATCCATCTTCCAAACTTCGCTGATTTTCTTCTGTTATGAGCATTTTGCAATATTCCTGACAGAGGCGGGCGTATGTAGTGCCTACACCGAAATGCAAAAAGCCACAATTTACTGATTACCGACCATCTCTATTTTGCCTGTTCTGGCCAAAATACTTGAGAAAATCATACTGAAGAACTGGTTTCATTCCATCTTGCCCAAGCTTTCAAGTGATCAATTTGCATTCATACCAAGACATGGACAGGGGACTGTTTGTGCACTAACCTATATGGTCAATCGTATCTTGTCTCATTTGGATTCACCTGGTGCTATCAGACTTCTTATGGTGGATTTCACGAAAGCGTTCGACAAAATACCACATAACGTCATCATAAACTCGTTGTATTCACTTGCCGCTCCTATTGAACTCATTAAATGGATTCAATCATACTTTGATTCTAGAGTACAATGTGTGAAAACAAATGGACAACTGACTTCTTGGTACCCAGCTATTAGTGGAGTGCCCCAGGGAGGTGTCTTATCAACTCTTCTGTTCGCCATAGCTGTTAACGATTATCATGCTCAACAACCAAATAGCACTCTCCTAAAATTCGCGGATGACTTTTTTATTATCCATGCCCTACGGCATGCCAGCGAAGATCTTAGTTCTGAACTTGACCATCTGACTTATTGGTCTGAATCTCATGGATTCAAACTTAACAACAATAAGACGAAAGTGATGAACATACAAACGAAACGGTCCATTGTTTTGGCTCCATTGGAAGATACAGCATCTAATTGTGAAATTGAAGCAGTAAAGACGGCAAAAATCTTGGGCATTACATTTGATGATCAGCTAACGTGGCACCATCACATTGAGAATGTCTTGAGCCGTGCCAAGAAAAGACTGTACATGCTCTACTCTCTTAAACGGATTAACGCTCCTCAGCGCATCATGTGGCTGGTATACTGTACACTCATACGATCGGTAGTCAGCTACAGCTTTCCTGCATGGTGTAGCGTTAACAAAAAAACTTGTTTCCGGCAGTTAACCCAATTTGAAGAACGTGTTTTACGTTTTTTTGTGACTTGAATATGGCAAGACGCCTATCAAGTAAAGCGATGTGCCCTCAGCATCCCTTGGATGTGATATTTGGCAAATCATCATCTAGCTCTTCTACTCGCAAAGGATTCCTTCACGGGAAAGTGATGGCCAAAACCAAGCGGTTTCAGTCGTCTTTAATTAGATTTGCTTAACTTTCATGTTTTATCTTCTGTAATGTTGTACATGCCACTTCCGAATCTTGTTTTGAAGTGTAATAAAGCCATATTATTATTACGCTTTCACTCACTGTTTGGAAGTATTTGTCCTTGTAAGTCAAACATTTTCCACAATAAAGTCTATCAAATCTAGAGCGCCTTAGCCTCAGTTGACGCGAAGAAACTGACTTACAAAGTGCAGTAACTACTACTAGTAACTAGGAATTTACTTGTTTTACTTGCGTCTAATAGGCGTAGATAGTGAAAAAGTTGAATAATGTGAACTGCAGTCCGCGGCCTTATTTCCCTGCCAAATGCTGCCCGCGCCCGTATAAAGTTTGGACAATCCTGATAGAGGTTCAAGTTGCTTTCAAGCAACGACCGCAATCGGTAATGAATTCTCCATATCGACCACAAAGACATATTTTACTGTGCCGACTTGCGCATTATGTCATTTTCAGTGAAATTGCTCTAAATATTCTTGAGGAATTCTGAATGGAGTTCCCTTGTCGCGTGTTATAAATTTAGAAGACCTAAAGGGCGCATCGAGTAATCTTGCTAGTTGCTACATTTTACCAATAGCAATAGTAATTGATCTGACTAGAATGATGTCAAATATTGTCAGTCAGGTCAATTATTATTGCTCTTGGTAAAATGTAGTCCAATACTATCAGTCGCATATTTCTATTCCTCCTTTTCCCTATTGAAATTTGTTAACATAGTTTTTACTTTTTACTAGATTTCTTGTCTACTCCACGGTGCGTCAAAAATCGATATTGCCAAAAAAATTCTCCACTCGCGATTTCTCTTTTTCTGAATACCTATATGCCAACTGTATCTGAAAATCAAAATCTAAAAATCTTTTACAGGCGTCTTTGCAAATGGGACCACTTTT
Organism: Prostheceraeus crozeri; assembly: GCA_907163375.1. NCBI lineage: Eukaryota > Metazoa > Platyhelminthes > Polycladida > Euryleptidae > Prostheceraeus > Prostheceraeus crozeri. The sequence goes on from CAJQUW010005468.1 coordinate 502,974, forward strand.
TTCAAAATGGCGGCCAAATACTTTAAATTGTTAAGTAATGATAGTTTTTCAGTCTCTAATTGATACATTCATGCACCCAAATCTAGCAAAAAATGACTCCCTATATTATTCTTGATTTTTTGAGATCATCTGTTTAGTATTGAAAGCCATATTACCTCATGTACAGGGTGTTCCATTATGAAAAATAGAAAAATAAATAATCGAAAATTGATATTTGGCTATCCTTGTATTATTCGGCTTTCATGCACCTAAATCAAATAAGAATGGATCTCTATATTTTTCTAAATTTCTAAGACCATCTGATAGTCCATTTAAAGCCATTTCGGTACTTCTACAGGGTGTTCCAGAGTGGATAAAAATAAAAAGAAGTATTCGTAAATTGCTATTTCATTTACGAAATATGTGCTGTTTGACACACTTCAAATTCAATTTGTCATTCACTTTCTTCATAAGAAAACAAACTTGTTCTATAGATGAGAACCATTATATGTAGAGATCACTCGAAGAATTCGAGACGGGAATTCGGGATGTTCATAAGATTTCACTTTATAGCGGTTCCATGTCTGTGTGAAATCATGATGGGCGGCTTCGGAAGATTGCTCGCTCCACGGTCCCAGACCCCGCTGTTTCATTTCACAAAATTCAGGAATATGGTGTATAACGGCATGAATCTTAGGCGTGATATTGATGCCTAGATCACTGAAAGCTATCTTGAACTGTTCGATGTGATCCTTGTAGGACGGATCCAGCTTATCCCCGTAACAAGCCACAGCAACCTGAAATAAAAGTTCAAGCTACATAGCACTTGTAGAATATGCTGTTTACAGTATATATTTATTCACTACGAAGTCTGTATGGGACACAACTCACACACGATCTATGAAACAAACATGCGTTCAGTGCAGTATATAATATCGTGATTTTTACATGTAAGCTTATGTTAACATTCAATAGATCAGCTTACCTTGTTGAACGCTCGAAAAGCTGTGACATATTTCACAACTTTCAAAGGGGCAATAGATTGCAACAAATCAATTTTGTTTAATAAAGGCCTAGAGGAATTTCCAGTAAAACTTCCTCCGTGTAAATGCTCTTGCTGAACATTGCAAAGCCGCAGCCATTTGGCTGAGTCTTGCCACTCGGAACACATGGCCTTGTAGATTGTTCCCACTGGTCCCGTTAGAAGGTGTAATTCTGGCGGCGGAATCAACTCAATCACTCTCTTGCTCTTGTTTTCGTGGGAAACAATCGAGGGATGTATGGTATTGTGATGTAGTTTGGCACGTATCTTCTGTCCACCACCGCCGTGCCAATCCCAGAAATCCTTTTCTAGAGTTTGGAATGTTCGAGGTAATCCTTTAGATTGTAAATTTGAGCTTGGAGCAGTGCACCAACAACAAGGATAGGATGATCCGTGCGGCATGATGCCAATGAGAATATTACATAACTTCAGATCTGAAGCGATAAAGAATTCCGATTGTAGCATATGAAGGTTCATGGAAATCCACAGTTTTCGAATATTAGCGTAATTTTCTTGTACCATTGGGGCAATTCCTATTATAAAGAGACGTTTGACACCAGATTCCTTGAATGAGCTTGAGCAGTGGAGTGACGAATCATTGAGCTGGAAAATACTCAAGCACACCTTAATAAAACCGCCGCCGCCGTCTATTCCCAATTTGATCAAGGTTTCTTCATCGTAACCTCTCTAGGATGTAACATATGTAATGAAACCGTCGACATCTTTGCAGACAATACTGTGACGTGGTGTTCTTTCCGTCACAACATCTCTGTCTATTCTGACAAAGTCAATCAATTTGATTTCAAAGAATTAATCCAGTTCGTGGTTGCTTTCATATAGTTCCTGTTTTAAACCACTTTGAATAGAAATCGCCGATGATGACCGAAGATGTTGGGTCAGTTTAAGTGTACTTCTATCACTGAGGTTAAGGTCCACACGGATCCTCTTCAAGTGCGTGGTTCCAAGCTCCTTGCCTGAATCAATCGAGGGCGAGACGGCGAGAGTGACTGGATGTCCACCTCCAACTCGTGCCAATTTTATTGCGTTCTCCTTTGATTCAGGCGATGAATCGATCTTTTGTAATATCACTTTTGAAGCAAATTGTTCCTCTTGTTTGGACGAAGAAGCCAGTGAGCTTAAATTTTCCAATCGCGATAACTGATTGCATGAATGAGGCTTTCCTCGAGAAAGAATAGATAAACAGGCAGAACACAATTTCGTTCAATCGAGGAATTAGAGGAGTCACATCTGGGTCTTCCCACAAAATTCTTGATTCCATTCATGTTCGACGGATGAGAATTGTGTCGTGGAAAATGCCTGGCAGTCTTACATATAAAACATTCACACACGTGATTCGACGATGATCTTGTGCCGCTGTAAGACAATGCAATTTTTGAATAATCAAACACAACTATTTCCTTTTGAAAGTTTCCATTCTTGTAATTCTGTAGCAAAAGACGGCATGTTCCACAAATTGCAGTTGGTAGCCTTTCGTCATGTCGGTTAAAGCCATTTATACAAAATCGTTCGATGAGTTCGAAGTGGGTGTCGTTCAATTGACGAATGTCCTTAGCCTTCTCCATACAAATGATACAAATAACAGCTCTATATTCGGCATGACTGCGGCGATGGTTTGGCATGACGAACACAATAGCGGTGCGAGTCGGGAACGCAGACTTTATTGCTTCGTTTCAGCACGAGATTCGCAATGATTCAGACAGCAAGCATTTTTGAAATTTCAAACTATGACCTTGAAGTTTGTCAACAATACAGTGTCTTGAAAGTCGTTCAATTCAATCTATAGATATCTATAGATAACCTACACACCTTGCAAAGTGCTTCATTAGAGAGCAGTGAATGACAAATTGAATTTGAAGGCCGTCGAACAGTTCAAGATAGCTTTCAGTGATCTAGGCATCAATATCACGCCTAAGATTCATGCCGTTATACACCATATTCCTGAATTTTGTGAAATGAAACACGGGGTCTGGGCAGGGTTGTCCCGGGATAAATCCCGCGGGCGGGATTTTTAATCTATCCCGGGCGGGATTATTGACGGGATTTTTAATCGATCGCGAACAGGATTATTGGTGATTTTTGAGGAAGTAGTATCTTGTGAAAATTGAATTTTTGGATGAACGTGCATTATGTACATACAACGTGCCGTATTTTACATGTAATATATAGAAACTGATAATTAATAGTTAGCTGATAAATCCCAAATCCAAACGGAATGGTGACTTGAACACCTTTATTTTCGTCTATTACTATTGTATGTGTAGCCTATATTTTATATTGGTTAGGCCTATTCAATTATTCAACTTTAATACGGTAATTACTGCTACTATCCAAAATTCAACAAATAGTGAAATAATACCCTCTTTCTTCCTTTTCGTCTTTTTTGTCAAGCCTGGTTATTTCAACTTTCATGTAAAATAACGTTCGATAGCTTGAATGGATATTTTATGTAAAAAAAACTAAAAACAACATGATTAACAAGAACAATAGTAGCAGTCAAATAGTAGTATAAGAACAAATAGTAGAAAAGTCGCGAGGAATGTCATAAACATACAGATACTGGATACGTGCGTAATACGGGTATTAGGCCTATTCTTGAGCAACTAAAAGTCAGCTGAAACAATCTGCTAAACAATAAAAAAATGGATAGAAAATAAAGGAGAAAGTATTTATCACAAATGTCACTCGTCTTCTCCATCAGAACAGTCTTCTTCCACATTGAAATGCTCAAGGATGGGAACCAGCTTGCCGGCATCGTTTTTGCCCATAGCAAGCAATCTGGACACCTGGACCAAGCGACCAACCTTGTTGACGTGTAGACGATTACGAAGAGTGGAATGTACGAGTCCCGCGCAGGAGAAAATCCGTTCAATACCTGCTGATGATGGAGGGATTAGAAATATCTTGGACATGAGTATAGCAAAGTTCTTGCCATTTTCTGATTTTGTAACTTTAGACACGAACGCCCAATATTTGCTGGCCGACATTTGTCCTCGAACGGTTTTACCAAACACAAATTTAGGGAAAACCTTCTCATCTTCAATCTCCATTGCTGCCAACATTCCGTCACCCATCAATTCTTCAACCTCACTATAAGCTCTGGTCAAGAGTTCGGCAGGCAGATCTGGTCGTTCATTATCGCTTTGGTTGTCGAAAATGTAAGCAAGAAGATGCCACAAAGTGATGTTGTCTTCAAACTTCTTTTGAATAGTCTTCCGGACGTTCTCTGCGATGTTTTGGTCTTCCAAAAGGAGGAGCCATCCACGAACGCAGTCTGAGAGATTGCTCTTGTCACTCTGAAACGTGTTCAAGACTATCCCAACATGCTGGAGCTGTTGAAGCATTGACTTAGCTTCACTCACGAGTCCTCTATTATTGATGATATTTCGAATGTTGTCGGGAATGCTGCAAGGCGACTCATCATCATCGCATTCTCCATCGACAATTTTCCCGTAGAGAGGGTAGTTGTGAATAAACGTTTCAAGAGTGGACCGCTGACTCATCCATCGAGTTTCATTCGGCAGCTGGGGGATACGTCCTCCAAGCTTTTTCAGAAAGGCCGCAGGTTTGTGGTGTTCTCGGAAATATCGAGCAACACTTGAGATATGCTTCATCACTGCTGGTGGTGTTGCCTTTTTCTCAACGTTGTTCAATGCATGTGCAGCACATCCTACAACCATTAGACCGTCGCGCCACTCAGAGAGTTTTTCTCTAACTTTAATCATTTTTGCCTCACTATCTGAAACAAAACCAGTGATGCAACATCCATACAGACTTTCTGCCTTTTCGATCGACTTTTGAGCTAATTCAGCGCAAAATTCAGCAGACTTCGTCGTGGTACCAGTGGGTTCAAAGTCAAGAGGGTAGGTCTCACCATCGCAATGCACACTTGCTGCAATAATTGGCTCATTATGTCGATCACTCCAGCCATCTTGGGAAAGAATAGCGTTCTTCCCGTTGAGGACATCAGCTAACTTGGCTGTCCACTTAGCCTCAGTTTGATCTAGCAATTTTCCGGCCATCATCTTTCGACTGACAACTGGTTTTGTGCCGTTCGGTCCATTGATGCCAGGTCTGCACACTTCAAGGAAACTGCGGAAGTAAGGACAGTCAGCCAGACGGAAGGAGAGTCGGTTTTTCAAGAAGAATTCTGCAGCAGCTTCTTGAATTTTCATTCTGTCAGCTTCAGTTGTGCGGATAAAGCTTCCTTCAAGTCCACGCGAAAGCGAAGGACGGGCGCGCTTTTTTGTCGGTTCACCAATTGAAGAATTTGCACAAGCTGATCCTGAAGATGTAGCTTGACTTGGACCACTCACGTGCGTCATGTCTTGATCACTCTTGGAACGAGTAGGTTTCGAGGAGTCGGATTCATCAATGGACAATATTTCAGTTGAAGGAATGTCTGAAGAGTCCCCGTGTCCGTCGCGGGTTGATGGAGAGTCGTCAGCAACAAGTGATGTACTTTCGACGGTTTCATTACGGTCACGAATTCTGGATTGAAGTGGTTGGCCAGGGCAACTCTTGTCCAGATGGTCGGATAAACGATCAACGCGCTCCCTCGTCATTTGAAGCGTCGTAGAGCAGGCCTTACACTGATAGATCCACTTCGGAGGACCTTGAGTGATTCTTGTGAAGCTGTTCCAAATTGGGCTTGTCCGCTTGCCAGGCATAGTAGTCTGTAAAACAGAAGGATGAGTTTAACTCAGATCAAGGATAGGCCTATAATCTTCAGTGAATATACACTGTTAGGTAATGAAATAATCGAGAATAGGCTGTCTGAATAATGGATTAAACGCTATACCAATTATCTATTACCAGGAGTAGCCCACCTTTTCAGTAATAGGCTACCTGTTAGGGCCTAGCATGGGCAACTGTAATCAACTGTCAAGGATTTTATTTTTTGATTCTATCATTATTAGCTTATACATAATGAGAACATAATGTTGCAATACATAAATTCTGTAAAGTTGATAACAACAATCCCCTGGGTATTAATAATAGAAGCAAAAACAGATTCCTTAATCAACAATGTATTTTCTCAACTTTAACTTCTTTGAGTTGTTGCGCTTCGGTGTTATTAAATTTGGAAGTAACATCAGCATGCACAATAAATGGTTGTTACCTAATGCAGGAACGCCGCGAGGCATAACGTCTGTCAAATACATGTATAGCTTGCAACTGGCGATCAAACACATGATTCTTAACTATGATTCTGAACACCTGTAGAGAACGAACCACGCGTCCTTGTTAGGATTTCATAACTTTATCTTCATCTTAATCTCAAACACTTCAATCTTCCTATTGAATCACAGCAGGGAGTCTTAGTCAGCAGATGAAAGGTCTGGTATCAATCTTCAATTAACCAATCGACCGTCATCGTTAGAACTAAGTTGAGCAAAACTGATGAAGTATTTCACACACGTTACAGTATAGCAGTTGAACTCGTAATTGAGGAACGTTCAAGTAAGCTATGTCTTTGTCATAATTCGTGTAAGTAATTCCAATTAGGTTAAGTCTTTACTATTCGTTTGTACTTACAGTATTCACTATTTCCTATTAGAGCCTTATAAGGGTAAAGTTGTGATTTTTCATGAGTAGAGTTATATCACTTTGTGCTTAATTAATTGACTCAATATAATTCAATTTCATTTGAGCATATTGCCTTTACCTCATAGATTGACTACTTAAATAACGTCACTCTCAATGACACAATTTCTTCACAAGTTCTCTTCATCTCTCCCCTCACTCCTCTACACATAACGCTGAGATGCTACATTTCCCAAGCAGTGCTAAATGACAACTGAATGTGGATTGCGTAATGAACTGAAAATTAAAACCTGTGTGCGAGTCTTCTGATTGAAGTGATTACACAATTCGGACACCATCATTCTCACACGCAGTGAAATGACGCACCATTATTGTTCTTTCGACTCCCTGGCGTCTCACAGCAAGTGGTTAAAGAGTTGTCAGCCACGAATGGTCAAGCATGGGGATCTATCCCCTTCATCTCTCGCTCTCAGTCTCTCTCATCCCTCTCATTCATGACTTCACTCTTTCTAATACACACTCACTCTATTACAGACTATGTCAGACTGTTGATTACACAATATTTTTCGCACATTTCCTGACATCTTTCTACATTCCGGGCCCCCACCCTTTACGTGTCACTATCCCCTGTATACAGTGGTGAATGAGTGAGCTTCGTGATTGATAAGTGGGCATTGAGAATTATGCTTGATGAGATGGGTCAACACTAATAAGTTCAGCCCACCAACGCACTGCGTTGAGGAGCACGCGAAGATCCTCCCACAACACGGATCATACAGCGGTATTGAAGTAGGTCAAGCCCAACACTAGAAAGCGTTTCAGTGAAAGTCTAGGAAATACAAGTAGCTGTAGAACTACATTTTAAGTTAGCTTAGTCAAAAATCAACGGTGTCAGTTATCACGTCAGTTGCGATTGACAATTATATCAACCGGTGGGAATGCCCCATCAATCCTCTTACGCACATTTAGTTTTTTAAATCAAATAGACTCACAGGAATTCATATAAAATCATCGATATATGTTCAAGACTACTGCATTACAGATGCTTCAGTTTCAATGAAATTGTGCCTTGGAAATATCAAACTAAAAAACAAAACTTAAACAACCTACTTGTTTTAAATACATGTTTTACTTACCTGATTTGAAGTTTGGGTCAGCACGCCTGATACAAAGAGGTCGACTCCAGGGGGGGAACTTTTGTGTCACCAACGCAGTTGCCAAGGAGATCAGACTGATTGAGATGTGAAAAATAAACACTTGTGTTCAGTTCGTCTACTTCGAATCGCAAGTAACACAGAGATAATTGAGAGGTGGGAAAGTTGAGTGACGATCAATAAAGGTCGATTTCAGCCAAACAACGCACGTCATTGGCTAAAGCTGTGCTTGCCTACAGCGAATCATCAGCCGTGTGAATCAGATTTGCCCCTATGCTAAGAATGAACGCTAAGAATGGCATAAGACATTTGATAAAAGGGGATAGATTCACAAAATATCTCAGACCAACTGCTTGGAATAAGCTTTAGTTGAGAGTGTGAACACATGCATAAATGAGAGCTCTTCATCACCATAACGTCCATAGAGCATAGTAGCATACTTCATGACTTCGTCGAGGATAGAGGTACAGAAATCATGATTGGGAGCAGAAAAATGATTAATCCCATAAAACCCATAAATCCCGCCCATAAATCCCATAAAACCCGTCATTAATCCCGCCCGTCGGGTTTTTTTCATTTTACCCGGGCTGGGACAACCCTGGGTCTGGGACCGTGGAGCGAGCAATCTTCCAAAGCCGCCCATCATGATATCACACAGACATGGAACCGCTATAAAGTGAAATCTTATGAACATCCCGAATTCCCGTCTCGAATTCTTCGAGTGATCTCTACATATAATGGTTCTCATCTATAGAACAAGTTTGTTTTCTTATGAAGAAAGTGAATGACAAATTGAATTTGAAGTGTGTCAAACAGCACATATTTCGTAAATGAAATAGCAATTTACGAATACTTCTTTTTATTTTTATCCACTCTGGAACACCCTGTAGAAGTACCGAAATGGCTTTAAATGGACACTCAGATGGTCTTAGAAATTTAGAAAAATATAGAGATCCATTCTTATTTGATTTAGGTGCATGAAAGCCGAATAATACAAGGATAGCCAAATATCAATTTTCGATTATTTATTTTTCTATTTTTCATAATGGAACACCCTGTACATGAGGTAATATGGCTTTCAATACTAAACAGATGATCTCAAAAAATCAAGAATAATATAGGGAGTCATTTTTTGCTAGATTTGGGTGCATGAATGTATCAATTAGAGACTGAAAAACTATCATTACTTAACAATTTAAAGTATTTGGCCGCCATTTTGAAAAAAGTGGTCCCATTTGCAAAGACGCCTGTAAAAGATTTTTGGATTTTGATTTTCAGATACAGTTGGCATATAGGTATTCAGAAAAAGAGAAATCGCGAGTGGAGAATTTTTTTGGCAATATCTATTTTTGACGCACCGTGACTCCCTTATTTCCTATGTTAATGTGAAATTTGAATTCATGACTTTGCGTTTATGTTAAATTCCTTCTATCTGATGATGGTTGCCGAATAGCAACCGAAATTAATTACATCATAATTAAAGTAAAACATCACTAAAACCTTGGCTCTTCCTCAACAATTAAATATAATGAGTTATAGTTATCATTCATTCATGATATTCTCTTAGAATTTGACTTAATTCTAATTTATTTTGACCTCTAATCATTTGAACTTTATTGCTGACGTAAGAGGGAGATTGCCCCTTGATTCATGAATGCGAGCATAACGACGCCCTCGTAGTTAGACGCTCTCCTGGTTAGCAGTTGAGTTCCCGATTTCATAAGTTAGCCGCTTTTACTTTCTTCATGAATGGAAACTACGAATGAATGGTGTATGTATCGCTGTTGAGGATAGTATTCCATCCTCATTTTGTTAGTTGAGATTCAGACGTGAGTAACAAATTTCTTTATGTTAATAGCAAAAACAAATTCTAAGCCATTTATTTGGAAACTCGTGCAGGTGCCAACAAACGGAAAATTTGCCGTTGACTATTAATAATACTTGTAACCGTAAATACTTAGTCAAGAAAGAGAACGTGGAAAGTCTAAGCAATTAATTGGAAAAAATATTATGCGGTAACTACGGAACTGATAACCACTCATATTTTTTGAATATCACACTTTTTGCAGTAAATCTAGCGTAAATTGTATTTCAATATTAGTGGGGTTATCGAAGAAAACTCTTTGTTAACCTTTCGATGTATGAATTAAAAATACACGTTCGTTTACATACCGTAATCGTTTTGTCATTATATATTTTATCAGCTTTTACATTACCTAAGACTGAATCAATTTGTGGTTAGGAATAGAAGACACTTAGAATCAGGAAGTATAAAAGAATAAAATTTCCCTGAAATAACTCCCTGATTTGTCTTTCAATAGCCTCATTTTTATCAGCAAAATTGTTTGAGGTCGTAACGTGGAAGAATAAGGTGATAATGCGTTTCGTAACCTGCTCAAACTTCATTCTTGTTGACTAACGCAAATATTTTCAATAGATGCGTCATTTCTTTCATGTATTTTTATGTGTTTCTTTGGAAATTGCGAGGTGAATCTCTGAAGTTGGAATGGAGAAAGATTATGTGAGTTTGATTAATTCGTGGAGATGTTTTTGTGTTTTGAAGTTAGAAATATCAACTGAATTTTGAATATGCCCTCTTGAGGTTGAAAGCAATGTCAACATAGAAGCTATTCTATATTGAATTCTGATTACTCATTTTGCTAACGCGTAGCAATGTTATGATGCGATGCGCCTCAATATTTTCAATGTCACATCCAGGGATCGCAATTTTCCGGGTTTTTTTACTAAATTAGTCTAACGTGAATATTTCAAATTTATGCATTCAAACCCCGGTTTTCCCCGACTTTCCGTTTTCTTGGGTGAATTGCGATCCCTGGTCCCATCTGATGTTTATCCATGATAATCTCAATGCAAGTACCTATATAGTGGATGTCTTATTTCTTTCAGTTCTCATGAGTTCTGCCACTTTGATCTCTGAAGGAAGATGAGACATGGAAAACCTAACGTGAGTTCTGGTAATTTTTTCATTTTCAGATTGTTCATTGCCTCAAATTCGTAAGTTTTGAGTCCTGTTGCGCAACTAGCCACTGGATTTAAAATTACGTTGCTTGAGGTTGGGTCGGCATATCTTTCAAATATATTTGTTAATTGATGTATTCATTTCAGTCGTTTCGTACCGATGGTCAGTGGATTCCTGTGTCATGCTGATTACAATATTAACAGTATGATCTGGGAGTTAGTTGATTATTGGAGTGTACGGCATGTATAGCAGGAAAAAAATTCAAGTGAGTGAAATTTGTGGTCATTTGTAGTATTATTCGGTTTGATTCCGGTTTAGTATCATCCTGAGTACAGCAGTTATGTATAATGTCGAAATCTTATCCGTGTGATTTACACAAAAACCCGTTAAGTCAAACTGTTAATCCTTCATTAATCATGATGAAATCCTTCACATTTGTTTAGTCTGCTGCGATGTTCTTCTATCCGTTGCTGGATCGCGAGGATTTTTGTATAGGGACAAAAGGCGGAGTTCTGTCTGATGTCCGCTTACCCGGTGGGAACTGTCATTGGTTTTATTGGAAAGATTCCTTAAAATGGTTTGTTAAAACATTTGTTAAAATGTTTGTCATTGGTTTGTTAAAAGTCTTTCCTTATTTGAACGCATCTTTCTGCGGCCTTTGACATGCCAAAGTTTTCTATTGAGCTAATGCGTCTTGCAGTGTCTTCGTTTCCAAAAAGGAAATGCTGTTTAGTTTTCGTGAGTTTGTAGGCTTGTTAAACTAGATACGTGATTACTGTTTATGACTGGATTGTAAACGGCAGATGCTTGATCGTATGCATTATCTCATGCCCGTTATCTTATCAGTTATAAAAGGTACATTTAGCTTAATCCTAGTAAATGGGGGGGGGGGGGAGATGGGATACTACGTGGAGTCTGATGGTATACCCGTGCATTTATCAGCAACCGCTGCTGATAAAGACAGATTATCATGAAAGAGGCGTCAATATTTGAATCTGTAAGGAGGAAACATGAGGCATTAGACGAGTGAAGAATCTTATTGCATGAAAGGGATAAAAATTGAGTATGACTGGAAGCCATTAGAAAAGGCGATTTGATCGGAGTTAGGCAAGCAAATGAATTGTTGGACAATACTCAAAGTAAAGTGAAGTTCGGCACACAGAAGCATTCGAGTTATGAGTGAATAAAGAAAGCGTGTCACACATTGTTAAAAGTGGCCAAAAGGCTGAAGACTTCCAAAGAACTTGATATTTTGTTGTATCACCCTGCCGCCCATGCTTCACCTAGATTTCTCGCATGCTCAACTTTAGTATAACATGAGTTGTCATCTTATTTTCGTTGTAGATGATGACATGACGGACAGTGATCGAGAGAATAAATTTTCTGACTACTACAGTTAAATTTGACATATGCGCGCATAAGTGTATAATCTTTGGTATTAATGGGTTATCTCCCCCCCACAGGTTTTCAAATTTGTCTAGCATCTGCAAAAATGTATTAATCGCCACCAAACTTCAGGTACACGTAATTAAGCATATTTTCTACCCACATATAAAATTTCACGCTGATCAGACAAGTACTTTTTGCATTAGAGACGATGACGTGAAGTGTAGCGATGTCAGCTGCTTGATTTGACTTCGTCTATTCGACGCATTATTGCTACTCGTGTGTGCATTGTTCTCTCCACCTCTTTGTCTCATCCACTGTTATTTGAAATCTTCCTACGACCACTACCTTGCCACACCTTTATTAAGTTGAAAATGTTAGTGCAAGGGATATGGCTTGGTCATCATCACTTCAGGAGTTGTCGGGAAATGACTTTGTTAACTTCAAGTGCTTCTGCTCTGACGATGAGGTCAGAAGAAATCAGATCAAGCTGCAGCAACGCTTCAATTCAAGTTATCGCCCCTAATTCAGAACTTGTCCAATTTGGACAAGTTTTGGTATGTCGATAGAAAATATCCTCACTCACGTGCACTTAAAGTTTTGTAACGATTAATTCATTTCTACGGATTTTACACAAATTTGAAAACGTGGGGGGGGGAGTAACCCATAAGTACCTAATCTTTTGTAATGAATATATATTCCTTCATACGTTCGTGTCTTTTTACCGATATCAAAATTACAATAACAACAGATGAATCTACTTCGGACCATAAACTGATTACAAAACGGAACCTCCTGGTATGAGCTCATGTTAGCGTCTAAGGGAAAATGCGACTTCATTGTTTTCCGATGAATATCGATATTTATCTGTAAGTAGTATAGGATTCGGCGCATCGCTTCGCTCAGCACCGAATCCCACACCTAGGTAGTTACAAAAAAATGAAAAAATACAAAAAAATAGGGACCCCCTGTAATTTATAAAAAAACAGCTAAAATAGATGCGAAAATGGGAAAAATACAACAAATAGGAAACTACCTCTAAAATCACTAATTTACGGGCTAAAATAGATACAACGCCCCAGGACAAGTAAGAAAAAATACAAAAAAAATAGGAACCCCCTGAAATTTATAAAAAACAGTAAAAATAGATGCAAAATAAAAAAAAAATACAAAAATATGAAACAACCCCTAAAATCACTAATTTACGGGCCAAATAGATGCAAAATAGGAAAAGTGCCTCTAAATCACTTGGTCGGACCAGGACAAGTAAGAAAAAATACAAAAAATAGGAACCCCCCCCCTGTAATTTATAAAAACAGTAAAAATAGATATAAATACCTCTAAAATCACTAATTTATGGGCCAAAATAGATGCAAAATAGGTAAGTACCTCTAAAGCACCAATTTGGCCCAGGACAAGTGCCCCGGACTCAATAGTCTGTAGTAGTCCGGAAGTCCTACAGAGGCCAAACAATACTCAAGAGAGCACCGGGACTATTACAGTCGCTCAAGAGAATGATGGACTAGTTGAATAAGTACGAAAAAATACATTATGACCCATGAACAAAAATATTCATTTAAAAATGGAAGATGAAAAAACAAAAGAACCATCAGCCCCCTTATATCCTTCATTATCATATGAAATGGATATAGCAAAACACAAAGATAGAGTCAGGTACATGAAAGATAAGGAAGCCCAATTATTACTTAAACTAGAACATTATAATAAATTAAGAAAACGATGGACGATAGCTAAGAATGTGACACAAGGCGTTGGTATATGTTTAACAATTTCTTTAGGCGCTCTCACTATTGTCATTTCGTCTGGCGTTCTTATAATTCCTGTTGTCGCTACAGTTTTAACAGGCACAGGTGTCTTCACAACGTCACTTGCAACAGTGATAGATAAATCTTTAATGACTAAGAAACGAAAATCCTTAACTAAGAAACATGCACATGTCAAAGAAGTATATGATAAACTTCATTACTACTTCCAGAGAGTGTGTGATGACAATGTTATTACGTTAGATGAAATTGAAAAATTTGATCAAATAGCTAGAGAAGCAACTAAAATTCCTGTTAAACCTCAAGACAAAGTAAACAATGAAGCTTTTTTAGAAGAAATAAGAACTTTATTAAAAACGTTAGAACAAAGTTCCATAGAACAAAAATAAGTTGTTCAGTAAAGTGTTTTTGCTGTGTATCAATGATACCACAAAATTCAAATATTATCTTATAAAATAATGCAGAGGAATGAGGCAAAAATAAAACAACTAGAAGAATTAATAAAACAGAAAAATATTATGAAGAAAAAATATAGACAATATCGAATGCTACAAGCTGGCGTTCAATCCGATATGAAAGACAAAATCAAATTAGTTGAACAAGTTAAATCTGATATTAAGAAAGAACTTGTAGTTCATGATAAACGAATTGATATCGCGGATCCAGTGCAGAAAATCTTCATGGATGATTATGGTTTGTTAGAAGCAAACATAGAAAAGAAATTACCCAAATCTATGCTCTTTGAACATTCTACTTCATTTATAGATGGAAAGCCATCTATTAGATTTTACTTAGGTGGAGAAGAATTATTTATAAATACTAAAGAAAGTTTAATTTTCACACCAGACAAAACAGCTTTCAGTTTAGACAGAAAATTCGTGGATTTATTAAGAGGAGCGGATTTAGATAACTATCACCCCGATGATCTACTGAAATACAAAACTATGTTAGACAAGGTTGGAACTGGGAAACATCTTAAGCGTTATAAACAATTAGAACACTTATTATCAACATCAACCAGTGTTCCAACAGCAACTGGTTATTCAACATTAACCAGTGTTCCAACAGCAACTGGTTATTCAACACCTGTTGTATTTTTATCAGACAACCCACAAGAATTAGTAAAGAGATTTTTTATTTTATTATCTGCAGCAGAACAAGGACATAATTCCGGTTTTAACGAAATGCATGCAATCTTAGATAAACTATTCCAAAACAGAGCTATAACTGAACAAGAGTACAAATACTACTCTAATCGTATTATGAGAATCAGCGCAAGAAGGTCATAAATTTAGTTAAAAAAATGTCTTCGGCAGAACTAGAAAAAATTAATAAGCATTTAGAAAATTTAACCGAGATTTTAACCTCATCAAAATTTAGTACGACATTAAAATTTATAACAACTATTTCATCCCATACCTGTCATTTAGATCCTATTATTCACTTAGAACAAGACAAACATTATGAAGTAGCACTAACTAGTTTTTCAACATTTAACACTATACAAAATATTATCAAAGATGTAAATGACCGATTTAAATATTCTAATGATCAAGGTAAAACTTGGAAAGAATTAACTTTTCTTCCTGGATCTTATGAAGTTGAATCGATTTCCAATGAAATAAAAAGACATTTAGGCATTCAATTTAAAGACAAGAAACAATTACATTTCGCAGTTGAACCAGCAGTAAATAAATTTTCTCTTACTTTAGATGAAGATCATCAAGTTGATTTTAATATTGACAAATCTTTATCAAGACTCTTAGGATTTAAAAAGCAACTCTATACACAAGGTTTTCATATAAGTGAAAATATACCTAAAGTAACTGAAATAAATTCAATCAACGTTCAATGTGATATTATAGAAGGTGGTTATGTTAATGGAAAGCTGTCAAATAATATCTTCAGTTATCCAGCATCTACAGTTCCGATTGGTTACAGTTTGAATGTAATCCCAAAATCATTAATATATTTCCCTGTTACAAGAAAAACAATTAATTCAATTACAATTAGAATAACAGATGAGAAAGAAAAGGAAATAAATTTTGGAGGCGAAGAAATTATGATAGATCTTTTGGTTCGGGAGGTATAATTAAAAAAAATATTGACTTAAAAATGAGTGAAAGCAGTTGTGAAAAATATCCACTAAACAAGAAAGTGAAATTCAATCATCATCATAACTTGTCAAATAAAGTTTTATCAGTTATTTGTGGAAGATCAGGTTGTGGAAAAACATATCTATTATTTAAAATTCTCACGACCCCCAAATTTTTGGATTATAACAATATTATCATTTATACAACAACAGCAGAACAACCTATTTATCAATTTTTGAAACATGGTTTTGAAAATAATCTTACAAAATCAGCTATAGCTTCACTGTTTGAAGAATATGAAAAATCGGAGTATGAAGAAGAAATAAGTTCCTGGTGTGAAGAAGCAGCGAAAAATAAACAACTATTAGAACCCAATAAAAAAAAACACATAACGATACAATTAATAGATGATAGTGGTAATATGCAAGATCCTAGTAAACTAAATAAAACGAAAAAAAACATTGTGTGGTGTTTGATGATTGTGTTAATGACAGAAATCAGGCAGTACAGAGAAATTATTTTACAAGAGGCAGACACAATAACTGTAGTGTCTTTTATTTGACACAAAGTATGTATTCATTAGATGGAAGTGTTATTAGAAAGAATGCTAATATTTTTATGCTTTTCGAAATCAACCAAAGAAACCTAAGTGATTTGTTAAGAGACTTATGTATAAGAGATAAAGATGAATTTAAACAATCGTGTAACAATGCTTGGGCAAACGACTATGGTTTTATCACAGTCAATATTGATAAAAAAGTACATGATAGAGTTATAGAACATTTGTTCACAGAGTAAAACTCTGAATCGAACATTTGTTCGCTGACTAGGCTTCGCCTCGAGGGGCTTTGCCCCGACTGAAAGTCAATAGAAGATTTGTTCACTGACTAGTGTATTATAATTCCTCTTCCCAGTCTTCACTATCATTGTATTCAATTATATTACATTCTTTTTTTATTCGTTGAAATATTTCGTCTTGTACATCTTCTCCGCTATAGGGGAGCATAATACCATTTGCATTAGGCGCTTGACGTTTAAGAATATTTATTTTACCAGTGAATCTTTTTTCTTCAGTGTTATTATTTTTATCAGGAATACTAATACCAGTTTCTAAAGATCTTTTCCATGGTTTATTAACAATTGTTGTCAATGTTTCCCCATGGTATAATTGAATGAAATCTTCTACTTTTACTTTAGTTTTTGTATAACCCTTAAATGTTTTCTTTTCACTAAGTCTCCCTTGTTCATCTACAGTAATACAATATTTTATTTTGGGGGCGATAAACAATCCATATATAATTCCCCCATTTCCATAATCATTTTTCCCTTGGCATAATTCCCCGCCAACATATCCAGCAGCATCTAATTTATTGAAGAGTTCATTGGAAATGTATATACTATCGGTATCTGTGTAATGTATGTGTTTTTCTTTAAAACCATTAATTTCTAAAATAAAGTTGTTCATGATTCGTCTAGAGTGAGCAAGAATAAAAGAACCTAAATGTGATGGCATGAATGATGTCGCAGCGTAGCTGCTCAGACCGTTGGTCGTCGTAGCGTAGCTGCTCAGGCCTTTGGCCGTCTTTTCAGTGTCTGTAATATTAGTTTTAAGAAATTCATCGTCTTCCATTTCTACTTTCACTAAGAATTGTTCATCATTTACTTTTTCAAAATCTTTTACTTCTTGAGTGAAATTTTTTCTCAATGTATTTTCATTCCATAAATGATATTTAGTGGTTATGTCTTTTTGTACGGTTTTTCCATATAGTGAATTCATTAATAATTTAATTAACTCATCGCCTACAGTGTTTCCTTCTATTTTATATTTTTTTCTTAAATTGAAGAGCTTTTCAATGTATTTGCGAAATGGTGAAATGTGATAATTTTCTTCATAAATTATACCATCTGTAATAGATAATATTTTCCCGCCACATCTAACAATTTCCTGTATGTCTACAGAAGTTAATACATCATAACACATTCCATTCCTAAACCTTATTATTTCTTGATTGCAATTGTTTTCATTCTTTACCTTATCTTTCGCAGGAACTGGTTGAAAAAACATCTCATCAGGATAATGAAACACAACTGTGAATATTCCAGTTTTAGGACGAAATGATTGAGTGTTAAATTGATTTAATACTGCTTGTTCTTCTTCTTGTCTAAATTTTCTAGCAGATTCAGCTTTAGGGTATTCTGAATGTTCGTCATACATAGCTGATGGATATAAAGATGTTGCATCAAAAGCCATTAAGAATTCATTTCGTTGGTCGAGTAGTTTATGTTTAATTTCTTTACAGAGAGCATTCTTGTCTTCCAACTGATTATACTCTTTCATTAAATCTATTAAATTATTATTATGATCAGGGGGCAAAACCCCCTCAGCGTAGCACCCAGGAAAATATCGTTGTAATATTGGTAGCAAGATATTACAAAATGGAGATTCGTAATTTCTTATATTTGCTGACACTCTTCCACCTTTAACAGATTTTCTAACATAGTTTCTAGTCCATAAACCAGTATGCGAATGAATATTTATGTTGTCTTCTTGTACACTCTTCATCCAACCGTTAAATGTTAAAGCGGAGGATGTTAAATTAGTAGTTATATCTTCACCAACTAATTCTTTCATAACATTATTATACTTGTAGATACAAAATGCTAATGAAAGAACATCGTTAATTAAATACGGTTTCCACTCATGTTCTTTTTCTAGATAATTTTCATGTGTAATTTCACCAATTTCATAATTTAATTTACACATATTGGTAGGGGTTTTAAAATTCTCACACCATTTGGAAAGACTTGTTTTCACGTGTTGTAAGCTACATTTCATTACAATAGTTTGTAAAAGTTTGCTTGGTTTTATGTTACGTTTTGTAGAGTCACCTAGTTGCTTAGATCTAGAGGAACGTTGGATATACTTACTAACACTTTCAGTTGTATAAGGATTTTGTAAAGAAGCAGTGAGTATTCCTCGTGATGTTTTAAGCGGTGGTTTAGTCAATTTAAAATTAGATTTGAGTGGAAAATATGCATCGAATCCTGATGAATTATGTGCTATTAAAGTTACTTTCGAATGATTAAAAGATCCAAGGTTTTTGAAAAATTGATGTATCGGACATACGTCCTCTGGGTTTCTCCCGATCGGACATTCATTATGTTTCCTAATAAAGATTTTCACACAACGTTGAAGTTTGTTAAGTTCTTGCTCAGTTAAGTTATTATATTCACTTATCTGTTTCTTAAGTTCTTTAATCTCATGTTCATCCTTGCTCCTTTTTATTTTAATCATATCGCGTAGCAATCGTGCGTCTATTTCTTCCAATCTTTGCTTCGGTAAGCAACACATGAATTTATTGAAATTGATAGTACCTAAAGCATAAGGAATAGGATGAGCTGTTGCACAACGAGGATCTGGATAAGTTTCGAGATCCCATATATATGTTGAACCATAGTCAATTGGTTTCTTTGTTATGGTCTTATACGGAAGTGTTGTTAGATTTTCATCAGTGACAGTTTTATATATTGGTTTGAAATTATTTTCAATTTCTCTAATAGCTTCTGCTTTATGGAATTTATTGATTAAACAATAATGACCTATTGATGAACCTTCGTGAAAATAATTGTAATAAACATGACTATAAGGTGTTGTAATACCTCTGGGATTTAAATGACGATTAGTAGCACTATAATACTGTACACATTCTCCAAAGTATTTATTGAATTGGGAAAATTTACAGTTTGCCATTACTCCTGTCCTAGATGTAGCTTTCTCTTTATATAAAAAGTCATTAAACATCTCGATTATAATTTTAGCTTGTTCTTGATTGAACCCACGTAAGGCGTTGCAACATTTTATAAAGCAGAAATCTTCAGAAGGAATGTAACAATATTGCCCAATGTATTCTTTGATTCTATATTTCATATTAATACCAGCGCCTCTATGTGATCTTTGCACGAGTTTCATACCAAAATCTTCGTATTTGATACTACCTGTAAAAATCCATTCACTAGCATCGGATTTCTCTTCTAGATTAAGAAACCATGTTTCAAATGAATTTTTATTATAAAACGTAGCGTAAAAGTTTTCTATTGCGGTTCCATCTTCTTTGTTTATTACACCCAATAAATTTAAAACTTTCCCATTGCGTAACAGCTCACGTATATCATTTACTACATTAGTAAAAAGTTCATTTTCATACGTGATAGCGTTCGGATTAAACAGATTCAATAGATCATCACCAAGTCTATCATCAGAGAATATGTCGGGAATTGGTGCGCGCTTACTACGTTTACGTCTACGTTCAATTTGTGCATCAAACTCATCAATTTGTTTCTTTATTAACTCGTCAAGTGTATGTGTTGATTTGTTACTCATTTTACAATTCATATTTTTAAAAGAAAAAATTATGTTTTTTTTAATTACATTTACACAGGAATATTTAGTTCATTTAATGTCTCTAGATCGTAAGCTGTTAAATGTTCTTTCTTAACCAACCACCATAAATTATTATACGCTAAGAATACTCTGAAACTTCGTAGACACAGTGGAAAGTCTTTTGTTTTAGCGTAACTTCTTATACCATGTTTTATTTTATAATCTTGCACGAATTGCATATATTTTCGATGATATTGACTTTTAACTGATTGTTTTGAATTTACAGGGTTTGTAGGATGCCGATAATCTTTTAAAACTGGCACGTGTTCTATTTTGTACTCCATATTTTAAAAAGAAAAAAAATTTACATATTATTAAACTCATTTAATATTGGTTTTATGTCACTCAATGTACTTTTGGCATCACTGACTAGAGGGTGTACATTTTTTAGTACATCACGGAAATCATTAATGCCTGTTCTAATAACATCTAGTGTATCTCTATTCTCTAATCGTTTAGGGGTTTTAATTTTTAACACATTATTCAGATAATGATCGAAATAGAAATAAAATGTTTCGGGTATGATTGTTAGTGGTTCAAGTGATTCGTTTTCTAGAAAAATTGTTATTTCTTCTATATTATGTGACGACAAGTTCTTAGCACTTGCGTAGAGACTAATGTCAAAATCTGTTGCATTACTATAAAAATCATGCTCAGTATCCAATAGTATATTTAGATCGTTATCATACACTTGCATTTGATTCAAAATAGTATCAACCCGTATTATACCGTACTTAACATGTACATATTTAGCTAAGGGTAAAGTTAGTTTATAATTTTTCTTGATACCCTCAAAGAATGCTGCATTATTTTGAGTAGTTGTATAAAAGGTTTCCACGTTTTCTCTAATCTTATTATCCACGTCGCAGGCTTTATGAGCTAATACTACAATTTGTATATGATGGTGACGGCCTTTTGTAAATATTTCTGATATGTTCTTTTGCTTTACTAAACTAGCTACATCATCTAACACTAGTAAAGACTTTTGCTCGTATGTTCCAGCAAAAGTACGCATATCTTCTAACATACATAAATCTTTTTCGTTATAAACATTTGAGTATCCTTGCCATTCATCTCTCTGTAGACAAAACACATGTACATTTGTTTCATGAGGATAATGTTGTTTTATATACTTTCTAAGAAACGTAGTCTTTCCACTCGCTGTCTTGCCATATACGATAAAATGTAAGTTCTCTTGTGCAGCACGTCCTTTAGGTTTCTCGTCGTCATGAGTAACTGGTCTCCAGCCTTTAAAGGTTTTTGTTTGTTCTTTATAAAAAGCAACTTTAATTTGTTCTTGTGTTTGTAAGAACCCTAACCAGTTTATGAAACAATAAATAAGATAAATAAGAACACATATAATAATAATTTTCACACAATGAAATTTTAGAAACCCAAAGAAACGACCGAGATCTGAATTTTCTGAAAATAAAGATTGCTCTTCATTATATTGATTGCGTGGATTGATGATCGTGGGAATTTCGGAATACGATTTTTCTATATTCATTTTTTTTTACTTTTTTTATACGAAAAATGTTTCAAACTCTCTCAACTAGTCCGACACTCTCTTGAGCAACTGTAATAGTCCGGTGCTCTCTTGAGTGTTTAACCTCTGTAGGACTTCCGGACTACTACGGACTATTGAGTCCGGGGCTCAAATGAAGGTAAAACACTCAAAAGAGCACCGGACTATTACGGAAGCTCAAGTGAGTATCAGACTACTACGGATATAAATTAATTAAATCATGCAAATTGCTGCATGACGTGAGAAGTTTCTCTCCAACAGAACTTTATTACACTTGTTACATCTCACTTGTGTTTTTAAACATTCTTTACACCGATATTTACTATCATAAAATTCTGTTTTGAGCTTAACTATTTGACAATTAGTGCATTTTCGTGTACTAATAGCACATGAATTAGAATGATTCAAGAAACCTTGACTAGTAAAAAACTTATTACAATTCGAACATTGTCTATCTTTTACTTTTGGTTGTGGTAGTGATTGGCATGTTTTTTGGTGCCGCATAAAGTTCTTAGATGTTACACTTTTTCCACAATCACTACATGTTCTCATATGTTTATTTAATGATGAATTGTTGGTTAACATATTTTTAACAGAAAAAAATAATCTAGAAAAATGATGTTAACAAATGTTGGCGGGTGTGCTTACACACCGAATAATCAAGAATCAGAAATAGAACTAGACAACTATATCATGAAAACTGGAGACATTTTAACAGGTCCGTTACATCTTTCTATTCTTCCACAACAAAGTACTGAGTTAGCAAATAAAGAATATGTTGATAAACAGTTCGATAGAATTGTGTCACTGCTCTCTCCACTAACGAAAGAAACCAAGCTTCTAAAGCAGAATGATGAAAGACTGCAAGAAAAGCTAACAGACCTAAGTAGCAAACATGGAAATCTAGAAGCAGATATAGTAAAACTTCATAAAAAAATAACAGAACATTCAAAACTTGTGATCCTGTTATCACTAAATTTAAAATCTGCCATTGCAAAGAATACAAAACAAAATATACAACTGAAAGAAGAGTTAGAAAAAGTAAGCGAAAAGAATCGGAAATTATTACAGCACTTACAACAGCTGCAATCCACATTCCAAAAAAGTGTTGGTGAATTAAGTAGCCGTATCACACAACAAGTAAAGCAAATGAACAGAATGATAAATGAAGTTAAAGCACTTAAACAAAAGGTTAGTGAATTGAAGACCCTTAAAACGAATTTAGATAAAGGAAATAAGGAACAGTTGAATGCTATTAAAGTTCAATTGGCCGCTCTTAAAACAGAAGTAAAGAAAAGTGAGAAAAAAATAGAAGTAAATGAAAAAGAAATTAAAGTACATCACACGCTGCTTGACGCAATAGATAAAGTGCAACAGGCAATTAATAAAGTTACCGCGAAGTTGTTGTCCATACACAAACGTAAATCTTAATCAGACCAAAGGTCCAAAAGTCAAATTTAAGCTTAAAAAAATGCCTATAATTTATAAACACAATCTTAAACATTTTGCCTCAAATAATAAAATTGCTCATGAACCACGTATGAATCCTGTGTACCATTATGATAGTGTAGAAACTGTTGGAACACAAAACTTCCTAGGCACTGCAGGTGCCGTCCAAACAGAAGGAGCTGGCATCTTTTCTGGTATCGGAAGTATCGTTAACTTGATTAAAAATAATAAAGATTTGATTTCATCTGCTGCTAAAGGTGCAGCTGCTATAGGTAGTACAGCTAGCGCAATATCGAATGCTGTTAAGTCACAAAACGAATTAAAGCAACTAGAAGCTATTCGCAAACTTAGGAATGATGCAAAAGAAATGCAAAAAGACAAAAAGCTCTCAGAGGAAACAAAAAACAAAATTGCTAAATTAGCGAAGATGGAAAGTAAACATGATGAAAAAACAATTGAAGAAATGAGAGGAAATGGGATGCAGTCCCTAACCACTAACGTGGGAAATGGTCTAGCAAAATTCTAGTAGAACCTTGTTCAGAGGCTTTAGCCGAGTAGCAAACTGATTTTTTCTAATAAAAAAAAATATAATGGCAACTCTGATTGAAAGCAAATTTAGATTAGACGATCCCCCGTTCGTTAATTACAATCAAAAAAAGAATGACTATATAAGAATTGCTATGAACCCCGGTTCTTCCAGTAGAGTGAATACAGGAGGCGATTTAATTTTTGAAGTTGACAATCAACAAAGTTATTTATATTTACCCGATTCATTTTTACACTGTGAATATTCTCTTTATTCTGATGCTGATTTTACAACACCATTACCTGCTACGGATAATATTACATTAGAAAACAATTTCTTCCCAAGATTATTCACACAAATGCGTTTAGATGTTGCAACACAAAATATAGAAACCATAAGTGATTCACCTGGCATTATTGATTCAATGCTTCGATTTGTAACAATAGGTGAAAATACTAAAATGCATGAAATCGAAGGATGGTTACCTGATAACCATACCGGCATACTTAAAGATGATTTAACTCACACTGGAACAGATTCAGCAGGAATTGCGAAAGATGTAGAAAACATAGTGAAACAGTTAAACAGTACACAAAATAGCTCATACCAGAAAAGACGCAATTTTAATAATAAAAGTAAACAAACTGTTAATTGGTCATTGTCTCCATTATTCGGGTATTTAGATTACACTAAAATATCATATCACTTAAAATTCAAACTCATAGTTCATCGCACTGTAAATAATGAATCAATATTTTATGGAAAGGCTGGGAAGAAAGCATACCTAAAAATTGATAGACTTGAATGGTGGATTAAGCACATTACTCCTAGTTTAGAGGTTGAATTAACTATTACGAAACGATTAGATACTAATAAACCAATTCCAGTAAGTTTTATGAAGCGTACCGCGAGCTCTGTCACTTTTACTGAACAAAGATTTAACTGGCATTTCACAAGGACATCAAATACTCCAAGATATTTTTTGCTCACTTTTCAAAAGAATGAAACGCCTAGTTTCGATAAGAACAATAATCTTTTCCATATTAATTCAATTCAAAGTTTACAAATTTCATTAAATCAAACACGTTATCCTATTGATCCATTGAGATTTGATAACGCAAATAATCAATTCATGGAAGGATATGACGCTTATAGAAATTTGTGCCGGGAATTTGGAGTAGAAGCACAATTAAATCCTGTAGATTGGAAGAATTTATATCCTGTTTTCTGTTTTGATTTAAGTGCACAATCTGAAGATATTATCAAGACCGGTTGTGATGTGACAATTAATATTGAAAAGGCAAATTCCGCAACATCATTGATGGCTTATGGTTTATTGCTAGAAGACACCGAATATTCTATTGAAATTATTAATGGAAAGATGGTTAGGATCGGCTAAAGCCAGAGGAGCTTCGCTCCGATAGGCTAAAGCCTCTGAACAAGGTTCTACTGGTTAGAAAAACCAAAGACTTCGTCGATAGGCTAAAGCCAGAGGAGCTTCGCTCCGATCGGTTAGAAAAACCAAAGACTATAAATTTTTTATTAAAAAATGGCGCAAGTGAATAATAAAACGGTTGAATTAAAACTACGTAACATCATTGACAGAAATACCCCTAAAACTATTACAATTAACAAAAGGAAGTATTACATAAGTAAACCAATGATAGAGAATATCAAATTACAAGAAGAAAAGAATGGTGGAATTCTCCCATTAATTCCACTAATCATAGGTGGCATAGCAGCAGCAGGAAGTGTCGCAGGTGGGACAGCTGGTATTGTCCAGGCAGTAAATAAAAATAAAGCAGAGAAGGCAGCATTAGAAGAGCAAAAACGTCATAATAGGGAGTTAGAGAAAGCTGCTAGAGGTGACGGAATAGTAGACAATTTCATTAGCAAATTAAATTTAGTTGATGAAGGGAAACGAGTTCTTAAAAATGTCCTACACAATATTGATGATTTGATTCAAATAAAAGAAACAAAAGACGGATCTGGCATATATCTAAATCCTAGTATGGTGCGATAAGATTTAATCTTTAAAAATGTCTCTGGATAAACTTAAATTTTCTAATTTGGATTTATTAAATTTTAGCCTAAACCAAAACCGCTGCTATAATGGAGGCGACATACAAAAAGCATTAGAAAACTTTCCTGGCTTTATTTGGAGTAAATATTCGAAGGAGAAACATTTACCTGGGCATAATTTTACTGGCCCCGGCACAAGATTAGATTTAAGATTAAACGATGATGACACACCTAGAGAAAATAGTAAACCAATAAATAGAGTAGACGCCGCCGCTTATAAACATGATTTAGCTTATCGAAATCATGACCTAAGTTCTCGTCATGAAGCAGATAAGAAAATGATACAAGAATTAGATAGTATTCAAAATCCTTCCTTTAGAGAAAGAATTGAAAGAATGTTTGTTAAGAAAGCTTTACAAGCAAAAATGCTTTTTGGGCAGGGGATAGATAAAACTTTAGTTCCGTCAACTTCGTTGAATGAAACGGCGGCAAAGCTGTCTGAGAGCAACGCTCGAACCTACGCGTCTGAAATGTCGAATGACCCAAGCCGCTATGCGTCCGAAATTCACAAGGAATACAGAAAGCCGAAATATCTATTGAAGGTAAAAGTATTTAATAAAGATGATATTTGGAGTGCTGATCTAATAAATATGCCTAATGAAAGAGGGTTTAAGTACGCATTGACCGTTATAGATTTATATACACGATATGCTTGGGTAAAGCCTTTAAAAAACAAAAGTGGTCTGTCAGTTAAATATGCGTTTGAAGAAATCTTTAAAGAAAGTTTTAGAAAGCCAAAAAAGCTATTCGTTGATAAAGGGTCGGAATTTTATAACCGAAATGTAAAGCCACTATTTGGAACTGTTTATTCAACTGAAAATGCAGGAAAGGCTGTAGTAATAGAGCGCTTTAATAGAACGCTAAAAAGTAAGATCTTTAAGAAATTTACTGAGCAAGGAAATCAGAAATGGTTGAAGATATTACCAGGAGTTGTAGAAGAGTATAACAATAAGATTCATTCAGGTATTGAAGAAACTCCAAAGAATGCTTCTGACGACCCTGATTTAATACGAAAGAAAATATTCGAAAATAATTATTCGAATGAGAGTAATCCGAATTTACAGAAACGTAAGCCGAAATTTAAAATTGGGGATAGGGTACGAATATTTAAATATAAGAACAAATTTGAAAAGGGCTTTGTTGGCTATTGGACTAAAGAGATATTTGAAGTTTCTAAAATAAATCAAAGTTATCCGTTTACTTATGAAATTATAGATTTAGATAATGAAGATATCAAAGGTAGATTCTATGAAAACGAATTACAGAAAACCGAGCTTTAATTATTTTCGTTTAACTCTAACATTATATCTAGAAATGGTACTCCTTTTTGTAATTTGTACAAAACGTATAAACATAATTGACCACAATAAGTTGTTCCCGGTTTTTGAATTTGAAACGTATTATAAATTCCATTGCCAAGTATTGCTCTTACTTCATTCGTAGGTGGAAGCCCGTATGAGTCAAAATAATAGTTCTGCTGATGATTTTTAACGCCTGCTGACCAATGTACGCCGTTTTGGTCTGAAGTGTGAAGATTCGTTATGAAATTTACACTTGGCTTATTTTTTAGGAATTGTAATTCGTCTCTCATTAAAACATGAAAGTTCTTTATTCCTAATTGATTAGCAATTTTCTTTAGGTCGAAATTCGTTGTTGTCTGTGTTCCATAATGCTTTAAGAAGTCATTTATGTTATTCATTTTACATGAAATAAATTCTTATAGGGGCCCCCTAGATTTAAAAACTGCCTCATATTGATGGCTTTCCTTACTACTTATTCGATTTTGAAATGATTTAATTTAATCTAATTAAAAAGTTACATTGCTTAACAGATTCTTGAATCACTGCTTGCTTGCTTGCTTTTTCAGATGTAGTTGTCAACCATCATCTACTCACTATAATATTACAAACTGCATGAACGATATGTCCACGTGTGGACGAGGTTTCATTGGATGAGAGAAAAAATGACGTCATATAACGACAAAATGAAAATGATTCTAACAAAAGCTTTCATATTTCCGAAGACAATCTTCTAGCAATGAGTTTTTTTTAAGGAATCCACAAATTCATGTCGGGTAGATAAATACGTCGGTAATTGATGATGAAGGTTGTCAATCTTTTCGCCCGTTTCTCTTTCTTTCGTTTCTTCCACGAGTAAGCGTTTGCCTTTTCTTCTCCGTTTTCTCTCCTTCTCAGAAAATGCAGGGTCAAAAATAATAGGAAATTTACCCATTTGTTCAATGATAAAAGTCCTATATTCTGCCTTCTTCTCATTGGAAATATATCGTTTTGAAATTTCTGCAAATAACTCCGGAAACACAGCAATAATGTTTGACTGCTCTTCGATAACTTCTTGTGTCATGACTGAACACAGCGGCGCACACGATACAATGACAGAAGAGAGATAAATGTAACAATACAGCCGCCAGATGCTTTGACGTCATGCGGTTGTGCTGACGTGCGTAAGAATTAAAACAACTTGCCTAACGTACAACTAAAATCTAATTGTATCACAATAGCTGTAGCGACAACAGGAATTGTAAGAACGCCAGACGAAATGACAATAGTGAGAGCGGCTTCTTAGCTATCGTCCATCGTTTTCTTAATTTATTATAATGTTCTAGTTTAACCCTCGGGAGGTTTAAAATTCGCTATTCCATTTCGTGAAAATCTGGGTCCACGTGGACCCAGAAGATTTATTTTCACAATCAAGCACAATTAGTACAGAAAGTACGAGTCACAGAGTTCGAATGTTCATCACAACAGTGATTCCCACACCGAGCACAGGTTTTTCTCGTTTTCCGATCTTTCTTCCACCCGCAGAGTTGACATCTGTCTTTTTTTCGTGTTGCTCTCTCAACATCCAACTTTGCTTCGATGATTGGCCGTGGCACGTCTTTTGACTCCAAAAATGGCTTGACCAGCTCCTCTCCTATGCATCGCAGAAATTGTCTTCTTTTGTGAGGCTTGTCTCTTCCCCAATGAGGATCAATTTCGCAATTCAACACATATGCATTTATCCCACACAAATCCAAGAGGTTGCAAAACACGATTGTGTGCCATCTTCGGCTGATGTATTTCACCGTATATGTCGCCACCATTTGGTCAGCTTTATCTACACCTCCTTTGGTCGCATTGTAGTCTTTTATCATTTCTGGAACCTTTCGGTCAGTCTGTTGATCAACAACTGGCTCTTGATGGAAGGTGCTCAAAAGAAGGACACAATCATTTTTCTTGCATTTGTAACTGAGGAGGCATGTTTGATCTTCGAGGTTGAATCGGAAATCTGAAGAGTAAACAGCACGGCCCTGTAGATTCTTCATCTGCGGAGGAACTTCTCGTCTGTTTTTCCTCAGAGTTCCTAACAAAGTCATGCCTTTTGAGCGGAGAGAGCGTGCGAGCTTCAAAGAAGTAAAGAAATTGGCAGTTGTTATGTGTCTTCCAGAATTTTCTAGAGAGCTGGTCAAATCCATGACAACACGTTCTCCAAGTCCGTGATGACTGGGATTGTCTTCTTTGCCTGTGTACATTTGTAGATTGTAACAAAAATAATTGTTGGCATCGCACAACAGCCAGAACTTAAGTCCATACCTTGATGGTTTGCTTGGCATATATTGCTTATATGCACAGCGACCTCTGAAAGGATATAGTTCCTCATCAACGGTAAGAAATGCACCAGGCACATACGATTTTTGACAGTTGTTCGTGAAACCATCCAAAAGAAGACGAACCGCTGCTAATTTGTCTCGCAGTTGTCGAGCAGCCCTTGTTTCAGGATTGTCAAAACGAAGCATGATACGTAACTCTTTGAATCTTGAATGGCTCATTGTTATTTTGAAGATGGGCCTTCCGTGTTCTTTCGACCACAGCTCTTCAGTACTCTCCATGTGAGAACGATACACGCCGCGTAGATATAACAGGCCAATGAAGGCTAACATTTCTTCCATCGAAGCGTCCGTCCATGCTGCACCTTTGATAGATCTCCCTCGCCGATTTGTCTCTTTTAGTATTGTCTCCATCATATCGTGATCAAACAAAATTTCCCAGCTATTTATACATGTAATAGTATTTGGCGCGCGAATATGCCGCAGAGAGTAACTTGTAAGACCTGGTGCTGGTCTAAGCAGATTCTCTCTTCGCTCCCTGCCACGTCTGTTCTTGAGGTAGGAGAGAAGTCCATTGCTCTCCATCAGCGGATGAAATATTCACTTGATTGCCGATTGCTTGGTTAATGGATACGTCGTCATCAGAAGGTGAAATATTGTCACTTTCATCGATATCAGATGAACCAGATGATTCACTGGAGTCCTCCGTGTCATTCGCAGATGAAGAAGCTTCGGGAACGTCTTCCTGCGCGCCCCTCAATAATCTCAAAGCTTCAACTTTTGAGCTCCGTTGTGAGCGTTCCGCCATCTTCGCTCGTAGCATAAAACAGCAGTGCGGTGTAATGACAGAACGGCCTGCCTGCGCGGTCTCATAGCCAAGCGCAGGCAGGGAGCATTGTTCACGCGTCACATCAAAATCGATTTCATTAGTTCGTCACAGTTGCACCTGCGTGCGACAATAGCGACGATAGCAAAAGCTTTGAAGCAAAGCGAAGTTTCAGCTGCGTTATCCCGTGTGTCTTTGTGTGCAGGGAAGGAGTGTGCGTGTGTCTGTGTGCAGCCAATAAGCACTACCGCTATTCCGATGCTTCATTATCTACTGTTTCGCATTGTATCAGGCGAGTTGGGGCGGCCCAATCGGCCTGGGCAGATCGACAAACTAATCGATGGAATCGTTTGCAAGTGCGCCTGTGATTTCAACGTCTCCAAAATCTGACCAGTTGTCAGCCTTTGAAGTGCATGGCGTTAAGGCTAAAAATAGAAAAAATGCTACACATCGTGAGCGCGTGACGATAGCTGCTTCACGAATATGACGGTCAGGATAAGGCTAAGATATAGCGTCGCTAAGGATACGGGAAATCCTTATCTGGTTTCACGAATACGGGCCTTTGTTATTTGGAATAGCAGTGACTGAATTTCTGCGCTATGACGACCGATGAAACGAATCAGTGTGACTGGGTCCAGCTGGACCCATAGATTTACTAAAAGGTTTGCGATGTAATGCAATTATTTAAACAACAGCTAATACATTTTCACTTGGCAGTTATAATTGACATCTCGATACAGATAAAGTCCAGTGATATCAATAATAAATAATGAAAACTTAATAAATAACAGCAAGTGATCTGGAAAAATGGGTCCACGTGGACCCAGAAAACCCCCCGAGGGTTAAGTAATAATTGGGCTTCCTTATCTTTCATGTACCTGACTCTATCTTTGTGTTTTGCTATATCCATTTCATATGATAATGAAGGATATAAGGGGGCTGATGGTTCTTTTGTTTTTTCATCTTCCATTTTTAAATGAATATTTTTGTTCATGGGTCATAATGTATTTTTTCGTACTTATTCAACTAGTCCATCATTCTCTTGAGCGACTGTAATAGTCCCGGTGCTCTCTTGAGTATTGTTTGGCCTCT
Organism: Prostheceraeus crozeri; assembly: GCA_907163375.1. Lineage (NCBI taxonomy): Eukaryota > Metazoa > Platyhelminthes > Polycladida > Euryleptidae > Prostheceraeus > Prostheceraeus crozeri. Next base: position 534,505 of record CAJQUW010005468.1, read on the forward strand.
GTAGGACTTCCGGACTACTACAGACTATTGAGTCCGGGGCACTTGTCCTGGGCCAAATTGGTGCTTTAGAGGTACTTACCTATTTTGCATCTATTTTGGCCCATAAATTAGTGATTTTAGAGGTATTTATATCTATTTTTACTGTTTTTATAAATTACAGGGGGGGTTCCTATTTTTTGTATTTTTTCTTACTTGTCCTGGTCCGACCAAGTGATTTAGAGGCACTTTTCCTATTTTGCATCTATTTGGCCCGTAAATTAGTGATTTTAGGGGTTGTTCCATATTTTTGTATTTTTTTTTATTTTGCATCTATTTTTACTGTTTTTTATAAATTTCAGGGGGTTCCTATTTTTTTTTGTATTTTTTCTTACTTGTCCTGGGGCGTTGTATCTATTTTAGCCCGTAAATTAGTGATTTTAGAGGTAGTTTCCTATTTGTTGTATTTTTCCCATTTTCGCATCTATTTTAGCTGTTTTTTATAAATTACAGGGGGTCCCTATTTTTTTGTATTTTTTCATTTTTTTGTAACTACCTAGGTGTGGGATTCGGTGCTGAGCGAAGCGATGCGCCGAATCCTATACCCTATACTACTTCTGTAAGGCGAATTGGTACTCGTGGGTTATCTCCACCCCCACGTTTTCAAATTTGTCTACAATCCGTAGAAATGAATCAATCATCACAAAACTTCAGAGACACGTATTTGAGTATATTTTCTACATACATGCAGAATTTTATGCAAATCTGAAAAGTACTTTTTGAATTAGAGACGATGACGTACGTGGAGTGTAGCGATGTCAGCAGCTTGATCTAACTTCGCCTGACCTCATCGTCTGAGTAGATTGCACTAGGTCAACAAAGTCATGTCGCGACAACGTTGCAGTAGAAGTGATTATGATCCGGACCACATCCTTTCCATTGGTGTGCTTAATTTAAGAAATGTGTGGTGGGGTTGTGGTCGTGAGAAGATTTCAAATAGTAATGGATGAGACGGAGACGGAAAGAGAACAATGCACACACTAGTAACAGTAATGCGTCGAACAGACAAAGTCAGATCAAGCTGTTGACATCGCTACACTTCACGTCATCGTCTCTAATTCAAAAAGTACTTGTCGAATCTGCATATTTTTTGTATGTGGGTAGAAAATATTCAAATACGTGTATCTGAAGTTTTGCGACAGTTGATTCATTTTTACGGATTTTAGACATTTGAAAACGTGGGGTGAATAACCCATAAGTACCGGCGAATTCATCAAATTCGCTTGATAATTGATATTATCAATACTAAATGTATGGGCTGTTACTTTTCTTTGTTGCTTTTCTATTTGCTGGAAAAATTTCTGTCGGTTTTTCTTATCCCGATGTTTCAATCATATGGTTTCAATACTCGACTTCGCTAACCACTTTTGATGCAAACGCGGAATAATGATGTTCGAATGACGATTTAAAGCGGAAAAGCACGGTCATGTGTTCAGTGCTGCTAAGTAGCTAAATTGCATTAAATTTTGTTACGGGTGCACACAGCTCAAAATGGTTGGCGAAATTCATGGCTTGGCAGATACAGACGCCCGTCATGGCAATTTCTCTGCATGAATTTCGACACCGCTGGCACGCACACATCACGCATCTGGTAACAGACGCGCGCCGGTAACACACACTGATACCACAATATGTTAGTTACTCGTTGCAAGCATCAAGGGAACCGCATCAGTTCCAACACACACACGCGCGTGCGTTCATGCGCAGGTCACAGAAATAGAAAGGGAAGAACGCTGTCTCCCCGTTCATCGGCTTGCAGGACAGCGTGGCCACTTTTCTTGTTTACATTCTGCCGATCTCCCTTCATTAGGGGCAAAAGCGAGATGAATATGTTTGCATCTGAGAGTCTGTGGCTCTATCAAGGACTTCTAAATATAGCACTGATGTCAGGACCACAGAACAAGGAGCACCTTCTCCTTGTTCTGTGGTCAGGACGCGCGCTACAGATTCATTAGGGAAACCCAGCGAGGCTGACTGAAAGGCTACTATTGTTGCAAGCACAAATCAGCCTGGGAGATCAACCACGTGCAACGCTGGTATTATTATCACCAGTGTGAATGAGTCATATTGTAGCAATTGATGAAAGAAACTAACTGTTTGCTGATCAGTTTCATGTTGATCTCGTTTCATTATTTCCCAATCTTCGTCAAGTGATGGTGAAATCATGTTGCGTACCTTTTTGTACTAATCGCTACTCTTCTGACTCCGACATAACTTTTCATGAGTTTCCTTACTCTAGACCCCATGAGGTCAAATAGTGGATTATTCGCATCAAGAGAAAGAACTTCGATCCTCGAAAAGGTTCTTCTTTCGTCTGCTCAAGACATTTTACCGACGATTGCTTCGAGACCTCTGGTTTCACCGGCAAAAGACCGAAGAGGTGCCTAAGACCTGATGTCTTGCCCACAATATTCGAAGGCTATCCCGAACACTTGACGCCTAAAGCCAAACGCCGCCGCCTTCTGATCAGAGAAACGGAATCTTCGCCGGAAAGCCTTTCTACAGAGACTGCCTCAGAATCTGAACAATTTCTAACCTTGACGGAAAGCAGATCAAACAAATCGACACAGACAGCTGAATGTAGATGCAAGCATTATCGTCGAATATTGCGGGCCCAGCGTGAGAAGATGAGGAGAAAGAACAAGAAACTGAAGACTACCACCGATCTGCTGAACCGATTGCGTGAGAGGAAGCTGGTTACCGACGAACAGTGGGAGACAATGACAGAAGGCTTCACAGAATTGTCCTTAACTCTGTTCCAAAACCAAATGAAAAACAAGTTGCGAAATCCGAAAGGGAACCGGTATTCGGATGACTTGGCACGATTTGCCATCACACTCCATTTTTACAGCCCCAAAGCATATGACTTTGTGAGGTCAATACTTTGCCTTCCTCATCCTTCAACTCTGCGGCAGTGGACTTCATCTGTGAACTGTCAGCCTGGATTGATCAGTGAAGCTTTCACGAATTTAGAGCGTCTAGTGGGTGAGGACATAAACCAACGTTTCTGCTCCGTCCAAATTGACGAGATGGCTATTCGAAAAGACACTGTCTGGTGCCCTTCAGAGAGATGTTTCGTTGGAGGCGTCGACATCGGAGGAGGTTCAGTTGCTGATACTCAGGTATGTTGGAAACAATTGGATTTTTTGAATATTTGTATAGGGCGTATTTGAATGCAAAATATCTGTTGTAAAAAATTGCAAAAGTATTGAATGCAAAATATAGCAAAACAATTCAGTAAACAAACCCAATTTTTACTTCAAACATTTCTATTTCAGGCATCCAACGCTTTCGTTGTGCTACTGGTTGGTCTGATCGGTCGATGGAAGATGCCTGTGGCGTATTATTTCACCAATCATATTTCTGGTCAGCAAATTGCCACTCTTCTGACCTCCGTCATCAACAAAGCTTTCGAGCACGGTCTCATCGTGAAAGCTGTAGTTGGAGATGGCAACTCTGCAAACTTCTCTGCTGCTCGACTGTTGGGCGTGAAGACCATCTCCAACGATGATATCCAGCCGTACTTCGAGTTGCCTACCGGATCAGATAGAAGGATTTATTGGATTGCAGATGCATGTCATATGATTAAATTGGTCCGCAACCTTCTTCATGATTATCGTGTCTTATCGAGGATAAATTCCAGTGGTGAGCGCGAACTTATCAGTTGGGAGTACATACGACTGCTCGAGGCTTTGCAATCAAAGGAGCAACTTAGTCTTGCCAATAAATTGGGACCAAATCATATCAAATATCATCGTGTCATCATGAAAGTGAAAGTTGCTGTACAGACACTTAGCAGGTCCGTTGCAGACGCCATAGATTTCCTTCGCGACGATCTGCAGCTTCCAGGATTTCGAGGAAGCAAAGCAACAACGGAATTTATACGCACATTTGACTCTCTATTTGACATTTTGAATTCTCGCCATCCTTTCGGCGAAGACATGAAGGCTCCTTTGTTTAACGAAAATCGTTCGACAATGGAGCCTTTCTTTGATGAGGTATCTACGTATGTGAAGTCTCTTTGTACATCGGATGTCACACCGATTCTGTTGACCCGACGCAAAACGTCTATGTTAGGATTTCTGTTAACAATTGAATCTGTTGTTGCAATATCCAACTGTATCTTGGAGAATTCATCATATTTTCTTACTCACAAACTGTCTCAGGATCATTTGGAGCTTCTTTTCAACAAGATACGGCGTCGAGGAGGATGGTCCAATAATCCAAATGTGATGCAGTTTACGTACGCACTTCGAGCAATCCTGATGTCCCAATACATCAAGCCCTCGAGCACGGGAAACGTCGTCAGTTTCGGAGAAACTCAAGATTTGGTGTTCGATTTTAGAAGATCGAGACAACCAGATCCGACATCAACCTCTGTGACAGATGATCAGGTTGAAACGCAAAAGATCTCTGATCTCCTTCAGAGAAGAGATATTCTGTGTGACAGTGACATCAACACTAACATTCTTTTTTACATATCGAGATTTGTTGCGAAGCGTGTGTCTGAATGTGTTGATTGTGATGTTTGTCGAGATTTCCTCTTCCATGATGAGAATTCTGATTTTTCTTGTGTTCCGGAGGCCCGTCTGTTTCTCAGGAAAAAAAGAGGAAATTTGACAGCTCCGTCCAGTGGCGTTTTCATGATTGTAAAAGCGACTGATAAAGTATTTCGTCAATTTGTGCCTGATGTGCAGAATGCCAAATGCATTACTGTCGTGAAATTTCTGGATTTAAAAATTGAAAGATTTGTGTTGGAAAAACTAGATGAGCGTTGTATTTTTCCTTATCTGTTTGAATGCCATTTTTCTGATCATGAATTTGTTAATGAAACGAATCACATCAGCGCATTGATTCGCCTGATAATCAATGCTTTTTTGCGCGTTCGGCTTTTTAATTACGCAAAGTCGTTTTATAAGTACAATTTGTTGTCAAATCAACATTTTTCTAGGCAGCAACACACCAAATTGATTTTGTTTCGCGGACAATAGACGCTACTATTTAAACGATTTGTTTTGTTTTAGGATATTAATGGGATCACAGAGAGTAAGTTATCATTTTATATCGATGCAGTACTTTATGTATAATTTGATTCAATGTGAATGTGCTTAATAAAAATATGCTTAACCGCATCAACAATAATCAGTAATTTAGTCAAATTGTCTTCTTTTGCTTTAACTGGCTTCATGTGTACCCTCAGCCAACCATCAAATTTATAAGTAAACATAAGTATTAACCAGCTGTGAAGTCTGCTTGATGATCACTATCTCAAAAGGAATCTAATTAAGTGTGATAATAGCTCGAGAAACTCATGCTCGATTAACTCATGCAGCGGGTGTTATCAACATTCTGGCTTCTTGCCCCTAATCGCCCAACACCGTCGGTGTAAACAAAGCACGCGTTTGACGGTGAAGACATCGTTCTTCCCTTTCTATTTCTGTGGCGCAGGTTTGGCAGTCTTATTCATCGAATGGCTTCTCATTGCAGTAAACCGAGACAATAAGACTCCTTTAACAGATGTGGATCAGCCACTTATCTCATCGTACGATTATTGCGGAAATATCCAACACAGCGAGGTGCGCTTACACCAAATGAGGGACTTTGTTATTTATGGAATTGCATGCCTTTTACAACAACGGTACTTTGCTGTTTTTTAATTCTTGATCAAAACCAATCTGGCGTCAATGAGGAATCTTCTTGAGTGTTCGACAAGTGTTTCGGTGTCTCGACTGATAGAACGATTTTCAAGTGCAGCCATTTGAGTATGCAATATGATCTACACTGCATCATTGTTGCAAACATTTGAACACGAAATGGATCAATTCATGGCGAGGGTATAAGTGTGTGATGTCTTCACGTAACTGGCCTGGACAACATGTAAAAAATGAATGATGTCCTCAAACCTAATAAGAAAACAAAGGTGCAAAATTCACTAATCAAGATTTGTCGTGTGGTCGAGCGATTTCAATTATTGCGTCCACTTTCAAATTGTTGCACGCTATCGCAATTAATAAATACTTCAAAGTACTACATACAATCAAATTTTACTCCTTAATGCTTGATGACTTGTTACTTAAATTACTGTGCAATGATAATAAATTCTCGTTTCGATGATCTTCACAACATCTCATAAAGTTCAATATTTAGATCTACTGATAAATTAGTTAGTAGCCACTTATCGTCGGTAAAACAAACCGATAGAAAAAGTCTTTTGTTAAACTGAAATTTTATCATTAAATTGCGTGGTGCCATCAGTCTCTATTGTAAAAGGCCTTTCTGTCCGCTCTAGTTCCCTATATATTAAACCTCTTTGCTTTTATTATAATACAATTCATGAAATTCCCTTGCAAATTACACTAGACGAAATGACATACTCAATCTTACTAAGGAAATCTTACAAGTTCTGACCAGAAAGTACCAGTCGTGATAAGTTGCAAATCTTGTCAGATCTGATAAGATCTTATTTGTGATTTTTAGAAATCTTTTGAGTAGAAAAAAGTCTTATATTTTGCGTTTCTCTACATATATCTATAGTGCACTGATGTTCCAGCAAGATCATTTAAGAACTAAAACCATTGATATCGTCTGATCTTCGCACTGCAATCGGACTTCAAGTTTTAAATTTCAGCTCACTTTTCTTAATTTCAATTATCAGGTGGTAAGATCTGAAAAGATCTTATTTTGCAAAATATAAGACTTAGTAAGTCTGGTACTTTCAGGTCAGGAAATGTAAGATCTTAAATAAAATAAGTTCTGATCAGACTTTGCCAGAATCTGATCATGCAGACTTAATAAGATTTAGCAAGTCATTTCGTCTAGTGTAGCTTCATTTCCGCTTAGTTAGGATGCTTATATTATATATGCAAATATTCATTCCTTTTGATATCCAACTAATACATTTATCTACTTACTATATACATGTACATCTACCTACTATATATTTAGGAGTTTAGGAGAGTCATCTCGGTAGTAGGGCCTATATAAATTGGCAAATTTTGACTTTTTTCAAAAGTGCCCAAATAATTTTTTGGACCACGGGAATTTTATCTCCGCAAATAACTGAATCTTTTGTTACAAAAATTTTCACTTATACAAATACTTTTTTGAGTCTACCTACATATCCCTACTGTATTCTAGAAGGATGTTAAAAACAACATGCTGAGATGGCTTGCATTTTTCTAAGAATTGCAATATACAGACTTTTTGTTTGCTTCTCCTAAAAAGTTTGTTATTTGACACACAGTATAGGTATTAACCAATGATCTTGAAATCACATATTAGATGTTGTCGCGGCAACGACTGAAGGTAACATTGAAGAGCAACAACACAGAGTTTGTCATAGGGTCCGTGGTTGTGGAATCTTCACAATTGATGAAGGAAAACATCCATTCATCACACTGCTTGAAAAGCTAATTGAATCATATGAAATAATTCGTGAAATATTATTTTGTTTGTATTGCTCATACTGCTTGTAAGTAGATTTAAAAAACATCGTTTAAATTCAACATCAATATCCATATTTTTACGATGAATTCGGCTGCTTTGAGAGTTATATTATGCTTGACCATTGAAATAGCTTGCTCACACGCCAAAGGTAAGTCTCAATTTGCAACTTTCATGATTCATTGTTGATATTATTCCATATGATCTCCATGGTGTTGTGGTTTGTGCCTTCTTGGAGTAATCTTTTGACTGGATAGTAATATCTCTTTAGAAAGTGGGTTGGAAGCAGGCAGGTGAGAACATGGGGCTAGGGATGGATGAACTATCAGACGCATTGATAATGAATGCAATCCATCGATTGGCAATATGAGATCTGAACGCACAGATATTTCAGATTTTTATAGCCACACGCCGACTTAGATTACGGTAGATATCTATCGTTTAGAGTTCCATTTTATAAGTCTAGCATGTTAATTTTGGCAGATCAGAATAATTTAAATCAAGCTATCATTGTGTTATCATTATGTATATCATTCATAATAAATTTTAAGCACATTTTCTCTTTTGTGATGAAAGTAATTAATGAAAATAAAGCAAATAGTTCGGTAGCATGGGTATACTGTCAATATGTAAAGCTCTGTTAGTTATTCGCAAGTTTTACATTTATTTTGTTCAGTGATTAATTTTGCATCAAACATCGGCATACTGCGAACTTCATGTTTCATAACAGCATTATAAAACAAAAAACTTCGCAAATCAACCAACCATGTCTTTCACGAACTAGTCAATTTACTTCAAGCGCTGTTGAGTTTATGGGAAATTTATGCAAACTGTAGTCAACATAAGTCAATTTTTAATCTATTATATAAACAATCTGATGGACTGAATGTTAAAACCTTTCGTTGATATATTTATATCTTATATTTGTACCTTCGTTCGGAACACCTTCACACCCGTTGTACAACAAAAATCACTTTTACCGGACCAGAGATCTACCCTTCAACACCACAGTAGCAGATTACCGCAAAGCTGAAACTAGAGTCTTAACGACTGACCAAGTATAAAATTCAAACCAGTCAAAAGGTGAAGGCGGATATCTGTAACAATGATAACTCAGTCACGTTATAAAATATCTTAGGTATACATATACCATGAAATTCAATCTTACGACTTACCATGAAATCGCTAGCGAACACGCTTCTAGTATATCTAGGTTAAGTCCAAGATATAGCTATGGCAAATCGCGCCTTAGCGAGCGACAATTTATACTCAGTGCAGAGTCCAATCAATTTATGAAATATAAATTTAAACAAGACTCAAAATATCCCAACTTTTCTACACTCCCCCATGATCTATGAAATCTCAAAACTCAAAATATCCTAAACTTTCAATAAGCTAAAGGTTCAAGTCACATAATCACGAAGGTAATTTGGCTGGCGACGCACTCTACCTTGACGAGTATGAGGAATGTCTGAAGAAATTTCATTTAAAGTCACGCTGTCTTCGTCCACAGGCATATTCGACATAGTTGAATGACTGGTATATTCTGAGTCGTCTTCTGCGTCGGAATCACTGTCAGAAATTGATTCATTTCGCACTTTTTGTGTTGGTACCTTTTTGAGATCACTAACATGTCTTGATATTCCATCGTCATTCACAACTATAGAAACAGCAGAATTAATTCCCGTAACGCGGTGTGGACCACTCCACTCCGAATCACAGCGTCCATCCATGCGAAGATAGACCGATTCACCAATTACAAAAGGATTCTCATTTGATGCCGGTAGCACACCACCTTCTTCTTGCTTCGAAATCCAAGTTTGAAAACCGTCACAATCACCTTCCCTTACCACACATATACCAGGCATTCGAGATCGAGCGTGAAACATCTGGATGTAAGGCGATGGACGTTCTGCACCACTTGAGACATTATACCAGAATACGCACTTGCTTGCAGAATAGCCTGACCTGGCCACCATAGTCTTAATCATTCTGTGGTTTCGTTCTGAAATCCCATTCCCTTGAGGTCGATATGCACAAGAATATTCTCGTCGAATATCCCAAATGCTCATTAAGCGCGAAAGTTCTCCACTCCTAAATACCACTGCGTTTTCAGTCAACAAAACTTCAGGGGGACCAAATTCTGAAAATATCTGACTGAAGTGAGTACAGATCTCGGAGGTGGACTCGTTCCGTAACTTTCGCCATACACAAAATCTCGATCCTGTGTCAATCAAGGTCAGATAAGAGGCAGAGTCCACGTGTGTGATATCGCAAGATACTCTCATCCACACCTCTCTTGTTATGAGCCTTCCTTTCGCATAATGTGGATTCGTCATTGGACAAACTCTAGCGCACCTGTCACATTCATCGACCACCTTTTGCACAATACTTTTATTGATGCTAGTGCCAAGGCTCTCTTTTGCCAATTGTAATTTTCGCGAGACTCCAAGATGATGTCGTTTATGGATATTGCGAACAACATTCTCCAAATCCTCACGTAAGGTACCCAAAGCTACCAAACCAGCTGGCTTGTCAGAAGACTTGTCCTTCTTCAACAACCAGGACTTAGGCACTCGTGTCAGCTTGTCAGCCAAGTTATCATTGGAACGAACTAAGGTGACAATTATTTCCAAGTTCTCTTGCTGACGTAACTCGCGCAATATTTGGACCCGTCGTCGAATTATCAACTCCGATAAGGCATGAGTACGCACATTCTAGGTGTCTTGAAAGGCAGAGTTAAGCCAACCCTTATCAGTAGCCGAGTCAGTTTTCAGGACGAATGACTTAAATCCCCACTTGACCACCATATTGATTCCCTTTATGGCAGCATCCAATTCACTGGTGTTAATGTGAGAGGTGTCTCCTTCCTTCCTCAGCCACGCAGCGTCCTCTACGACGTTCCCATTGACAGTCAAGGCAACACCCATAGCAATGTTGCTTGCATCCGTCCAAATAACAACTTGGCCACTCTCAGGTACCATCCAAATTCCCCGTACAGGATCATCCCCAGACTTCAATCTTACATCCACCTCGCGCACCATGCTCATCATATTGTCAGTAACAGGATCGTCCCAACCAATCTTCTCTTGAGCTGTATGCCTTTGCAAGTACCCGCATGCCACGCGAAGCCAGCTACATACTGGATAGTGCCCCAGCCATTCGCCTAAGATCTTGTGCACTCCCCTTCGGGTCAATGTTTTCTCTTCTACGTTCGGAAGTGTTCCATCCCTTCTCCATCTGAGATGACGATCAACTTGAAGGCCCAACACACGAACATTACTTCCATTTCCCAGTCGCTCCGGAGGCTTCGTCTTCAGTCCGAATTTGTCCAACATTTGCACGACCTTGTCAACTGGAACTTTCCTCTCATTCACAAAGATATCATCAATGTAACTGCTGGCAGCAGATCTTACTACCTCATCTTCAGACAGAACGCGCTCTACAATCTTGGTCATCACTTTTGGAGCGAAATTGAGGCCGAACCCTAGCCGAGTAAGAACAAAGATCTTATTGTCCCACTTCACACATTGAAACTTCCACAAAGACGAATGCAACCGCACCTGCAGGTATGCCTTCCGAAGGTCAATGACAGAGCAGTCCGGTCCCAGCTGTCGCCATTCTCTCAATCTATCTTGACACAAAGGGGTCGAGGATCCTGGTCGGCTGACAATGAAATCATTCAGGTACCTAAAATGCATCACTGGCCTGACTTTGACGCTCTCTCCCTTTTGCTGCATGAGAGGTAATAAATTCGTGATATCGCCATCTCTTTCTTTTTCCCATGGAATTAAGATGCCCTCTGATATCCAATTATTCAATTCCTCTCCAAAAGCCTCCTCACCTTCAGGTATCTTGTAGTTCCCTACACGGTTCCTATACGGCGGTGGGCCGGACTTCCATTTCCACTTAACCGTCCACTGATTGTCCTGAAACCTAGTTTCAAAGTCGCTATCAGAAATCAACTCATTCAATCTACAGGAGTTTGAAGACGCTGACTGGGTAACACGCTGCACCACACATGAAATGGTTGTAGGACTGTCATCATCAAAGTTCCATTCAATCATGGGACCACTGGATGGCAATCTTGCAGGAATAATTAATCCATGTTTCAAGAAAATATCCTGCCCAACAATCAAGTCAAGGTCCATCGGTAACCTGTTCACCTTATGAACAGTCACAGGCCCAACTTCAGCTTTGTTTGAACCTACGATAACTGAGTCCAGAGTCACCTTTCCATCGCTTCTAATTATGGCGCAATTCATGATTTCTAGCAACACTGGTATTCCACTGAGATGTTCAAGATTGTTGACAACATCCGCCTTGACCAGTGTTACAGTGCAACAAGAATCCAAAAGCACTCGACAATTACGTCCATTCACCATGCCCGTGTGAACCTTGGACTTGTTCAGTGTTGCGTAGCATCGTTCGAGATGTTGGGGACAAACCCTTGCGCTGCCCCCGCTGCTCCGTTTAAAGGGACCGCAGCACGATTCGGACAGTTGGTTTGGATATGTCCTCTTTGATTACAACGGAAACATAAAACCCTGCAATCCTTCTTTAAGTGGCCAATACGATTGCATCCCAAACAGCGTCTACGTTGCACCATATTCGAATGATCCAGCGACTGTGATGGATGCACTTGACTCCTATTCACGCTCACACCAGCCGCAGCACAGATGGGCAATTCCGTCTTAGAAGGCCAAATCTTCTTCGATGCGCTCAAAACGTCAGCATAATTTACCTCGTTTCCAACTTGCATCTTCACTTGGTCCCTCACATTCTGAGGTAAGGAATGAAGCAGCAACAACCCGCAAATATAGTCCGTTGGATTCGAGCAAGTCCCTGGATTTTCACTTGCAACCGTGACCATCTTCCTGATTTTCTCTCCCACCATATCCAGTGAATCTCCTACCACTGCCTTGGTGCCACAAGCGATATTCCACGCATCAACACGACGCAGACCGAAAGAATTTCGCAAGGCCGTCTTTATCTCTGAGGCATTTTTTTTTAGTGTGGGTGGCATGTTTTTCCACACATCATAGGCTGGTCCAGACAAATACATCGATAGTATCTTCCCTTCCTTCTCATCGAAATCGTCTATCTCAATCGCCTGTTCAAACCAGTCCAACCAACGCTCCAACTCTTCATCTCCATTAAAATCAATAATTTTCTTGATTGCTCTCATTCTTCTATTATATAAGTATAATGCAAAGTAATATATGATTGCCCGGCTAGCTTGTGAAAACCTTTCGTTGATATATTTATATCTTATATTTGTACCTTCGTTCGGAACACCTTCACACCCGTTGTACAACAAAAATCACTTTTACCGGACCAGTGATCTACCCTTCAACACCATAGTAGCTGATTACCGCAAAGCTGAAACTAGAGTCTTAACGACTGACCAAGTATAAAATTCAAACCAGTCAAAAGGTGAAGGCGGATATCTGTAACAATGATAACTCAGTCACGTTATAAAATATCTTAGGTATACATATACCATGAAATTCAATCTTACGACTTACCATGAAATCGCTAGCGAACACGCTTCTAGTATATCTAGGTTAAGTCCAAGATATAGCTATGGCAAATCGCGCCTTAGCGAGCGACAATTTATACTCAGTGCAGAGTTCAATCAATTTATGAAGTATGAATTTAGACAAAACTCAAAATATCCCAACTTTTCTACACTGAACAAGCAGAAATAGATGCAGTCCGTTTCCTAAATTGTTGCGCAGTCCGAAAAGTACTTTCATCTCCAGTTTATTCTAATACGTAAAATTTAATCGCAGGCTCATAATTGATTGATTACTAAACTTCACTGAGTCAGCCGAGATACGTCTTTTAGAAAAGTGTGGTTTGCCTAAATGGATGAAGCAATTAGTAAATACTGAATAGTGAGTGCAAGTTTGTTGCTTCGTATGGTCGCATCATTCATAGCTTTTTCCTAGCCTGTCCCGTCAGCTGTCATCTCTTGTCGATCCATTCATCAGACGCAAGCGTCAGCAACGTGAAGAAAATGCTATTGTGTGTGAACAGGTGGAATGAGACAAACCTTCGTCTGCACAGCAGATCAGAGATTCGAAATCATCTGATCTCAACCGAGGGAAATGAGTGACTTGATCATTCACCAAATGCTTGACTATGGGAATAATGCAAATTAAAGTTTGTCAGTGATCTTGATAAAATTTATTTATTCTTCTAACTGATGACAACCAGCATTCTTTTAAACCCAAACTTGAAAACGACAGCGTTAGTAAAAGCTGTTAATTTGTGTGCATTTTACCGTTGAAAACATTTTTAACTAGGAAGTTGCGTAAAATTTGGTACAGTAAAAGTGCAAATTGAGTGCAATTGTGCCAAATGTCATCGAAAATCGGAAAAAATTGTATCATCTGAAAGCTTAGCACGAGCCTGATTCATTGGTGACAATCTTAATTTTCTGTATTGCGCAGTTTCGTCTGTAGGCATCGGTGAATGAATTGGCCAAAAACTCAAGTTTTCAAGTCTGCTGAACGCAACTGACCACAGACAACCTAAGCGCTCAGCCAATTTAAAGTGCTATACCTTTCACATGTTATAAAGTTGATCACTTTATCAATGAAAAATCGTGTCAGATATTTTTTAGCAACAGTTTTTTGGTAGAATATATATTTTTTTCTTTTTGGTAGAATCATTTTGTACATTCAGTGAATCTTTAAACCTTTCATAATGATGAAGCAAACTGATAGCTCAAACTGTCACACAACTTTCATAAAGAAATGTTGAAATCCTGTATCAAAGAAAATCCAATTTCAGCTGGCCACAACTGACCACTTCAGAAAGTGAAATATATGCCAAAAAATCTTTAGAACATTGGGTTTCATATGGTACATCGTTCATTAGAATTGAACCATCACTTCAGCAGCAAAATTACATTTGAAAATGAGTTAAAAGTTTTGTGTAATTATTTTTGAAACGGTCTGTATGTGGTACAGAACCACTTAACACAGCTTTAAGAATTGCTCTCACGGCGACTTTATTGATGTTTCGTTGTCATTATATCTTGTCGTTTGGTTTACTATGTAAAAATACTTGATTTTTCATTTAATCAACTCAGTGTGCCTGCAATGTAGCGGGCTATGATGAAACATAAGTGAAGGTGATATTGAGGTTAACGAACGGATACGAAAGTTCAGTTCGATGCCCTCAAATGAAAATGAAATTCTATTTGTCTTGAGTGATTAATTTTAAAGTAAAAAAGGAATTTCAGTTTTTATTCTTCAATCGAGCTATGTGCATGCGTGTCATATATGCCCATGATTTGTCACAACTGTTTCTAGAAAAACTCATTCATAACTAATATGAAAAATAATTGCAAACACAAAAAAGCAGGACATCAATCAATTTTTCAAAATTTTGAAGCAAGCATGTGTACTAAATTAATAAAACAACATATCTCTCCCATTTGTGACTGCGATGCTAAGCAGAGAGGGTATGGTGATATATCTTAAGAATTGTTACCATTGGATTGGTGACGAAAGTCATTTGTCATCGATTCTATTAACGATCCGTTTCTTTACCCTAAATGTCCCATGGAAATAGGCTGCAACCTGAAAGATGTTGCACTAGAAGCAAAGTTTATAGGCCCTACATAACTGGTATTATTATTGTTAAGCGTACAGTTTTCTCTTTATTTATCCTGCGAATGAGGCACGTCATCTCTCCCGCCCTAACACAATATGAATCGATTTTGCCAGTTCCTAGTCAACACCTGTCAGACAATACTCCATGTGACTATAATCAAGTAAGCGCTTTTTCTCAAGCACTCACTTCACTTTCTATGGATAAATAGATAGCATTTGCTTCAAAGAGTTTGCTCCGAAGTATATGCTGCAAGCATTTACTACCGCAACAAGCATTTGCTTACGAAACTCTGATTCATATCAATAGAGCAAGGCACTTACTTTATGATGAAGTCTTCACTTCAAAACTTTGAAGTCACCCATTTAAGAAACATCGACGCTGCAAGCTATCATTTCCGCTACACCAGAGTGAGAAATGGCAGCTTTTATACGCTTCCAAGAACAAAAAATATGCATATCATTCCAGGAAACCTGCTGCTACTGACAATGAAAAGTATAAAAGACCAAGCTGTTTTACGCCCAAGAGCATGCGCTTTTTGGCAAGCGAGTTCTTGGGCGAAGAGACTTACGGAACTGGAGGTGGTGCGCTGGGGGTGGGGGGTTGCAAATGAAGTTGGACTGTGGTCGGTAAAACTTTTACTAATTTTTTACTTTAGTATTATTTTAGTTCATCAATTTTATTTTTGCTTTGTATTTTTTTCTATCAATATTGATTGATATTTTGCATTTCATATATATTTTTCAACTGTATTTCGACATTGACTTAAATTATTATTCCTTATATTTACCAACCAACTTAGTAGACGGAGACGTCATTAATATAATAATTTTCTATGTTAATGCAGTGGTCTCTAAATAGTCTAAATAATCATTTTACAAAAAAGAATCTTTAGACCCAATTGCAATTATATGAAGTCTACGTTGCTCACTGCTCCTGAGAAATGTTATCAGTATAAGAGCGTAAGAAATGTTGCAATTTCTTTTGCGATGAATTAATAATTTGATTTTTATGGTTCTTTTCACAAGGACTTGTTTTTCGTGGTTGTCTTTATGTTAGATATTTTCTTGCGTATTTGCGTTTATCCAAACGTTTTCCTACAGCTTTTAAATCGACCGAGAAATCAGCCAAAGCATTTTCTGTTTCGTTTCCGGTCTGTGACTTGCCGAGGAGCACAAATTTGTGATTTTATTATGTGACGACCTTAAATATTCACATTTATGTCGTCGAACCCATTACGTGCTTCCATCCTCTGAGTTCACATGTTCAGCCTCTGACTTTAGCATGTCCATGGATCCGCTTTGGCCATCATGCTTCCTAATGTTGTGCTTGCATGATGAATTGATAACCAATGATGGCGGTTTCTATGATAAATACAAACTTCTAGATTATTTGAAATTTATTAGGTATGAGTGATGCGCCGAAATCAATACGCGCCAATTGATACCGGTCGATCGAACCCTTTGAATCGAGACTTTTTGAATGCAAAAAATGAACCATGTAAATTTTCGATGCGCAGATTTTTTCTAAAATTTGCCACCACAAATGTAGAGCAATAAAAGATGTCAATGGCGCCATTTTTTAAAATTTCACATAGTTCATTGGTCGACACAACTCTTGAACAACAGTTGATTCCAGTGTCATTATGTAATTCCATGCAGGCCCTATTTGAAAACATTGAGCTTGCGTGAAAGAGTGTGCCAATTGCACACATTGACCTGTGGATTTATTAGGCAAAACTTCTTTCCTGCCAAATCTGTTCGCATTATGCGGTTATTTGCAATAGCCAATTCCTCTTCATCATTTTCTTAGATTCTTCATATGAATAGGAAAGTCAAGTACTTCTCGCTGTGTGGAAGAACATTTAAAAAGATGTCTTAGTCCAAATGAATACAGCTTTAGATTTTTAGAAAAACAGTTCGATGCTACGGGTCGGTTGACGATACGCGCATATTTCAGTTGTTACTTTGTTAGAAAGGAAAATGTCGCTGAAATCTTGATAATACAAATTTCATTCGACCGGTTTCGAATGGAATTCAAAAATTAAACTCCCACTCTTCCGCAAGAATTCTAATAAATGATAAATCATAGAAAGGCCTATTACAAAAGCGGCTTGGGAAAAATTCAAATGAGCAATGGAATCACAGAAAAGTGTCACAGAAATGGAAGTTTACATGAATATTTTAGAGATCTTCTCATACAGCTAGGGCATTACGGAATAGATAATGCATAGATTTGAGGTCATTATTTGCTATAATTACCGAGAGCCGAAGACTCGAGGTTATTATGACAAATAATGACCGAAGAAATCTATGCAGTATCTGTTATAATGCATGACTTTTTCCATAGAAGTCTGCACCAGGTTAAAAATATCCAATCAGGAAAATAATTACCTGCTTCGTGGAACTTATAAACCTGTGTACATAGAAAGCCTTACAAAATCATGCATTATGGATCATAGATAGGGTATCGTTGGAAAACATGCTGCATATTAAGTCCGAAGGACCAGTCGGTCATAAGCTGGCTGATAAATTTCATTTCTTCCTTCTCTCTCTCCATTTCGCTGCTGCTTAAGTTCTTCAACACTGTCATCTCAGCATCTTCCAGGGAATGCTGATGCTGAATGCAATGATAAAGGATCACTTTATTGTCTTTACAATGTCTGATGTCAAATCGCTGCTCTTTTTTCTCCCTCAGTGATCTTGATGTTTCACCGATGTATTGGAATCCATAGTCCACGAAACTGAGACCGCAAATTGCATTGGATGACTCACATGGTATTCCATTTGCTTTGATTTAGTATGAGAGATGTTATGTTGGCATCAACGGAGATCATTTCACATGTTTTACATCGCTTGTTGTTACATTTTGATATAACTTCAGTACCCTCAGATGGATTCTGAATCGCATTTCGATTATTCAGCTGAGAACTCGTGCTGTTTGTCAATAATAATAGTTATTCATAAATATAAATTTCAACTTCTGATAAGTGAATGGATTGAATGGAGCCACTAACGTGATGTGCTTCTCGTTGTCTTCTTTAACGGGCGGTTTTGTGAAGAGTTCAGAGCGATTTTTTGTGAAAGTCTTGCGAATTTGCTTCAACACTCGCCCTCGTGGGTAGCTCCGTTTTGACAATGCTAGTTGTAAATCTGTGATATGTCATTGTGTCGTAGATTCGTCGGAGAAAATCCGTCGAACTGTGAGTGCCTGGGAATAGGCTATTGGGATCTTATGTTCTATCGGATGGCATGACAGATAATGTAGATGCTGTCGTATATCAGTTGTCTTGATGTAGAGATCGGTTTCAATTTTCGCTCCTACATAATGCTGTAGACATAGACTTCTAAGCTATAGAGACCACAAGGTAGCTTTGGCTTGATAAGCATGATGTGAGTCGGGCAGGTATAGTTATTTGAGGTGGACAATGATAAACTTTCTACGATGACGACATTCGGATATTATTTCCGATTTCTTGTTTAGCAAGTGAGTTTCTTTGGAGGTCAGATCCTGCACTACTCACATGCGTATCAAGCTATGATTTTTTTTCTTCATCAACTAATTTATTTAAATTGAATACATAACAAAAATAATACCATCGTTTAAAACACGCTCTAAAAAAGTATGACAAAAAGTAACAACTGAAAGTCAAAAAATTCAAAAAAAGTCTCCTCTTGCCTCGGCGTTGACCACCATGGCAGGGGGCGCTGATGTGTTGTTGGCTGGTTGTCCTCGCCTTGAGCGGTATCCCCTGAGGCACATCTCCATGGCCTGCACTAAAGCGAAGCTGACGAGTGTTCTTATGAATGCCACTTCATCGGCATAGGCGGTTTTCTTTTTCAAAGAATGGAGATGTGCAATTCTTTCTATCGCCTTTCTCGCTACGGGCCCACATCCACCAGATGAGGAAAAAACCATTGGGAGAAAGCTGCATGCTCCACTTCTCGCACCCTTTCCTCATATTGCCGACGCTTTTCCTTTTCGTGAAGGGCATATGCACTTGACGGATGCTCAGTGGCCACATTGTGTTACGTCTGACAAAAGATTTGCAAACAAATCACGAAGAGCATTGTACCTCAAGTTGATGAAGCCACCGACGTGGCATGAGAGAGCATGATCAGGACTGAATGTCTTTCCGCAAACGCATCGTGCTGGTAATCGTGATGGCTGCCATCCATATCTCAAGCATAGCGCATCCCTGAAAGTAGTTTTGTCGATAGAGAAGCCATACTTTTGAATGGGAAGAACAAGTAGCCACGATGAAGCATCGGCTTCGCGAGATATAGTTCTGAGATATTTTTGATTCTCATTGAGTCTGCTGTGCATTTCTTTAGCGATTTTTGCTTGCTTTTTCCTGTTTTCCAATCTCAGTGCTGACTTGATTTCAAGCTGCTGTCCGTTTACTTCAGATATATCATCTTGTTGCAGAGGAGAACTAAGTCGGACTGAATTTTCATAAGCAGATTCAAGGTCACTTGACTTTCTGAGGTCAAGACCTCCCTCTCTCACTGGGAGTGCAAGTAGATCACGTTCAATTTCACCAAGTGGCCCTTTTCCTGTGATAGCTGGAATGAGATTTTTTGAAATCTGGTCATCAAGTAGCGTCACATTAGAAGCAAATGTTGGTGTTGTTCTTGCAAGGTAGTTAAACTTTGGGAGTAATCCGCGAACAAAACCACAATAAGCTGGTTGAGGAACACTGATTGCAAAGCCTGAGAGTCGCTCAATCATTTCATAAAGTCTTCTCAATTTATTGGCTAGCATTTCATCACACACTTCGTGGGATCCAATTACCGATCCCAAAACCGTGTGACCAGCAACAATTTTAACTTCTGTGTCATGGAATATGTATTCAGCCATCTGTTTGCATTTTTCTTTGACAACTAAGTGGCATTTAGCATCATTGAGAAAGTAGCCATATCCTTTCCCGAAATCTTTGATGCTATTCCAATAATGTTTTAAGTCATTCAGCTTTCCCAATGCTGACACATCATCCGCATGCCATTTTTGAAGGATGTCAGTGTTCATTTCCTTAAGCTTGTGAATCAAAGGAATAACAGCTATCCCGTACATAGCCATGGCTAAGGAATCTCCCTGAGTGGTACCCTCCTTCGACCATATCGTCTTTGATCCAACAAACAACGGAGTCGCCGACTTGTAGGAATTTTTAATAGCTGTTGATAGTGATGGACATATTATTTCTATATTTTGTAGTGCAAGTTGCTGGTTCAGTGAATTAAACGCATTAGATGCATCGATTAACAGCATTCCTTCTGTATCGCTGTCTTGAAATCCTTGTCTAAGAGAGTGAATTGCGTGTTCGATTCCAGCAGTCTGTCCACAGCATAATGGTAGATTGCCTGCTGTTGCAGACAATTCTTGTTTAATGCACTGCAAAATCACTTTTCCTATGATACGTCGGCTCACTTCACCAATACCTATTGGGCGAACCCCTGGGTTCTTGTCAAGGGGAATTAAGCGACATGCATTGTAAGCTACAACATATTCAGAATCTATCTCACTTCTGCATAAGCGTCTCGCTACTGCTGCAAGTGCTTGACGTAGATCAGAGGAGCAAGCACCGAATCCACATAGCAGCCTCCTCCACTCTTCTTCAGCATCTAGCCCAGACGGACCTGCTGCTCCTCGAGTGTGTAAAGATGCTTTCAGAATACTGTCTGAGTCAATAGAGTCAAAGATTGCTGGATGAAAATTGTAAACTTGTGGCCATGTTTTGCAGACAAGTTCAGGATGCATAGGTCCAGGTTCTGGATGCTTTTCAATCAAAATATCTTCTATCGTTCTTCCGTCCACCACATCATTCAAATCATGAACACCATTTTGCATATTCTCCTCTAAAAGTCGTATGGCTGTTCTTACTTGTCCGTTTGTCATCTTTTCAACGAAGTACTTTTTGACATCTTTTCGTTTACGTGGTCTCTTGCGAATGCTTTTTCGCTGTTGTAATGCATTCGCCTCATGGAACAGATCTTCTATCTTTCCATTGCGCCATAGTTCTATTCTGCGTAGGAGTGTGACGCTAAGAGATTCAGATGTTGTAGATGGGTATGCAGATTGTAGAAGTAGATGAGGAATCGTAAATGCAGCTTTCAGAACGAATGACTCTCGTGCAGATTCTTCAGCAAAAAGATCACTCAGTAACTTAACAAACTGTTTACCTGCATTGCTCCTAGGTATTGGAAATAGACTGGGTTTCCAATGAACCACTTCAGCATAAGCCTGATCAATTTTCCTAGACAGATTGGTTTCTTCATTGATATGATCAGTTTAGTTATTCTTAGAACCAGTTGATGACATTGATTGGTGTATTGATGTATTTGTGCAGGGTGTCTTTACTTGATAAATATGGTTTTGAAAATAACCACCAATGGAATTTTCAAGAATCACTTCTGATTCTGTATCATCAGTCTCTTGCTTTTTACTCTCAAATTTCAAATTGTTTCTTTCCTTCAGCTCGCAATCTGTCTCCTGAGAATTTATGCGTTCAACTATGAATTCACTAACTGATTCCTCAAGAGCAGTATTGGTGGCATTATCTAAATGAGTTTTCACTTTTCTTGAATTTTCTGTGATGTCAATAGCTTGTGGATTACTTATTTTCTTGCTATGCCGTCGATGCCTCGTCAAACCACTAGAACTTTCGAAAGTTCTTTTGCATTCAGTGCACAAGTGCTCATTCCCCATATTATTATACATCCATATCCAACTGGGCAGCAATGCTATGAGTACGCATGAATACACTATGAAAATATCAAGCTATGATCCTCTGATATTTTTTAACCATACGTTTTATTCCTTGTAGCCTTATATGTACATGTATTTACCTTTGAATTTTAAAGTCCTTTTTGTAAGATGCAAGATACTAATGCACAATTTGTACAGCTGATGATCGATGATCGGATCTTGAAGCATTCTATTGACTAAAGCGATACCTGCTTTAATTGCAATAGAGGCACAGATTACAATTGTACAGGAAACACAGATGAAGCAATCAATCACCTGCAAAATATAATAATGGTAAACTAATTGATCCATATTATGCAAGAAAACTGCCAAAAGATAGTTTAGTTGTGTTCACAAATTGACTCGCAAAATTTGCTTTTGGAAGACATCATTGTGGTTGATTTAGTGGACATTCCCAACAGTTCAAAGGAATGTAGTAGGTTTCTCAGACGAACAGTCATAAGCAGGGTTGGCCGGTAAATACCACCCTGGTTTTTACCACCTGGTAAAAACCGGGTAAAAACCACCAGCTTTTGTCATCATTTTTCAGTTAAAACTGGCTAAAACTATTTTTCCAGCATTACTACTGAAGTTTTCTGGGTACTAAGGGATCATCGTCACTCCTTACTTTATTGATGAACGTTAGTCGCAATAAGTTCATTTTACTTTTTCATTATTTGATAAACATTTATGCCTGTATTTTCACAATTCAAACCTTATCAATATCATATTTGAATCAAGAATATGTTCCAAGTATAGGTGTAAGAATATGAATTATTATAAAAAATGTTGTAATAAAGCTGTTGTGCATTCTTCTAAGCGTGCACGCATTTTGTTGCTTTACAAATTTCATTCATTGTAAGATGCAACAGACGTCTATGCTGGAAGGAAATCACTTGGCTCTATATAAAAGATCGAAAACAGGCATTCCATGAAGCTAGAAGGGCAAGAAAATGTAGAAATCTGGCTTCGGATTTCTGCGATTAACCTCCCTGCTGATCTCATAGAATAGCTTGTCTTCTAAATCTGTGGCAAATATCCCATAGCCATTGTGATTACACGAATATTACTATGAAATTTATCCTGCACTCCTAGAAGGACTAGATTAAAAATATTTCCCTTCAACATTTTTCATGTCATGGTAATTTACCCTCACATATTTAGAGGACAAGGTGATGTTCAATGAATTTAATACCGAAAGTCAAGTTTTGATTCAAATCAAACTATGAAAATTTCAATAACTTTAAAAAAACTTGAATGCCACAATAATGTCACAATTGTTTGTCGCCTTCAGATTCTATTAACAAGATCAATTTTACAGCTTACTGGACATGTTCTTTTGTTGAGATTATAACTGAAGCTGTTCAGACATACACTACACCTCACTTTATCAAGATTGCTGCTGCGAACTATGTTGTTCAATTATCTTTTTGTTCTTGTAAATCATGATTTTCTGCTCCAGTCACAAGCATTAGTACATTCAGTATATTTCTAAAAAAGTAGAAATGCATTCTAAGTGACTGTTGCACATTGCTTGATTTGGGAGCTGAGATTTTCCGGTGCAGACGCTTTTTGATAGAGTGTTCTCTCTGCGTTCGTGAGACCTGGGTTCAAATCTAGATCTGATGAAACCTATGCTACTATCAAAATACACTCTGCATTCTTGCTGAACACTCGGCACAGAAGAATGACAGTGGGATTATTGAACTTCGTCCACATGAGGAAAGTGGTGTGCTTAATTCATTTATATGTATAAACCACTTTTATTCATATATTTATTTTCATCTTTTTCATTCATTTGATGATAATTCTGGGAGTATTTAACAACTTCTATTACATGAACCAAAGAGCCAAAATGGTGCTAAAGAATACATTTGTTCTTAAATCGCTAGAAAAGGCCAGAGCAATCGTAAGCAGAAGACAACATCGTATGTCGTTCGTGATGAAAACATATCATGTGGTTCTATCACAGAACGAATGTCATGTTTTGGAAGACAAGAGTTGCAAAGCGCAAACCTATATGCATCATAATACTCAAACCCTAACTTGCTGTCGATCATTTTGTGAAGAAATACACTGATCTTTCGGAATTTTAGTTGTAGCCGGTTTTTACCAGTTTTTGCCGGGTTTTGCCGGGTTTTTACTACTTAGTGGCAAAAGTCAGTTTTAGCCGGCAAAAAGCCAACCCTGGTCATAAGTAATAAGCCATCAATGATAGTTAAAACAGTAACACAAATTAGCAAGTAAAGTTGAATTAACTGGACAATTTGATGTTCAAAACCGAAAACTATATGAATGGTGGAGCGTTGAAGAGTGAAAAATAAGTGGTTAATAAACAAATGAAAACCAAATGGAGCATGAAAATACATTCAATCGTGATACAACGCTGCGTAGTAATGCGTCATAATCGAAGTGACATAAACTGTTCTAGTATGTTGTATATCATCTTTTCTAGCAAGTTAATCGAACCGACAGTGCTATTGGTATAGAGTATCCTCTAGCATCAATTGTAAAAATAACTTAACTATTCTTACAAATGACTCTTTCAGCTATTTTCACGGTTTTCAATTACTATTTTCACACTTTTACATTAAAACTATGAAATTAAAAAAATTTACACTTCTATATCCTATGAAAGAATAGCTAATAACTATGGTACAAAGAATGTTGTAGTTATCAATTGTTCATCACATTAATGCTGGGTCTTGGAGAGTTGATG
The DNA here is from genome assembly GCA_907163375.1 of Prostheceraeus crozeri. Taxonomy (NCBI): domain Eukaryota; kingdom Metazoa; phylum Platyhelminthes; order Polycladida; family Euryleptidae; genus Prostheceraeus; species Prostheceraeus crozeri. The sequence continues at coordinate 559,073 of CAJQUW010005468.1, forward strand.
AAATTTCTCAGGCATCACGTTCATAGACATTGGCAAAGAACTGCTGAAAAATTTCTATTTTTATGTCATAAGCTTATGGATTTAAATGATGTTTCATATGAAAATGCTGGTGAACAATACAACATTAACATAGATTTTTGAAGGCAACAATTTAGGACATTTGAGGGCGCATAAGCGCCTGAAAATGTCCTACATTGTTGCCCGAAAAAATCTATGTTAATACTATTGTGCGTGATTGAAATGGACTGGTCAGGAATGTAGGAAAAAAGCGGGCAGCAATGCTATGAATACACATGTAGATATACGCTGATTGAGGTTTCGAAAATTGTCTGTCACATTCATATATACAGATATCATCATTGCGAGATACATTGTGCCTTCATTTTTCGACATTGTACCATAGCTAAATTACGCACAATGGTTATTTTACTATATAGATGTTCTAAAATTCCCTTTATCATCGTGGGCTGAGTTTCATCAACATAAGTCTGTTGACAATTTGTTGCAAGTGATTATATATACAACATTTTTCAAAAAACATAAGTTGTTGTTATTACACAAACAAGACTTATTGCATGGAAAATTTTCTTTCTTCTTGATTTAGCGAACTAGCCATGGTGGAGTCAAGGTTTCAAGGTTTCACTTTCAAAATTGGAATTTTATTCAATTCAGAGCGAATTTGTCTTTCTTGATCATCATTGATAAAAGGAATACGAACATAAGCTTGCTATACGTGGTTAGTATGTGCATGAAATGATGGAGCAGAAATTGTTATATATTGTCGACTAAATTTTTGGGATATCCATTAGAAATAAAATGATGCTTGACAAAAGATATACCCTTTTCAAACAATGTAAGGGTGGTACAATTCCGATGAACTGGTAAACATTCATTTTTCATCAAATTCATCTTTCTAATTAAATGTACGAAGCTATCTCATGGCAACAGATGGTCACTATGAGTTGGTCTAGAATAAAAGGCACTCAAACGCGAATTATTCGTGAAAGAAACTTTTGTGTCCAAAAATAAGATTCCAGAATATTCGGGGTATTCAACAGTAAACTGAATACAATCATTTATACTATTCAACTCAGGAAGTAAAAATGTCATCAAGATATCTTTTTCAGGAAATAAAACGTGATGGTTCAAAAGACATCCTATCTACATGGAGCGTATGCTACGTAGAAAATATGCTAAATATCTTGAAGGACTAGTTGCCGGAGTGTCTACCGCAGAAATCAAAGTGATTTGTGATCTTTAGGCAAGATTGTCAATTGAATGGGGATAGGGTCACTACATTACAATTATAGACTTTTGTCGGAAGCTTTCCAATATATGTTTTTTAGACCTTGTCTTCCTTGTTGCAATTTGAATCACATATAAGCCCAATATTTAAAATTTTCAACATTCTCGTATTGCGTCAAAGAAATAGCAAAGTACAATTCAATCAAACTTTATTTTCAACAAACTTTTTTTATTCAACTCATTTTTCACAGACAATGTAAGCTACATCAGGGATTACGATTTTCAGTAAATTCCGTAATTTTCGTAAATCAGTCGATACTTTTGCTGGGTCTGATGATTCTTCCAAAAGTTTAATAAAAGTAATTTAAATGTGGTAATGGTTTCAAAGTTTTCTGAATTTTCATAAATGGTATGGAAGTAGAAAATCATTCCTTATTGCTTTCAGTGCATCAAATATTCTAACAGAGTATTATGGACCATTAATAGAGTGTGACATTAAATAAAATTCAAATTGTCACTTTAAACCCTCATTATGAAAACTAGTGTTACTTCGTAGACCAAAAGGCTGGCAAGAAATATTTTGATCATATAACAGTTAGTCAGCGTTGCCACCGGGCCTCGAGAACCCATCCGCGTATGCATTGCATCGAAGCAGAGTAGTATAAATGAAGGCGTTAGAGTAGTAAGTCATTAAAGAAATTCAATGTAATCGAAATAAGAAAACTATGCAAACACGATATATTTTTGCACATATTCGCCAACTCGATTCGACTACTCATCGTCACTCGAGTACTCGAACGGTGTAACAAAATGTCGAGTCGAGTAGAGTCGACATTTTCGAGTACTCGTAGGGCCCTAGGCAGATGACATCAAAAGTGTTTCGGACAGGAGACTTATCGCTGCCGAAACTTCAATCACTCGCGCAGGTTTGGCTTCTCGCACTTGATGCACCGACACCTCCATAGGAAGAGAAGCTTCATAGTGTCGTTGAAAGGATCACAAAGAGAAGCCTTACCAACTTATACTATTTTGTTATGACGTATAACACGCAGCCCATGAGAGCGCGGATATCTTTGAACAATGTGAACAAGACTTTCAGGGAGTTCACAACCACAGCGAACAAGAAGACCAACGTGCTCGACGAGTCTTGTTTGAAATTAAGTTGCAGCGAAGTTTTAGGCCACGAATGATTATATGAGGGAAGACTTTTCTACGGTTGGCGACCCAATACGATGACTGTCTGTTACATGCCTCTAAGTGAGCTCGCTCCATCATGACTGTTATGTAGACGCTTAGTAGACGGACTTCAATTCCACCGTGGAACAAGGAATCTGAGATCCAACCACGACCGGCTGCTGCAACAATTCTGCGTTATAGTGAGATGAAATGAACTCATCAGCGAAACGAATTACGTGTTGCGGTGAACTCAAAAGCTTTGCAGGATGAGCCTTCTTCAGAAGCGGAACCCAAGACGCAAGGTTGAAAATCCCGAGTCCTCCAGTATCAGGGTAAGCGTGGTAAAATCCTGTTAGAGTATCCGTAGGCAACTTCAACCACTTGCGCGTTTTACAGCGAATAATATTGTCTAACTTTCGCACAGTGGCTATCAGCATACACCTCAGAACAAATTGATGGATAAACTTGGGAATGAGGAAATTCTTCAAAAGTTCCAATCTCTGAAACGGGCTGAGGGGAGTCGTAATAACTTCTGTGACATACGATTGAAACTTGTTCGTCATCGAGAAATTTCCCAATACCGAGGGTGTAAACAAGACTCCAAGATACATGATAGAGTCTTCCGGAAATTTCCAAGGAGGTAGGAAGAAAAGTCAGCAAGCAAAATCACGTTAAATGGCGAGAGAGCGCAGATACGTCCGCCAAATCCGCCTGCCAACGCCTGTCAACATCATGAACAATATAACGGCGCGTAGGATAGCCGCGTCGCCTGGCCAGAGCGTATAGGGTGTAGGTGGGCTTGGTTTTGAGCCATTTGCGGACTGTTCTCTACTCAATTTCGCCTCCGCCACTTTCTTAATGGAGGCTTAGTCGGCTGGGTGGCGAGTGTCATAATAGATTAGGACGGGAGCTACTGACAAACTTTTCCTAAATTCGCACGCAAAGGGCTTAATAGCATGGATTTGTAGATCTTGAAACGCTGAATACAAAAATCAAATTCTTAAGTGTCACAGCTAGTCGCTTTCGGTTATAGGTAAGGTTAAAGGATTCCCATTGGAATCCAATGGTAAAATTCAAGAAATATCTATGAATTGTGAAACACCTGGCAATTTTCGTACATTTTCTTTTGCAGAAAAGAAACTATTAATCAGAATGCCATGAAATTTGAAGCATGATTGAATTCAGATCGTAAACATCAATATAAAAGTTGAAATGAGTCACATGATTCAGTATTTGATGTCTGAGAGCCTCTACAAAATGAGTAAAATCGCCAAAATTAAGTCAAAACATGAAATTTTACTCATTTTGCTTCACCCAGTCTTCGAACTGCTAGCGCGGCATGAAGATCACCAAGACCAGCGAAGCACAACCTCCCTGATCGTGTCAAGGGCAAGTAAAGCTTTCAGCGCGCATTATGACGTTACCTTCCTGGTTTGTTTATATAACAATAGCAACCACTTCCAGGCGACCTCGGACAATCGATCTAATGATTCAATGCTTCCTGCTTTCACGAGGTCGAAATGATATTTCAATGCGCCTTGCTCTTGGCACTACCATGAAAAATACCGCATTAGCAGTTCTAAGACTGGGTTCGATTCCCAGCCGGCAAGCCATTTTTCATGGTAATGCCAAGAGCAAGGCGCATTGAAATATCATTTCGACCTCGTGAAAGCTGGAGGCATTGAATCATTAGATCGATTGTCCGAGGTCGCCTGGAAGCGGTTGCCATTGTTGTACTCCTTCTCCGGAATGGCCAATAACCGTTGGAATGTAACCGTCATGCTGGAAGATTTCTTAAATCAGCATAGGGGAGTCGAGACACCGGTTGAATAGATTGCTCCGGAAGCGGCAAGCGTCAGCGCACTCTTGTTTGAAGTCACAGAATAGGTAGCCGGGCCAGGAACTCTACTCGGCTTTTGTCGCGCAGATTCTTGAAGAGAATGTAATGGTGGGTTTTCAGACTGTGCGTGCGCGATTCTTTGCCAGCAGGGTTTTGCGCAATGAAGATAATAAAACATGGCTTTTGATGGGCCGCCTTGGTGACTATAGCGGTGACATCAGACGAGACGCGCGTCTCGTCCAGCAAATCATCCAGTACCACCAAGTCGTAGGGCTGTATTTCGCTAGTGTAAATGAGGTTCGCTTTGGTGGCCACACCACGCTTTTGTAATTCTTGTTGGAGGGCGGCCTGGAATATGACGTAGCACCAGATGACTCGGTTGATAGGGCACTCGAACAGCTCAGAGCGGTGATCAAGTATTTACAGCGTGAAGTATGTCTTGCCGCTGTCGGTGGCATCTCACCGAAGTCGTCGCCGCCGCCGCGGCCACCATTTGCAAAACTATGACTGCTGCTGTTGCTGCTCTTCTTTGTTTTCTACTTCCGCATGAAGCCACTCACACTGACAGTAAGTGGCAATCACTGACAGTAAAGCGGAGAGAGAACCGCCCTTTTGACTCAACAGTCGCCGCTGACTGGCCGACGTAGGGTTTTCTGGTGAGCAGTCACTTTCCGCCTTACCTGCGGCGAGAGCTCGCTGCGATATAAAATACATCTTTGGCGCTCCCTGCCGGAACCCTTGAAAAGGCTGCATTGCTAACTCCGCGGCAACGTTTCCGCCTCGTCCCAATCTTTCGGCGCGTCATTGAGTTTGTCAAGTACATCAACTTTACCACAGATGCACAGCTCCTTCTCAATGAATCCGATTTCGTCATCTTATTTGGCTGGCGATCGAAGTTGAATTTGGACGTCCGTTGACATGCTTAAATGTAATTGTGAAGATTGAGAATTCAGTGATAAGCTGGTTTTGACCGATCTCCGTCGTGTAGTTAGTTAAGCAGACGTACTGTACATTGGTAACCATCGCATTAAGTGAATTACATCGTGCTCAGTTTAGATCCACTACTTCGGAGGACGCTATGTTTTTCAGAGATCTGGTAGTGAAACTTTTCTTAGACAATGGCTATCCACACCGATTTTTGAAACATACAATCAAGCGTTTTGAGTATGAAGATAAGAACACGTGTCATAATTCAAACAAAGTGTATGTTCGTGTTCCTTTCGTCAGTTAATCGCTATAGTAAAAGATAATGTCTCTCTCTGGTCCGCCGATCTGGTCTTCAAGATAGTGTGACTCTTTGGTTCGATAGTCGCAAAACATTGAGGAAGACGTTTCATCTACCAAGAGAGAAATTACAATGTCCAGAAGACTGTGTTGCTTGCGCTAACTGCAATAAAAAAAGCCATGTTTTTCAAAGAATGAGATATATAACATAGCCTGTAATCTATGCAGCAAACTGTATGTTGGTGAAACGTGCCGAGTCATACTCCATTGGATTTTGAAGCAATTAGATATAAACAATGAAACCAGTGGCGTTGTTCAGCATTTTATCCTAGAACATCCAAGCTGTGAAATTTCTTTCACTTGGAGTTTGTTGCACACAGTTCTTATGAGAAAAGATTGATTTTTGATGCTCATTACATTTTTCTTATTACCCATGAACAAATCATCAACGGTTGTAATTGAAGGAAAAATGCTTTTAAACTGTAAATTATGTTGTAGTTTATGTTTTTTATTATTTAACTGTGGATTATTAATTTCTTCATGTTTTTAAAATTTTTTTGTAACTTCTTTTAATGTTTGATTTTCAGTTGAACAATGTTGGATCTTTTTTTAGTTAACCATTTTTTCTTCTTGACCTTTTTCTGCATTGTATGTTTACATGTATTTCTGACTCAACGTTCCTTCTTTTTTTCTCGTTTTCAGTGTGTTGTAAGCTTACCACATATTACCTACCTGCTGATGTGAAATACTGGGTTATATTGACCTTATCTATTAATTTCAGTGTACCTGTTGATTTCAGTCTGTCGAATCTTGTTCACCCCGTCGTGCAGATCAGTCTCGTGAATGCTTGCATTCATTCTGTGTTTGAAAACGCCTTTGATGGATATCACTTTGTATATAAAGAATAACACCAAGGTATTCATGATGACCCGATATATTTCGCCGGTTCTAGACGTAGGACACACCGGAATGAATGGTGACAGAAGCGTAGTGAACATCGTTATAGGTTAACACGTGACAAGAAATAAAAATGAATTGTAAGGTAGAAAATAAAGTCAATGCGGATAATACTGATAGACAGAGTGCAGAGTAATACATATAAAAGCACAAAAAGGAGGAGGAAGCTAAAGAAAATACCAGAGAAGTCACCAAGGCAGCAGTAAGCTAATGACAGTTTCTTTTTGAATGCACAAGTCAGGTTGTTTTACACTGATAAAAAGTGCTTCCAAGACACACACATGCAGTCTTCCGCGACATTTCCTCAACACAGTAAAGCATAACTTGGCTGACTTTGATGGGGTACATGTACATTGCTGTAAATGACTAGTGATGGCGCTTGAAGCTTTGGAACGTCGGTCCCCGTTCATCAACCACCGTGGTACATACTCAGAAATCCTTTGAGATAGTCTCCTCTCTGTCCGACCGACATACTTGCTACCGCAAGTACTGTTGAACTGGCACAGTACGTTAGATTCGGCGTCCAATGGGATTCTATCTTTGGGATTCTGGCACAAGAGTGATTTAGTCACTGGAACCACCCGCAGCTCCACGGTAGAGTAAACAGCGCTTACGTCCTGTCTTAGTTGCCGTTTGATGTAGTTGTTCAACACATCTCCTTTGAATGGGACCCGAAGTGTGATGATCTTCTTCTTCGGTCCAAACTGTGGATCATGGGAGCGTAAAATACTATGCCTATCGATAAGGCTCTCAGGATAACCGTTGAGAAGAAGCGTACGGCATATAAATTCTTTCTCGCGAGGTAAAGCTGTTGGAGAACAGATACGGTTCGCACGGCAAAACAGAGTCTTGATAACACCAATCTTATACGACAGGGGAGCGAAACTTTTGAAGTGCACGTAGAGACCAGACCATGAAGGCTTACGGTAAACCGATAGATCCAGAGAACCACTCTTGCTGCGACTAACTAGAACATCGAGGAATGGCAGTTTTCCGTTAAGCTCCATCTCACAAGTAACAGTTAAATTTGAATGGATGCTATTGAGACACTTGATGAGAATGTCCACACTGTCCTCATCTCTACAAATTACAAACACATCATCCACGTAGCGAGCATACAGTCTGCAGTGTTTGCGGATGTGGTTAGATACTTTCGATTCCAGGTATCCGAGGAAGATATTGGCGAGTACCGGGCCCAAGGGACTGCCCATCGCGATACCATCAATTTGAAGGTAGTATTTCTCGTTAAAGAGAAATTGCACATTTGATACGGCCAATCTCAACAGGCGCTTGAGAACTGAGAATGGGACAGGAAGTTGAAGTCCATGGGTCAAAATGATTTCTTCTATAATATCAATAGTATCCAACAGTGGGACATTCGTGAACAACGATACAACATCGTAGGAAGCCATCACGTTACCATCCTGGATATTAAATTCTCGTAAATCATCAAGTTGAGGAAATGTCGCGGAAGACTGCATTTGTGTGTCTTGGAAGCACTTTTTATCAGTATAAACAACCTGACTTGTGCATTCAAAAAGAAACTGTCATTAGCTTACTGCTGCCTTGGTGACTTCTCTGGTATTTTCTTTAGCTTCTTCCTCCTTTTTGTGCTTTTATATGTATTACTCTGCACTCTGTCTATCAGTATTATCCGCATTGACTTTATTTTCTACCTTACAATTCATTTTTATTTCTTGTCACGTGTTAACCTATAACGATGTTCACTACGCTTCTGTCAGCATTCATTCCGGTGTGTCCCACGTCTAGAACCGGCGAAATATATCGGGTCATCATGAATACCTTGGTGTTATTCTTTATATACATTCTGTGTTTCACTGGCATTGAGAAAGCTGTAATAGGGAAACGTCTGCCAACTTTGACAAACTAATTGTATCCAAAGAAGTCTCACTTTATTATTCAACTGCCCGGATACGTGGAGACTTTTCTTTTCCACTCTTGTACCGTACATTATTCAGAGATGCGACGTATGATATCATTTGTAACACCTGCCGAAGTTCGTCTGACATTCTGGCGTTGACGCCTTCATACCGGCGAAGTTGCGCCTGGCCGAATTGGTGTCCAAACAGTGCCATCTCTATTCATCAAGCTATTTTCATTATTAAAATGATGGGACAGGAGATGCGTCAGATTCTTTGGATAACTCGTCGTCCTCTGATGCCGAGTGCAGCACTGTTGCCACCTCATCGACATCGAGATGAGAACCTGCATGTACATGTTCAAGTCTTGCTCCGCAGTCAAACTTCGACGAGCCATTGAAGGCGAATGAAGCATCAAATCCGCGCAACGATTTCACATAGCATAGATAGCCTCCGTCGCAACAATAGCCCTATAGAATGTTGCTGTAAATATAACGAAGAGAGTAAAGACAAATAAATACAGTAGATTGTTTATCTGAAATTGACTTGATTGGAATTTACCTCAAAATCGCGGCGTCGCTGGGTGATCTAAGTTGAGGCAAGAAAAACCAACGAAGAGCTTAGAATTTGCATGTGATTGATTCCAATCCAATGATACAATAGTTAGTTGCCGTCTGGCGTCTGAATGTCAACGTCAAAATTCATTTTTGTGGCACTATTGTGTAATGCGTGAAGCTGCATTTCTGTTTTAGAGATTCCATTGTCATCAGTTTCTATGTCTGAACATGGCTTTAGGACGCTTTTTGTCTTATAATGCGAGAATCAAGGTTTCTACCTGTCAATGTGATCAAATCTACTGTTGACTGAACTTAAAAATGAAAAGAGCTTAGAAGAAAATAAGCATACGTCGCTTGCGAGTTGCGACACATTTGTCCTAGTTAGGGGAAATGTCTATATCTATGTGATACAATATCAGAAAATATTCCAGAAAGAGTTTTGTTTACGTTGTCTCAAAAAATAAAGGTCATGAAATTTCAGAGCTATTTATTTGACGACACAGCACAATTTTTTAAGCCCGAAAAAGTTACAAGCAACCCACCTTCCCTAGTGTTAAGGTGACTGCTCTACAGTCTGGCTTTACTTCACAATTTGTGTTGGTTGGATGATGTAACTATTTGCAATAATAGGCCTTGATGTTTCCTGAAAATGTACTCACAAAAACTGCCCGGTCTACTGAAAAAATGAGCAATTTCAATGATAAAATCATTACTTGTATCTGCATTGAAAATGTCCGATTTCCCTTTTCAGAATTTGAAACAATATGTGGAAGTCCTCGCACACTGTCAGGAGAGAATGGTGTGATTGTCAGTCACAAAGCTTTTAACGGAAGCAGCACATACAGAAATATGATGAATTGCCGACTGCTAATAGTGGGGAGAAAGTCAAAAGCCATTCACCTTCATATCGCACATTTTCGGACGGAAAAGTGTTGTGACAAACTTACTGTCTACGATGGTGCGAGTGTATATAATACAGTTATGACTACTTCGTCTGGTTATTTAAGTCCATTTGATCTTTTTTCCGGTGGACAACAATTATTATTGAAGTTTCGAAGTGATGGCTCAGTGGTTCGTTCTGGATTCAAGATTATTTACAGGTTGTTGGGTAAGCTTTTATTTAAATTTATCAGCACTGAATCCAGGCCTGAGAGTTGCTTTTGTCGTACCTCAATATATCGAAAGTTTTGTTGCCGAATTTATATTGCAATCTGATGATAGCAGCCTGCATCAGTCCAGATATTTTCAAAAGGCTTAAATCTGACGCTTAATTTGTGATTGTGAAAGAAGTCATCCTGATCTTTGCTAAAAGCTGAACAGTTGAATGTCGCACGAGTGAATTTCGGCTTTGTCACTCAAAAGCTTTGTCCGAGCCGCTCTATCAAAATAATATAAACATTCTGAAACAGGTCTAATAGACTATGTTATCTTGATTTTAAGTGATACCACATCTGAATCTCACTGAGTATTTATTATGTTAATATTTGTTAATACATGTTAACATATGATAATATATTGTTAATACAATATGATCTAATTTAATCATTCGTATTGCCGGTGATTAAGCCTCAGCGCGAAAATTTCGGAGAGATTTGATTCATTTTTGATCACTTAGTTTTGTTCGGAAGGAGGGCCCTGTAGCCAAATATACTGCATAAAATGTCAATCACTTAGCTCCACCATTACCGCAAAAGATTAGACTTAATTCAGTAGTATTAAAGGATGTGATTATAAAACATGACATCTTCGGCGGCCCATTCGGAATTTCATCAAATGCGGATGTAGTGGTGTGAAGCATGGAGTAAGTACATATAGGTAGAGTGTCGACTCAAAAAAGTATCTGCATATAGTGAAAATTTTTAAATGAAAAGATTCAGTTTTTTGCGGCGATTACGTCCCTGCGGTCCAAAAAATTATTTGAGCAGTTTTTAAAAAAGTCAAAAATTTGCCAATTTATATACTACCGAGGTGACGTCCTCTTTATAAATAGTATGAAACAAGTTGGATATCAAAAGAAATGAATACTTGCTAACTAGCATCCTAACTGAGCGGAAATTAAGCTGATTTTCAAGGGAATTTCATTATCCATATTCATTCAAAGAATTTCATGATCCGTTCGATGTCTATGATCCGTATTATAATGGAAGTCTTCATGAAAAAGTCGAGATATTATTCGTGCTTTCTTGGCTGAAATATCAAGTTTTAAATTCAATTTTCATCGGCATGATGTTATGATTCATTAAATTCATGTTTCATTTCTTGAATCTGAATAGTGATGTGGAACCATTTACATCTTTCAAAGTTAATTGAAATCATTATCTTCTATTATGTGATTTTGCTCTACCAGTGGCAGGTTGTTTTTGACATGATCTCGCTTAAAGATTCTCTTCAGGTTCAGCATGAAAGTAATAGGAATCCATCGAATTGCTAATTTAACAAACTTTAAATCTCCAAGGCTGTAATGACACGGAGAATCTGTAAAATACAATCATTCCTTCTGCATTACTATCATGATCACTTAATTCCGTGGCAATTTCTTCAAAACTGCAAAAATTTGAAGTTTAAATTCCATTTAATGAAATCGGAAGTGTATACACATTAGGAATTTATTAAATGCGGAGTTACCACTCTACCTAATATACCTACTCTATGGTTTGAAGGGAACTTTAAGCGCAACTATGTCTGATTTTGTGTGCTCAATGTGCTGGTGACGGCCTGAGGTAGATACTCCGAGTGAGTTTGATGAGTTTGCTGTTTTGTTCTATTTCTATGCACTGTCTTTCTTGTGTTGCATTGTTGAGATGTCATCATTTGCGCTATTTAATGTACTGTTTGTCATTACACAATATCACATTGCTACATTACCTACCTGCGTGGTTCTTGATCGGTCGTAATTCATAACAACTTGGCGACGAGCTGAGCAAACCTCACGGCCGGATTTGTTACGTGATTGCTTCTGCTGCATCTACACCGAGTTCTACTGCTTTTGCATCTGTTCCTCGACTAGATAAATTTTCTAACCAATGCGATAGTTATATTTGGCTCAAACAGGTCGAATTATTTCTGAAGCTCACAAAGAGTGATGCGGATGCGCATTTGGATCTGTTGCTTTCTTATCTGGAACTTACATTTTTTCAAGCAGTGATAACTGGTATAGAAGAGTCACGTAGAACATACGATTTAGTCAGAAAGTTTCTTACTCCGCGATATTCGGCTGCTGATGAGTTTATAGACAGACTACAATTATTTGGCATTACTTACAGTGCCCCAGCTGACAGATTCGCTGCTACTTTGAATAATTTGATGGATTTAAAGAACTTGAAGTAGGATTCATCGTGGCTAAATTCATTTCTGCTCCTTCTAAACTTTCTGATGAACTTCGTTTGCGGCACCCAGTGACATTGAATGAATGTGTCCAAACTTCAAATTCAGTGGGTGCAACGACAACCTGTGTTCTGAAATCTCATCCCAGAATTAAATCTGAGCCATCCAGCCTAGATCAATGCGGTTGCTTTTGTTGTGGTATTATTGGTCACAAAGCAAAATCGTTTAATTGTCCTGTAAAAGGCACCATTTGTCATAATTGTGGCAAGAAGGGCCACTTCATGAAAGTCTGCAAATCCACACAATCTTCCAAGAGGTCTGTTTCGGTATCAACAATGTCGTTTGATGTTCCCAGGTCTATTACCGACCGTGTTGAAAGACCTATCATTTTGCAATTTGGCTGTGGTATTAATTTGCCGGAACTGGTGGATAGTGGAAGTGAAACATCTGTTATATCTCTGACTGCGTATGAACTTTACTTTCGAGATGGATTTCCATTATTACAATTTCCTCCACAGCATCTTTATCGTAATTTCGATGAGACTGTGGCATCTATTTATGGTTGGATCAGAGATTTGAAAGTATCTTTCAACAAGAAACATATGGTAACTAATTTTCGATTGCTGCAAAACACAAATCTCTTGTTGGAGCTGATGTCGATTATGGATTGAATTCAAATATCAAATTCCGTGGTAATGGCGCGCGAAGACAATTTTCAGTATCCAAATTATCTGCGGGTGCAAACATAACGTTGAAATCTAATTCTCCTAAATGCATACGATCACCTCCAAGACGGCTTCCGATGGCTTTGGAAAGAACAGTAGAGGAAGAGATTCGGAGATTGGTGTCTGATAATATCATCGAGTCAATTGACAATTCTTCATTTATTTCACTATAGTTATGGTGCATAAAAAAGACGGCGAAATGAGACAGTGTGTCGACAATATCGAGAAAGTGCGCGGTTTCCGGACACGCGTAAATATCGGACAGCAGGGGGAGGTCCGCAAAATTTCGATAAGTGTCCATGGATACACTTGGTTCGGAACGGGTCGGTTTGATTGGAAAATAACCTAGAAATCGCAATCTATAATCTGATAATCGAATGCTAGAAATCCTAATGCGATTTCCGGACACGGAGTTAAAGCGGAACGTCCATGGAATGAAAATAACTTAGAATTTTTCGAGACGAGGGGTATATGTCTTCAGAAAAATGTTTTCAATATGTTTACCAAAGTTTGAATTTTTTTTCCTTCTCTGCAGTAACGCTTCGCTCAGCACCGGATCACACTCCCGAATAGATACGAATGGAACTATAAAAAATAGGAAAATATAAAAATACAAATGAGGAAAAATGTTTATGACCAAATGTAATAAAAATACAAATGAGGAAAGTGCCTTAAATTTATAAAAATACAAATGAGGAAAAATGTTTATGACCAAATGTACTAAAAATACAAATGGGAAAAATACAAATGAGGAAAGTACCTTAAATTTATAAAAATACAAATGAGGAAAAAATATTTATGACCAAATGTAATAAAAATACAAATGAGGAAAATACAAAAATAGGAAAATATAAAAATGCAAATGAGGAAAAAATGTTTATGACCAAATGTAATAAAAATACAAAATGATGAAAATATAAAAATACAAAATGATGAAAATATAAATATACAACATGAGGAAAAATGGATATGAACAAAAATATTCATTTAAAAATGGAAGATGTAAAAACAAAAGAACCATCAGCCCCTTTATATCCGATATTGGAACAAATGGATAAAGCAAAGTGTGCAGATAGAGTCAGATACATGAAAGATAAAAAAGAATCCCAATTATTACATAGACTAGATCATTATGATAAATTAAGAAAAAGATGGACGATAGATAAGAATGTGACACAAGGCGTTGGAGTATTGCTAACATTTTCTTTAGGTGCTATCACTATTGTCATTTCATCTGGCGTTCTTACAATTCCTGTTGTTGCTACTGCTTTGTGATACAATTAGATTTTAGTTGTACGTTAGGCAAGTTGTTTTAATTCTTACCAGCGCGTCATCACATCCGCATGACGTCAAAGCATCTCCCAGCTCTAATCTTTCATTTCTCTCTCTTCTGTCATTGTATCGTGTGAGCAGTCATGACACAAGAAGTTATCGAAGAGCAGTCAAACATTATTGCTGTGTTTCCGGAGTTATTTGCAGAAATTTCAAAACGATATATTTCCAATGACAAGAAGGCAGAATATAACACTTTTATCATTGAACAAATGGGTAAATTTCCTATTATTTTTGACCCTGCGTTTTCTGATAAGGAGAGAAAACGGAGAAGAAAGACAAAACGCTTACTCGTGAAAGAAACGAAAGAAAGAGAAAGGAGCGAAAAGATTGACAACCTTCATCATCAATTACCGACGTGTTTATCTACCCGATATGAATTTGTGGATTCCTTAAAAAAAAACTCATTGCTAGAAGATTGTCTTCGGAAATATGAAAGCTTTTGTTATCAATCATTTTCATTATGCTGTTATATGACGTCATTTTTCTCTCATTCAATGAAAGCTCGTCCACGCGTGGACAGAAATGTGTATTATTACAGTTAGTAGACGATTGTTGACAACTACATCTGAAAAGCAAGCAAGCAAGCAGTGATTCAAGAACTATCTAAAACTCAGTTTTTTTCTAATTCATTTTGAGAAGTTCATGAAAAAAGGAAATCTGTTAAGCAATGTAACTTTTTAATTTAGATTAAATTAAATCATTTCAAAATCGAATAAGTAGTAAGGAAAGACTTATGAGACAGTTTTTTAATCTAGGGGCCCCTATAAGAAATTTTTTTTATTATAAAATGAAAAACATAAGAGTTTCTAAAACAATACGGCAAACAAACCACGACAAATTTCGACCTAAAGAAAATCGCTAATCGATTAGGAATAAAGAATTTTCATGTCCTAATGAGAGACGAATTACAATTGATCAAAAATAAGCCAACTGTAAATTTCGTAACCAATCTCCACACGTCAGATCAAAAAGGCGTACATTGGTCAGCAGGACAAAGAAATATAAACGGTTCTAATTATTATTTTGACCGCCCAGAGGCTGAGAACTATTGGTTCGACTCATACGGACTTCCACCTACAAATGAAGTAAGAAAATTACTTGGAAATGGAATTTATAATACATTTCAAATTCAAAAACCAGGAACTACTTACTGTGGGCAATTATGTCTTTATGTTTTATTGAAATTACAGGAAGGAGTACCATTTCTAGATATTATGTTAGAATTGAATAATAATAATGATAATTAAAAATCGCTTCGTTGTAATTCATTTTGATAAAATCGGCCTCTGATATCTTCATTATCTAAATCTTTGATTTCGTAAGTAATCGGATAAGTTTGATTTATTTTACAAACTTCAAATATCTCTTTAGTCCAATAGCCAACAAAGCCTTTTTCAAATTTATTCTTATACTTAAATATTCTAACTCTATCTCCAATTTTAAATTTCGGCTTATGTTTCTGTAAATTCGGATTACTCTCATTCGAATATTTTCTTTCGTATCAAATCAGGCTCATCAGAAGCCTTCTTTGGAGTTTCTTCAATACCTGGATGAACTTTATTATTGTACTGTTCTACAATTGCTGGTAATATCTTCAACCATTTCTGATTTCCTTGCTGAGTAAATTTCTTGAAGATCTTACCTTTTAGCGTTCTATTAAATCTTTCTATTACTACAGCTTTGCCAGCATTTTCTGTGGAATAAACAGTTTCAAATAGTGGCTTTACATTTCTATTGCAAAACTCGGACCCTTTATCAACGAATAGCTTCTTTGGTGTTCTATTATTTTCTTTAAAGATTTCTTCAAACGCATATTTAACTGACAGATCACTTTTGTTTTTTAGAGGCTTTACCCAAGCGTAACGTGTGTATAAATCTATAACGGTCAATGCGTACTTAAACCCACTTTCATTAGGCATATTTATTAGATCAGCACTCCAAATATCATCTTTATTAAATACTTTTACCTTCAATAGATATTTCGGCTTTCTGTATTCCCTATGAATTTCGGACGCGTAGCGGCTTGGGTCATTCGACATTTCAGAGGCATAAGTTTCATCTATCCCCTGGCCAAAAAGCATTTTTGCTTGTAAAGCTTTCTTAACAAACATTCTTTCAATTCTTTCTCTAAAGGAAGGATTTTCAATATCTAATTCTTGTATCATTTTCTTATCAGCTACATGTCTAGAAACTATATCATCATGTTCTCTGTATGCTAAATCATGTCTATAGGCTGCTCCATGTACTCTATTTATTGGTTTACTATTTTCTCTAGGTGTATTATCATCGTTTAATCTTAAATCTAATCTTGTACCGGGGCCAGTAAAATTATGTCCAGGTAAATGTTTCTCTTTCGAATATTTACTCCAAATAAAACCAGGAAAGTTTTCTAATGCTTTTTGTATGTCACCTCCGGTGTGCTGACAATTTGAGGTTCTATGTACTTTTAAGAGATAATCCATTAGATCTAGATTTGGAATTCTTAAGTTATGCAAATTCAAGGCATCCACTTCGCTCATTTTTAAAGATTAAATCTTATCGCACCATACTAGGACTTAGATATATTCCAGAACCATCTTTAGTTTCTTTAATTTCAATTAAATCATCAATATTGCGTAGTACATTTTTAAGAACTCGTTTCCCCTCATTAGCTAAATTTAGTTTACTAATAAAATTATCTACTATTCCCTCACCCCTTGCCGCTTTCTCTAACTCTCGATTATGTCGTTTTTGTTCTTCTAATGCTGCCTTCTTTGATTTATTTTTATTTACTGCTTGAACATTACCAGGTGTCCCGCCTGCAACACTTCCTGCTGCTGCTATACCTCCTATTATTAGAGGAATTAATGGTAGAATTCCTCCATTCTTTTCTTCTTGTAATTTAATATTCTCTATCATTGGTCTACTTATGTAATACTTCTTTTTGTCAACCGTAATAGTTTTCGGTGTATTTTTGTCAATGATGTTACGTAGTGTTAATTCAACCGTTTTATTATTCGCTTGCACCATTTTTTAATAAAAAATTTACAGTCTTGGGTTTTTCTAACCACCAGAAGCTTGTTCAGAGGCTTTATCCGGTCAGACCAAAGGTCCTCAGGTTACCAACCAATCGTAAACGTAAATATTTTTTCCTAAAAGTCAAATTTAATCCTAAAAAATGCCTATAACTTATAAACACAATCTTAAACATTTTACTTCAAATCAAAAAATTGCGAACGAACCATCTATGAAACCTGTGTACCATTATGACAGTGTAGAAACAATTCAAAAAGAAGGGGCTGGTATCTTTTCTGGTATTGGAAGTATCGTTAACTTGATTAAAAATAATAAAGATTTGATTTCATCTGCTGCAAAAGGAGCAGCTGCTATAGGTAGTACAGCTAGTGCCATATCAAATGCTGTTAAGTCACAAAACGAATTAAAACAACTAGAAGCTATTCGTAAACTTAGGAATGATGCTACAGAACTACAAAAAGATAAAAAACTCTCAGAGGAAAAAAAACAAAATTGCTAAATTAGCGAAGATGGAAAGTAAACATGATGAAAAAACAATTGAAGAAATGAGAGGAAATGGATTGGCAAAATTCTAGTAGCAAAATTCTAGTATCAAACTGATTTTTTCTAATAAAAAAAATATAATGTTAACTCTGATCGAAAGCAAATTTAGATTAGACGATCCCCCGTTTGTCAGTTATAATCAAAAAAAGAATGACTATATAAGAGTTGCTATGAACCCCGGATCTGCAGGAAGAGTGAATACTGGTGGTGATTTAATTTTTGAAGTTGATGATCAGCAAAGTTATTTATATTTACCCGATTCATTTTTACACTGTGAATATTCACTATATTCTGATGCTAATTTTACAACACCATTACCTGCTACGGATAATATTACATTAGAAAACAATTTCTTCCCAAGATTATTCACACAAATACGTTTAGATGTTGCAACTCAAAATATAGAAACAATAAGTGATTCTCCAGGTATTATTGATTCGATGCTTCGATTTGTTACAATATGTGAAAATACTAAAATGCATGAAATCGAAGGATGGTTTCCAGATAATAATGATGGTATAATTATAGATGATTTAACTCACGCTGGAACAGACGCAGCAGGAATTGCGAAAGATGTAGAACAAATTGCAAAACATTTAAATAAAACAAATAATAATGTATATACAGAAAGATGTAATTTTAATAATAAAGGTAAACAAACTATTGATTGGTCATTGTCTCCATTATTCGGCTATTTAGATTACAACAAAATATCATATCAATTAAAGTTCAAATTAATAATTCATCGCACTGTAAATAATGAATCAATATTTTATGGAAAGGCTGGGAAGAAAGCATACCTAAAAATTGATAGATTTGAATGGTGGATCAAGCACATTACTATTAGTTTAGAGGTTGAATTAACTATTACGAAACGATTAAATACTAATAAACCAATTCCAGTAAGTTTTATGAAGCGTACTGCGAGTTCTGTCACTTTTACTGAACAAAGATTTAACTGGCATTTCACAAGGACATCGAATACTCCAAGATATTTTTTACTCACTTTTCAAAAGAATGAAACACCTAGTTTTGATAAGAACAATAATCTTTTCCATATTAATTCAAATAGAAGTTTACAAATTTCATTAAATCAAACACGTTATCCTATCGATCCATTAAGATTTGATAACTCAAATAATCAATTCATGGAAGGATATGACGCTTATAGAAATCTATGTCGAGAATTTGGAGTTGAAGCACAATTAAATCCTGTAGATTGGAAGAATTTATATCCTGTTTTCTGTTTTGATTTAAGTGCACAATCTGAAGATATTATCAAGACTGGTTGTGATGTGACAATTAATATTGAAAAGACAAATTCCATAACATCATCGATGGCTTATGGTTTAATTGCTGGAAGATGTAGAATATTCAATTGAAATTCTTAATGGAAAAATGGTTAGGATAGGTTAGAAAAACCCAAGACTTCGTCAATAGACTTAAGCCTCTGAACAAGCTTCTATTGGTTAGTAACCTGAGGACCTTTGATCTGATCGGCTAAAGCCTCTGAACAAAGTTCTATCAAGATTTACGTTTGTGAATGGACAACAACTTCGTGATAACTTTATTAATTTTGCGTTGCACTTTATCTATTGCGTCAAGCAGCGTGTGATGTATTTTAATTTCTTTGCTATTAACTTGAATTTTCTCCTGGTTAATCTTCAACGCCGTTTTAAGAGCATTCAATTGTGCTTTATCACTAACCTTTTGATTAAGAGTTTTTACGTCATTTATCATTTTATTCATGAACTTCACTTGTTGTGTAATTCTGGTACTCAATTCGTCAACACTTTTTTGGAATGTAGATTGCAGTTGTTGCAACTGTTGCAATAATTTTTGATTCTTTTCAGTAACTTTGACTAACTCTTCTTTCAGTTGTTTATTTTGATTTGTATTCTTTATAATGGCACCCCTTAAAGTTATTGATAATAGGATTACAATCTTTGACTGTTCTGTTATTTTTTTATGAAGTGTTGATATATCTACTTCTAGAGCTTTATTCTTTTTATCAAGTTTTAATAATTTTTTGTTAATGATTTGTCATTAAGTTTTAGCAACTCTAATTCATTTATTAGTGGAGCCACCTGTCTATCAACATATTCTTTATTTGCTAATTCAGTATTTTGTTGTGGAAGAATAGAAAGATGTAACGGTCCTGTTAACACGTCTCCAGTTTTCATGATATAGTTGTCTAGGTCTATGTCTGATTCTTGATTATTTGAAATGTAAGCACCTCCTCCAACATTTGTCAACATCATTTTTTCTGTTTAAAAATATGTTATCTAACGAGGAATTTGAAGCCCCACGTTCCGAAGAAGTTGACGCTTCGCGTCTCGAAGAAGTTGGCGGAACCAAGCTTCTATCCAACAAAGTTGGCAGAACCAAGGTTCTATGTGAAATCTGTAATGCGCCATTCCATAACAAAGCATTATTAAATAAGCATGTGAAAGTAGTACATGCAACTGCATCTCCAGCACATGCAACAGCACACCCAGTGCAACAGTTACAACAGCACCAACCAGTAGAACAACAAATGCTACAACAACAAATGTTACAACAACAAATGCTACAACAACAAATGCTAGAACAACAAATGCTAGAACAGTCGCAACCAGTAAAAAAACGTGTGCTGAATGTGGAAAAGACATAACATCTAAGAATTTTGCACGTCATCAAAAAAGATGTCAATTACCAACACAACCAAAAATAAAAGATAGACAATGTTTGAATTGTAATAAATATTTCACTGCCCAGGTTTTTACTAATCATTCTAAGTCATGTACAATTAACACACGTAAATATACTAGTTGTGAAATTCTTAAACCCAAAACAGAATTTTATGATAGCAAATACCAATGTAAAGAATGCTTAAAAGCACAAGTGAGATGTAATAATCGTAACAAAGTTTTAATGAAGAGAAACTTCGCACGTCATGTAACAATTTGTCATGAGTAATTAACTTTTGTATATGTAATAGTCCGGAGGTCAAGTGCATACAGTTACTTGAATCTCTTGTCTTCTTTTAAGCCTCGGTCTAAATAGATCGTAACATCATCTTCATTAACGTAATTAACTTTGTACCTGTAATAGTCCGGAGGTCAAGTCCATACAGTTACTTGAATTTCTTGTCTTCTTTTAAGCCTCGGACTAAATAGAATGATTGATAGATTGATTGATTGATTGATTAATTTCCGTTATAGTCCGGAGGTCAAGTCCATACACTCACTTGAATCTCTTGTCTTCTTTTAAGCTTCGGACAGTCCGACACTCACTTGAGTGCCTTGCCTTCATTTAAGCCTCAGACTAAATAGACCGTAGTAGTCCGGAGGTGCTACAGAGGTATAAAACACTCAAATGAGTGTCGGACTAGTCTGGACTCTGAAGCATTTTTTCTCATATAAAAAATAGGAAAAAAGAAATGAATATAGAAAATAGAGCTGCACTAGATGTTATACGAACAGGAATTAGTGATTTTCGAGATGTACTAAAAAATGTGAAACCTTTAGTTTATGATGCTAAGAAGACATCAAGTCATATAAAACCAATATGAAATAATAAATTATTTTTAAAAAAATAAATAAAATTATGTCTCTACATGACGACTATACTCAGTATATAATTAAACATGTACCAGTTTTGAAAGATTATCGTCATCGTACAAACCCTGTCAATTCGAAGAAAGAAGTTAGATTTTATTATCATCATAAATACGCAGCGCTCGTTACAGATTATAAAACAAAACATGGTATTAAACCGTTGTTAAAACAAAAGACTTTCCACTTTGTCTAAGAAGTTTCAGAGTATTTTTAGCATACAATAATTTATGGTGGTTGGTTAAGAAAGAAAATTTAACAACACATGAATTAGAAACATTACATCAATTAAATATTCCTGTCTATATGCAACGAAATCGACGTTCTATGTGAAAACGGAACCGAGGTTCTATGCAAAAACGGAACCGAGGTTCTATGTAAAAACGCAACCGAGGTTCTATGCAAAAACGGAACCGAGGTGCTATGTGAAAAAAACATAATTTTTTCTTTTAAAAAATATGAATGGTGAAATGTCTATCGGACCAACGTCTAGGATTGACGAATTAATCAAGAAACAAATTGATGAGTTTGATGCACAAATTAGACGTAGTAAACGTAAACGTATTAAAAAACAGAAACGTGCTAGGCGTAGTCGTAAACGTAATATTAAAAAACAGAAATGTAGAACGAAAGAAACATCAGGTACACCAATTACTGATATATTCTCTGATGATAGACTTGGTGATGATCTATTGAATTTGTTTAATCCAAATGAAATTACGTATGCAAATGAACTTTTTACTAATGTAGTAAATACTATGCGTGAACTTTTACACAATGGGAAAGTTTTAAATTTATTTGGTGTTATGATTAAAGAAGATGGAACCACAATAGAAAACTTTTACGCTACATTTTATAATAAAAATTTATTTGAAACATGGTTTCTTAATCTAGAAGAGAAATCCGATGCTAACGAATGGATTTTTAGAGGTAGTATTAAATATGAAGATTTTGGAATGAAGCTAGTACAAAGATCACATAGAGGTGCAGGCATTAATATGAAATATAGAATCAAAGAATATTTCGGTGAATATTGTTATATTCCTTCTGAAGATTTTTTTTTATTAAATGTTATAATGTTTTACGAGGTTTTAATGAAGAACAAGCTATAAGTACAATCAAGAAGTTTAATGACTTTTTATATAAAGAGAAAGCCACATCTAGAACCGGAGTGATGTCAAACCGTAAATTTTCCCAATTCAATAACTACTTTGAAGAATGTGTACAGTATTACAGTCCTGGCAATCGTCATTCAAATCCTAGAGGAATTGAAACGTTTCATAATTATGTCTATTACAATTATTTTCATGAAGGTTCATCAATAGGTCACTACTGTTTAATCAATAAATTCCATAAAGCAGAAGCTATTAGAGAAATTGAAAATAATTTCAAACCAATATATAAAACAGTTAATGATGAAAATTTAACAACGCTTCCGTATAAAACTATCACAAAGAAACCAATTGACTATGGTTCAACATATATATGGGATCTTGAAACTTATCCAGATCCTAGTTGTCCAACAGCTAGGATTCCTTATGTTTTAGGCGCTATTAATTTTAATAAATTTATATCTTGTTTACCAATGCAAAGATTGAAAAAATTAGACACGCGTTTGTTAAGTGATATGATTAAAATAAAAAGTAGTAAGGATGAAAATGAAATTAAAGAACTTAAGAAACAGATAAGTGAATATAATAACTTAACTGAAATAGAATTAACTAAACTTCAACGTTGTGTGAAAATCTTTGTTAGGAAACAAGATGAATTTTCGATCGGGGGAAACCCAGATGACACATGCCCGATACATCAATTTTTTAAAACTCTTGGAAAATTTAATTATTCGAAAGTAACTTTAATAGCGCACAATTCATCAGGATTCGATGCATATTTTCCGATAAAATCTAATTTTAAATTAACTAAACCACCACTTAAAACATCAAGAGGAATACTCACTGCTTCTTTACAAAATTCTTATACAACTGAAAGTGTTAGTAAGTATATTCAACGTTCCTCTAGATCTAAGATAAAAACCCCATCGAACCAAAAGTCATCAAGTAAACCTTTGCAAACTATTGTAATGAAATGTAGCTTACAACACGTGAAAACGAGTCTTTCCAAATGGTGCGAGAATTTTAAAATTCCTACCAATGTGTGTAAATTAAATTATGAAATTGGCGAAATTACACATGAGAATTATAAAGAAAAAGAACATGAGTGGAAACCGTATTTAATTAATGATGTTCTTTCATTAGCATTTTGTATCTACAAGTATAATCATGTTATGAAAGAATTAGTTGATGAAGATATAACTACTAATTTAACATCCTCTGCTTTAACATTTAACGGTTGGATGGAGAGTGTACAAGAGGACAACATAAATATTCATTCTCATACTGATTTATGGACGAGAAATTATATTAGGAAATCTGTTAAAGGTGGAAGAGTTTCAGCAAATATAAGACATTACGAATCTCCATTTTGTAACATCTTGATATCAATATTACAGCGGCATTTAACTGGTAATAATTTAATAGAGTTAATGAAAGAGTATAATCAGTTGCAAGACAAGAATGCTCTTTGTAAAGAAATTAAACATGAACTACTCGGACAACAAAATGAATTCTTAATGGCTTTTGATGCAACATCTTTACATCAGCTATGTATGACGAACATTCAGAATACCCTAAAGCTGAATCCGCTAGAAAATTTAGACAAGAAGAAGAACAAGTAGTATTATATCAATTTAACACTCAATCATTTCGACCTAAAACTGGAATATTCACAGTTGTATTTTATTATCCCGATGATATGTTTTTCCAACCAGTCCCTGCGAAAGATAAGGTAAAAAATGAAAACAATTGCAATCAAGAAGTAACAAGGTTTAGGAATGGAATATGTTATGATGTATTAACTTCTGTAGATATACAGGAAATTGTTAGATGCGGTGGAAAAATATTATCTATTAAAGATGGTATAATTTATGAAGAAAATTATCACGTTTCACCATTTCGAAAATACATTGAAAAGCTCTTCAATTTAAGAAAAAAATATAAAATAGAAGGAAACACTGTAGGCGATGAGTTAATTAAATTATTAATGAATTCATTATATGGAAAAACCGTACAAAAAGACATAACCACTAAATATCATTTATGGAATGAAAGTACATTTAGGAAAAATTTCACTCAAGAAGTAAAAGATTTTGAGAAAGTAAATGATGAACAATTCTTAGTGAAAGTAGAAATGGAAGATGATGAATTTCTTAAAGCGAATATTCAAAATGCATCTATGGCCAAAGCCATGAGCAGCTGCGCTACGACGACCAAAGCCCTGAGCAGCTGCGCTACGACATCATTCATGCCATCACATTTAGGTTCTTTTATTCTTTCTCACTCTAGACGAATCATAATGACTTTATTTTCGAAATTGATGGTTTCAACGAAAAATACATTCATTATACCGATTCAGTAACAGCTGACACGCCTGTAATATTGAGAAAGAATAATTTATTATTTATTTCTAGAATAGATAGTATTGTAAACAACTATGAAATTAATCCGTTTGAAATTAATGGTGATATGAAAGAAATTTCATTTGTTGATAATTTAGAAATTTATACTCATAATGGATGGAGTAAAGTAAAAAAAATTATTAGACATTACACAAATAAAAGTATTTATCGAATAAGAACAAAAATGGGAATAGTAGATGTTACTGAAGATCATTCATTGTTAGATGAAATAGGTAATGAAATAAAGCCACAAGAATTAAATATAGGAACAAATTTACTACATAATAAATTATTTTTACACGACAATACAATCATATTAGAACAAATTTTATATGATATTTATGTTATTGATCCACCTAATTTAAGATGTAAGCAAGCATTTGTAGAAGGGTTCTTTTTAGGAGATGGTTCTGCTGGAATCTATAATTATAAATCAGGCGTCAGATATTGTTGTACTTTAAATAACCAAGACCTTTACCTATTAATTAAATTAAAAACATATATTAATGAAGTTTATAACAATGATTGTAAAATATATGATACAATGAGATCATCTAGTGTATACAAACTTAATTGTCAAAATCCAAAACAATATGCTATATACTTTAGTGAACATTATTATAATCAGTTTAGAGAAAAACGTGTTCCTTGGTATGTTCTAAATGCTGAATATAATATTAGATATTGGTTCTTTGTTGGGTTTTATGCAGCAGATGGGAGCAAGAAATCTTTTTTTACAAGTAAATATGCAACTATTTGTTTTACACAGAAAAATAAAGAAACCTTCAGTGGTTTATACAATTTGGCATCATCTCTAAGTATTAATTTGGTAGTAAGCGAAAGAAAAGATAAACCATTATGCTTTAGTGCGTGTCAAGTTAGAAATGATATTACCAAAGATCTCACCACTGTAAGATATTTAAATAATAAACCACAATATGTTTATGATATTGAAACAGAAGATGGCGCATTTAATTGTGGTTTTCCATTGATTGTAAAAAACACTGATTCAATATACATTTCTAATGAGCTCTTCAATAAATTAGATGCTGCTGGCTATGTTGGTGGGGAATTGTGTCAAGGGAAAAATGATTATGGGAATGGCGGAATTATATGTGCAATGTTTATTGCTCCTAAAATAAAATATTGTGTTACTGTAGATGAACAAGGGAGACTTAGTGAAAAGAAAACATTTAAAGGATATTCACAAAATAAAGTAAAAGTAGAAGATTATATACAATTATACTATGGTGAAACATTAACAACAACTGTTAATAAACCATGGAAAAGATCTTTAGAAAATGGTATTAGTAATGGGTAAAAGACCGTTCCAGGACACCATAAAATTCAAAAAAATAGTATCTTTAAAAACGACATAAATTCATGAATTTGAACCCTTTTTCAGGTTTTCAAGACCTAAATAGATGAATTTAGATCATTCAAAAAGTACCATTTTTTCAAAAAATGGCATTTTTAAAAACGACATAAATTTATGAATTTGAACCCTTTTCAGGTTTTTAAGACCTAAATTCATAAATTAAAGCGTTTTTAAAAATACCCAATTTTTCAAATTTTTAAAATTCTCAAATTTGTGATTATGACATTTTACCCACCCTTAAAACCATGACCGTTCCAGGACACCGAAAATCACAAAAGTTAAGAATCTCAAATTTGAGATTAAGATCATTTTTTCTCTCTCTTAAATCATGACCGTTCCAGGACACCGAAAATCATAAAAGTTGAGAATTTCAAATTTGAGATTAAGATTATTTTTTCTCTCTCTTAAATCATGACCGTTCAATGACACCGAAAATCATAAAAGTTAGTATTTTTAAAAAACGTCTTTTAAATCCATTTTCAGGTTTTTAAAATATGAGATAACTAAAATTATGTGACTAAAAATATTTCTTTAAAAATGGAAGAAGCAAAAGTGGATGAAACCTCGACGGCAACGGCGATGACGAAAATGGATGAAACCTCGACGGCAACGGCGATGACGAAAATGGAAGAAACCTCGACGGCAACGGCGATGACGAAAATGGAAGAAACCACAAGAATATATCCTTCGTTATCTCAATTAAACTTTTACGGAGTAGCGTGACTTCTTTCTTTCTTTCTCCCTCTCTCTCTCTCTCTCGATCCTGTCTGTTACAGGAATATTGTATTCACAATGACATGCATTCTTTAAAACAATTGCTTGTCTTCAATGAGAATAATTCCAGTATGCTTTTAATAGAATGACCTTGAACGCTAATAGAATGACCTTGAACGCTAATGGAAATTTACACCAAAATTGTTCTGGGAGCCGGAAAATGTGTCAGAAATTTTGTCGACATGGCTGTCGATAAAAGTGCCGACATGGTTGTCGATAAAAGCGCCGATATGGTTCGACAGTTGGTGTATTTTTCCATTCAAAACAATGTCGCATGAATTATGGAAATTGAAATGAAGAGAAATGCTCATTCATTTATCTTCTCTCTCATATGTCTATTGTGTTTAGATTGTATTTGTTCTTTTGTTCTCATAGTGTGAATGAGATTTCACAACCCGCATCATGCGCTATTGTCTGTGATTTCCTTCACCCGTATCAGCTGTCACAATTTTAGCAGCTGCTACACGCCAATTCTTTTGAGAAATTTCTGAAATAGATTTTATTTCATTTAAAATGAGTAACATTAGAGACTTCCTAAAAATATACGGCAAACAAACCACGTCAAATTTCGATTTAAATGAGATTGCTAATCAATTGGGAATAAAGAATTTTCACATATTGATGAGGGATGAATTACTATTGATAAAAGATGTGCGAAACACTAACTCCGCTAATAAACCGATTTTTTACAATGTAACGTTTTAATTTAGATTAAATTAAATCATTTCAAAATCGAATAAGTAGTAAGGAAAGTCATCATTAGAGAACAGTTTTAAATCAATACTCCCCTTCTGACTTCTAGGGGTCCCTATAAGAAATTTTTTTATTATAAAATGAGCAACATAAATGAGTTTTCAAAATTATATGGAACACAAACAACAACGAATTTCGATTTAAAGAAAATCGCAAATCAATTGGGAATAAAGAATTTTCACATATTGATGAGAGACGAATTACATTTCCTAAAAAATAAGCCAACAGGAACCTTCAGTTCCCGAAACAAAGTTTCAACTATAAATTTTATAACAAACCTTCACACGTCAGATCAAAATGGAGTACATTGGTCAGCGAGGAGAAAGAATACTGATAATGCAGAAAACTATTATTTTGACCGCCCAGAGTCTGAGAACTATTGGTTCGACTCATATGGACTTCCCCCAACAAAAGAAGTTAAAGAAATACTTGAAAATGGAACTTATAATACATTTCAAATTCAAAAACCAGGAACTACTTATTGCGGTCAATTATGTCTTTATGTTTTATTTAAATTACAAAAAGGAGTACCATTTCTAGATATTATGTTAGGATTGAACAAGGGAATTTCATTCCCGAAACGTTAGTTCCAATAATAATGATAATTAAAAATCACTTCGTTGTAATTCATTTTGATAAAATCGGCCTCTGATTTCCTCATTATCTAAATCTTTAATTTCATAAGTAATCGGATGAGTTTGATTTATTTTACAAACTTCAAATATCTCTTTAGTCCAATAGCCAACAAAGCCTTCTTCAAATTTATTCTTATACTTAAATATTCTAACTCTATCTCCAATTTTAAATTTCGGCTTATGTTTCTGTAAATTCGGGTTACTCTCATTCGAATAATTATTTTCGAATATTTTCTTTCGTATTAAATCTGGATCGTCAGAAGCCTTCTTTGGAGTTTCTTCAATACCTGAATGAATCTTATTGTTATACTCTTCTACAACTCGTGGTAATATCTTCAACCATTTCTGATTTCCTTGCTGAGTAAATTTTTTGAAAATTTTATTTTTCAACGTCCGATTGAATCGCTCAATTACTACAGCCTTTCCAGCATTTTCAGTTGAATAAACAGTTTCAAATAGTGGCTGAACATTTCTGTTATAAAACTCAGACCCTTTGTCAACAAACAATTTCTTTGGCTTTCTATTAGTTTCTTTAAAGATTTCTTCAAACGCATATTTAACTGATAGACCACTTTTATTTTTTAAAGGCTTTACCCAAGCGTATCGTGTATATAAATCTATAACGGTCAATGCGTATTTATAATCTTTTTCATTAGGCATATGAATAAGATCAGCACTCCAAATATCATCTTTATTAAATACTTTTACTTTCAATAAATATGTAGGCCTTCTATATTCTTTATGAATTTTGGAGGCATAAGTTCGAGCGTTGCTCTTAGACAGCTTTGCTGTCGTTTCAGTGTTATGAGTTTTGTCTAAACCCTGACCGAATAATATTTTAGCTTGTAAAGCTTTCTTAACAAACATTCTTTCAATTCTTTCTCTAAATGTAGGATTTTGAATACTATCTAATTCTTGAATCATCTTCTTATCATCTACATGTCGAGAACTTAGGTCATGATTTCGATAAGCTAAATCATGTCTATAAGTGGCGGCGTCTACTCTGTTTATTGGTTCTTCACCTGGTTTTGGATTATTATTCTCATCTAGTCTTATATCTAATCGAGTTCCTGGACCGGTATATAAGTGACCAGGAAGATGTTTTTCTTTCGAATATTTACTCCAAATAAAACCAGGAAAGTTTTCTAATGTTTTTTGCATGTCACTTCCAATATGCTGACAGTTTGAGTTTTTATTTTTGTTTAATAGATAATTTAATAAATCTAAATTAGCAATTTTTAATTTAATTAAATTTTCGGAATTTGTAGAATTCATTTTAAAAGATAAAATAAAAGTTTTACCTAATCGGACCAAAGGTCCTGAGGCTTTAGCCGATCGAACTAAAGGTTCAGAGGCTTTAGCCGATCCGACCAAAGGTCCTGAGGTTATTACCTAATCATACTAGGACTTAGATATATTCCAGAACCATCTTTAGTTTCTTTAATTTCAATTAAATCATCAACATTGTGAAGAATATTTTTAAGAACTCGTTTTCCTTCATCAACTAATTTTAATTTACTAATAAAATTATCTACTACTCCTTCTCCCCTAGCAACTTTCTCTAACTCTCTGTTATGACGTTTTTCTTCTTCTAATGCAGCCTTCTCCGATTTATTTTTATTTACTGCTTGGACAATACCAGCTGTCCCACGTGCGACACTTCCCGGAGCTGCTATGCCACCTATTATTAGTGGAATTAATGGGAGAATCCCGCTATTCTTTTCTTCTTGTAATTGAATATTCTCTATCATTGGTTTACTTATGTAATACTTTTTTTTATTAATAGTAATAGTTTTCGGGGTATTTTTGTTAACAATATTACGTAATTTTAATTCAACAGTTTTATTATTATTACTTTTCGCTTCCGATATTTTTAATAAAAAAATTTTAAGTTACGAAAAATTTTAATCTATTCTAGTTATGAAAAAATTTTAAGTTACGAAAAATTTTAATCTATTCTAGTTATGAAAAAATTTTAAGTTAAGAATTTTTAATCTATTCTAGTTATGAAAAAATTTTTAATTTATCAAAAATTTTAATCTATTCTAGTTATGAAAAATTTTTAACTTAAGAACAAATTTTAAGTTACTAAAAAATATTATGTTACCAAAAATTTAAGTTATGAAAAAAAATAATTATTTAATCGACGAAGTCTTGGGCTTTAGCCTATCCTAGCCATCTTTCCATTAAGAATTTCAATAGAATATTTTACATCTTCTAGCAATAAACCATAAGCCATCAATGAAGTTGTGGAATCTTTTTTTTCAATATTAATTGTTACATCACAACCAGTCTTGATAATATCTTCAGATTGTGCACTTAAATCGAAACAGAAAACAGGATATAAATGTCTCCAATCTCCAGGAGTTAATTGTGGTTTAACTTCAAATTCTATACAAAAATTTTTATAAGCATCATATCCTTCCATAAATTGATTATTGGTATCATCGAATCTTAATGGATCAATTGGATATCGGGTTTGATTTAATGAAACTTGTAAACTTCGAATTGTATCAATATGAAAAAGATTGTTGTTCTTATCAAAACTTGGAGAATTATTTCTTTGAAAAGTTAGTAATAAATATCTTGGAGTATTCGAAGTTCTAGTAAAATGCCAGTTAAATCTTTGTTCGGAAAAAGTTACTGAACTAGCAGTACGCTTTAGAAAATTTACTGGAATTGGTTTGTTAGTATTTAATCTTTTTGCAATAGCTGTTTCAACATCTAAACTAGGAGTAATATGCTTAATCCACCATTCAAGTCTATCAATTTTAAATATGCTTTTTTTCCAGTCTTACCAAAAAAGATTAATTCATTATTTGATGTACGATGAATTATTAATTTAAATTTTAATTGATATGATATTTTATCATAATCTAAATATCCAAATAATGGAGACAATGACCAATTAACTGTCTGTTTACTTTTCTTGTTAAATTCACGTCCTTCTTTATATGCACTATTATTTGTTTTGTTTGAATGTTTTGCAATATTTTCTACATCTTTCGCAATTCCTGCTGCATCTGTTCCAGCGTGAGTTAAATCATCAACAATTATACCATCATTAGTATCAGGAAACCAACCTTCGATTTCATGCTTTTTATTATTTTCACCAATTGTTACAAATCTAAGCATTGTATCAATTACACCTGGAGAATCACTTATTGTTTCTATATTTTGAGTTGCAACATCTAAACGCATTTGTGTAAATAATCTTGGAAAAAAATATTCTCTAATGCAATATTATCGGTATCTGGTAATGGTGTTGTAAAATTGGCATCACTATATAAAGAATATTCACAGTGCAAAAATGAATCAGGTAGATATATATAACTCTGCTGATTATCAACTTCAAAGATTAAATCTCCTCCAGTATTTACTCTACTGGAAGATCCGGGGTTCATAGCAATTCTTATATAGTCATTCTTTTTTTGATTGTAACTGACGAACGGAGGTTCGTCTAATCTAAATTTATTTTCGATGGGAGAAGACATTTTTAAAAAAATAATTTGACTTTTTTGTTTTTCTCACAGACAGAAAAATTTGACTAAAAAATTTACTAGAAAATTTTACTAAAATATAATTTTAGAATTTTGGTAGACCATTACCTCTTATTTCTTCAATTGTTTTTTCATTATGTTTACTATTAGACGGAGCTCCGCTTCTCAAGGTTTCACCCCCCACAGCTATGTTAGCAATTTTGTTTTTTGTTTCATCTGAAAACTTTTTTTTTAGTTCTTCAGAATCATTCTTAAGTTTACGAATAGTTTCTAGCTGTTTTAATTCGTTTTGAGACTTAACAGCATTTGATATGGCACTAGCTGTACTACCTATAGCAGCTGCTCCTTTTGCAGCAGATGTAATCAAATCTTTATTATTTTTTATCAAGTTAACGATACTTCCAATACCAGAAAATATGCCATCTCCTTCTTTTTGAATTGTTTCTACATTGTTATAATGGTAAACAGATTTCATAGATGGTTCATGAGCAATTTTTTGATTTGAAGCAAAATGTTTAAGATTGTGTTTATAAATTATAGGCATTTTTTAGGAATAAATTTGACTTTTGGGAAAAAATATTTACGTTAATATTTGCGCTAAGATTTACGTTTATGATCAAGATTTACGTTTGTGAATGTCCAACAACTTCGTGATAACTTTATTAATTTTCCGTTGCACGTTATCTATTGCGTCAAGCAGCGTGTGATGTATTTTAATTTCTTTACTATTAACTTGCATTTTCTGCTGATTAATCTTCAATGCCGTTTTAAGAGCATTCAATTTAACTTTAAGAACATCTAACTGTTTTTTAACAGAATCTAGCTGTTCTTTATTTTCTTTAGAGTTTTCTTGTAAATTTGTCTTTAATTCATTTTCTAAATTGATTTTAAGAGTTTTCATTTTATCAACTTTTTGATTAAGTGAGTTTACTTCGATTATTATTCTATTCATCTTTTTCATTTGTTGAGTAATTTTAGAACTTAATTCATCAACACTTTTTTGGAATGTAGTTTGTAACTGTCTTAAATTTTTTTTAATTCTTTCAGGTAGTTTTTCTATTTCATCTTCTAATTGTTCTTTTAACATTTTTATCTGATGTTTATTTTTAATGACTGCAGATTTTAAATTTATAGAAAGTAATATTAAAATTTTTGATTGTTCTGAAATCTTTTTAAAAGTTTTGCTATATCTGCTTCTAGCTCTCTATCCTTTTTATCAAGTTTTAATAATTTTTCGTTTAATGATTTGTCATTAAGTTTTAGCAACTTTAATTCATTCATCAGTGGAACCAAAACATCGTTTATATATTTTTCTTTTAAGTCATTGATTTGTGTATCAACATATTGTTTATTTGTTAACTCTGTATTTTGTTGCGGAAGAATAGAAAGATGCAATGGACCAGATAAAACGTCTCCAGTTTTCATGATATAATTTTCTATTTCTATTTCTAATTCACGATTATTCGGGATATATGCACCTCCACCAACATTTGGTAACATCATTTTTTAACGATAAAAAAGTAATTTTTTTATATAATGAGAAAAAAAATAAATTTTTTTCTAATAAAAATAAAAAAATGGAAAATCCAAATTTTAAAAAATATATTCGCCCGTATCATCCTGTTCTTCTTGTTCGAAGAGATCATCGGGATTTGAAAATAAATGTTTTGATAATAATAATAATCCATGTATAGATGTCAATATTTTATTTGAATTACAAGCCGAAATATTTAGAGAACAGACTAAAGGTTTACCTTCCATGGAAACTAACTATTGTATTTTTCCGGGGGATCCATTTATTAAATTTATGGATATTGTAAGCAAATACAATGATGTAGCTTATGTTGAACTGAACAAAGAAAATATGGTTATAATAGGTCATAATAATGTTTACGGATGTATTAGAGCAGTATTACCAATTAGTAATACTGATTGTATAGAAAATAAAATTATCAATGATATCAATATTAGAGAATTAGTAGAAAAATTAAAATCGTTTTCCAAAGAGAAAATTAGATTATTTGTTGATGAACAAAACCAATATAACATTCATATAGAAAGTAAAAAACATAATGAAGAGTTATTATGTCAAGTATATTATAGAGACACTATTTATAAACAAGAAACATTAGAAATGCCCCAAAGATATGATGATGATACTTATATAGGTTTATATTCAAATTTAAATATCAATTTATTAAAATCTTATATAAATGGTTTAGCTCAACAAGAGAAAATTTATATGTGGACAACACCTTATACTATTAACAATGACCATAATCATAATCATAATAATTTTAAAGAATCTGATAATGATAATTTTAAAGAATCTGATAATAATGATGATGATAATATAGATGATGATAATAATGATGATGATAATATAGATGATGATTCTGAAACATCTGAAAAAGGTGTGAATGGTAACAAAGATTATAGAAATATTAGTAATTATAAAAATTTAAGTGAAGAAAAATTTATATCTCAACATGATATTAATACTACATACAGTCAAAATTCATCTAAATTTCATTTTCTTACAATTGAAAATAATAATGATGGAATAGTTGAAGATACTGTTAGACAACTATGTGTCGGGTCTACAAAATTTAAATTAGGATTTACATCTAATCAATTTAAAATTTTATCATCTTTAATAAAAACTAAAAATGATTCAGATTATGGTGGTGTTATTAAATTTTCCAAAAGAGATCAAAGACCAATATTTTTCACTATTATATTATTATCAAATAATAAATATAATTTGGAATTAGATATTCCTATCAGGGAATGGCATCCTATCAGGGAATGGCATCCTATACCAAAAAGTGTAATTTATGATGTTGAAGAATCAATTGATGATGATGATGATGAAGAATCAATAGTTAGTGAAAATAAATTTAAATTATCTTTCGATAAAACGTTATATGATAAAACTTAATGTGATAAAACTTAATGTGACAAAGAAAATAAAATAACTAAAGAACGTAAAATATATAATAATATAAAATAACTCTCAAGACCTTGTTATTAGAATGTTTATATCTAAAATTAAAACACAAATTTTTTCTTTAAAAAATAAAAAAATGGAAAATACCAAGTTTTATTGTAACTTATGTAAAAAAAAGTTGCAAACAAAAAGAAGTTATCAATCTCATTTAGAAAGTAAATTGCATTTACAAA
This sequence comes from Prostheceraeus crozeri, assembly GCA_907163375.1. Taxonomy (NCBI): domain Eukaryota; kingdom Metazoa; phylum Platyhelminthes; order Polycladida; family Euryleptidae; genus Prostheceraeus; species Prostheceraeus crozeri. The sequence goes on from CAJQUW010005468.1 coordinate 594,227, forward strand.
ATGTAGATCGAGTTGATGAAGGAAATATATTAAAATTAAATAATTATAAAAACTATCTAGAAACATTACCTACTGATATAAAAGTTAAAAAAATATTTGATGATTATTCACATTCGGAATATAAAAAAGTTTTTAATAGTGAAGATGAGACCATACCCGATGAAAGATATTTATTTAATGATACAGATGAATTTAACGAAATAGATGAATTAAACGAAATTAAAAAAACATAAAGCCGAACGAACCGACGGTTGTAGGGCTTCGCCATTAACAGATATAAAATATTTATTTAATCAGTCTGTGCACGGGACATCGGAGATATCTTCCAGGGCTTCGCCCGTTGAACATAATGAAACCGATGAAACTTTTTATAATGTATTAACAAACTTTTATAATATATTTAGAAAATCTTTCAAATGTCATATGAATGTAGAAGTACTTTATACAAAAAATGGACCTGATGGAATTCCTGAAGAAATAATACAAGGACATTTTACAAATTCACAAGAAATTCATAATGTAAATGATATACAACCCATATTTGAACAAATGATACTTAAATTAGAAAATTGTATAATTGAAGCCCAGTTACGTGAATCTGGTTGGAGATTTGTTAAAATACTATCCAAGAAAATAGTAATTGATAAATATAAAAATAGTACTGGTGGTAGTTATATTCCTTTACCTTTCAGTTCACCACAAATAATCAACATAAAAAATAAAGTTGATTATTGTTTTCTGTGGAGTATTATAGCACATTTACATCCTGCAGAATATCACAAAGAAAGACTAAGTCATTATGACAAAAAAGAATATATAAATGAGTTTGATCTTTCGGATGGCTTACATGAATTTCCATATGATTATAATAGGTTAATAAAGTTTCATAAAAAGAATAAAAATTTAATAGAAGTAAATGTTTTTGAATTAAATGTGAATTATGTTTCTATTGGTAAAATTACTCCACTTTACTCAGATTCAAAAAAATTTTATTTGAATAATAAAAATTTATGTCAATCAGAAATAGTATATAATGATAGAGGAAATTACATGCATCATAATATTTATTACCAAGGAAAAATAATATGTACTGAAAAATTTGAAATTATAAAAACACTATCACCAATAATGATTAATCATAATAATTATAAAGGACGTAATTATAATTATGATTACAATTATTCAACTTTATCTTCAGAATATCAACAAAACTTAGAAAATTTAAATAAAAGTTTACAAAAATGTAAAACAGATTATCAACAACAAACAAAAATATTAGTACAAGAATATGGCCATAAATATCAAAATAAGATAGAAACGATACAAAAATTAAATGAAGAAAATGAAGACAATAAAGAATTAAAAAATGAAGAAAATGAAACCAATCAAAAAATAAATGAATGTTTAAAAAAATGTCAACAACAATGTAAAGAACAATATGATAAAGAATATATTTATCAGCTACAAATATTAAATCAAAATTATCAACAGTCTGAAAAAGATTTACAAAGATATATCGACTTAACACATGAAATATATCAAGATAAATTTGAAAAATTAAAACAAACAAAACAACCAGCACAAGCGAATATATTATATTATCAGGGTCATTTTATATTGTGTAAAGATGTTTCTATATTTACAAAAACTTCAGATAATGCTAATTTTCCCTGTCTCCTATGTATGACGAGCTTTGGAACTAAAGAAGAAATGAATAGACATTTGGAGAATTGTCAACAAAATGAAGCAGTTGAAAATACTTTTCCTAAAGATGATTATTTAGAATACAATAAATGGTATTTCAAAAATAAAGTACCCTTTACAATATATTGTGATTTTGAAGCATATAATGTTAACATAGCACAAAATGAAAACGAAGGTTCTAGGGCTTCGCCCGATTCTGAAAATGATACGGGCCAAGCCCTAGAACCTTCGGTTTGTAATTCTGAAAATGATAATTATGAAAAAAGTGCACCTGAACAAAGTAAAGAAAAATATTTATTTGAACAAAAACCATTATGTTGGGGAATGTACATTCATTCAAATTATCCTGAATTATTTAAATCAGAATATTTTCAATACTATGGTGAAGATAGTTCAGAAATGTTTACAAAGAAAGTAGAAGAATTACAATGTCGTTTTTCACAATTGCTTGAAACAAATATACCAATGCTTCCATTAACGGATGAAGAAAGAAAACATTTTTATAATGAAACAAATTGTTTTTACTGTGGAAAAGAATTTACAAATAATTATAAAACTGGCAGAGGTAGATATCTTGATAAGGTAAAAGATCATGATCATCTAAATGGATTATATAGAGGTGCAGCACATAATTCTTGTAATCTTAATGCTAATAAATTTAGATATAACTTTGTTCCTTTATATTTCTACAATGGTTCTAAATATGATTTCCATTTAATAATGAAAGATTTATTTTCATCTGAAAAATTACAACAACAACAAATAAATGTACTATGTAAAACAGAAGAAGAATATTTTTCAATGCAATTAGGTTGTATTAGAATTTTAGATGCATTTAGATTTTTTACTCCTTATTCATTAGATGTTATAGGAAAAACTTTGAAACCTGAACAATGTAAAATATTAAATAAATATAATCTAAAACCTTTAAAAGGCATATTTCCGTATGAGTACATAACTGGAGATATAAATAGAATAAATGAAATAATGAAAGAACAAAAACTTCCTCCAATAAATAAATTTAAATCAACATTAAAACAATCACAATTATCTGAAGAAGACTATGCAGAAGCTGAAAAAAATTGGAGAGAGTTAAATTGTAAAACAATGTATGATTATACAATGAAATATATCTTCAGATAGATGTATTAATTCTTACTGATCTTTTCGAAAACTTTCGTGATATGTGTTTAGAATATTACGGAATAGATCCATGTTATTGTTATTCTACACCAGGTTTAACATGGTTAGCAGGATTAAAACATACTGGTTTTCAAGCCGATGGCTCTAGGACAAAGTCCGTTAAACTTAAACATTATAAAGAAAATACATATGATAAATTATTATTTTTTGAATCTGGTATTAGAGGTGGAGTTTCATCAGTTTTAGGTAATAGATATGTTAAGTGTTATAATAAAAAAGTAAATCCTGATGATTATGGAATAATGAAACCTTTATCTCCAGAAGAAAGCGATCAGTTTATAAAATTGTTTAATCAAAATATAGAAGGACTGATATCAAATGAAGTTAGTCAAGCAGCAGTTGATGAAATCATGAGAGAAAACTATTTGTTATATTATGATTTTAATAGCTTATATTCTTCTTGCATGATACAAGAATTACCAACAGGTGAAATGACATGGTGTAATAATCTTGAATACGAACCTACATTAGATGGTGAAAATACTTATGGTTATATATATGAAGTTGATTTAGCATACCCTGATTATAGAAAAGGCGCAACAAAATATTATCCTTTCTGTCCCGAAAACAAAATTCCCAATATAGAAGATTTTTCAGATTATCAAAAGTCTATTATTCCTAAGAAATACAGACCAACAAAAAAACTTATGTTAACACAAGGTAATAAAGGAAAGTATGTTGTTGAAGGAAGAATGCTAGATTGGTATTTAGAACATTTACTGATTCTCACTAAAATACATAGAAAACTAGAGTATAGAAAATCTAAATGGTTAAAAAATTACATAGAGTTCAATATTGAAAAACGTAAAATAGCTAAAAGAAATAAAGATGATTTTGGAAACGTGTTCTTCAAATTAATGAATAATGCATTTTATGGTAAGACTTTAGAAAATGTGCGTAATAGACAAAATATTGAAATAGTTTATGATAGAGATAGGTTTCAAAATTTAACAAGGAAACCTACATATAAAAGAACTACTAGATTTAGTGATAATCTATGTGCTGTACATTTACGTCGAATCAGCGTAAAACATGATAAGTTTAATTTTATAGGATTCACTATATTAGAATTAGCTAAACTATTTATGTATAAATTTATATATGATTATTTAGCACCTGCTTATGGCAAAACTATAAATTACACTTTACAGATACAGATTCTGTTTTCTTAGAAATAACAATACCGTATAATTCTTCACTTGATGAAGAAATTAATAAAATAAAAGATATCATTCATCCTTCTGATTTATGTAAAGTGAAAGATGAACTAGAAGGAAATGAAGATTTCATAACAGAAGCTATATTTTTAAAATCTAAATGTTATTGTTATAATACAACTAATAATATTAAAACACATAAAACATTAAAAGGAATTTCAAAGGCATCAGTGGCTAACCAAATAACATTTCAAGATTATAAGAATGCATTATTTAATAATGAAATAAAAAAGCATGTAATTATAGACTTAATTCAAAAAAACAGAAAATGTATTTAAAAGAGGAACATAAATTAGCATTAGATCCATTTGATTATAAAAGAAAAATTTTACCTGATGGAATAACTACTGAACCTTTTTAATTTTCTAATTTCTAAGATAGACAAATTTGATATATATATATATATAAAATAAAAAAATAAAATATTATAACACTATAATTGTATATTTTTTATCACTCGGTAAACAAATGTTCGATAGCTCTATCATGAATTTTTTTATCAATATTAATTGTAATGAAGCCGTAATCTTTTGACCACGCATTGTTACACGATTGTTTAAATTCATCTTTATTTCTTACGCATAAATCTCTTAACAAATCACTTAAGTTTCTTGCATTTATTTCAAATAGTATAAATATATTTGCATTCTTTCTAATAACACTTCCATCTAATGAATACATACTTTGTGTTAAATAAAAAACACTACAGTTATTATGTCTACCTCTTGTGAAATAATTTCTCTGAACTGACTGATTTTTATAGTTAAAACAATCATCAAAAATTACACAATGTTTCATTCTTTTATCTAGTTTACTAGGATCTTGCATATTACCACTATCATCTATTAATTGTATCTTTATATGTTTATTTTTATTGGATTCAACTAACTGATTATTTTTTGCTGCTTCTTCACACCACGAACTTATTTCTTCTTCATCTTCAGATTTTTCATATTCTTTGAATAATGAAGCAATTGCTGTTTTTTTAAGATTATTTTCAAATCCATATTTTAAAAATTGATAGACGGGTTGTTCTGCTGTTGTTGTATAAATTATAAGATTGTTATAATCCAAAAAATTTGGAGTCGTTAAAATTTTAAATAATAGATACGTTTTTCCGCATCCTGATCTTCCACAAATAACTGACAAAACTTTATTAGATAAATTTGGACGATGATTAAATTTGAGTTTTTTTTTATTTAATGGGGGCACTTCACTCATTTTTTAATAAAAAATTTTATTTTTATTTTAAAAGAAGAAGAAGAAGAAAATTAAACTTCTCTAGCTTCGCGTGGGAGTTTATACCTCCAAACCAAAAGATCTATCATAATCTCTTCACCTCCAAAATTTATTTCTTGTCCTTTTTCATCAGTGATTCTAATGTTAATACTGTTAATAGTTTTTCTTGTAATAGGGAAATATATTAATGTTTTGGGAAATACATTTAATCTATAACCAATGGGTACAGTAAAAGCTGGAAAACTGAATATTAAATTTGACAATTTACCATTTATATATCCTCCTTCAATAATGTCACAATGTACAACAATTGAATTTATTTCAGTTATTTTTGGAATCTTCTCACTTAAATGATAACCTTGACTATAAGTTTGTTTATTAAATCCTAATAGCTTTGACAATGATCTATCATGATTAAAATCAACTTGATGATTTTCGTCTAAAGTAAGAGAAAATTTATTAACTGCCGGTTCAACTGCAAAATGTAATTGTTTCTTATCTTTAAATGGTATACCTAAATGTCTCTTAATTTCATTTGATATTGATTCAACTTCGTAAGAACCAGGAAGAAAAGTTAGTATTTTCCATGTTTTGCCTTTATCAGTAGAATATCTAATTTGGTCATTCACATCTTTGATAACGTTTTGAATAGTGTTAAATGTGGAGAAACTAGTCAATGCAATTTGATAATTTTTATTTTGTTCCAAATGTAGAATGGGTTCTAAATTACAAGTGTGTGATGAAGTAGTTGTTATAATTTTTAACGTCGTACTAAATTTTGATGATCCCAAAATCTCTGTTAAATTTTCTAAATGATTATTAATTTTGTCAAAATCTGCTGATGATAATTCTCTCGAAGACATTTTTAACTAAAAAATTTAAATAAATATTTTTTTATAAAAATTAGAAACAACATATTTCAGCTACGGGCGAAGCCCTTAAAGACATCAGAGATGTCCCGTTATACTTTTATAATCCTCTTCATTTAGAATCTTCTTTTCTAACAGTCTTTTCAATATAGCATGAATTTCATTGAAACTAGAATTATGTCCTTCTTTTATTGCCGATATTAAAATATTTAATCTATTTAGTAATTCTTGTGTATCATCTGGTGAAAATACAGTTGTTTCTGTTTTAAAACCTTTCCCTACTTTAACTCCCGTTGATAATAAATTTTCTAATTGTTTATAACGTCTAAGAGATTTTACTGCACCAACTCTATCTAACATAGCTTTATATTTTATGAGATCATCTACAGCATAATTATTTAAATCTGCTCCTCTTAAAAGATCAACAAAATTTCTATCTAAACTAAAAGGAGATTTATCTGGTGAAAAATTTAAACCTCGAAAAGGTTGTGGAAATATTTCCTTTTGTCCGAGATAAAATCTAGGTATTGTTTTTCCATCTATAAATGAAATAGAATGTTCAAATTGCATAGATTTTGGTAATTTCTTATTAATGTTTGATTCTAGTAATCCATAGTCATCTAATATAGTTTTGTGCTCTGGATCTGTTATATCAATTTGTTTAGCATTATTTGTAAGTTCTTTTTCAAGAGTTTTAAATGGTTTCATAGTTTTTCAAAATCAGTTTTTACTTGCTCGGTTTGCTGCATTTTTTCAAACATATCAGATTGAATACCAGCTTTTATCATTCTATGTTGAAGATGATTTTCTTTCATAATATTTCTTTGTTTTATTAACTCTTCTAATTGTTTTATTCTTTTAAAATTATCAGCTTTAATTTTATCCATTTTCAAAATATAATATTTGAATTTTGTGGTAACATTGGAATACAACAAAAACATTTTACTGAACAAATTATTTTTTTATTGCTTTGTTGTCTGACATCTTTTCGTTTAAAATTTTCTCGTTTTAAGTTTTGTTTAATAAAGTTTTGTTTAAATTTTCGCTTAAAGTTTTTAGCTCTTCTAAAAAAACTTTATCATTTTCTTCATTAGAAATTTTACCATCAGTAAAAGTTTTACCATCACTAGAAATTTTGCCATCCTGTTTATTCTTATCATCAACTTTTTCTGACTGTAATTGAAATGATATTTGATTTACTTCATTAGCTATTTGATCAAATTTTTCAATCTCATCTAACGTAATAACATTATCATCACATACTCTTTGAAAGTAGTAATGCAATTTGTCATAGACTTCTTTAATATGTAAATGCTTAGTTTTTAATGATTTTCGTTTCTTAGTTATTAAAGATTTATCTAACATTGTAACAAGTGAAGTTGCAAAAACACCCGTACCTGTTAAAGCTGTAGCAACTACTGGAATTAATAAAACACCTGAAGATATAACAATTGTTAAAGCACCTAAACTTATTGTTAAGAATATGCCAATTCCTTGTGTTACATTCTTAACATTAGACCATCTTTTTCTTAATTTATTATAATGTTCTAGTCTAAGTAATAATTGAGATTCCTTACCTTTCATATAACGTACCTTATCTTTGTGTTTTTCTTTGTTCATTTTTTCAATGTTCATCTTTTCAATGTCCATTAAAGTAGAACTACGTTCATATGATAACGAAGGATATATTCTTGAGGTTTCTTCCACTTTTGTTTCATCCACTTTTGTTTCTTCCATTTTTAAAGAAATATTTTTAGTCACATAATTTTAGTTATCTCATATTTTAAAAACCTGAAAGATGGATTTAAAAGACGTTTTTTAAAAATACTAACTTTTATGATTTTCGGTGTCCTGGAACGGTCATGATTTTAAGGGTGGTTAAAATGTCATAATCTCAAATTTGAGATTCTTAACTTTTGTGATTTTTTCGGTGTCCTAGAACGGTCATGATTTTAAGGGTGGGTAAAATGTCATAATGACAAATTTGAGATTTTGAAAAATTTGAAAAATTTGAAAAATTGGGTATTTTTAAAAACGCCTAAATTTATGAATTTAGGTCTTAAAAACCTGAAAAAGGGTTCAAATTCATGAATTTATGTCGTTTTTAAAGATACCAATTTTTCAAAAATGGTACTTTTTAAATGGACTGAATTTATGAATTTAGGTCTTAAAAACCTGAAAAAGGGTTCAAATTCATGAATTTATGTCATTTTTAAAGATACCAATTTTTCAAAAATGGTACTTTTTAAATGGACTAAATTTATGAATTTAGGTCTTAAAAACCTGAAAAAGGGTTCAAATTCATGAATTTATGTCATTTTTAAAGATACTATTTTTTTGAATTTTATGGTGTCCTGGAACGGTCTTTTACCCATTACTGGTATTAGTATTCCTGATAAAAATAATAACACTGAAAAAAGTTTTTCTGCCCAAATAAATCTTCTTAAACGACAAGCACCTGATGCAAATGGTATTATGTTACCTTATAACGGAGAAGATATTCTAGCTGAAATAGTTCAACGAATACAAAAAGAATGTAATATAATTGAATACATCGATAGTGAATTTACTGATAATGAAGACTGGGAAGAGGAATTATAACTCTGTGAACACATCTTCTATTGACTTTCAGTCAGAGAACAAATGTTCGATAACTCTATCATGTACTTTTTTATCAATATTGATTGTAATAAATCCATGATCGTTTGACCAAGCAATACTGCAAGATTGTTTAAAATCATCTTTATCTCTTATACATAAGTCTCTTAACAAATCACTTAGGTTTCTTGAATTAATTTCGAAAAGCATAAAAATATTAGCATTCTTTCTAATAACGCTGCCATCTAGTGAATACATGCTTTGCGTCAAATAAAAGACACTACAGTTATTGTGTCTACCTCTTGTAAAATAATTTCTCTGAACTGCCTGATCTTTGTTATTAACACAATCATCAGACACAACACAATGTTTTTTCGTTTTATTTAGTTTACTAGGATCTTGCATATAACCACTATTATCTATTAGTTGTATCGATATGTGTTTATTTTTATTGGGTTCTACTAGTTGTTTATTTTTCGCTGCTTCTTCACACCAAGAACTTATTTCTTCTTCATACTCCGATTTTTCATATTCTTCAAACAGTGAAGCTATAGCTGATTTGGTAAGATTATTTTCAAAACCATATTTCAAGAATTGGTAAATAGGTTGGTCTGCTGTTGTTGTATAAATAATAAGATTGTTATAATCCAAAAAGTTTGGTGCCGTGAGAATTTTAAATAATAGATTCGTTTTCCCACAACCTGATCTTCCACAGATAACTGCTAAAACTTTACTGGATAGGTTTGGGTGATGATTGAATTTCACTTTCTTGTTTAGTGGAGATTTTACAGAAGTGTTTTCACTCATTTTTTAAGTCAATATTTTAAATTATACCTCTCGTAATGATAGATCTATCATAATCTCTTCACCTCCAAAATTTATTGCCTTTCCTTTCTCATCTGTTATGCTAATGGTGATGGAATTAATTGTTTTTCGTGTAACTGGAAAATATATTAATGATTTTGGGATTACATTTAAACTGTAACCAATCGGAACTGTAAATGCTGGATAATTGAAGATATTATTTGTTAGCTCTCCATTAACATAACCCCCTTCTATAATATCACACTGAACGTTGATTGAATTTATTTCAGTTATTTTAGTTATATTTTCACTGATATGAAAACCTTGTGCATAGAGTTTCTTTTTAAATCCTAATAGTTTCGACAATGATCTATCATGATTAAAATCAACTTGATGATTTTCATCTAAAGTAAGAGAAAATTTATTTACTGCTGGTTCAACTGCGAAATGTAATTGTTTCTTGTCTTTAAATTGAATACCTAAATGTCTTTTTATTTCATTGGAAACAGATTCAACTTCATAAGATCCAGGAAGAAAAGTTAATTCTTTCCAAGTTGTACCTTTGTCATTTGAATATTTAAATCGGTCATTTACATCTTTGATAATATTTTGTATAGTGTTAAAATTTGAAAAACTAGTTAATGCTACTTCATAATGTTTGTCTTGTTCTAAGTGAATAATAGGATCTAAATTACAAGTATGCGATGAAGTAGTTGCTATAAATTTTCATGTCGTACTAAATTTTGATGAGGTTAAAATCTCGGTTAAATTTTCTAAATGTTTATTAATTTTTTCTAGTTCTGCCGAAGACATTTTTAACTAAATAATTTAGATAAATTTTGGTAGTCTTCTTCACTTATAACGTTCTTTTCCCATAACCGTTTCGATATTGCATGTATCTCGTTAAAGCTAGAGTTATGTCCTTCTTTTGCTGCAGCTAATAAAATCTGTAATCTATTCATTAATTCTTGTGGATCATCTGGTAAAAATACAATTCTCTCTCCTGTTGCTGTTTTTGAATAAGCGACAATTGGTGAATAATAACCAGTCGCTGTTGGAACACCCGTCGCTGTTGAATAAGCACCCGTTGGAACACCAGTCGCTGTTGGAGCCGATACCATTAACAATAAGTGTACTAATTGTTTATAACGTTTAAGAGGTTTTACTGCGTTAACTTTATCTAACATAGCTTTATATTTCAGTAGATCATCAGCATGATATTTATCTAACTCCGCTCCTCTTAATAAATCCACGAAATTTCTGTCTAAACTAAAGGGCGTTTTGTCTGGTGCAAAAATTAAACCTCGAGCAGGATCTGGGTATATTTCTTTTTGTCCGAGAAAAAATCTAAGAGATGACTTTCCATCTATAAAAATTGTAGAATGTTCAAATAACATAGATTTTGGTAATTTCTTATTTATATTTTCTTCTAGCAGACCATAATCATCTAAGATAGTTTTCTGCACTGGATCAATCAGACCCATTTGTTTATCATGATTTGTTCGTTCTTTTTTAATATCAGATTTAACTTGTTCAACTAATTGGATTTTGTCTTTCATATTAGATTCAACGCCAACTTGCAACATTCGATATTGTCTACGTTTCTCCTTCATAATATTTTTCTGTTTTATTAGTTCTTCTAGTTGTTTTATTTTTGCCTCATTTGTCTCATTGGTATTCATTATTTTATAATATAATATTTGAATTTTGTGGTATCATTGGTACACAGCAAAAACACTTTACTGATGCTCTAATGTTTTGTTTAATAAAGTTTTTATTTCTTCTAAAAAAACATCATTATTATCTTTGCCTTGAGAAAACTTGTTTGGTATTTTATTTGCTTCTCTAGCTATTTGATCAAATTTTTCAATCTCATCTAACGTAATAACATTATCATCACACACTCCCTGAAAGTAGTAATGAAGTTTATCATATACCTCTTTGACATGTACATGTTTCTTACTTAAGGATTTACGTTTCTTATTTATTAAAGACTTATCTATCATTGTTGCGAGTGAAGTTGTAAAAACACCTGTACCTGTTAAAGCAGTAGCAACAACAGGAATTGTAAGAACGCCAGATGAAATGACAATAGTGATAGCACCTAAAGAAAATGTTAACAATACTCCAACGCCTTGTGTCACATTCTTAACTATCGTCCATCTTTTTCTTAATTTATCATAATGATCTAGTCTAAGTAATAATTGGGATTCTTTATCTTTCATGTATCTGACTCTATCTGCACACTTTGCTTTATCCATTTGTTCCAATATCGGATATGAAGGGGCTGATGGTTCTTTTGTTTTTACATCTTCCATTTTTAAATGAATATTTTTGTTCATATCCATTTTTCCTCATGTTGTATATTTATATTTTCATCATTTTGTATTTTTATATTTTCATCATTTTGTATTTTTATTACATTTGGTCATAAACATTTTTTCCTCATTTGCATTTTTATATTTTCCTATTTTTGTATTTTCCTCATTTGTATTTTTATTACATTTGGTCATAAATATTTTTTCCTCATTTGTATTTTTATAAATTTAAGGTACTTTCCTCATTTGTATTTTTATTACATTTGGTCATAAACATTTTTCCTCATTTGTATTTTTATAAATTTAAGGCACTTTCCTCATTTGTATTTTCCTCATTTGTATTTTTATTACATTTGATCATAAACATTTTTCCTCATTTGTATTTTTATAAATTTAAGGCACTTTCCTCATTTGTATTTTTATTACATTTGGTCATAAACATGTTTCCTCATTTGTATTTTTATAAATTTAAGGCACTTTCCTCATTTGTATTTTCCTCATTTGTATTTTTATTACATTTGGTCATAAACATTTTTCCTCATTTGTATTTTTATATTTTCCTATTTTTTATAGTTCCATTCGTATCTATTCGGGAGTGTGATCCGGTGCTGAGCGAAGCGTTGCTGGCTGTTACTCATGCATCATCCTTGTGTGAGGCACGTACATTGGGCCACATGGTGAGAAAGTGGACACGTTTGCCTCTCTTCAACTTATGATTACACAAATAATGCACACTAAAGTACCATCTGAAGAGATGTGTTTGTTTCTCCCTCCGAGTCCTCCTCCTTCTCCTGTGGATGCGGAAGTGGAGATGATGATAACAGATCCGTCCCTGTTTGATGATATTGATTTTGACTTGTAGGATTCAGCATTTTCAACGCAGCAAGAGATGCTGGGTCCTATAGATAGTGTTGGGGCTGCAGTGGCGAAGCGTAAGGCCTAGAGCAAGAAGCGCCCTAGTGCTCAGGCGTTGGAGCAGCCGGGCCTCATAATTGAACGTGTGGAGCAATCACGGCCTCATCATTACTACAAATGGTCAAAACAATTTCATGGTAATTTCTGGTAATAAATTTGGATGATAATTAACGTTTATTCTTTTCCTTTCAATTTTAACCTGGAAACCGAAATGGGTTGGTGAGAGTGAAAAAGTTTTATTTCGTATATAAAATAATTAACTTTTATGACCCATATTTTCATTTTTCACGGGAAATATCTTAGAAAATTTTTCGTGTCCGTAAACTGCGCACTGATTTTCATGATACTAAATAACTTTTAGAAATTAGAGAAATTTTTTTTCGCCTTCAAACCATGCATGGCCTTCTCTGAGTCAATTTTAACTTTAAAAGTCGCAACGGGAATTTTTAAGCCACAAACACACTAGTCTTTATGTTCATTAACAAGGGTTTCAATGAAGTCTATAGTAGTCTCCTCAACTTGGGCCAGGGAATTGCATTCATCAATGATGCAAGAAAAATCATTGGTGGCCAGCCAGGCTTCATGTAGCTCGTGCAACGACTCAATCCATTCCAAAATTCATTCGATTGCAGCTCACGTGCTGACTTCCGCTGCAGGACACACTCGTAGCATACTCGTGGTGCTGTTCTCAGATAGATGTAATAAACAGCTGGATTCGGATGATGGAATGAGCAACAAAGCGCTATCTTCTTGAAGGTGGCGTGCTCAGCATCAGTCAGAAAGTCCCAGTTGCACGAGTGTTGCACAAATACCTTCCGGATCGCTCCAACACACCGTTCGTAGATGGTGCCGCTTGCATTAGTACTTTGTTTTGCAAGCCGTCGCTTGGCTAGTGTATTCAAAGCATGTACATTGAATGTGAATGCCCAACGAGAGGGATTCACATAGTTCAAACTGATCATGTCCGAACTATGAACATTAGTTCAATCACGAACGGGCTCGAAGCTAAAGTTTAGCGTCTGCAACACCGGATTTGTCTCCACAGCCGCCTGGAGTCGCGCAATCAGGGTGATCTTTCCCGCACCTATATTTCCTTAAATGCTAATTGATAAAAAAGCCATGTTGCTAGTAGGTTACATACACAGTGAATGACTTTCCTGCGGCGGTACACTGCTATATATATACGTGTATATATATAGCAATTGAATTTTAATTGCTCCTCCAAAAATATTGTATATGCTTTGCGATGTCGAGGATGCGAAAAACTATATGTGGGTCAAACCGGTGACGCTTTGCGTTCGAGGATCCGAGTTCATCGAGAACAAATAAATTTATCCCGATACAGAATGCTCTATGTCAGCAAGCATATCTATGAGTGTGCGAAGAACTTCAATCCTTCTTTTAATGTTATTCCCCTTCTTCAATTACCAGCTGAGTGCGATAGATTGTATCGAGAAAATAAAGAACAGATGTGTATTAAACTAATAAGACCGTCACTGAATAGGGATATAGGCACATCGACTTGATAAGATATCTCATTTTTCTATCACCTGTGATGACAGTGTGCAAACATGGATATTTTTCTTTTCATTATCATGTTTATTATTGAGTTATCTAGTTCTATGATTACTGAACTACGATGTATTTTGATTTTGAATACATTCATTTAGCCTTTGATAAGCCTGCAAGCCAGGCAGAAACCAGTGGGTCTCTATCTGAACATTTGTTGGTTTTTCCTTTTACTTTCTACGTGTGATTTAATTTCATTATATATATATATATATATTGAAAGTAAAAAACATAACGAAGAATTATTATGTCAAGTATATTATAGAGATACAATTTATAAACAAGAAAGTTCTGATATGCCACAAAGATATGATGATGATACTTATATAGGATTATATTCAAATTTAAATATTAATTTATTAAAATCTTACATAAATGGTTTAGCTCAACAAGAGAAAATTTATATGTGGACAACACCTTATACTATTAACAATGACCATAATCATAATCATAATAATTTTAAAGAAACTGATAATAATAATTTTAAAGAATCTTATAATAATGATGATGATAATATAGATGATGATAATATAGATGATGATTCTGAAACATCTGAAAAAGGTGTGAATGGTAACAAAGATTATAAAAATATTAGTAATTATAAAAATTTAAGTGAAGAAAAATTTATATCTCAACATGATATTAATACTACATATAATCAAAATTCATCTAAATTTCATTTTCTTACAATTGAAAATAATAATGATGGAATAGTTGAAGATACTGTTAGACAACTATGTGTCGGGTCTACAAAATTTAAATTAGGATTTACATCTAATCAATTTAAAATTTTATCATCTTTAATAAAAACTAAAAATGATTCAGATTATGGTGGTGTTATTAAATTTTCCAAAAGAGATCAAAGACCAATATTTTTCACTATTATATTATTATCAAATAATAAATATAATTTGGAATTAGATATTCCTATCAGGGAATGGCATCCTATACCAAAAAGTGTAATTTATGATGATGAAGAATCAATAGTTAGTGAAAATAAATTTAAATTATCTTTTGATAAAACTTAATATGATAAAACTTAATGTGATAAAACTTAATGTGACAAAGAAAATAAAATAACTAAAGAACGTGAAATATATAATAATATAAAATAACTCTCAAGACCTTGATATTAGAATGTTTATATCTAAAATTAAAACACAAATTTTTTCTTTAAAAAATAAAAAAATGGAAAATACCAAGTTTTATTGTAACTTATGTAAAAAAAATTTGCAAACAAAAAGAAGTTATCAATCTCATTTACAAAGTAAATTACATTTACAAAATGTAGATCGAGTTGATGAAGGAAATATATTAAAATTAAATAATTATAAAAACTATCTAGAAACATTACCTACTGATATAAAAGTTAAAAAAATATTTGATGATTATTCACATTCGGAATATAAAAAAGTTTTTAATAGTGAAGATGAACATGTACAAACCGAAGGTTCTAGGGCTTCGCCCGTACCAGATGGAAGATATTTATTTAATGATACAGATGAATTTAACGAAATAGATGAATTTGATGAAACTAAAGAAACCGATGAAGCGGAACGAACCGAAGGTTCTAGGGCTTCGCCAGTAACAGATATAAAATATTTATTTAATGAATCTGTTGAACATAATGAAACCGATGAAACTTTTTATAATGTATTAACAAACTTTTTCAAAATATTTAAGAAATCTTTCAAATGTTATATGAATGTAGAAGTACTTTATACAAAAAATGGACCTGATGGAATTCCTGAAGAAATAATACAAGGACATTTTACAAATTCACAAGAAATTCATAATGTAAATGATATACAACCTATATTTGAATCGATGATAAATAAATTAGAAAATTGTATAATTGAAGCCCAGTTACGTGAATCTGGTTGGAGATTTGTTAAAATACTATCTAAGAAAATAGTAATTGATAAATATAAAAATAATACTGATGGTAGTTATGTTCCTTTACCTTTCAGTTCACCACAAATAATCAACATAAAAAATGAAGATGATTATTGTTTTCTGTGGAGTATTATAGCACATTTACATCCTGCAGAATATCACAAAGAAAGACTAAGTCATTATGACAAAAAAGAATATATAAATGAGTTCGATCTTTCGGATGGTTTAGATGAATTTCCATATGATTATAATAGGTTAATAAAGGTTCATAAAAAGAATAAAAATTTAATAGAAGTAAATGTTTTTGAATTAAATGTGAATTATGTTTCTATTGGTAATATTACTCCACTTTACTCAGATTCAAAAAAATTTTATTTGAATAATAAAAATTTATGTCAATCAGAAATAGTATATAATGATAGAGGAAATTACATGCATCATAATATTTATTACCAAGGAAAAATAATATGTACTGAAAAATTTGAAATTATAAAAACATCATCACCAATAATGATTAATCATAATAATTATAAAGGACGTAATTATAATTATGATTATGATTCCGATTATTTATCATTATCTTTAGAATATCAACAAAAATTACAAAATTTAAATAAAAGTTTACAAAAATGTAAAACAGATTATCAACAACAAACAAAAATATTAGTACAAGACTATGGCCATAAATATCAAAATAAGATAGAAACGATACAAAAATTAAATGAAGACAATAAAGAATTAAAAAATGAAGAAAATGAAACCAATCAAAAAATAAATGAATGTTTAAAAAAATGTCAACAACAATGTAAAGAACAATGTGATAAAGAATATATTTATCAGCTACAAATATTAAATCAAAATTATCAACAGTCTGAAAAAGATTTACAAAGATATATCGACTTAACACATGAAATATATCAAGATAAATTTGAAAAATTAAAACAAACAAAACAATCAGCACAAGCGAATATATTATATTATCAGGGTCATTTTATATTGTGTAAAGATGTTTCTATATTTACAAAAACTTCAGATAATGCTAATTTTCCCTGTCTCCTATGTATGACGAGCTTTAGAACTAAAGAAGAAATGAATAGACATTTGGAGAATTGTCAACAAAATGAAGCAGTTGAAAATACTTTTCCTAAAGATGATTATTTAGAATACAATAAATGGTATTTCAAAAATAAAGTACCCTTTACAATATATTGTGATTTCGAAGCATATAATGTTAACATAACACAAAATTCTGATAATGGTAAATATGAAAAAAGTGCACCTGAAAAAAGTGCATCTGAACAAAGTAAAGAAAAATATTTATTTGAACAAAAACCATTATGTTGGGGAATGTACATTCATTCAAATTATCCTGAATTATTTAAATCAGAATATTTTCAATACTATGGTGAAGATAGTTCAGAAATGTTTACAAAGAAAGTAGAAGAATTACAATGTCGTTTTTCACAATTGCTTGAAACAAATATACCAATGCTTCCATTAACGGATGAAGAAAGAAAACATTTTTATAATGAAACAAATTGTTTTTACTGTGGAAAAGAATTTACAAATAATTATAAAACTGGCAGAGGTAGATATCTTGATAAGGTAAAAGATCATGATCATCTAAATGGATTATATAGAGGTGCAGCACATAATTCTTGTAATCTTAATGCTAATAAATTTAGATATAACTTTGTTCCTTTATATTTCTACAATGGTTCTAAATATGATTTCCATTTAATAATGAAAGATTTATTTTCATCTGAAAAATTACAACAACAACAAATAAATGTACTATGTAAAACAGAAGAAGAATATATTTCAATGCAATTAGGTTGTATTAGAATTTTAGATGCATTTAGATTTTTTACTCCTTATTCATTAGATGTTATGGGAAAAACTTTGAAACCTGAACAATGTAAAATATTAAATAATATAATCTAAAACCTTTAAAAGGCATATTTCCGTATGAATCTATAACCTGAGGTTCACAGTCGAAGACTGATTTAACTGGAGATATAAATAGAATAAATGAAAGAATGAAAGAACAAAAACTTCCTCCAATAAATAAATTTAAATCAACATTAAAACAATCACAATTATCTGAAGAAGACTATGCAGAAGCTGAAAAGAATTGTAGAGAGTAAAATTGTAAAACAATGTATGATTATACAATGAAATATCTATAGATAGATGTATTAATCCTTATTGATCTTTTTGAAAACTTTCGTGACATGTGTTTAGAATATTGCGGAATAGATCCATGTTATTGTTATTCTACACCAGGTTTAACATGGTTAGCAGGATTAAAACATACAAATGCTAAACTTAAACATTATAAAAAAATACATATGATAAATTATAATTTTTTGAATCTGGTATTAGAGGTGGAGTTTCATCAGTTTTAGGTAATAGATATGTTAAATGTTATAATAAAAAAGTAAATCCTGATGATTATGGAATAATGAAACCTTTATCTCCAGAAGAAAGCGATCTGTTTATAAAATTGTTTAATCAAAATATAGAAGGACTTATATCAAATGAAGTTAGTCAATCAGTAGTTGTTGAAATCATGAGAGAAAACTATTTGTTATATTATGATTTTAATAGCTTATATTCTTCTTGCATGATACAAGAATTACCAACAGGTGAAATGACATGGTGTAATATTCTTGATTATCAAAAAACACATGATGGAAATTATAATTTTGGTTATATATATGAAGTTGATTTAGTATACCCTGATTATATAAAAGGCGCAACAAAATATTATCCATTCTGTCCCGAAAACAAAATTCCCAATATAGAAGATTTTTCAGATTATCAAAAGTCTATAATTCCTAAGAAATACAGACCAACAAAAAAACTTATGTTAACACAAGGTAATAAAGGAAAGTATGTTGTTGAAGGAAGAATGCTAGATTGGTATTTAGAACATGGAATGATTCTCACTAAAATACATAGAAAACTAGAGTATAGAAAATCTAAATGGTTAAAAAATTATATAGAGTTCAATATTGAAAAACGTAAAATAGCTAAAAGAAATAAAAATGATTTTGGAAACGTATTCTTTAAATTAATGAATAATGCATTTTATGGTAAGACTTTAGAAAATGTGCGTAATAGACAAAATATTGAAATAGTTTATGATAGAGATAGGTTTCAAAATTTAACAAGGAAACCTACATATAAAAGAACTACTAGATTTAGTGATAATCTATGTGCTGTACATTTACGTCGAATCAGCGTAAAACATGATAAGTTTAATTTTATAGGATTCACTATATTAGAATTAGCTGAACTATTTATGTATAAATTTATATATGATTATTTAGCACCTGCTTATGGCAAAACTATAAATTACACTTTACAGATACGGAATTCCGTTTTCTTAGAATTAACAGTACCGTATAATTCTTCACTTGATGAAGAAATTAATAAAATAAAAGATATCATTCATCCTTCTGATTTATGTAAAGTAAAAGATGAACTAGAAGGAAATGGAGATTTCATAACAGAAGCTATATTTTTAAAATCTAAATGTTATTGTTATAATACAACTAATAATATTAAAACACATAAAACATTAAAAGGAATTTCAAAGGCATCAGTGGCTAATCAAATAACATTTCAAGATTATAAAAATGTATTATTTAATAATGAAATAAAAACAGCATGTAATTATAGACTTAATTCAAAGAAACATAAAATGTACTTAAAAGAGGAACATAAATTAGCATTAGATCCATTTGATGATAAAAGAAAAATTTTACCTGATGGAATAACTACTTTACCTTTTTAATTTTCTAATTTCTAAGATAGACAAATTTGATATATATATAAAATAAAAAAATAAAATATTATAACACTATATTTGTATATTTTTTATCACTCGGTAAACAAATGTTCTATAACTCTATCATGAATTTTTTTATCAATATTAATTGTAATGAAGCCGTAATCTTTTGACCAAGCATTGTTACACGATTGTTTAAATTCATCTTTATTTCTTACGCATAAATCTCTTAACAAATCATTTAAGTTTCTTGCATTTATTTCAAATAGTATAAATATATTTGCATTCTTTCTAATAACACTTCCATCTAATGAATACATACTTTGTGTTAAATAAAAACACTACAGTTATTATGTCTACCTCTTGTGAAATAATTTCTCTGAATTGACTGATTTTTATCGTTAACACAATCATCAAAAATTACACAATGTTTCATTCTTTTATCTAGTTTACTAGGATCTTGCATATTACCACTATCATCTATTAATTGTATCTTTATATGCTTATTTTTATTGGATTCAACTAACTGATTATTTTTTGCTGCTTCTTCACACCACGAACTTATTTCTTCTTCATCTTCAGAATTTTCACATTCTTTGAATAATGAAGCAATTGCTGTTTTTTTAAGATTATTTTCAAATCCATATTTTAAAAATTGATAGACGGGTTGTTCTGCTGTTGTTGTATAAATTATAAGATTGTTATAATCCAAAAAATTTGGAGTCGTTAAAATTTTAAATAATAGATACGTTTTTCCACAACCTGATCTTCCACAAATAACTGACAAAACTTTATTAGATAAATTTGGATGATGATTAAATTTGAGTTTTTTTTATTTAATGGGGCACTTCACTCATTTTTTAATAAAAAATTTTAATTTTAATTTTTTAATTTTTTGTTTTTAAAGAAGAAGAATAATAATAAGAAGAAAATTAAACTTCTCTAGCTTCGCGTGGGAGTTTATACCTCCCGAACTAAAAGATCTATCATAATCTCTTCACCTCCAAAATTTATTTCTTGTCCTTTCTCATCAGTTATTCTAATGTTAATGTTGTTGATAGTTTTTCTTGTAATAGGGAAATATATTAATGTTTGGGGAAATACATTTAATCTATAACCAATGGGTACAGTAAAAGCTGGAAAACTGAATATTAAATTTGACAATTTACCATTTATATATCCTCCTTCAATAATGTCACAATGTACAACAATTGAATTTATTTCAGTTATTTTTGGAATCTTCTCACCTAAATGATAACCTTGACTATAGGTTTGTTTATTAAATCCTAATAGCTTTGACAATGATCTATCATGATTAAAATCAACTTGATGATTTTCGTCTAAAGTAAGAGAAAATTTATTAACTGCCGGTTCAACTGCAAAATGTAATTGTTTCTTATCTTTAAATGCTATACCTAAATGTCTCTTAATTTCATTTGATATTGATTCAACTTCGTAAGAACCAGGAAGAAAAGTTAGTATTTTCCACGTTTTACCTTTATCAGTAGAATATCTAAATTGGTCATTCACATCTTTGATAACGTTTTGAATAGTGTTAAATGTGGAGAAACTAGTCAATGCAATTTGATAATTTTTATTTTGTTCCAAATGTAGAATGGGTTCTAAATTACAAGTGTGTGATGAAGTAGTTGTTATAATTTTTAACGTCGTACTAAATTTTGATGAACCCAAAATCTCTGTCAAATTTTCTAAATGATTATTAATTTTGTCAAAATCTACTGATGATAATTCTCTCGAAGACATTTTTTAACTAAAAAATTTAAATAAATATCATGGATAAAAATCGTAGATAAAAATCATAGATAAAAATTAGAAACAACATATTTCAGCTATACATACTTTTATAATCCTCTTCCTTTAGAATCTTCATTTCTAACAGTCTTTCCAATATAGCATGAATTTCATTGAAGCTAGAATTGTGTCCTTCTTTTATTGCCGATATTAAAATATTTAATCTATTTAGTAATTCTTGTGTATCATCTGGTGAAAATACAGTTGTTTCTGTTTTAAAACCTTTCCCTACTTCAACTCCCGTTGATAATAAATTTTCTAATTGTTTATAACGTCTAAGAGATTTTACTGCACCAACTCTATCTAACATAGCTTTATATTTTATAAGATCTTCTACAGCATAATTATTTAAATCTGCTCCTCTTAAAAGATCAACAAAATTTCTATCTAAACTAAAAGGAGATTTATCTGGTGAAAAATTTAAACCTCGAAAAGGTTGTGGAAATATTTCTTTTCCACCAAGATAAAATCTTGCAAATAATTTTTTATCTGAAAAGAAAGTAGAATGTTCAAATAACATAGATTTTGGTAATTTTTTATCTATGTTTGCTTTTAACAAACGATAATCATCTAATAGTGTTTTAAGTACTGGATCCGCTATATTAATTTGTTTTTCAAGAGTTTTAAATGGTTCGACAGTTTTTTCATAATCAGTTTTTACTTCTTCAGTTAATTTTAATTGATCAAACATATCAGATTGTATACCAACTTTTATCATTCTATGTTGAAGATGATTTTCTTTCATAATATTTCTTTGTTTTATTAACTTGTCTAATTGTTGAATTCTTTTAAAATTATCAGCTCTAATTTCATCCATTTTTTATATTATATTTTTATATTTTTTTATATATTTGTTTGATTATCAGCTTTAATTTTATCCATTTTTAAAATATAATATTTGAATTTTGTGGTAACATTGGAATACAACAAAAACATTTTACTGAACAAATTATTTTTTTATTGCTTTGTTGTCTGACATCTTTTCGTTTAAAGTTTTCTCGTTTTAAGTTTTGTTTAATAAAGTTTTGCTTAAATTTTCGCTTAAAGTTTTTAGCTCTTCTAAAAAAATTTTATCATTTTCTTCATTAGAAATTTTACCATCACTAGAAATTTTGCCATCCTGTTTATTCTTATCATCAACTTTTTCTGACTGTAATTGAAATGATATTTGATTTACTTCATTAGCTATTTGATCAAATTTTTCAATCTCATCTAACGTAATAACATTATCATCACATACTCTTTGAAAGTAGTAATGCAATTTGTCATAGACTTCTTTAATATGTAAATGCTTAGTTTTTAATGATTTTCGTTTCTTAGTTATTAAAGATTTATCTAACATTGTAACAAGTGAAGTTGCAAAAACACCCGTACCTGTTAAAGCTGTAGCAACTACTGGAATTACTAAAACACCTGAAGATATAACAATTGTTAAAGCACCTAAACTTATTGTTATGAATATGCCAATACCTTGTGTTACATTCTTAACATTAGACCATCTCTTTCTTAATTTTTTATAATGCTCTTATCTTAATAATAATTGAGATTCCTTACCTTTCATATAGCGTACTCTATCTTTGTGTTTTTCTTTGTTCATTTTTTCAATGTCCATTAAAGTAGAACTACGTTCATATGATAACGAAGGATATATTCTTGCGGTTTCTTCCACTTTTGTTTCTTCCATTTTTAAAGAAATATTTTTAGTCACATAATTTTAGTTATCTCATATTTTAAAAAGCTGAAAAATGGATGAAATTCATGAATTTAGACGTTTTTAAAAATACCAATTTTTTTGATGTTGTGGCTTGGAACGGTCATGATTTTAAGGGTGAAAATTGTTATTCTCAAATTTGAGAATTTGAAAAATTGGGTATTTTTAAAAACGCCTAAATTCATGAATTTAGGTCTTCATAACCTGAAAAATGACCAAAATTCATGAATTTAGTCGTTTTTAAAAATACCAATTTTTCAAAAAATGGTACTTTTTAAATGGACTAAATTTATGAGTTTAGGTCTTAAAAACCTGAAAAAGGGTTCAAATTCATGAATTTATGTCGTTTTTAAAAATACCAATTTTTCTGAATTTGTCTTGTCCTGTAACGGTCTTCTTCCCATTACTGTGAAACACTGCAATATGTACAGGATGCCACTTCCGAATCAGAGCAGCAGGAAAGAGTTCAGTTTCATAAAATATACAATGATTACTGGTTTTAATGTTGGCTAGATTCACTAACATCTTCAATTGAACAGATACTACTATATTTTTCAATGTCAGGGGACTGAGGCGTAGATGAGGCATGAGTGTTCGCATTTTCTTGACGACTTCGTAAGACATGGACTGCATCACGAAATGAGAAAGCTTTCCTAGGACTTGGATTTTGCCGCAGCGAAAGATTTGAAGATTTCGACCGTTGCTCATGCGAATGACCAACATTTGTGGACGACCGCGATGATAGACTGAATCGGGAAGATGGGTATGCAACTGTTCTAAATCGATGTCTCTTCTGAGATTCATTTCGCGCATGGCGTTGATGATGCGTATGGGGAGCATGATTCACAAATGACATGAGGGTTGAGTGAACTCCCCTTTTATACTTTTCCCATGAGGGTTTTGGAATCACGATGTAGCAGTGATCATTGTGTAGAATCATCTCTTGAATGCGAATAAATACAATGCCTTCTCCTACGTTAATGACACGGCAAGAGTTGGATAGGATAGCGCGATGCAACCTTTGTAGTTGAAAGGGTTCTAGAGTTATCTGAAGGTGACGTTTCGTATCATGAAATGTAACACACTGACTTTTCCATGATACATGGAGCCATGCTGAAAATTTCCACATGATCATGATTCAAACCTGAGTGAAGAGTGTAATGCCTAAGAAAGAAGGAGAGAGTAATGTTCATGTGTGGCATGGTGAGTGTAAATTTTTTCTTTCTTGATAAGGTGGCCGTTAGGCCCTGGTCTCATAAAGACCGATGGTGCGTTCTCAGTGTGTGGAGAGTGTTACTGTAGTTGATCATCATCACCATGGACATCATTTTTAAAGGTTATGGAGACAAGATAGGGATTCAGCGTAAACAACCTTCCGTCCCTGCGCGGACCCATGTAGATGGTTTGAATTTTTATTTCAAAGGAGTAGAATCCTTTTCCCAAAATGAGGAGAGGTTTGCAATTGAGTAAGTCGAATTCGTTGCCCTCCTTTTCATGGATGATGAGACAGTGTCTATCCATATAAACATTCATGTATCTTCTTTCCGTGATGGGAACTTGTGGCCGCTTCCCATTGTGTCGAACAATTTCTTTGGGAATGGTGAGATATACTTCCAGAAATGTTTCAAGAGTATTGAATTGTAACCGTGTCCAATAGTCTAACGGTACACACACTGCGATACCATACTGTGTTGACATAACTTTTAGATAATCCATCCGATGAGTTGGTGTTTTTATGGTCACGATTTCCCATGATGAGTTATCTTTTGATTGAAAGCATTTTTACCCGATGCTAAAGTAAGGGAGTTCAGTGTACCCAGTGCGAGAGCAGAGGAGTTGATGGCTTCGAGCAACTGCATGGTTAGCGCAAGGACGTAAATGATTGCCACGAGCTCAGTCGTTCGTTTTATAACCAGACCTAGCTCCAATCACATGCGTTTCCCTTTTCATGTTTTCCTTGTCTTTGTTACGTGACAAAGAGTTATCACACGTGAACTTTTCACCGCGTGGGTGGAAGCCTTCCCTATTTATATACAAAGTCGTTCTAGTCCTCACAAAGACTTCAGTGACACGCCCCTTTTAGCGAACAAGACCTATGAGTAACAAAGCAGAATGACTCATTTTGTGATACGCCCCTTCTAGCGAACAAAGACGCATTCAATTATCTAACAAAGAACCCGATAATAATGCACAAAGCGCAATGACTCATGTTGCTCTATACACCATTACAAATTACTCAGTTAAAAGAAATCTTTATTGCATCTACACAACATGTAGACCATCAAACAAAGTCGTGGATGTAAACGCACTCAGTTGAATCATGATATGTTTAACAACGCATGCATTTCCTTCCATCGTCTCTACTATTCTCTCCATAATTTTCTCCATAAGTCGTACATAAAATTGATCCCTAAGAGTAATCCATTCTGTGCAATAGAATCCAAAGCGAAGTGGTTTTTGCAAATCTTTCAACTGTATATAAGCGATGAGTCTACCCTTCACATCTTGAGGTTGTAAACTCTCCATCAATCTTTTGAAGAGAGGAAGGCTTTCAGTTAGCACTAC
This sequence comes from Prostheceraeus crozeri, assembly GCA_907163375.1. Classification (NCBI taxonomy): domain Eukaryota; kingdom Metazoa; phylum Platyhelminthes; order Polycladida; family Euryleptidae; genus Prostheceraeus; species Prostheceraeus crozeri. Next base: position 620,443 of record CAJQUW010005468.1, read on the forward strand.
TTTCATATCATTCATCTTCATTTTAAATGTAAGTTTCCAATCCTTTAAAAATCCATCGAATCCTTGTTGATCAAGAGTCAAATGACACATGTGGTTCCTTAAGGTACGATGCGTCATCATAAACGTTGTGACTATAGATTTGATATTGCTTCAATGACTTCCACTATGAACAAAACAGAAATAACAATCATGTTCCACTGTAAGTTTATTCAACATCAATCAAAATTCACAAAGAAATCAGAAAGTAGTGAATACAATTCATGAAAGGATCATCACTCATTCACAAGGAGTAAAATCATGTTCTATTTACACCCATGCTAATGACAATAATATAGATACAGTTCATAAACATCATAGAGACTACAATGCCAGCGCGAAGAGAGTTTTGCATTGTAGGTGGCTTTATTTCTAGTATTACAATGGGATGGTGGTCTGTAAAGGTGATGTCTCTCACCAAAATATACAGCCATATCAAAAATCATTTCATCTTTAAACTTCTTTTCATCACAATACATATGATAGTCTTGTCTTACACGATCTACCCAACATGGTAAATATAAATTATCAATGTGCAACTGAAGTGTTGCTGCTTCTCGTTCAGAATCATCTCCTAATATTTTAACAATATGAAAACCTGACAGCCATCGTTTGAAATCACTTATCAAATACGTTTCATTTACAAATCCAATATGAATCAAAATAGAAGGATCAAGTCCATGCACATGACGTCGTGACCATTCGTCTTTGTGTGGAGGACAGTAGGCAAATCTATGATATACACTAACAACAGTTTGATCGCTTTCCCTCATTGCAATAGCACTCAACTCCTGCATTGGTGTCCCCTCACTGTCTATGAAGATGACAACCTACAATATCAAAAAGACTTAATTACAAGATAATACATTGAGCAGGAACTTTACAAGGATGTCTGTCCTTTACATAACAAAAGATACATACATCATGATTACAATGTTTTAATTGAACATAACGCACAATAGGATAGCCGTGAATTACCTTTTCAATTTTCGGATTCCACAGCTCGAGATGATGAGGATTGAGGGATGCAGCAGTAGGAGTAGGATTCATGGCAATGGCAGTCTGTAACGAAAGAATACCACTAAGTACATTCATGATCATCAGAGAAAAGAAAATCCTTAGCTTAGCATTGACATATGAGGTGGCCCTTAAGAGAACCTTTTGGGGCGTTCACATGATTTAAAGCTTATCACCAAAGTCTAAGTCTTCGTCATCGTCCAGTAAATTAAATGTCTTGGGCGTAGGACCCGAATTAAGTTTCAATTCCTTAAAGGACTTGAAGGTAAAGCGTCTAGGTGGTGGAGGCGGCGGTGGCGATGGTTCAACAAAATAGGCTTGTACAATCATCGGCCACACACTCTCCTGCGCCTCTTCTAAAATGTTGGTAAGGTTTAGGCCACAGTCATGACACTCACTTGTAAATTTGGAAACAGGATTGAATCAGACAAATTGAGACGGAGAATGGCTTGAGCAAGTCACACACGCTTTTCAAGTCTAGAGAATGAAATGAAGAGAAAATGGGTAGATGACTGCTTTTATAGGCTCCTGCGAATCCACATTTGACACTATGAGAGCCAATCAGAGAACTCCGTTTCTCCCCTGCTGACTTCGTTGCAGCAGGGAAAAGGAGGCACGCAGACGACTGACTCATGATTGCTTTTCCCAAATCTTGTAGTCAAATCTAGTTTAGCACATTGAGTTGAATATGAATGTGTTTTATGCGACATAAGAGCAAGTTGGATCCATGCTCATGAAATGAATCTAGTCGAGATGCAATTTTCGCTATGTGTCGCTGATAGAAATCTTTAGGATCATGTATCGTCTCTGCAGAATAGGATGCAAAATGAAACACTACACGTTCGCCCGAATGCTCATCAGTCACTTTATCAAATTCAATCTCTGCAACTAATCGTCCTTTCACATCTTTATTCATCAAACTGTCCATGAGCTGTTGGAAAACGAAGTAACCTTTAGCGATAGCAAATTCTAAGTCTGCCTTTTCATGGTGAAATGAGATGATGTAGTCCCTAATCACACCTCGAAGACTTTGTCGATGAAATCGCAGTGAACAAAATTCATTCGTAAACTCTACTGCATCTGTCATCTATCTTCCTATCACATCTGAGACATAGCATGAATGACACAGTTCTAACAAGATTTTGCAGTCGTTTAGAATGAAACACTGTCTAATGTTGAACGTTTGGCTGGTATTTTCATGAGAAGAGATTGTTTGCTATTGAAGATGCATATGTTTGCGTATTTATGTCACTCCCACGGCCCTCAAAACCCATCTATTCAGGTGTAAAGTGTCACGCTGATTCCAAATCTGGTCTCAGTTTTCTCATACGATGCTTCGTTCAAAAGTTAGAGACATTTTCATAAAATTCTAACTGTCGTTTTTTCGCGATTTTCCAAAAATCAACATTTCGATCTCACGCCTAAACGAAGGACAACCTGCACAAACGATGCTTTCCACTGAGTTTGGCTCGGTCTTATCTTTCATTTAAGCCATCCCCCGACTCTCTACGATTACCAGAATCGGAGTTGAAAAAACTCTGTCGTTTTTTCAAAGTATCCAAAATCTTGGAAAATGCGCAAAAATTCGATTTTAAACAAGTTCTCATTTGGAAACGAAACCTTCCACAGATCTGAAAAGGTAGCATCCTAGAGAACAAAGTGCGGTGTTTCCACTAAAAGAAAATGGAGCTCTTCATTCACTTTCATTCCTGAGATAGTCGTCACCAAAGTAGGCTACAATTTAACATTTTCACGAAAAAAAAATCCTTAGTGTCGACCCACAGTGAAGAAAATTTCGAAAAAATTTTTTGTGCGAATTTCAACACCAAACCTTGATAGAAGTTTGTTTCACATGATTCTGAGCAACTTTGGTCAAAACATCACTTTTGACGAAGTTCGACTCGAGGGGGGGGGGGGGTGTTTTTCATCGAAACTTCACCGACCCAACTTTTGACGAGAAACACGATGGGAGGGGTCTCGGAACTCAATTCTGACATTTTTAATTTTTTTTCACGAAAAATCCTAAGTGTCAGACCCATAGTGAAGGTTTCCTCTCGGACCCATCCATCCCAGCACATCCTTGGCCATGTCCTTCCTCTCTCCAGAGGGTGGGGGCTGAGTCAGCATGATGACTCATCGTTGCACATTTTGGCCTTGAATTTGCCATGGGATCACTACTAGGTTCATTTCTGCTTTCAAAATTACTTCTTTGGCATGACCTTGACTGCCTTTTTTATTAGTAATATTCATGAATGTCATCATTTTCAATTTTGTTATCTTGTCATGAAATTTAATGGATGATGTATCTGCTTCGAGACGTTCTTGTTTAAAGACTTCTTCCCCGAGTTTATGAGCATCTAAGATATCCTTTTCAATATCCGGAGTAGCGACAAATGAAGTGGACAAACTCACAAAGTCATAATTTTCAATTTTGAAAGGGTTTAGCCAACTTGTTTCCATGAGCTGCACACGGGACTGAACATCAGCTTCTTCCTTCTTTATCCTTGATAGACTGAGATCAGGATGATCAATGGACTCCTTTTTTACATCATCTGTCATATATCTTATTTGCTGCAAGCATGAACTGCGATATTCTGATGTTAAGTAAAACTTCGCTACTGCTTCAGTTTTCCTGCTGAATCCTTTCGTGCCCAGGTTTTTGAGTACCTTTGTTAACCATTTCTTCGATTGTCTTGTCCACCGGGATACGTCCAAATAGATTCTGTTTGCCAATTTGTACAGTTCAAATCAATAGATGCATTTGAAAGGATTTGTTATTAATTTTCAACAATTTCGATGAATGAGCGGCATTGAAAGTAGTATGAGTAGTGAAATAATGTTGTTTTATAAATGATATCCCAGCGTTACCGCAGATTATGTTATAATCGCATATTTATCAATTATCTGTCCTAATTATCCTATTTTAATATTCAATAACTTATATTGGGTGAAATTACCACGCTAAAATAGGCCTACATTAGTTATAGAAAGTTCTCTATAAATTCAAAAATCACGTTTTTACTACTTACAGTACTTAAAAGCATACGACTTATTATATGCATTCAAAACATTAACAATAGCCTATTACATTTCGTGAAGCTCATAAACGACGCGTTACGAATTTTATATATTAGTGTGATTGGTCTATTTTCAATTATTCCTTGAAATCTATTTTTTATCAATTTTTCGGGGGTTTTGACCCTCTACTGACCATATAAAATAACACAATCAGAATTTCCAACCTAGTCAAAAAATGGTTGTGAAAATTCTCTTTCAAATGACACCAAATTCATCGGAATTCGATGGATCTAAAGTCATCCGGAAGTAAATTGATATATGCACATTGCTGTTTTTGTACATTCAGAAGTCTATCTGTATAGATATAAGCCATTGACATAGATAGATAACACAGTGATTCACAAGCTGTAAGAGCACTGCTAATTATTCAACCGTCAGCTACGAATGTAGCGCGATTAATTACGCTTGCAATTTCCAATCGATTTCTTTTTATGATAGGACTAAAAGTGTTGCTAAAATTTCTAATTGTATGAAAACACCGCACCTACATTGTATATTGACAAAATGGATCAAGAATAAGAAACGGTCCCGCACCGTCAAACCTATTCTGGGAAACATCAGCGAGGTGACATGAAATGAAGTGATGGTGTCTGGCAGTTCCGGGTCTATGTATTTCGACTAGCGGGTTATGTAGATTTGTTGTATTTTTCCTAATCACTTTTCGTCGGATATAAAGAGGACATCTTGTTTTTCAGACCCACATTCCATATGTGGAAGTCCTGTTGAACTGAAAGAGACAACCGGATTTATCATCAGCCACAAGGATTACAACGGAACCAGTAACTATAGCAGTGTAATGAATTGTGAACGATTAATTGTGGGGAAAAAGTCAAAGTTAATAGCTCTTCATGTGTTACATTTTGTGTCGGAAAGTTGTCTTGACAATCTTACAATCTATGATGGTGGAAGTGTGAACAGCACGAGGTTGACTACACTGTGTGGCTCTAGGTCTTCCTCAGACATCTATTCTAATGGACATCAGTTATTCTTGAAGTTAAGAAGCAATGGTCGGTATGTGAATGTTGTATTCAGAATTGCTTACAATTTGGTGGATGAAAGTAAGTTTTCATGAAAACTTTGAATTTGAAATCCGTCACGGATATGTATTTGTCAATTTTATTTTGACATCGCTATTATTGTTGAAATTCAGATTGTACTTGTTCAGGATTGGCGCATGAGAGATAAATGCATTTGGGATCTGATCGGAATTTCAAGTTTGTATTTCTTTTCTTCAGTCAAATAGTTCACGTTGATTATTCATATTGGGGGGCAGTAGTAAGTAAAACTCCACCACTGGACCGCGCAAGATGGCCGCCGTCGCTGACGTCCCCCCCCCTCCTGTCAGCCGAGTTGGTCGTGGTCGGCCGCCGTGTTGCTTCGAGTCTGACGTCCCCCCCTCTGGCCCGACGACGTAGCAAGCGGTGGTGTGTGATGCGCTCTCCAGGTTGGCGTGGTGTGCCGGCCAGGTTGGGAGGGTGGAATGTCTGTGTCTGAGCTCACCTGAAAAAATCCTAAGTGTCAGAGTGACTTTGTATGGGCAAAATTTTGAAAATTTTCCAAAGTGTCGCATTTCGACCTGGGACCCTGACCAAAGTTTGTTTCATCAAATTTCACTGACCGCCCCCCCCCGACAGCGATCTTCTAATTTTGGTTCTAGTGGATGGATTTTGTCTTATAGATACTCGTTTGAAAGAGGAAAAACTGCTCGGTGAGATTTTTGTCGCGAGTCAATCGGACCAGCCGTTCAAAAGTTAGAGATGTTACAAGATTTTAGGTCGGAGCTCACCTGAAAAAATCCTAAGTGTCAGAGTGACTTTGTATGGGCAAAATTTTGAAAATTTTCCAAAGTGTCGCATTTCGACCTGGGACCCTGACCAAAGTTTGTTTCATCACATTTGACTGACCTCCCCCCCGGCACCGATCTTCCAATTTTGCTTCTAGTGATCGTAGAAAGTCGTGCAATAGCTCGTTTGAAAGCTAAGAGTGAGACAAATTCAGTGAAAGAAACGTCTTGTTCATATCTGTCTTCGTTTAGATGTGAGACGCCATTTAAGATTTGGGAGATTGGCGAAAAACGACAGAGTTAGAATTTCCCAAGAAAACAGCTCCAGCGGGCGAACGAAGGCTCGGATTGGCCAGATTTGGAATCAGCTTGATGTTATTGTCCAATGAGGATCATCATCCAATGAGAATCAAGCATTTCTGTATAAATAGCGAGTCTTCCACAGTGAGAATCATTCCATCGTTGAATCACACGAGTGACGGACGCACATTTTCTCTCTCTCTCTACTTCCCTATTCTATTATCCAACTAAAATGGTAAGTCGCTACTTCCCTCCCTCTCCTCCCTTGAACGTAAACTTAATACAATCTTTTTCATTTTTAGGCATCTACTCCATCTGCTGCACTAGTAGGACAAAATGGCGGTCAAACGTTACAAGGTTCGCTACGATCAGATCATCTACAACTGAGGCCAGTGGAAGAAACAACCAAGGTATATAATCCTACGCCGCTACAGCGTAAATTTAAACAAGTCTTGCGTTATGACGATCATAGCGTAGTACTCCAAACGGGAATGCTCCCTTCCACTGATGTCAAGATAATGCGCAATCAGTATGGGGACTACATACTGATCCCCGTGAGTCCGTACATTCGCCGCCAACTTGATATTATTGAGGAGTACGTGACATTAAATATGGACATTCCTACTTCTCTTGCTCAAGAGTGGAAGGCGAGAGATGACAAGGATACTCCCTATAGAAAGATTTGGGATGGTAATCACATTTGCCTACCGGTATCACATTGGTGTACTTACTATAAGAAGGAGGGAGATCATTCAACATCCATCACATGCGACGAGCTCGGAGAAGGTACTTGGGATATCCTTTTCAAAGTGAATGGGCTGTATTATGGTCGGCACAAGGATAATAAAATAGCCTCTCCATGCATATGGAATCCATCCTATATATTCCAAAACCACCCAACGTGGACGACATAATTGATCAAATCCTTAACAGCAGTGGTACGAAGCGCAAGTCGGAGAAGAATGCTGCATCAAAACGCAAATCAAAGAAGGAGAATTACTAGTCCTTTCCTAACTCTACCCTATGACAATTCGCTTGTGTGCTTTGAGTGTCGTAGACGTGGTCTTATTAGATACATTTTACTTCTTCGTTGCCATCATATCATTTGTGTATTTTGTCGTGAAAAGCATCGATGTAATTCTTCATTTTGTAATATGTTATAGAACGTTTCCTTAGATGTGTAAATTTCCGTTTTAGGCTTCTATCATCATTTTTATGGATTGTGAGGGTGAACCTGTACAGGAGCTCAGTGCTATTGCTATGAACAATTGGACATATCAGATTGTCAGTGTCTATCATCAACATGCCAACTGCGATCCCAATGTTGATCAATGGGCGAGAAAACACATTCATGGACTTAATCTAAAATATTTGCAAGACTATGGCTTTTCTTGTGAAAGTGCTCTTCTTATTGACTTTAAACGATGGTTAGCTGCGTTCAATGTTATACGCATCTTTTGTAATAATCCTGGTAAGGAGAGGAAAGTATTTCCCAATCTAATCATTGATGATATTTTGCTCCCGCCTTGGGATAGTAGAGTGAATCAACATTATCATGAAGTCACGAAATGTTTTAAGGATTTGTCTGTTCCTATTTTGTCTGTTCGTTGTAGTAGCTACGTTCATAACCAATGCTTCTTTCCTCCTTACCTCAACACTGCCAAAGTCCTGTATGGTTATCATTGCTCGCTGTATGATAGTTACCAGCTGTATCTTTTTTATCTGTTTCAAACCATTGATTCGTAATGCATGCTTGTTACAGTTATTCAATAAATGTTATTATGCGAAGAGTTGTTGTTGTTTTCATGCAATGGATGGGTTAGATAAAGGGCGATCATGTCTGTCTCAAACGACTGCGGAACATTACATTTTCATAGGCAAAGTTTAAAAGGAGCTGTTCAAGATTATGTGATAAATTTTCATAAAGATGAGACCGACATCGAAGCAGTGGTCGATGATGCTAGCACTCTATTTCTAGAGTTAATGAATACATTCTCTGATAGCATTGTCATGGCGCGATTAGTTGCGAAAATTAAGTTTAGTCATTTTGGAAAGGAAGAGGTGGAAAGTCGCTCTTTCCATTTTGCTTCTTATTCAATGGAAGTGGTAGATCACCCCGAAGAATTTTTTAAAAGACATATGATAAAAATTGCTGAACGTCTTAACGCATTTAACCATCATGGTAGCAGTCTAGTGATTGAAGCGATTTCAGATATTCACATTCAACTTTCCATAAAGAAAAATTGAAAATGCAGTGGTACTTGATTGTAGCACAACTGGTTTTCGAGCTATGTCTGCTCACTCTCGAAGTATATTCCTTCTGTACATGCGTCTATTATTTAGAAAAGGCTAGCAAATTCATATCTTCAAAAAGACTTGCTATAGACATCAGTAACGGTGAAACTATGTGTTGTGATGTATGTAAGCGAAAGGATGGAAATGAAAAGCGCATCTTCAAGAGATGTAAGCATGCTTTTTGTCAACGCTGTTTCATACGTAATTGCATTCAACTTTGCAAATGTAACCACTGTGATATTGCTCATTTCGAGTGTTACTTATGCCGCAATAGTTAGTACCTATGCAAATGTGGTAAAGATAGGTTTTAGCAAAGACTAACACGGAAAATGGCGAAACGTAAAATGACGAAACGTAAAAGTCAAAAGTCTTCAAAGTTTTCTTCAGCCATTCAAGCTCTCCGACGAATGAAAGGAAATCAGCGATACAATGCTATACGACATGCTAACGATAAATTCATCCGTGAAATTATTTCGCATGTGAGAAAGTTGAGGACGAAGAAATTAGCACCAAAACAACGAAAGTTACTTAAGCGATATGCTACAAAATTGCGTTTCATCTCCAATCCTAAAGTCACCCTTCTAAGAAAGAGGAAAACTCTAACACAAAAGGGCGGTTTCCTTTCAGCAATACTTCCGATGTTAGCTCCTGTCGTGGGTAACCTATTGGGTAATATCTTTGGCTCTAAGCGTTAATTATGCAAATGTTGAATCTCAAAGTATTAAAATGGATTTCAGACTTCAATGCGATAAAGTTCTGACCGTATCAGGTCCATCTCATGCAGGTAAAACTGTTTTCACACTGAATTTATTGGATAAAAGAAGGGAGGTGTTTAAGGAACCTATCAATCGAGTGATTTGGTGTTATGGTATTTATCAACCGTCGCATTTTCAGGAATTGCAAAGTCGCAACTTTATTCGACATGAAGGAATTATTCCAGTGGATAAACTTCAGTCTAATGATGTTGTTGTATTGGATGATCTATTAAAAGAAAGTAAGAATTCAAAAGATGTTACAGATATGTTCACTCGCGCAGCACATCATAAAAGGTGCTTTATCATCTATATCACACAAAATTTGTTTCCTGATGGAAAAGAAGCTCGTACACGAAACCTGAATACACACTATTATGCTATTTTCAAGAATCCGCGAGATAAAAGTCAATTTGAAATTTTAGCGCGACAAGTTGCACCAAGAGGATCAAAAGCCTTAAATGAAATTTTTCAAGCAGCTACTGAAAAACCATACGGTTACTTATTCATTGACTTTACGCAAGAGTGTCCGGAAGAATTTAGATTTCGAAGTGATATTTTGAAAACTCCCATGATTATCTACAAACTATGAGTTCTTATTCTCGCATGATTGTTATTCCTCAGGATGAATATGTACAATTGACTGCCATGCAGCAAGTAAAGCAACCTCTTGCAAATCAAATGTATAGGAAAGAAATAGATTATCAGCAAAATGTTCACATCAAAGATCCACATCGTGCTGTATTATTACAATCGGAAACTGTTGAGCAATTGAAAAACTTGAAGAATAAGATGCGTGACTCTGTATCGACTGCTACACCTTTAGCATCTCGCGCACATGCCATATCTCTTTTCAATAGTATTGAACCCCATCTCAATGTAAATGATAGAGGAGAAATCATTACAGATGAAAATAAAGTGATTGATGCTTCACGTTATGAAGACTTGATTCAGTATGTGACACGTAGAAAGCGCCGTCAGGGCTATGTTCCACCTGGTTGGTCATACTTTCTTAAACTATTGAAAAAGCATAATGTACCAAAATTTGCTTTAAATAATGAGACATTGAAAGAACTTGATTCAACAGTGGCTACTGCTCCAATGCTTCAGACGATGAAAATGCCAACAAATTGGTTTAAGACGTCACCTGCTACATCCCCTCCCACACTCACTAAGCAAACAAGAGGAAGAACTCGACGTAGATCTACGCCACCACTAAAACTAGTAAAAGGAAAACGTAAAACAGCTCCTCCCAGGAAATACATGTTCTCAGACTATCAATATGAAGCAGATGTGTTGCTTGCCATGTAATGAGCCGCCAGAGGTGAATGTCGTTGTCACTTGCACTTGCTGCGCCAGCTCTCATAATGAAACCCCTAAGCAATGTGAACACGATCGCAAAACCGCTAAAGCTAAATGCTGCAGTTGTTGTAAATGTAGAAAGGCAAGAAAAAAAAAGATGAGGAGGAAAAAGAGTCAGTCGTCATTGACTGAACGTTTGAAGTCAATCTATTATGATGTAAAACATCCGGCAGGATTTGCATCTATCAAGAAATTATCAAAAGCGAGTGGTCTTCCACAATCACAAGTGAAACGATGGTTAAAGGGTCAGGCTACCTATACACTCCACAAACAAGCGAAAAAGAAGTACCGCACCCGCCATTATATTGTTCATGACATCGATGAACAGTGGCAAGCAGATTTGTGTGATGTTGCCTCCATTTCAAAACATAACTCGGGTAATAATTTTATTTTAACCGTCATTGATATTTTCTCGCGTTATGCGTGGGCTCAACCTTTAAAAACTAAAGAAGGGAAATGGGTAGCAAAAGCATTCCAAACAATTTTTCGAGAAGGTCGCATTCCAAAAAGAATTCAGAGTGATCAAGGAAAAGAGTTTGAAAATCAGCATGTGACAAGATTATTTGAGAGGCATGACATTGAGTTGTTTAGTGTAAAGAGCGCTTATAAAGCTGCTCTCGTTGAACGTTTTAATCGCACATTAAAAAATCGCTTGTGGCGACATTTTACTGCCAACTTGACCCAAAATTGGACAAAGGTTCTACAAGATACACTCCATGCCTACAATCACTCTATCCATCGTTCTATTGGACTCAGACCAATAGATGTAAATGCTGACAATGTAGAATCATTCCAACGTAGTGCGCGAATCATTCCAACGTAAACGCACTCATGTGAAAAGTGATGTGAAAATTGGTGATAAAGTTCGTATCTCAAAAGTGAAAAGTGTTTTTGCTAAAGGGTACCTTCCGAATTGGACAGAGGAGGTATTTACAGTATCAAGGATTAATCAAAAAGACTCTCCGACCACCTACAAGTTGAAAGATTACGATAATGAAGAAATTGAGGGTAGCTTTTACCGCGATGAGATTGAGGTAGTCACTGAAAGTGAAACATATTTGGTAGAGAAAATCATTCGATGTAAAAAACGACAAGGTGAAGAATGGTGTCTTGTTAAATGGACTGGTTATCCTTCAAGTATGAACTCGTGGATGCGTCGTGCCGGCATCTTTCATCTAAGTGATCGACAGTGATTCATGCAAAGTTGTAACTAACAATGTTTAGGGTTTGAGCTATGAATCCAACTGCCTCATTTTATTCACGACCCTCCTATGTAAGTGGTGGAGGACAAATTTACATCGGCGCTCGCCGCCAACGTGGAGGTAGCATACTTGGTGCACTGAAATCTGTTGTAGCACCTCTCATATCCAATGTCGGTAGATCTTTAAAACGAAATGTTTTAAGTAATGCCGTTGGCTTTGCTGGTGATGTTGCTAGTGATCTTTCCAGAGGTAGAAGTTTTAAGAGCAGTTTGTTGAATCGTGGGAAGGAACGCGGTTTAAAAACATTGAAGCAGACCTTTGCTGGTGTTACTCAAGGAAAGAAATCACCTAAACGAATGAATAAAGGAAGGAGGAAACATCGCGGAGCTGGTAAGGTGCGATCTTCAGTCAAAAGGCATTCACGCAAACGTCGCAGAGGCTCTAATCATTCATCAGGCGCTAAACGACGACGCTGCCATAACTTCTAATCATGGAGTGTAAAACTTCCGGGTTTTGTTTGTTTGATCAACAAGCCATACAGACAGATATTCTTAGTTCAAGTATTGTAGATTATCATCCTCGAACAGCTGAGAATGCTGGCCCCATTGAATTTGTTATTCCTGGTGGTAGTGATGACTACATAGATTTGAGTTATGCGATGCTTGATTTGAGGTTTAGAATTCAGCAAGCAGATGGAACTGCTATTGACGATACACATAAAGTTGGACTGAACAATTTACCATTGACTACATTACTTCGCGATGTTTCTCTAACGATTGGAGAGCAGCAGGTGGAAGGTGGTCAAAGCGATTATCCCTATAAATCATATTTCAATCATGTATCACAGTTTCATCCAGCAGCACAAAAAAGTCACATGGAAGCCATGGGATGGTACAGAGATGAAGCAGGAAAATTTGATGCTGAAACAAACAGTGGCTTTATAAAGCGATCTGCTATGATTAAAGATAGTAAAGTATGTCAGCTATATGGTCCACTAAATCTTGACTTCTTCAGACAGTCAAAGTTTTTACTCTGTAATACCAGCATGCGACTCAAGCTGACATTGAATAAGCCTGAATTTGCGCTGAATGCATTTGCTAAAGTTGACAATTTTAGAATTCATGTGGAAGATATTGCACTTTACATTCGTCGAGTAGTACCGAATCCAAGTGTCATTAGAGGGCATGCTGAAGGTCTTAACCGCCAAAATGCCATTTACCCCGTTCAGCATACAAAGCTTCTCACCTTTACAATTCCGAAAGATCAAAAGAGTTTCATGAAAGGTGGCCTCTTTCCATCGGAAGCACCGAAGCTCCTCATGGTGGCAATGGTTGAAAATGATGCATTTAATGGTAATATAAAGAAGAATCCTTTCAATTTTAAACACAATCAGTTAAGTGAAATTGCTTTACGTGTAAATGGTGTGAGTCATCCTGGTCCACCCTACAAACCAGATTTTGCTTCGGATCAATTTATGCGCAGTTATGTTGATTTTATGGATGTCTTTGGTTTTTACAATACGGATGACACCAACGGACTCACTATGAAAGAGTTTAAGAGTGGATATACTATTTATGCATTTGATTTGACTGCTGATAGCGATATTAGTGCACCCTATCGTCAAGCGAACGTGCCTCATAATATTCGTTTGGATTTGACGTTCAAAAGAACACTACCTGAGACGATCAATGTATTAATTTATGCAGTCTTCGATTCAAACATTGAAATTAAAAAGTATCGTGACGTGATTCTTCAGTATAATCGTTAATGAATTGGTTGACTGCTGACGATATTAAGAATAAAGTGCAGCGTAATGCAGACGAAGCGACGTTGAAAGCTTTCGATAATGTCTATTCACTCGATACCTTACCACCTGCAGTAAATCACTATCCCATCTTTATTGTGCTAAACACTCATTCGCAGAATTTAGGCGGTGAGTATTGGAAAGCGATCTTTATTGGAGAAGACCGACGTGGTGAACTATTTGACTCTCTTGCTCAACCTCCAAATATACCAACACAGCAGTGGTTGAGAAAACATACGCGTCAATATCAGCGAAATGAACGCATACTACAACATCCACTTTCATCAACGTGTGGTGCTTTTGTACTGTACTTCATCTTAAAACGTTTACATGTATCTCGATTTGTATCTGTTATTCAAAACTTTTCATGTAATCCATCCTCTAATGAAAAAATGATTTGTAAGTTCTATCATGATTTGAAATAAAAACATTATGTTGGAAAAATTGTTTTTTATTTTACAATCCGCTGGGTACGTACATACTCGATGAGATAGTCTAGGATCACATTTGCTTGTACATGAGATTTTAGTCCAGTAATGATCACTTTACTATTATGAAAGATTGCCACATGCACAGGTAACCAACAACTAATGAGAGCTGCAGGAAAAGTTCGGGTTCATAACACAAATTGTAACTGGTACGAATCTTCAAAAATGATACACTTTCACTCAATTGAGTAGAGATCACCATATTGTCCACAGTCAGATTCGACATCACACACCTGTCCCTCTTCCATATCCGACGTAGTAGTCTCTGTAGCTCTAAGCGCATTGACTGCGCCGATGAATGAGAAAGGGCGCCGAGAATCTGTACAGTTCCATTTGGGAAGAGTTGAAGATTCCGTGAATTGTTCATCTTCACCACTAACATTTGAGGTCGGCCCGGGTAATACTTGCTGTTTGGAAGGTGTTGGTGTAATGTTGTGAGATCGATTTTGGTGTAGAGTCTGAAGCGACGGAGAATGTTGACGATGGTGTAGCGATGGCGCTTCATGATGAAAGAATGAGTAAATTGAGCGATGTACCTTCCTTTTATACTTTTCCCAACTAGCTTGATGAAATGTGAAGTTAGTATGAAGTTGGGAATGATAGAGTTGAATTCGCCGATTGTTGACGCGCAATCATATTCGATTTCCAATACGTGAATGTCTTTTCATATAGAAGTATTTCAAATCCTTCATGATATGATGTAGAGATTGAAAATGACGATAAGATAAAGCAAACTCTTCTCACATTTCCAGTTGAATCTTTGAAATAGACGTTTCGATCATGATCCGTTTCAATACGTTGTAGGGAATCTAATTTCCAACTCATGGTGCGTGGTAGTCATGTCTGATTAAGATTTGCATAGTAGGGCGATGAACTCACGACGAATAAATGTCATGATGGAGCGATGTATGTATCTTCTATACTTCTCCCAATTGTATTTGCGAAATGAGAAACAGTTTGCGGAATGAGAATGGTAGATTTGAATTTCATTTCTGTAATGTTGAAGCCAAACTTGATCACCCAAGGAGATGAATCTTAATGTTTCAAAATATTCCAAATCCCTCATGATAACATCGAGGTTGACAAATTGTCGCCATGTTAATGTAATACCTCTTGATGTATGACCATGAGAATTTTTGAAATGCACGTTTCCATCACGATCAACTCTGATATATTGTAGAGAGTCCAAAATCCAAGTCTTTATGATGTTATGCAAAGCCGCAGATCAGCAATATAAAAATGTCGTTTTATCATATTTTGCTTAGCAATGCGGCTACAAAGAGATTTGGTAATAATCGAGCCGCACTCTTTTCTACACCCATTGATCATACACAACGGCTAAGTGGGAAGTGGGTGTCACTCAGCTTGTTCATAGCAACTGTGTCTATACTTTTAATCATGAAGTGATGACGATCAATGTGAGGCGTACAGAGGCTTATCAGTGTGAAGAAGGTTGTCGAGTTTACATTCCACAGTGGCCAAAGAAAGATCTCTTATCATGTAAAAAGTTTTTATATGATTTCCTGAATAAAGAGGGTAGACACATCATCCATTTTTCTCCGCACAATGATGATCATAATTATGTATATCATGTAGTTGAGAAAGATTGGATTGTTGGTTTAAGTCCAAGTTTAAGAAATGATTTAGGTTACCTCGCTAGCGCCTTAACAAGCTATGATAATTATAACGTTAATTACCACCCAAGTGGTTGTAAAGATTTGATTTACAAAGAGAAAGCTTTTTATGTGGATCTTATTCCGAAAAATGAAAGGACATTGCTGAAGAAGATTGTGATTAAGCCAAGAAAGACAAACATGACTCCTGAAACATTAGTGAAGAAATTTAATTTTCTCCTTCGAGTTGATGGTAAACAAGTAGCAACATTGACTTATACGAAATCAACGGATCAAATCGTCATTAGTAAATTAGATGATGATGATGATCTAGCATTAGTTTGTTCAGAAGATTTTCATTAGTTCTTGCGACATCGGTCTGCAGCCGTTCATGGAAAATTTGATATGCGCTATTTGAAATGTGATGGATCAAATCAAGTTGATACAGAATGGTCGGTATCTTTATACAGAAAGTGTGTAGAGCCTTTGAGTGGAATCTCACATAGAACAAGAGTGTTGACACCTCGCATGATCACTTCAGTTAAGATGGCAATAGATTATTTGAATGAAGTGATTCAAGATGAACATATTTCGTTTTCTGAAAAAGAAGGTGTGCCATCTCTTCGTGTTAGCGGGAAAAATATTGAGCTGATCATGGACAATACCCTAAAGGACATTTTGGGCTTTGATCAAAATACGTTTAAAAGTGGTACTGTAACAAAAGCTAGCGCGCATCTATCATTATCGCGTCGTATTAACTATTTTCAATTATATTCCAATATTGGTGAAGATATGCGTGTGGGAGATGCTGAAGCTCCACTTTTAGCAATGATACCATACTAACCAAAAAGCTGCAGTATTTTATCTGAGCATACTTTTAAGAAAGTGCATTATACAGACCTGAAATCAAACTATATACCACAGATTGATATTGCCATATATGACGATGCTGGCGCGTTGATTCCTTTTCATAAAGACGCTGTGACAAGTATCACACTCCATTTCCGAATGAAGAATTAATGCAAACGCATTCATATTTTCTCCAATGTGAATAATATGGAAAGTGAAAATAAGGACTCGTTTCTAATCTACTTGCCCAGTAATGCTTCTATGAATAAATTTCCCAAAAATAAACCATCAGACTATCGAGTAGAATTAAATCGCCCACTACATTTAGAAGGAGAATGGGAGGTTGGCGTTTCTAGTATTTGCTATGATAGCAATATACAGAATGTGAATGATGTGGAAGAAATGATATTGACTCCTTGCACCCATGATGGAATAACGATGAATAATGCATTCCAGTTCCCATACAATTTAACGTCAGATGGAAAGTGGAACTATGAATGGATTCAGATAAAATCAGATTATTATGGTCCATTTGGGAATGAGAAAATTATTAAGGCATTCAATAGTGGTAATACTTCCATCATGAAGAATAAGGATCAGAAAGTTTATGAGTTTACTATCTATCATTGGAGTGGGAGACAGTTCCTTCGCTTTCATTCTTTTACTAAAGGTCTTACACTGAGGTTGGATAATGAATTCTATCCACATCTCGGTTTTGGCCATGGACTACATCTAACGTCAATTGCTACTGCAAATGTTAAAAAAGTTTATTCAAATCGAATCAACAAATTTCATTATAAATTTAAAATATTTGATGAAGATGTCGTAGAATGTGAAGAACGCATCATTTTGAAAAAGCGTGGTGTTCAACCTTTATCACTTATTGAGTTAGTAAAACGATGGAATGAGACTGTGGGTAAGAAGTATGGAGAGAAAATTATGGCGGACAAAGATAAGTTGGTTATTCAGAAATATAATGACAAACTTGCAGTTTATTTCTCTCCAACCTTGCGTCATTTTGTAAGACATCCAACACCTATTATTGGAAGTGGTGTGGTGTATGCTTCTCATGAATATTACACTAAAGCTGATTCAGTTAATGATGAATGGTGGGTGGACATCTATGGTGATCGCATCAAGAAAATTTACCAGTCTTATGAAGAATCTAAAGTTGCTATCAATATAATGCCGCGTCTATATCATACAGTTGAAAGCTTCATTCATGCAGTAAATCCTTATATACAACAGAAGTTGAAGCATGTGATGAAAAGTAAATATGATGTAAAGACACACCACATTTCGTTTTCAATTGAAAATCAACGCGTTGTTCTGAAACTGGGTGATGACATTCAATGTCAATTGAGTAAAAATTTGAAAAAACTCTTTGGTTTTTCAATGCTACAAACTGTGTTTACTGCTGCGCATACGATTGGTATAGAAACACCAATGACACTTGATAAACATGAACAGCACCTTTAAATTCAAAGTGATTTGATTCTACCTATTTCTGTTGGTGAGAAAAAAGAATACATTTTACGTGATTTCATTCATGATAAAGACGCTTCATATGGAATAGTCGAGAAGATGTTTGAATCTATTTTCTATCATCCCGTCGTCAAACAAACTATACCCTCTATTGCTATCAAAATTACCAATGGTTTACAAGAGTGCATCCATGTGAAAGATACTAAATCCCTCGTAACTTTAGTGTTTCGGAAAACAAAGTGAAGTCATAGTGATATGTTTATTGAAATAAAAATATGTGTATGAAAAAGTCTTTTCAAAGTGGGGAAGTTTTCAATAGTGGGGAATGGGCTGACTGTAGGCATATATTCACAAGGAAGAAACGATCTCATGCGATACATAAAACAACCATGTATATCTACAAAAATCAAAATACTGAGTTAAAGTTGATTATGTCAATACATCTCCTGAATGTGGTAGCGTGAGTTTAATTCTTTTGGGTGGAGGTATGTTTGTGTCAGGATGTCCATGTGGAAGAGATGTGTTATGTCCTATCCAACACCTCTTATCCTCCCATGCTGAAAGCGCTCGTTTCTTGAACGTGTGCGTTTTCACAGTAGGAACTTCAGATTTTAAGATTGTCATATTGACAAACGTTATAGTTTTATTTTTATAGGCCTTCTTATAGGAGCGATGTTTCATTTTGTGAACAATGGATTTTGATATACCTTTAGCACGCTTAATACTATCTGCACATTCTTTTAATTTCATGGAATACATTTTAGGACGGAGGAGAATCATTTCATCTATTTCCTTTCCTGCTGTTTCATCCTTAAAACAACCAAGTTTGGCTTTATTCTGTATGGAATAGAGTGGATGAGTGGGATTGTACTTAGGTGTGTCGAAATATTTTTCTAATGACTTAGCTACTTCATTAAAATTTAAATCTTTTTGAGTGGTAATACCTAAGAAGAAACTATCTGTATCACCACCCAACAAACGAACCTCTTTTACGAGAGGGCATGGTTTTAATATTTTGTAGAAGAGTTGATACATTTCAAGCTTAGAGTAATCTAGTACAGCTTGGCCAATATAGATGGGCTTGCACAACTCAACTTCAGATTTTATCATTTTAACACCTACAAGATCCTCATCGATTATGTCTCTATCAATGAAAAGAGGTGATGAGGTCAATTTGTGATATTTTTGATCATCAATGACTAGTTTGTAGTTCATACGTTTTCTAACATCCTCCATGGTCTTTCCGAAAAGACTGTTATTCTTATATTTATAAAAATCCTTTTCAAAATTATTTTGGGCGAGTGCACGTTTTTGACTGTTACTATCTATGTAGGGTTTGAGGAAGGCTTTCTGTCTAAATTTGATAATGCGGTGAACTGACTTTAGAAGCATGCCCATTTCTAAATAGAATTTTAGTATGCAGAAGTGCACGAGATAATTTTTCTTATCATATTGGGTGAGTTAAAGTTTGCGGCATGGTTTGTATCTTGGCTGTCCACACTCTCTTAAGTTATTATGAAATTGTGACATGAAAGGTGAAAACATATCTTCAGTCACTTCACCAGATTCAGGTGCGAGTGGGAAATCAGCAGTTTTATTTTTAATACTATTTGGATAAATCAAATCCACTTCAAAATAATATCCCCAATCACCTTCATCTGGAATCTTCAGAATGTTTGAAGGGTTGGAGTAATACGCAAGCTCATCTTGATTTAACCAACTAAACTCGGAATGAGGTAGTGGTTTAGACAGTGAACTGCCATATAAATTATTTTGGTCATAGTATTTTAGGTGGATATGATCATTACCTACTGTTTTAGATTTTATGTGATGTTTATTCACAAATGTGAGACCACCGCGTATTCCGCGCTCAAATATGTTATACATCTCGGGGTCTTGTAAGAGATGGATGGTCTCACCAGTCATTTTAAAGGCTGATTTAAAGGACATGGCTGGTAGACTGACAAAGTGGATAGGATCTAATTTGTCTTCTTCTAATGCCACTCGTTGAAATTCCTGAAAGACATCAGCCAGCAAAATGACATCTAATTCTAAGTAAGCGATCATATAATCGCCAAACGTTTTACAATCAAATTTTAACCATGCCTCTTGAGCATGTTCATAGTCCTCTACTGGACAATCTTGACCCGTCAAATCGTTTTGGAATTTGTCAATGGAAGGAAGGGTTGTTTCATTTAGTTTAGACATTGAGCTAAAATACGCATAGGGAAAGACTCCTTTGCGAGTGATTATTTCATCCGTTAAGTTTGGATAGTGTTTCTTCAAAGTTTGACTATGGGGAAGAAACTTGAGATTACGAACGAGAGAAGCTAGTGACGCTGACATGAATTGGAATGAATCTAAAAATTTTATTTCGAAGAGGACTGTCTTATTTTCTTTAGTTTTATCTACTGGTACTGTTGCTGTCATTGCCATGAATTTTTCTCTCGTTTGCGCTATTACATTAAACTGCCACGATTTCATCTGGCTCAACCCTCCTTTTATGAGCATATGACTGTCATAGCCCTTAAAGTTATGAAAAATGACGGGTAGTACACGACGTCTCAACCTAAGTAAAAAGTTACATTTGGAGCAGAGTGCGTTTCTAAATTTACCAGTGATGTGATCATGATCACGCACTTTCTTAATTTTATCGTCATCAAACGTTTTATGACATTTAGGACAGGATGTGCTACTTTCAAATTTTTGTTTGTCTTCATCTGACATATGTAGTGACTTACGCTACAATTGGGAGTCATATGATTGTTGAAATTTGGCAGCTCTATCGAGAAATTCTAGAAATTTTGAAATACAATCTTCACCTTGCCAAGTATGCATTTTGTTTTGCCTATTCCTAAAGTGGTCATGCCATACTTCATAGCAGGATATGGCTGCTGGCTTGTGGATGATATCATCAATGTAGCATTCTATGTCTGCGTAAATGACACGCAGGGGACTTAATTCGTCACCATTATCCCTATGTGAAAATATTTTATCTTTGGGCATGCGTTCCATTTGTAATTTACCTCGCTTGCACCATTCATAGTGAGTTTCAAATTTATCTTTACTCCAAAAGGAGCGGATGCAGCGGTCGCATAAAAAATGTTCACCTCTTTTAGAGTGCCCCAAGTGTGTGTACAAGCGAGAGATTTTGGGAATACCACAGTAGTGCCATTCCTCGCTATCATCTTGTTTTACTAATAAGAGGTTGACTACACGTTCATAACAAGTTGAACGTGAATTATAGCGGGCACCCTTCAACCCCTTCTCCCACACGTGAACGACAATTTTAATCTTATTATGTTTTTCGAACGTTTCTACATCTTTGATTTTCATGTTGTTACTATCACATCCTTCAAAGACTAGTTCATCCTCCCACTGTCTATAGCTATAGGTGCGATCTCGATGCGCGTTGATATCATTATAGTGAAGGATGGATAGGACTGCGTATTTGAAACACCGCGATTTACAATCGACATTGATGACAGCTTTCTTATTATACAACGTTTTTGGTAGTTTAAATGTGCCTCGAGCTGCATGACTTTCTAATAGGGAAATTTTGAATATGGCTGAGTCCACACCATCAAAAATGAGAGCGCTGTCGCGTTGATTGAATTTATCTACATTTCATTTTAAACATTGAATGTGAAAATTTGGCCAAGACTCGCAGTCTACAACTTCGGTTGCGGAAGAGGAAGGAACATGAAACTGTATTCTCTCCGTCACTTGACCCGTTTGAAAATCTATTTTAATATATTTTAGTTTAAGGTAGATGAGCGCCTTCATTCTAAAATTGTCTAAATTGTTGAAGAGCGCTTCGATAATGTTAGAATTTTGAAGGAGCCACTCAGGAAAATCTACTATTTGAGTATTGGACTCCATGCAGTAGTCGCGTACTAAATTATTATGTGAAACATTAATGAGGGAGATGGTAGAGGTACCGTTGGTGTAGTGATCATTTGCATGCGTGTGTTGAAGTCTGTGCGAAGATCGCTGAAAGTGACTATCAAAAGAAAGAGGGCACAAATCGCAAGGAAAGGAGATGTCATCGTCAGAATCAACTTCATCTCCGGAGATTGACGCCGCTTTGCGTTGACACACACGTTGTTTGATGTGTCGAAGGAGACTGTGCTTCCTTGTAAACATATGTCCGCAGTCGGCACATTCCCACTCGTTGCCATGTCGCGACAGTTCTGAGGTGGAACTCACATCACCAGAAAGAGAAATCATTCTATCATCTCTGTTCAAGTCTCAGTGTATTGTTACAACCTACCTTGACTCAACAACTCTAAACTTTCCTCGAGAAGGGAGGGCGTTGGTGATGAAGTTGATGCCTGAAATTGAGGAAGATGCTATTAGCCACACGTTTGAGGGAGATGAGTGAAGAAATTTTCAACTTACCATTTCAACGAAATCAAGTTTAAGGTTGATACTTCAACAAGATAGAGACTTCACTCAAATAATACGTCTCAAATTTGGAATTTACTAGAGAACAGTTAACTTACACGTCTCAAAGACAGAGTGAAATGACACGGATGTCACTTTACATATATACTTTCATATTCATCATTCATTGGCTGTTCATTCTGACTGGTTGCTTGTTTATACTTAAGAATTAGAAAACATTTCAAAGTTATTATTCACAGTCAACATGACCAGCCCTCCGACGACACCGAACACAAAATTCTCTTCTCCATGCTCATCACCAAAGGCGCTCGTTGCACCAAACGCTCCAACGAAGGGGAAGGTGGAGAAAATATACCAACTCGACAATATTAGAAAGTTGTCATTACCAGCGGACGACGAAGAGGAGAGTGTATGTGAGAAGGAGTGTCCCGACTTAACAGGCGTGAGGTGGAAGTATCTGCAGTACGATACTGATGATTTGATGGAGATCACCAGCACCAAATTCCAGTAATGGGCAAAAGACCGTTCCAGGACACCATACAATTCAAAAAAATAGTATCTTTAAAACCGACATAAATTCATGAATTTGAACCCTTTTTCAGGTTTTTAAGACCTAAATAGATGAATTTAGATCATTCAAAAAGTACCATTTTTTCAAAAAATAGCATTTTTAAAAACGACATAAATTTATGAATTTGAACCCTTTTTCAGGTTATGAAGACCTAAATTCATAAATTTGGGTGTTTTAAAAAATACCCAATTTTTCAAAATTTGAGAATTACAATTTTCACCCTTAAAATCATGACCGTTCCAGGACACCGAAAATCATAAAAGTTAAGAATCTCAAATTTGAGAATTACAATTTTTACCCCCCTTAAAATCATGACCGTTCCAGGACACCGAAAAAATCATAAAGTTAGTATTTTTAAAAACGTCTTTTAAATCCGTTTTTCAGGTTTTTAAAATATATCATGTGACTAATAATATTTCTTTAAAAGTTGAAGAAACAAAAGTGGAAGAAACCGCGGGGATGTATCCTTCAATATCATATGAACGTAGTTCTACTACCCCCTCCCTTCTAATTTCTAGGGGTTCCTTCTGACTTCTAGGGGTCCCTTAAGAAATTTTTTATTATAAAATGAACAACATAAATGAGTTTTTAAAATTATATGGAACGCAAACAACTACAAATTTTGATTTAAAGAAAATTGCAAATCAATTAGGAATAAAGAATTTTCATGTTCTAATGAGAGGCGAATTACAATTGATCAAAAATAAGCCAACTGTAAATTTCATAACGAATCTTCACACTTCAGACCAAAAACGCGTACATTGGTCAGCGGGGCATAGAAATAAAAATGGAGATAATTACTATTTCGACCGCCCGGAGGCTGAGAACTATTGGTTCGACTCTTATGGACTTCCACCTACAAATGAAGTCAAAAAATTACTTGGCAATGGAACTTATAATACATTTCAAATTCAAAAACCGGGAACTACTTATTGTGGTCACTTATGTCTTTATGTTTTATTTAAATTACAAAAAGGGGTACCATTTCTAGATATTATGTTAGAATTGAATAAGGGAATTGAACGAACCGTAGGTTCTATGGCTACGCCTAATAAGGGAATTTCATTCCCGAACCGTTAGTTCCAATGATAATGATAATTAAAAATCAGTTCGTTGTAATTCATTTTGATAAAATCGGCCTCTGATATCTTCATCATCTAAATCTTTGATTTCGTAAGTAATCGGATAAGTTTGATTTATTTTACAAACTTCAAATATTTCTTTAGTCCAATAGCCAACGAAGCCTTTTTCAAATTTATTCTTATATTTAAATATTCTAACTCTATCTCCAAATTTAAATTTCGGCTTACGTTTCTGTAAATTCGGATTACTCTCATTCAAATTATTATTTTCGTTCCAATAATTATTCTCGAATATTTTCTTTCGGATTAAATCAGGGTCGTCAGAAGCATTCTTTGGAGTTTCTTCAATACCAGAATGAACTTTATTATTGTACTCTTCTACAACTCCTGGTAATATCTTCAACCATTTCTGATTTCTTTGCTCAGTAAATTTCTTGAATAATTTATTTTTTAACGTCCGATTGAATCTTTCTATCACTACAGCTTTTCCAGCGTTTTCAGTTGAATAAACAGTTTCAAATAGTGGCTGAACGTTTCGGTTATAAAATTCCGACCCTTTATCAACAAACAATTTCTTTGGCTTTCTATTAGTTTCTTTAAAGATTTCTTCAAACGCATATTTAACTGATAGACCACTTTTATTTTTTAAAGGCTTTACCCAAGCGTATCGTGTATATAAATCTATAACGGTCAATGCGTATTTGTAGTCCCTTTCATTCGGCATATGAATAAGATCAGCACTCCAAATATCATCTTTATTAAATACTTTTACTTTCAATAAATATTTAGGCCTTCTGTATTCCCTATGAATTTCAGAGGCATAGGTTCGAGCGTTGCTCTCAGACAGCTTTGCCGTCGTTTCATTTAAACCCTGGCCGAATAATATTTTAGCTTGTAAAGCTTTCTTAACAAACATTCTTTCAATTTTTTCTCTAAATGTAGGATTTTGAATACTATCTAATTCTTGAATCATCTTCTTATCAGCTGCATGTCGAGAACTTAGATCATGATTTCGATAAGCTAAATCATGTCTATAAGCGGCGGCATCTACTCGATTTATTGGTTCTTCACCTGGTTTCGGATTATTATTCTCATCTAGTCTTATATCTAATCGAGTTCCTGGACCGGTATATGAATGACCAGGAAGATGTTTTTCTTTCGAATATTTACTCCAAATAAATCCAGGAAAGTTTTCTAATGCTTTTTGTATGTCACCTCCAATATGCTGACAATTTGAGTTTTTATTTTTGTTTAATAGATAATTCAATAAATCTAAATTAGCAATTTTTAATTTAATTAAATTTTCGGATTTTGTAGAATTCATTTTAAAAGATAAAATAAATGTTTTACCTATTCGAACTTTGTTCAGAGGCTTTAGCCGATCGGACCAAAGGTCCTGAGGCTTTAGCCGATAGAGCCTAGTTCAGAGGCTTTAGCCGATCGGACAAAAGGACCTCAGGTTATTACCGAATCATACTAGGACTTAGATATATTCCAGAACCATCTTTAGTTTCTTTAATTTCAATTAAATCATCAACATTGTGGAGAATATTTTTAAGAACTCGTTTTTTCCTTCATCAACTAATTTTAATTTACTAATAAAATTATCTACTATTCCGTCACCCCTAGCAACTTTCTCTAACTCTCTATTATGACGTTTTTGTTCTTCTAATGCTGCCTTCTCTGATTTATTTTTATTTACTGCTTGGACAATACCAGCTGTCCCGCCTGCAACACTTCCTGCAGCTGCTATGCCACCTATTATTAGTGGAATTAATGGGAGAATCCCGCCATTCTTTTCTTCTTGTAATTGAATATTCTCTATCATTGGTTTACTTATGTAATACTTTTTTTTGTTAATCGTAATAGTTTTAGGGGTATTTTTGTCAACAATATTACGTAATTTTAATTCAACAGTTTTATTATTATTACTTTTCGCTTGCGACATTTTTAATAAAAAAATTTTAAATTAGGAATTTTTAATCTATTAGTAGTAAGTAAAACTCCACTTCTGGATAGCGCAAGATGGCCGCCGTCGCTGACGTCCCCCCCCTCTGGACCGGCAGAGTGTCGTGGTCGGCCGCCGTGGTGCTTCGGGTCTGACGTCCCCCCCTCTGGAACGACAGAGGTCTGTCGTGGTGTGCCGGCCAGGTGGGTCCACGTTCACAACATGTTCGCTGACTCCACCCCCTCTGCATCGGCAGTGTCGTGGTGGACTTGGGCGACGGCCAGGATTAGTCTTGAGGCTATAGTGTGATGTTTTTCGTGCAATCTGCTGATTGTTGGGTTGTAAACTGGGTTGTTTCGAGTGGAAGGAGTGGTCGGATGTGAAAACGGAGGCCAGATTCGGATTCAGCGTGAAATTCTGCATCGGTATGGTGAGTTTCAAGTGAATCGGAGAGAAAAAGTTTCGCTGACTCCCCCCCCTCTGCATCGGCAGAGTGTCGTGGTGGACTTGGGCGACGGCCAGGATTAGTCTTGAGGCTATAGTGTGTGATGTTTTTCGTGCAATCTGCTGAATGTTGGGTTGTAAACTGGGTTGTTTCGAGTGGAAGGAGTGGTCGGATGTGAAAACGGAGGCCAGATTCGGCTTCAGCGTGAAATTCTGCATCGGTATGGTGAGTTTCAAGTGAATCGGAGAGAAAAATTTTCGCTGACGTCCCCCCCCCTCGGGAGAGCTGGCTTCGATCTTGGCTTCCAGTGGACGGATTTAGTCGTGCCATAGCTCGTTTGAAAGCTAAGAGTGAGACAAATTCACTGAAAGAATCGGCTTGTTCCTATCTGTCTTCGTTTAGATGTGAGACGCCATTTAAGATTTTAGGTCGGAGCTCGCTCACCTGAAAAAATCCTAAGTGTCAGAGTGGCTTTGTATGGGCAAAATTTTGAAAATTTTCCAAAGTGTGGCATTTCGACTTGGGACCGTCACCAAAACATTTTTCATCAAATTTCGCTGACCCCCCCCCCCGACAGCAATCTTCTAACTTTGGTTCTAGTGAACGGATTTTGTTCGTTCAGGTTGCATTCGAAAGAGGAGAAAAAACTGCTCGACGACATGTTTTGCCGCGAGTCAATCGGACCAGCCGTTCAAAAGTTAGAGCTGTTACAAGATTTTAGGTCGGAGCTCGCTCACCTGAAAAAATCCTAAGTGTCAGAGTGGCTTTGTATGGGTAAAATTTTGAAAATTTTCCAAAGTGTGGCATTTCGACCTGGGACCGTCACCAAAACATTTTTCATCAAATTTCGCTGACCTCCCCCCCTCGGGAGAGCTGGCTTCGATCTTGGCTTCCAGTGGACGGATTTTGTCGTGCCATAGCTCGTTTGAAAGCTAAGAGTGAGACAAATTCAGTGAAAGAAACGGCTTGTTCATATCTGTCTTCGTTCAAAAGTTAGAGCGGTTACAAGATTTTAGGTCGGAGCTCGCTCACCTGAAAAAAAAATCCTAAGTGTCAGAGTGGCTTTGTATGGGTAAAATTTTGAAAATTTTCCAAAGTGTGGCATTTCGACCTGGGACCGTCACCAAAACATTTTTCATCAAATTTCGCTGACCTCCCCCCCCCTGGGGAGAGCTGGCTTCGATCTTGGCTTCCAGTGGACGGATTTTGTCGTGCCATAGCTCGTTTGAAAGCTAGGAGTAAGACAAATTCAGTGAAAGAAACGGCTTGTTCATATCTGTCTTCGTTCAAAAGTTAGAGCGGTTACAAGATTTTAGGTCGGAGCTCGCTCACCTGAAAAAATCCTAAGTGTCAGAGTGGCTTTGTATGGGTAAAATTTTGAAAATTTTCCAAAGTGTGGAATTTCGACCTGGGACCGTCACCAAAACATTTTTCATCAAATTTCTCTGACCTCCCCCCCCCGACAGCGATCTTCTAACTTTGGTTCTAGTGAACGGATTTTGTTCGTTCGGGTTGCATTCGAAAGAGGATGAAAAACTGCTGGACGACATTTTTTGCTGCGAGTAAATCGGGCCAACCGTTCAAAAGTTAGAGCAGTTACAAGATTTTAGGTCGGAGCTCGCTCACCTGAAAAAATCCTAAGTGTCAGAGTGGCTTTGTATGGGCAAAATTTTGAAAATTTTCCAAAGTGTGGCATTTCGACCTGGGACCGTCACCAAAACATTTTTCATCAAATTTCGCTGACCTCCCCCCTGGGGAGAGCTGGCTTCGATCTTGGCTTCCAGTGGACGGATTTTGTCGTGCCATAGCTCGTTTGAAAGCTAAGAGTGAGACAAATTCAGTGAAAGAAACGGCTTGTTCATATCTGTCTTCGTTCAAAAGTTAGAGCGGTTACAAGATTTTAGGTCGGAGCTCGCTCACCTGAAAAAAAAAAATCCTAAGTGTCAGAGTGGCTTTGTATGGGTAAAATTTTGAAAATTTTCCAAAGTGTGGAATTTCGACCTGGGACCGTCACCAAAACATTTTTCATCAAATTCCTCTGAACGAGGGGGGGAGGGGGGGGAGGTCAGTGAAATTTGATGAAAAATGTTTTGGTAAAGGTCCCAGGTCGAAATTCGGAAGTTTTAAATTTTTCAAAATTTTCACCACACTGGAGCTCTCACATTTAGGAATTTTTTCACTTGTGGCATGTTACATGGACATGTGCTGACGGACCAACTTCCCGTGGTCATATGAGAATGGTTCAGGTGTCATATGATAGAGAATGATGAGACGAATCGTTTGCAACAAACCGCATGTCGCTACGATGAATACTTTCGGAGATAGAGGCATTTTAAGTTTTCTTCCGAGCATATATAAACCCCCGACAACGTAAGTCTGATCACTTCATCGAAAGACGAGGTAAGCGACGGTCGTCGCTCTGAGCTCCCGATATCGGGTGTTTCAAAGGACTCTATCTTTTGAAGAAGGCAAGCTATCTTCTTACTTCAAAGTTTGTATGATAGAGTTTGATAGTGTCTTTACTACTGATAAATTTTTTTAAAAGTAGTATGAGTAGTAAAATGCGGAATTTTTTAAAAATTCTTAATTTTCAGTTTTTTCAAAGTTTTAACATATAGACTAAGGTTTTCAAGTATCCTGAGTTCAAATCTGCTATCAGATTTGAAATTTAACTAAGTCTAAGGCAGCTTTGAGGGGTTAGATCCCAGCTACTGATCACTACCTTTGACTCGGCGTTCCTGTTACCACTTCGGGGCAGTGACAATGATGTCTTCAGCTGTAAAGAGCGGGTATCGGGGAAGATCTCTCACTTCCCTAGTGATCAGTACAAGGCCTTCGGGCTGTCGACGGGATCGAGTGCCACTCACTACACTCTTTAGGAATATGACTGTACTACATGATTCCAAACTTATACAAATTTCATTATCTTACAGCTAACGATAAAACAGGCATGGCAAACGATAAAAACAGAAAATACCATATCAAAATGTGTGTGTGCGGTCGTATAAATCGCAGTGCGGACGCCAAGGCTCATGTCAAGAAGGCGGGCACCGGCCACATGATTATCTTGAATAGGGTTGCGTGTGTGAAGTGCAGAGTGCTGAAGGGTGATGAGGATGAGGCGCGTTTTTACAGAGTGCATGCTGACTGTAGTGGTGGTTTAGTGAGTGATTTGAGATTTACGCAGTTGATTGTGGAAGAGAGGGAGCGAATGTTGGCGATCGAGCGAGAGGGTAAGGTTGAGAATGTTGTTGAGAATGTTGTTGAGAATGATGAGTTGGCGAGAGAGGTTGCGTCGTTGGAGGGTGAGATTGGGCGAAAGAGAGTGCTTGAGAGTGATGATGAGGATGATGTGGATTTAGATAGGGAGCGTGTGAGGAAGTTGAGCTCTTCGTCGTCGGAGGTGTCAGACATTGTCATCACCGACCCCCCGAAGAGCTCATCTTCCCCAAAAGTGAAGAGTGGTGGGATTCGTGTGCAGTCGGCGAGGTGGTTGAAGGATGAAGAGAAGAGGCATGTTTCGCAGCAGATGGCGCATGATTTGTTGGTGAATAAGTATGAGAGTTTGAAGAAAGTGAAGGATGAAGTTGTGAAGGAGTTGGATGAGTTGAAAAAGAAGGAACTGAAGTCGAAGGAGGTGGCGGATGAAAACATTAGAATGAGGCGTTGTGTGACTGATTTGAAGAATAAGACGCGAGAGTTGGAAGAGAAGAATGATGCGTGTGAGAAGAGGGCGAGTGCTGCGGAGAGAAGAATGAGAGATGCAGAGGCGAAGTTTGAGGAGATGATGAAGGAGATGAGTGTGTTGAGAGCGAGGAATGTTGAGTTGGAGAGGACTGTGGCTCGGCGGGGTGATGAGAGGCAGGCGTATGAGAAGTTGGAGCGCATGAGGGATGAGTGGGAACGTGTGAATGAGGATCGTTTGTTTGAATTTCACATCCCTATTCGGGATAATCATTTGGCCGGCGAAGTACTCGTAAACCAGAATTTAGACGAATCCATCCTATGCTACAATGGTCATCCGACGAAAAAATGCCTCCACGCCAGCCTACGAATGCGCGGCCATCTACACAAATTTTCAATTCGGAAGCGCGCAAGACCGCCAAAGGATGACTAGGGTTGAATCTGCTATCAGTCAACTTGAACGTTGCGTCGCGTTAGAGGGGTATATAAACCACTGCCTCTCATTTCATTTCATTTCAATCATGCAGACGCCGAACAGTCAAGTCAGCTCTCCTCGCGGACCGCAGTTAAGGCCGCGAAATTTATTTGAGGAGTTTGTCAGGCTAGAGGAGCAAGACAGAGTTTTTAATAATCTTGCTCGGATTGGTAATCCGATGACAGCAACTGCTGTCAATCCAACGGAATGGCGCTACATTCCACTTTTTAGCCACGTACCAATTAGCATGGAAGTCGACAGTGCTACCAAAGAGAGAGTCAAAGACTCTCTCAGCAGAATTGGTAGGGTGTAAGATGACGTTACTCCCGAGAACGAACCATCGGCTCTCTTAAGGGCCACCATGGGGCAAGACATGATAGAACCTCCACGCGGTTTGCCCTGGGCAGTCTTCGGACTGGCGAATACTATCATTAAGTTGAATCTGCTATCAGTCAACTTGAACATTATGCAGTCGATTGCTATCCCTGAAGCATTCTGATTCGCTGTTGAGCAATTCATTGTTGAAAACCCTATATAAGCCAGAAGATTGTAGCACTTCTCATTCAATTTGAAGTCACGATGGAAGCGACATCTACTAGCACCATTCCCGTCTTCATCGACGAAGACAACGCCATTCCCGAGTTCGTCATCCTCGACGAGTGGGATGAGGAGGATGAGAAGAAGGGGAAGATTAAGAAGATTGTTTGGACGGATGAGGTATGGACTCCAAATACCACTCGCATCCGAAAGGTGCCAGATGCACCAGTACGACCTCGGCGGTATAGGGTCTATGACAACCTAACCGTCATACCCATTGACTATTCCAGCCAATAGTTAACTTGTCACTCCCGAGAACGAACCATCGGCTCTCTTAAGGGCCACCATGGGGCAAGACATGATAGAACCTCCACGCGGTTTGCCCTGGGCAGTCTTCGACTGGCGAATACTATCATTAAGTTGAATCTGCTATCAGTCAACTTGAACGTTGCGTCGCGTTAGAGGGGTATATAAACCACTGCCTCTCATTTCATTTCATTTCAATCATGCAGACGCCGAACAGTCAAGTCAGCTCTCCTCGCGGACCGCAGTTAAGGCCGCGAAATTTATTTGAGGAGTTTGTCAGGCTAGAGGAGCAAGACAGAGTTTTTAATAATCTTGCTCGGATTGGTAATCCGATGACAGCAACTGCTGTCAATCCAACGGAATGGCGCTACATTCCACTTTTTAGCCACGTACGAATTAGCATGGAAGTCGACAGTGCTACCAAAGAGAGAGTCAAAGACTCTCTCAGCAGAATTGGTAGGGTGTAAGATGACGTTACTCCCGAAAACGAACCATCGGCTCTCTTAAGGGCCATCATGGGGCAAGACATGATAGAACCTCCACGCGGTTTGCCCTGGTCAGTCTTCGGACTGGCGAATACTATCATTAAGTTGAATCTGCTATCAGTCAACTTGAACATTATGCAGTCGATTGCTATCCCTGAAGCATTCTGATTCGCTGTTGAGCAATTCATTGTTGAAAACCCTATATAAGCCAGAAGATTGTAGCACTTCTCATTCAATTTGAAGTCACGATGGAAGCGACATCTACTAGCACCATTCCCGTCTTCATCGACGAAGACAACGCCATTCCCGAGTTCGTCATCCTCGACGAGTGGGATGAGGAGGATGAGAAGAAGGGGAAGATTAAGAAGATTGTTTGGACGGATGAGGTATGGACTCCAAATACCACTCGCATCCGAAAGGTGCCAGATGCACCAGTACGACCTCGGCGGTATAGGGTCTATGACAACCTAACCGTCATACCCATTGACTATTCCAGCCAATAGTCAACTTGTCACTCCCGAGAACGAACCATCGGCTCTCTTAAGGGCCACCATGGGGCAAGACATGATAGAACCTCCTCGCGGTTTGCCCTGGGCAGTCTTCGGACTGGCGAATACTATCATTAAGTTGAATCTGCTATCAGTCAACTTGAACGTTGCAAATGAAGTTCGGTGTAATACTTCCTTTCGACGGGCGTTCCTGTCAAGGACGGCGGTGAAACCGGTAGCTATGTATACCGCAAGGGACATTCGGCAATGGTCAATCTTGTTTAACCTCTCTGCGTCATGTTTGCAAGTGATTGCCTCTGTCTCAACGTAGTATGCATTCGCGCCAGGGCGACATTTAGCCAACTGTCGAAGGTTGCCTAAAACTTTCCATTGCATACGTTATGAGAACCATGAGTTCTTCCTGTCTCTATCAATGAGACGAATTGATGAATGGAATGAAATGGGAGGACACTCACGCGCCACACGCAACATAACACACTTCTCTCTTCCGTAGTCTAACAAGCTCTTTACACATGGATCGCAGTCGATTGCTATCCCAGAATCATGTAAGCTATCTTAATTTTATTTAACACTATTTCATCTACCATCATCACCCATATGAAGTGTCATAAGATTTACAAGTTAGACTAAGCGTTCTACTATTTGTAAATGAAAGATATAGTTTCACCAGTTTACAAGTTAAAAAATAAAGTTTCAATGGTGTATACGTTAGAAATAAAGTTTTAGCTGTTTGTATATCAAAATAAAGTTTCAATGGTGTATACGTTAGAAATAAAGTTTTAGCTGTTTGTATATCAAAATAAAGTTTCAAGAGTTTACAAGTTAGAAATAACGTTTCAATAGTGTATGCGTTAGAAATAAAGTTTTAGCTGTTTGTATATCAAAATAAAGTTTCAAGAGTTTACAAGTTGGAAATAAAGTTTCAATAGTGTGTATGTTAGAAATTAAGGTATAACTGTTTGTAAAAATAAGATCGCAAGATTTACTAGTTTACAAGTTAGACTAAGTGTAAATTAAAATAAAATTATAACTGTTCACGAGTTAAAGCGTTGATGCAACGATGAACAATTAATAAGCTGAAAAGTTTTAGATTCACTTTAACATTACCATATGTTTACAGATAGAAATGTGTCACAGCAAAGCTACTTCATGAGTTAGTTTGCCAGGAGTGTATCATCTCAAACTTTTACTCCGTCGTTGAAATTTCATGACGACTTTTTGCTAAACGAAAGTTAACACCAGAGGAGCGTAGGGGTGGGTGGTATAAAATACGCCTACAGCACTGAGAGAGTTGGAATGCATGAGCTATGTACATTCATTTGACGACGAGAGGAGCGATTCAGCCGATGGCGCAGGTAGTTTCCCAGAGCATGGAGGACATTGTTTAGGTGACTCTAAGGGCGTATGTCGAGCTACCTTCAGTGATAGGCTTCCAACTCATGATGAATGATGATATGCTTACGACCTACATTCAACCATTGGTGTATGTCCACACCCTCCCCCACAACGAGCTTGTCTGTCACATTGTATTCATGAGTGTGGCTCAAAGTAGGAAATTGATTGATGAGACTTTGCTGAAATATCCAAGGCGCGTATTCAAGCATGGTCGCCTACTGTTGGAGTATTATTATCAATGGCGCGACGACACACATTTGCCCACCCGTGTTTTACCACACCTATCAACGGAAGAATACAATAGAGCTTTAGTCGAGACGGTGAAAGGAGACGATGAGCGCTAGCGGGCGAATGAAGCATCGGTGAGAGTGGGAATCAACTTGATTCTATTCTCCAATGAGGATTGTTGTCTAATGAGAATCAAGCATTCCTTTATAAATAGAGAGCCTTCCACACTGAGAATCATTCCATCGTTGAATCGTACAAGTGACGGACGCACATTCTCTCTCTCTCTACATCCCTGTTACATTATCCAACTAAAATGGTAAGTCGCTACTTTCCTCCCTCTCCTCCCTTGAACGTAAACTTGATAGAATCTTTTTTATTTTCAGGCATCTTCTACATCTACTACACTGACAGGACAAAATGGTGGTCAGACGTTACAAGGTTCGCTACAATCAGATCATCTACAGCTGAGACCAGTGGAAGAAACAACAAAGGTACATAATCCTACACCGCTACAGCGTAAATTTAAACAAGTCTTGCGTCATGAGGATCACAGCGTAGTACTGCGAACGGGAATGCTCCCTTCCACTGATGTGAAGATATTGAGCAATCAGTATGGGGATTACATACTCATCCCCGTGAGTCCGTACATTCGCCACCAACTTGACATTATTGAAGAGTACGTGACATTAAATATGGACATTCCTACTCCTCTTGCTCAAGAGTGGAAGGCGAGAGATGAAAAGGATACTCCCTATAGAAAGATTTGGGATCGCAATCAAATTTGCCTACCATTATCACATTGGTGTAGTTATTATAAAAAGGATGGAGATCAATCAATACCCATCAGATGTGATGAGCTCGGAGAAGGTACTTGGGATATCATTTTCAAAGTGAATGGACTATATTATGGTCAGCACAAGGATAACAAAATAGCCTCTCTCTCGATATACACTGAATCCATCCTATATATTCCAAAGCCACCCAGCGTAGATGACATTATTGACGAAATCCTTAACAGCAGTGGTACGAAGCGCAAGTCGGAGAAGAATGCTGCATCAAAACGCAAATCAAAGAAGGAGAATTACTAGTCCTTTCCTAACTCTACCCTATGACAATTCGCTTATGTGCTTTGAGTGTCGTAGACGTGGTCTTATTAGATACATTTTACTTCTTCGTTGCCATCATATCATTTGTGTATTTTGTCGTGAAAAGCATCGATGTAATTCTTCATTTTGCAATATGTTATAGAACGTTTCCTTAGATATGTAATTTCCGTTTTAGGCTTCTATCATCATTTTTATGGATTGTGAGGGTGAACCTGTACAGGAGCTCAGTGCTATTGCTATGAACAATTGGTCATATCAGATTGTTAGTGTCTATCATCAACATGCCAACTGCGATCCCAATGTTGATCAATGGGCGAGAAAACACATTCATGGACTTAATCTGAAATATTTGCAAGACTATGGCTTTTCTTGTGAGAGTGCTCTACTTATTGACTTTAAACGATGGTTAGCTACTTTCAATGTTATACGCATCTTTTGTAATAATCCTGGTAAGGAGAGGAAAGTATTTCCCAATCTAGTCATTAATGATATTTTGCTCCCACCTTGGGATAGTAGAGTGAATCAACACTATCATGAAGTCACGAAACGTTTTAAGGATTTGTGTGTTCCTATTTTGTCTGTTCGTTGTAGTAGCTACGTTCATAACCAATGCTTCTTTCCTCCTTACCTCAACACTGCCAAAGTCCTATATGGTTATCATTGCTCGCTATATGACAGTTACCAGCTGTATCTTTTTTATCTGTTTCAAACCATTGATTTGTAATGCATGCTTGTTACAGTTATTCAATAAATGTTATTATGCGAAGAGTTGTTGTTGTTATCATGCGACGGATGGGTTAGATGAAGGGTGATCATATCTTTTTCAAAGGACTGTGGAACATTGATTTCCATGATGAGGATTTAAACAGTTAGATTTGATGACGAATAAGATTTACTAGTTTGCAAGTTAGACTAAGCGTTCTATTATTTGTAAATGAAAGATATAGTTTCAATAGTTTACACGTTAAAAATAAAGTTTCAATAGTGTGTATGTTAAGAATAAAGTTCTATCTGTTTGTATGTTAGAAATAAAATGAAGTTTCATCAGTTTACAAGTTAAGAATAAAGTTTTATCTGTTTGTATGTTAGAAATAAAACAAAGTTTCAACCGTTAACAAGTTAAAAATAAAGTTTCAATAGTTTACAAGTTAAAACTAATGTTTCAATAGTGCGTATGTTAAGAATAAAGTTTTATCTGTTTCTATGTTAGAAATAAAATGAAGCTTCACCAGTTTACAAGTTAAGAATAAAGTTTTATCAGCTTGTATGTTAGAAATAAAATATAGTTTCAAGAGTTTACAAGTTTCAACAGTGTATACGTTAGAAATAAAGTTTTAGCTGTTTGTATGTTAAAAATAAAATAAAGTTTCAACCGTTTACAAGTTAAAAATGAAGTTTCAATAGTGTATATGTTAAGAATAAAGTTCTATCTGTTTATATGTTAGAAATAAAAATGAAGGTTCACCAGTTTACAAGTTAAGAATAAAGTTTTATCTGCTTGTATGTCAGAAATGAAATAAAGTTTCACCAGTTTACAAGTTAAAAAATAAAGTTTCAATAGTGTGTACGTTAGAAATAAAGTTTCAAAAGTGTGTATGTTAAGAATAAAGTTTTATCTGTTTGTATGTTAGACACAAAACAAAGTTTTAACCGTTAACAAGTTAAAAATAAAGTTTCAGATTAAAATAAAGTTTCAATAGTGTGTATGATGGAAATAAAGTTTAAGCGCTTTGTGCGTTAAAAATAAAGTTTCAACATTGTGTACGTTAAGAATAAAGTTCTATCTGTTTATATGCTAGAAATAAAAATGAAGGTTCACCAGTTTACAAGTTAAGAATAAAGTTTTATCTGCTTGTATGTCAGAAATGAAATAAAGTTTCACCAGTTTAAAAGTTAAAAATAAAGTTTCAATAGTGTGTATGATAAGAATACAGTTCTATCTGTTTATATGTTAGAAATAAAATGAAGTTTCGTCAGTTTACAAGTTAAGAATAAATTTTATCTGCTTGTATGTTAGAATTAAAACAAAGTTTCAACCGTTTACAGGTTAAAAATAAAGTTTCAATAGTTAACACGTTAAAAATAAAGTTTCAATAGTGTGTATGTTAAGAATAAAGTTCTATCTGTTTGTATGTGCGAAATAAAAATGAAGGTTCACCAGTTTACAAGTTAAGAATAAAATTTTATCTGTTTGTATGTTAGACATAAAACAACGTTTCAACCGTTAACAAGTTAAAAATAAAGTTTCAATAGTTTACAAGTTAAAACTAATGTTTCAATAGTGCGTATGTTAAGAATAAAGTTTTATCTGTTTCTATGTTAGAAATAAAATGAAGCTTCACCAGTTTACAAGTTAAGAATAAAGTTTTATCAGCTTGTATGTTAGAAATAAAATGAAGTTTCACCAGTTTACAAATTAAAAATAAAGTTTCAATAGTGTGTACGTTGGAAATAAAGTTTCAACCGTTTACAAGTTAAAAATAAAGTTTCAACAGTGTCTACGTTAGAAATAAAGTTTTATCTGTTTGTAAAGTACGATCGTAGGATTTACTAGTTTGCAAGTTAGACTCAGCATTCTACTAGTTGTAAATGAAAATATCGTTTCAACAGTTTACAAGTTAAAAATAAAGTTTCAACGGTGTGTACGTTAGAAATAAAGTTTTAGCTGTTTATATGTTGGAAACAAAATAAAGTTTCAACAGTTTACAAGTTGAAAAATAAAGTTTCAACAGTGTGTACGTTAGAAATAAATGAAAGTAAGAACTTCATCGTATCAAATGAATCAATGAATTCATTCAATGAATTAATCAAATGAACTTGACAAACTCGTTTGTCAAGCTTAATTCTATCATGTCAGGACTACACACATTTGATTTACAAAACATGCTTTGAATACTCATACGATGAAGGTCTTACTTTCATTTATTTCTAACGTACACACTGTTGAAACTTTATTTTTCAACTTGTAAACTGTTGAAACTTTATTTTGTTTCTAACATATAAACAGCTAAAACTTTATTTCTAACGTACACACTGTTGAAACTTTATTTTAATCTGTAAACTGTTGAAACTTTATTTTGTTTCTAACATATAAACAGCTAAAACTTTATTTCTAACGTACACACCGTTGAAACTTTATTTTTAACTTGTAAACTGTTGAAACGATATTTTCATTTACAACTAGTAGAATGCTGAGTCTAACTTGCAAACTAGTAAATCCTACGATCGTACTTTACAAACAGATAAAACTTTATTTCTAACGTAGACACTGTTGAAACTTTATTTTTAACTTGTAAACGGTTGAAACTTTATTTCTAACGTACGCACTATTGAAACTTTATTTTTAATTTGTAAACTGGTGAAACTTCATTTTATTTCTAACATACAAGCTGATAAAATTTTATTCTTAACTTGTAAACTGGTGAAGCTTCATTTTATTTCTAACATAGAAACTGATAGAACTTTATTCTTAACATACGCACTATTGAAACATTAGTTTTAACTTGTAAACTATTGAAACTTTATTTTTAACCTGTAAACGGTTGAAACTTTGTTTTAATTCTAACATACAAGCAGATAAAATTTATTCTTAACTTGTAAACTGACGAAACTTCATTTTATTTCTAACATATAAACAGATAGAACTGTATTCTTATCATACACACTATTGAAACTTTATTTTTAACTTTTAAACTGGTGAAACTTTATTTCATTTCTGACATACAAGCAGATAAAACTTTATTCTTAACTTGTAAACTGGTGAATCTTCATTTTTATTTCTAGCATATAAACAGATAGAACTTTATTCTTAACGTACACAATGTTGAAACTTTATTTTTAACGCACAAAGCGCTTAAACTTTATTTCCATCATGCACGCTATTGAAACATTATTTTAATCTGAAACTTTATTTTTAACTTGTTGACGGTTGAAACTTTGTTTTATGTCTAACATACAAACAGATAAAACTTTATTCTTAACTTGTAAACTGGTGAACCTTCATTTTTATTTCTAACATAGAAGCAGATAGAACTTTATTCTTAACATATACACTATTGAAACTTTATTTTTAACGTGTTAACTATTGAAACTTTATTTTTAACTTGTTAACGGTTGAAACTTTGTTTTGTGTCTAACATACAAACAGATAAAACTTTATTCTTAACATACACACTTTTGAAACTTTATTTCTAACGTACACACTATTGAAACTTTATTTTTTAACTTGTAAACTGGTGAAACTTTATTTCATTTCTGACATACAAGCAGATAAAACTTTATTCTTAACTTGTAAACTGGTGAACCTTCATTTTTATTTCTAACATATAAACAGATAGAACTTTATTCTTAACATATACACTATTGAAACTTCATTTTTAACTTGTAAACGGTTGAAACTTTATTTTATTTTTAACATACAAACAGCTAAAACTTTATTTCTAACGTATACACTGTTGAAACTTGTAAACTCTTGAAACTATATTTTATTTCTAACATACAAGCTGATAAAACTTTATTCTTAACTTGTAAACTGGTGAAGCTTCATTTTATTTCTAACATATAAACAGATAAAACTTTATTCTTAACATACGCACTATTGAAACATTAGTTTTAACTTGTAAACTATTGAAACTTTATTTTTAACTTGTTAACGGTTGAAACTTTGTTTTATTTCTAACATACAAACAGATAAAACTTTATTCTTAACTTGTAAACTGATGAAACTTCATTTTATTTCTAACATACAAACAGATAGAACTTTATTCTTAACATACACACTATTGAAACTTTATTTTTAACGTGTAAACTATTGAAACTATATCTTTCATTTACAAATAATAGAACGCTTAGTCTAACTTGCAAACTAGTAAATCTTATTCGTCATCAAATCTAACTGTTTAAATCCTCATCATGGAAATCAATGTTCCACAGTCCTTTGAAAAAGATATGATCACCCTTCATCTAACCCATCCGTCGCATGATAACAACAACAACTCTTCGCATAATAACATTTATTGAATAACTGTAACAAGCATGCATTACAAATCAATGGTTTGAAACAGATAAAAAAGATACAGCTGGTAACTGTCATATAGCGAGCAATGATAACCATATAGGACTTTGGCAGTGTTGAGGTAAGGAGGAAAGAAGCATTGGTTATGAACGTAGCTACTACAACGAACAGACAAAATAGGAACACACAAATCCTTAAAACGTTTCGTGACTTCATGATAGTGTTGATTCACTCTACTATCCCAAGGTGGGAGCAAAATATCATTAATGACTAGATTGGGAAATACTTTCCTCTCCTTACCAGGATTATTACAAAAGATGCGTATAACATTGAAAGTAGCTAACCATCGTTTAAAGTCAATAAGTAGAGCACTCTCACAAGAAAAGCCATAGTCTTGCAAATATTTCAGATTAAGTCCATGAATGTGTTTTCTCGCCCATTGATCAACATTGGGATCGCAGTTGGCATGTTGATGATAGACACTAACAATCTGATATGACCAATTGTTCATAGCAATAGCACTGAGCTCCTGTACAGGTTCACCCTCACAATCCATAAAAATGATGATAGAAGCCTAAAACGGAAATTACATATCTAAGGAAACGTTCTATAACATATTGCAAAATGAAGAATTACATCGATGCTTTTCACGACAAAATACACAAATGATATGATGGCAACGAAGAAGTAAAATGTATCTAATAAGACCACGTCTACGACACTCAAAGCACATAAGCGAATTGTCATAGGGTAGAGTTAGGAAAGGACTAGTAATTCTCCTTCTTTGATTTGCGTTTTGATGCAGCATTCTTCTCCGACTTGCGCTTCGTACCACTGCTGTTAAGGATTTCGTCAATAATGTCATCTACGCTGGGTGGCTTTGGAATATATAGGATGGATTCAGTGTATATCGAGAGAGAGGCTATTTTGTTATCCTTGTGCTGACCATAATATAGTCCATTCACTTTGAAAATGATATCCCAAGTACCTTCTCCGAGCTCATCACATCTGATGGGTATTGATTGATCTCCATCCTTTTTATAATAACTACACCAATGTGATAATGGTAGGCAAATTTGATTGCGATCCCAAATCTTTCTATAGGGAGTATCCTTTTCATCTCTCGCCTTCCACTCTTGAGCAAGAGGAGTAGGAATGTCCATATTTAATGTCACGTACTCTTCAATAATGTCAAGTTGGTGGCGAATGTACGGACTCACGGGGATGAGTATGTAATCCCCATACTGATTGCTCAATATCTTCACATCAGTTGAAGGGAGCATTCCCATTCGCAGTACTACGCTGTGATCCTCATGACGCAAGACTTGTTTAAATTTACGCTGTAGCGGTGTAGGATTATGTACCTTTGTTGTTTCTTCCACTGGTCTCAGCTGTAGATGATCTGATTGTAGCGAACCTTGTAACGTCTGACCACCATTTTGTCCTGTCAGTGTAGTAGATGTAGAAGATGCCTGAAAATAAAAAAGATTCTATCAAGTTTACGTTCAAGGGAGGAGAGGGAGGAAAGTAGCGACTTACCATTTTAGTTGGATAATGTAACAGGGATGTAGAGAGAGAGAGAGAATGTGCGTCCGTCACTTGTACGATTCAACGATGGAATGATTCTCAGTGTGGAAGGCTCTCTATTTATAAAGGAATGCTTGATTCTCATTAGACAACAATCCTCATTGGAGAATAGAATCAAGTTGATTCCCACTCTCACCGATGCTTCATTCGCCCGCTAGCGCTCATCGTCTCCTTTCACCGTCTCGACTAAAGCTCTATTGTATTCTTCCGTTGATAGGTGTGGTAAAACACGGGTGGGCAAATGTGTGTCGTCGCGCCATTGATAATAATACTCCAACAGTAGGCGACCATGCTTGAATACGCGCCTTGGATATTTCAGCAAAGTCTCATCAATCAATTTCCTACTTTGAGCCACACTCATGAATACAATGTGACAGACAAGCTCGTTGTGGGGGAGGGTGTGGACATACACCAATGGTTGAATGTAGGTCGTAAGCATATCATCATTCATCATGAGTTGGAAGCCTATCACTGAAGGTAGCTCGACATACGCCCTTAGAGTCACCTAAACAATGTCCTCCATGCTCTGGGAAACTACCTGCGCCATCGGCTGAATCGCTCCTCTCGTCGTCAAATGAATGTACATAGCTCATGCATTCCAACTCTCTCAGTGCTGTAGGCGTATTTTATACCACCCACCCCTACGCTCCTCTGGTGTTAACTTTCGTTTAGCAAAAAGTCGTCATGAAATTTCAACGACGGAGTAAAAGTTTGAGATGATACACTCCTGGCAAACTAACTCATGAAGTAGCTTTGCTGTGACACATTTCTATCTGTAAACATATGGTAATGTTAAAGTGAATCTAAAGCTTTTCAGCTTATTAATTGTTCATCGTTGCATCAACGCTTTAACTCGTGAACAGTTATAATTTTATTTTAATTTACACTTAGTCTAACTTGTAAACTAGTAAATCTTGCGATCTTATTTTTACAAACAGTTATACCTTAATTTCTAACATACACACTATTGAAACTTTATTTCTAACTTGTAAGCTCTTGAAACTTTATTTTGATATACAAACAGCTAAAACTTTATTTCTAACGCATACACTATTGAAACGTTATTTCTAACTTGTAAACTCTTGAAACTTTATTTTGATATACAAACAGCTAAAACTTTATTTCTAACGTATACACCATTGAAACTTTATTTTGATATACAAACAGCTAAAACTTTATTTCTAACGTATACACCATTGAAACTTTATTTTTTAACTTGTAAACTGGTGAAACTATATCTTTCATTTACAAATAGTAGAACGCTTAGTCTAACTTGTAAATCTTATGACACTTCATATGGGTGATGATGGTAGATGAAATAGTGTTAAATAAAATTAAGATAGCTTACATGATTCTGGGATAGCAATCGACTGCGATCCATGTGTAAAGAGCTTGTTAGACTACGGAAGAGAGAAGTGTGTTATGTTGCGTGTGGCGCGTGAGTGTCCTCCCATTTCATTCCATTCATCAATTCGTCTCAATGATAGAGACAGGAAGAACTCATGGTTCTCATAACGTATGCAATGGAAAGTTTTAGGCAACCTTCGACAGTTGGCTAAATGTCGCCCTGGCGCGAATGCATACTACGTTGAGACAGAGGCAATCACTTGCAAACATGACGCAGAGAGGTTAAACAAGATTGACCATTGCCGAATGTCCCTTGCGGTATACATAGCTACGGGTTTCACCGCCGCCCTTTACAGGAACGCCCGTCGAAAGGAAGTATTACACCGAACTTCATTTGCAACGTTCAAGTTGACTGATAGCAGATTCAACTTAATGATAGTATTCGCCAGTCCGAAGACTGCCCAGGGCAAACCGCGAGGAAGTTCTATCATG
This sequence comes from Prostheceraeus crozeri, assembly GCA_907163375.1. Lineage (NCBI taxonomy): Eukaryota > Metazoa > Platyhelminthes > Polycladida > Euryleptidae > Prostheceraeus > Prostheceraeus crozeri. Next base: position 664,125 of record CAJQUW010005468.1, read on the forward strand.
TCTTGCCCCATGGTGGCCCTTAAGAGAGCCGATGGTTCGTTCTCGGGAGTAACGTCATCTTACACCCTACCAATTCTGCTGAGAGAGTCTTTGACTCTGGTACGTGGCTAAAAAGTGGAATGTAGCGCCATTCCGTTGGATTGACAGCAGTTGCTGTCATCGGATTGCCAATCCGAGCAAGATTATTAAAAACCTTTTCGTCGGATGACCATTGTAGCATAGGATGGATTCGTCTAAATTCTGGTTTACGAGTACTTCGCCGGCCAAATGATTATCCCGAATAGGGATGTGAAATTCAAACAAACGATCCTCATTCACACGTTCCCACTCATCCCTCATGCGCTCCAACTTCTCATACGCCTGCCTCTCATCACCCCGCCGAGCCACAGTCCTCTCCAACTCAACATTCCTCGCTCTCAACACACTCATTTCCTTCATCATCTCCTCAAACTTCGCCTCTGTATCTCTCATTCTTCTCTCCGCAGCACTCGCCCTCTTCTCACACTCATCATTCTTCTCTTCCAACTCTCGCGTCTTATTCTTCAAATCAGTCACACAACGCCTCATTCTAATGTTTTCATCCGCCACCTCCTTCGACTTCAGTTCCTTCTTTTTCAACTCATCCAACTCCTTCACAACTTCATCCTTCACTTTCTTCAAACTCTCATACTTATTCACCAACAAATCATGCGCCATCTGCTGCGAAACATGCCTCTTCTCTTCATCCTTCAACCACCTCGCCGACTGCACACGAATCCCACCACTCTTCACTTTTGGGGAAGATGAGCTCTTCGGGGGGTCGGTGATGACAATGTCTGACACCTCCGACGACGAAGAGCTCAACTTCCTCACACGCTTCCTCACACGCTCCCTATCTAAATCCACATCATCCTCATCATCACTCTCAAGCACTCTCTTTCGCCCAATCTCACCCTCCAACGACGCAACCTCTCTCGCCAACTCATCATTCTCAACAACATTCTCAACAACATTCTCAACCTTACCCTCTCGCTCGATCGCCAACATTCGCTCCCTCTCTTCCACAATCAACTGCGTAAATCTCAAATCACTCACTAAACCACCACTACAGTCAGCATGCACTCTGTAAAAACGCGCCTCATCCTCATCACCCTTCAGCACTCTGCACTTCACACACGCAACCCTATTCAAGATAATCATGTGGCCGGTGCCCGCCTTCTTGACATGAGCCTTGGCGTCCGCACTGCGATTTATACGACCGCACACACACATTTTGATATGGTATTTTCTGTTTTTATCGTTTGCCATGCCTGTTTTATCGTTAGCTGTAAGATAATGAAATTTGTATAAGTTTGGAATCATGTAGTACAGTCATATTCCTAAAGAGTGTAGTGAGTGGCACTCGATCCCGTCGACAGCCCGAAGGCCTTGTACTGATCACTAGGGAAGTGAGAGATCTTCCCCGATACCCGCTCTTTACAGCTGAAGACATCATTGTCACTGCCCCGAAGTGGTAACAGGAACGCCGAGTCAAAGGTAGTGATCAGTAGCTGGGATCTAACCCCTCAAAGCTGCCTTAGACTTAGTTAAATTTCAAATCTGATAGCAGATTTGAACTCAGGATACTTGAAAACCTTAGTCTATATGTTAAAACTTTGAAAAAACTGAAAATTAAGAATTTTTAAAAAATTCCGCATTTTACTACTCATACTACTTTTAAAAAAATTTATCAGTAGTAAAGACACTATCAAACTCTATCATACAAACTTTGAAGTAAGAAGATAGCTTGCCTTCTTCAAAAGATAGAGTCCTTTGAAACACCCGATATCGGGAGCTCAGAGCGACGACCGTCGCTTACCTCGTCTTTCGATGAAGTGATCAGACTTACGTTGTCGGGGGTTTATATATGCTCGGAAGAAAACTTAAAATGGCTCTATCTCCGAAAGTATTCATCGTAGCGACATGCGGTTTGTTGCAAACGATTCGTCTCATCATTCTCTATCATATGACACCTGAACCATTCTCATATGACCACGGGAAGTTGGTCCGTCAGCACATGTCCATGTAACATGCCACAAGTGAAAAAATTCCTAAATGTGAGAGCTCCAGTGTGGTGAAAATTTTGAAAAATTTAAAACTTCCGAATTTCGACCTGGGACCTTTACCAAAACATTTTTCATCAAATTTCACTGACCTCCCCCCCCTCCCCCCCTCGTTCAGAGGAATTTGATGAAAAATGTTTTGGTGACGGTCCCAGGTCGAAATTCCACACTTTGGAAAATTTTCAAAATTTTACCCATACAAAGCCACTCTGACACTTAGGATTTTTTTTTTCAGGTGAGCGAGCTCCGACCTAAAATCTTGTAACCGCTCTAACTTTTGAACGAAGACAGATATGAACAAGCCGTTTCTTTCACTGAATTTGTCTCACTCTTAGCTTTCAAACGAGCTATGGCACGACAAAATCCGTCCACTGGAAGCCAAGATCGAAGCCAGCTCTCCCCAGGGGGGGGAGGTCAGCGAAATTTGATGAAAAATGTTTTGGTGACGGTCCCAGGTCGAAATGCCACACTTTGGAAAATTTTCAAAATTTTGCCCATACAAAGCCACTCTGACACTTAGGATTTTTTCAGGTGAGCGAGCTCCGACCTAAAATCTTGTAACTGCTCTAACTTTTGAACGGTTGGTCCGATTGACTCGCGGCGAAAAATGTCGTCCAGCAGTTTTTCATCCTCTTTCGAATGCAACCTGAACGAACAAAATCCGTTCACTAGAACCAAAGTTAGAAGATTGCTGTCGGGGGGGGGGGGTCAGCGAAATTTGATGAAAAATGTTTTGGTGACGGTCCCAAGTCGAAATGCCACACTTTGGAAAATTTTCAAAATTTTGCCCATACAAAGCCACTCTGACACTTAGGATTTTTTCAGGTGAGCGAGCTCCGACCTAAAATCTTAAATGGCGTCTCACATCTAAACGAAGACAGATAGGAACAAGCCGATTCTTTCAGTGAATCTGTCTCACTCTTAGCTTTCAAACGAGCTATGGCACGACTAAATCCGTCCACTGGAAGCCAAGATCGAAGCCAGCTCTCCCGAAGGGGGGGAGGACGTCAGCGAAACTTTTTCTCTCCGATTCACTTGAAACTCACCATACCGATGCAGAATTTCACGCTGAATCCGAATCTGGCCTCCGTTTTCACATCCGACCACTCCTTCCACTCGAAACAACCCAGTTTACAACCCAACATTCAGCAGATTGCACGAAAAACATCACACACTATAGCCTCAAGACTAATCCTGGCCGTCGCCCAAGTCCACCACGACACTCTGCCGATGCAGAGGGGGGGGAGTCAGCGAACATGTTGTGAACGTGGACCCACCTGGCCGGCACACCACGACAGACCTCTGTCGTTCCAGAGGGGGGGACGTCAGACCCGAAGCACCACGGCGGCCGACCACGACACTCTGCCGGTCCAGAGGGGGGGGACGTCAGCGACGGCGGCCATCTTGCGCTATCCAGAAGTGGAGTTTTACTTACTACTTCTATTCTAGTTATGAATAAATTTTAAATTAGGAATTTTTAGTCTATTCTAGTTACAAAAAAAATTTATTACTAATTGCTAAAAAAAATTTAAGTTAACAAAAATTTTAATTAACTTATCGGAGCGAAGCTCCTCGAGGCTTCAGCCGATCGGACCAAAGGTCCTCAGGTTACTAACCAATCGGAGCGAAGCTCCTCTGGCTTTAGCCGATCCTAGCCATCTTTCCATTAAGAATTTCAATAGAATATTTTACATCTTCTAGCAATAAACCATAAGCCATCAATGAAGTTGTGGAATCTCTCTTTTCAATATTAATTGTTACATCACAACCAGTCTTGATAATATCTTCAGATTGTGCACTTAAATCGAAACAGAAAACAGGATATAAATGTCTCCAATCTCCAGGAGTTAATTGTGGTTCAACTCCAAATTCTATACAAAGATTTCGATAATAATCATATCCTTCCATAAATTGATTATTGGTATCATCGAATCTTAATGGATCAATTGGATATCGGGTTTGATTTAATGAAACTTGTAAACTTCGAATTGTATTAATATGAAAAAGATTGTTGTTCTTATCAAAACTTGGAGAATTATTTCTTTGAAAAGTTAGCAATAAATATCTTGGAGTATTCGAAGTTCTAGTAAAATGCCAGTTAAATCTTTGTTCGGAAAAAGTTACTGAACTAGCAGTACGCTTTAGAAAATTTACTGGAATTGGTTTGTTAGTATTTAATCTTTTTGCAATAGCTGTTTCAATCTCTAAACTAAGAGTAATATGCTTAATCCACCATTCAAGTCTATCAATTTTTAAATATGCTTTTTTTCCAGTCTTACCAAAAAAGATTAATTCATTATTTGCTGTACGATGAATTATTAATTTAAATTTTAATTGATATGATATTTTATCATAATCTAAATATCCGAATAATGGAGACAATGACCAATTAACTGTCTGTTTACTTTTCTTGTTAAATTCACGTCCTTCTTTATATGCACTATTGTTTGTTTTATTTAAATGTTTTGCAATATTTTCTACATCTTTCGCAATTCCTGCTGCATCTGTTCCAGCGTGAGTTAAATCATCAACAATTATACCATCATTAGTATCAGGAAACCAACCTTCGATTTCATACTTTTTATTATTTTCACCAATTGTTATAAATCTAAGCATTGTATCAATTACACCTGGAGAATCACTTATTGTTTCTATATTTTGAGTTGCAACATCTAAACGCATTTGTGTAAATAATCTTGGAAAAAAATTATTCTCTAGTGCAATATTATCGGTTTCTGGTAATGGTGTTGTAAAATTGGCATCACTATACAAAGAATATTTACAGTGTAAAAATGAATCAGGTAGATATATATAACTCTGCTGATTATCAACTTCAAAGATTAAATCACCTCCAGTATTTACTCTATTGGAAGATCCGGGATTCATAGCAATTCTTATATAGTCATTCTTTTTTTGATTGCAACTGACGAACGGAGGATCGTCTAATCTAAATTTATTTTCGATAAGCGAAGATATTTTTATAAAAAATAATTTGACTTTTTGTTTTTCTCACACACAAAAAAAATTCTGCTAAAATAATTTTACTTAAATAATTTTACTAAAAAAATTTTGCTAAGAAAATTTTTACTAAAAAATTTTACTAAAAAAAATTTTACTAAAAAACATAATTTTAGAATTTTGCTAGACCAGCTCCGCTACAGCTTTGCTGGTTAAACCGAAGGTTGCTGCTCACGCCATTTCCTCTTATTTCTTCAATTGAACGAACCGTAGGTTCAATTGAACGTTTTATGGCTACGCCTGATTTCTTCTTATATTTACTATCAGACGGAGCTCCGCTCCTCAAGGTTTCACCCCCCCCACAGCTATGTTAGCAATTTTGTTTTTTGTTTCCTCTGAAAGTTTTTTTTAAATTTTTTAGTTCTTCAGAAACATTCCTAAGTTTACGAATAGCTTCTAGTTGTTTTAATTCGTTTTGAGACTTAACAGCATTTGATATGGCACTAGCTGTACTACCTATAGCAGCTGCTCCTTTTGCAGCAGATGTAATCAAATCTTTATTATTTTTAATTAAGTTAACGATACTTCCAATACCAGAGAAGATCCCAGCTCCTTCCGTGTGAACGGCACCTGCGGTGCCTAGGAACTTTTCTGTTCCGACTGTTTCTCTATTATCATAATGATAAACAGGATTCATACGTGGTTCATGAGCAATTCTTTGATTTGAAGCAAAATGTTTAAGATTGTGTTTATAAATTATAGGCATTTTTTAGGATTAAATTTGACTTTTGGGAAAAAATATTTACGTTAATATTTGCGCTAAGATTTACGTTTATGATCAAGATTTACGTTTATGATCAAGATTTACGTTTGTGAATGGACAACAACTTCGAAATAACTTTATTAATTGCCTGTTGCACTTTATCTATTGCGTCAAGCAGCGTGTGATGTACTTTAATTTCTCTTCTATTAACTTGCATTTTCTTCTGATTAATCTTCAACGCCGTTTTAAGAGCATTTAACTTAACTTTAAGAACATCTAATTGTCTTTTAACAGCATCTAAATGTTCTTTATTTTCTTTAGAGTTTTCTTGTAAATTTTTCTTTAATTCATTTTCTAAATTGATTTTAAGAGTTTTCATTTTATCAACTTTTTGATTAAGTGAGTTTACTTCATTTATTATTCTATTCATCTTTTTCATTTGTTGAGTAATTTTAGAACTCAATTCATCAACACTTTTTTGGAATGTAGTTTGTAACTGCTTTAAATTTTTTTTAATTCTTTCAGGTAGTTTTTCTATTTCATCTTCTAATTGTTCTTTTAACATTTTTATCTGATGTTTATTTTGAATGACTGCAGATTTTAACTTTAAAGAAAGTAATATTAAAATTTTTGATTGTTCTGAAATCTTTTTAAAAAGTTTTGCTATATCTGCTTCTAGCTCTCTATCCTTTTTATCAAGTTTTAATAATTTTTCGTTTAATGATTTGTCATTAAGTTTTAGCAACTTTAATTCATTCATCAGTGGAACCAAAACATCGTTTATATATTTTTCTTTTAAGTCATTGATTTGTGTATCAACATATTGTTTATTTGTCAACTCTGTATTTTGTTGCGGAAGAATAGAAAGATGCAATGGACCAGATAAAACGTCTCCAGTTTTCATGATATAATTTTCTATCTCTATTTCTAATTCACGATTATTCGGGATATATGCACCTCCACCAACATTTGGTAACATCATTTTTAACAATAAAAAAATAAAATTTTTTCTAATAAAAATAAAAAAATAAATTTTTTTCTAATAAAAATAAAAAAATGGAAAATCCAAATTTAAAAAAATCATATTCGCCCGTATCATCCTGTTCTTCTTATTCGACGAGATCAACGGGATTTGATAATAAATGTTTTGATAATAATAATAATAATACTATTACAAATCCATGTATAGATGTTAATCTTTTGTTTCAATTACAAGCCGAAATATTTAGAGAACAGACTAAAGGTTTACCTTCTATAGAAACTAATTATTGCATTTTCTCAGGTGATCCATTTATTAAATTATGGAGATTGTTAGTAAATATAATGATGTAGCTTATGTGGAATTAAATAAAGAAAATATGGTTATAATAGGACATAATAATGTTTACGGATTCATTAGAGCAGTTTTACCGATTAGTAATACTGAGTGGATAGACAATAAAATTATCAATTATATCAATATTAAAGAATTAGTTAAAAAATTAAAATCTTTTTCGAAAGAAAAATTAGATTATTTGTTGATGAACAAAATCAATATAACATTCATATCGAGTAAAAAACATAACGAAGAATTATTATGTCAAGTATATTATAGAGATACAATTTATAAACAAGAAACATTAGAAATGCCGCAAGGATATCATGATGATAGTTATATAGGATTATATTCAAACTTAAATATTAATTTGTTAAAATCTTACATAAATGGCTTAGCTCAACAAGAGAAAATTTATATGTGGACTACACCTTATACTATTAACAATGTCCATAATCATAATCATAATAAACGAACCGAAGGTTCTAGGGCTTTTCCCGATCTTAAAGAATCTTATAATAATAATAATGATGATTCTGAAACATCTGAAAATGGTGTGAATGGTAAAAAAGATTATAAAAATATTAGTAATTATAAAAATTTAAGTGAAGAAAAATTTATATCTCATACTGATGTACATGATATTAATACTACATATAATCAAAATTTATCTAAATTTCATTTTCTTACAATTGAAAATAATAATGATGGTATAGTTGAAGATACTGTTCGACAATTATGTGTCGGGTCTACAAAATTTAAATTAGGATTTACATCTAATCAATTTAAAATTTTATCATCTTTAATAAAAACTAAAAGTGATTCAGATTATGGTGGTGTTATTAAATTTTCCAAAAGAGATCAAAGACCAATATTTTTCTCTATTATATTATTATCAGATAAAAGATGTAATTTAGAGTTAGATATTCCAATAAGAGAATGGTATCCAATCCCAAAAAGTGTAATTTATGATGTTGAAGAAACAATTTATGATGATGATGAAGAATCAATAGTTAGTGAAAATAAATTTAAATTATCTTTTGATAAAACATTATATGATGAAGCTTAATATGATAAAACGTAATGTGATAAAGAAAAAAATAACTAAAGAACGTGAAATATATAATAATATAAAATAACACTCAAGTCCTTGATATTAGAATGTTTATATCTAAAATTAAAACACAAATTTTTTCTTTAAAAAATAAAAAAATGGAAAATACCAAGTTTTATTTTAACTTATGTAAAAAAAAGTTGCAAACAAAAAGAAGTTATCAATCTCATTTAAATAGTAAATTGCATTTACAAAATGTAGATCGAGTTGATGAAGGAAATATATTAAAATTAAATAGTTATAAAAACTATCTAGAAACATTGCCTACTGATATAAAAGTTAAAAAAATGTTTGATTATTATTCACATTCGGAATATAAAAAAGTTTTTAATAGTGAAGATGAGACCCTACCAGATGGAAGATACTTATTTAGCGATACTGATGAATTTGATGAAGCTGAACGAACAGATGAAGCGGTAAGAGATATAAAATATTTATTTAATGAATCGGTTGAACATAATGAAACAGATGAAACTTTTTATAATGTATTAACAAGCTTTTTCAAAATATTTAAGAAATCTTTCAAATGTTATATGAATGTAGAAGTACTTTATACAAAAAATGGACCTGATGGAATTCCTGAAGAAATAATACAAGGACATTTTACAAATTCACAAGAAATTCATAATGTAAATGATATACAACCCATATTTGAATCGATGATACTTAAATTAGAAAATTGTATAATTGAAGGCCAGTTACGTGAATCTGGTTGAAGATTTGTTAAAATACTATCTAAGAAAATAGTAATTGATAAATATAAAAATAATACTGGTGGTAGTTATGTTCCTTTGCCTTTCAGTTCACCACAAATAATCAACATAAAAATGAAGATGATTATTGCTTTCTGTGGAGTATTATAGCACATTTACATCCTGCAAAATATCACAAAGAAAGACTAAGTCATTACAATAAAGAAGAATACATAAATGAATTTGATCTCTCTGATGGCTTAGATGAATTTCCATATGATTATAATAGGTTAAAAAAGTTTCATAAAAAGAATAAAAATCTAATAGAAGTAAATGTTTTTGAATTAAATGTGAATTATGTTTCTATTGGTAAAATTACTTCACTTTACTCAGATTCAAAAAAAATTTATTTGAATAATAAAAATTTATGTCAATCAGAAATAGTATATAATGATGGGGGAAATTACATGCATCATAATATTTTTTACCAAGGAAATATAATATGTACTGAAAAATTTGAAATTGTTAAAACACTCACCAATAATGATTAATCATAATAATTATAAAGGACGTAATTATAATTATGATTATGATTCCGATTATTTATCTTTATCTTTAGAATATCAACAAAAATTACAAAATTTAAATGAAATTTTACAAAAATGTAAAACAGATTATCAACAACAAACGAAAATATTAGTACAAGAATATCACCATAAATATCAAAATAAGATAGAAACGATTCAAAAATTAAATGAAGAAAATAATGAAGAAAATGAAACCAATCAAAAAATAAATGAATCTTTAAAAAAATGTCTACAACAATATAAAGAACAATATGATAAAGAATATGAAGAACAGCTACAAATATTAAATCAAAATTTTCATCGAAATACATTTAATCTTGCAAAAGAAATTGATGAAACACATGAAATATATCAAGATAAATTTGAAAAATTAAAACAAACAAAACAACCAGCACAAGCGAATATATTATATCATCAGGGTCATTTTATATTGTGTAAAGATGTTTCTATATTTACAAAAACTTCAGATAATACAAATTTTCCTTGTCTTCAATGTATGACAAGTTTTAGAACTTTAGAAGAAATGAATAGACATTTGGAAAATTGTCAACAAAACGAAGCAGTTCAAAATACTTTTCCTAAAGATGATTATTTAGAATATAATAAATGGTATTTTAAAAATAAAGTACCCTTTACTATTTATTGTGATTTTGAAGCATATAATGTTAATATGACACAAAATCAAACGGAAAGTTCCAGGGCTTCACCCGATTCTGAAAATTATAATTCTGAAAATGGTACGGGCCAAGCCCTAGAACCTTCGGTTTTTAATTATGAAAAAAGTGCAGCTGAACAAAGTAAAGAAAAATATTTATTTGAACAAAAACCATTATGTTGGGGAATGTACATTCATTCAAATTATCCTGAATTATTTAAATCAGAATATTATCAATACTATGGTGAAGATAGTTCAGAAATGTTTACAAAGAAAGTAGAAGAATTACAAGGACGTTTTACACAATTGCTTGAAACAAATATTCCAATGATGCCATTAACAGAAAAAGAAAAATTAAATTTTATTAATGAAACAAAATGTTATTACTGTGGAAAAGAATTTACAAAAAATTTTAAAAATGGCAGAGGTAGATATCTTGATAAGGTAAAAGATCATGATCATCTAAATGGATTATATAGAGGTGCAGCACATAATTCTTGTAATCTTAATGCTAATAAATTTAAATATAACTTTGTTCCTTTATATTTCTACAATGGTTCTAAATATGATTTCCATCTAGTAATGAAAGATTTATTTTCATCTGAAAAATTGCAACAACAACAAATAAATGTACTATGTAAAACAGAAGAAGAATATTTTTCAATGCAATTAGGTTGTATTAGAATTTTAGATGCATTTAGATTTTTTACTCCTTATTCATTAGATGTTATGGGAAAAACTTTGAAATCTGAACAATGTAAAATATTAAATAATATAAGCTAAAACCTTTGAAAGGAATATTTCCGTATGAGTACATAACTGGAGATAAAACCTGTGGTTCACAGTCGAAGACTGATATAACTGGAGATAAAACCTGTGGTTCACAGTCGAAGACTGATTTTAATTCTGTGAATAAAATTATGGAAAAAAACAACTTCCTCCAATAAATAAATTTACATCAACATTAAAACAATCACAATTATCTGAAGAAGACTATGCAGAAGCTGAAAAAATTTGGAGAGAGTTAAATTGTAAAACAATGTATGATTATACAATGAAATATCTTCAGATAGATGTATTAATCCTTGCTGATCTTTTTGAAAACTTTCGTGATATGTGTTTAGAATATTACGGAATAGATCCATGTTATTGTTATTCTACACCAGGTTTAACATGGCTAGCAGGATTAAAACATACAAATGTTAAACTTAAACATTATAAAGAAAATACATATGATAAATTATTATTTTTTGAATCTGGAATTAGAGGTGGAGTTTCATCAGTTTTAGGTAATCGTTATGTACAGTGTTACAATAAAAAAGTAAATCCTGATGATTATGGAATAATGAAACCTTTATCTCCAGAAGAAAGTGATCAGTTTATAAAACTGTTTAATCAAAATATAGAAGGACTTATATCAAATGAAGATAGTCAAGCAGCAGTTGATGAAATCATGAGAGAAAACTATTTGTTATATTATGATTTTAATAGCTTATATTCTTCTTGCATGATACAAGAATTACCAACAGGTGAAATGTCATGGTGTAATATTCTAGATTATCAAAAAACATATGATGGAAATTATAATCATGGTTATATATATGAAGTTGATTTAGTATACCCTGATGAAATAAAAGATAAAACAAAATATTTTCCTTTCTGTCCCGAAAACAAAATTCCCAATATAGAAGATTTTTCAGATTATCAAAAATCTATAATTCCTAAGAAATACAGACCAACAAAAAAACTTATGTTAACACAAAGCAATAAAGGAAAGTATGTTGTTGAAGGAAGAATGCTAGATTGGTATTTAGATCATGGAATGATTCTCACTAAAATACATCGAAAACTATTTTATCAAAAATCTAGGTGGTTAAAAGATTGTATAGAGTTCAATATTGAAAAACGTAAAATAGCTAAAAGAAATAAAGATGATTTTGGAAACGTGTTCTTCAAATTAATGAATAATGCATTTTATGGTAAGACTTTAGAAAATGTGCGTAATAGACAAAATATTGAAATAGTTTATGATAGAGATAGGTTTCAAAATTTAACAAGGAAACCTACATATAAAAGAACTACTAGATTTAGTGATGAACTATGTGCTGTACATTTACGTCGAATCAGCGTAAAACATGATAAGTTTAATTTTATTGGATTCACTATATTAGAATTAGCTAAACTATTTATGTATAAATTTATATATGATTATTTAGCACCTGCTTATGGCAAAACTATAAATTACACTTTACAGATACAGATTCTGTTTTCTTAGAAATAACAATACCGTATAATTCTTCACTTGATGAAGAAATTAATAAAATAAAAGATATCATTCATCCTTCTGATTTATGTAAAGTAAAAGATGAATTAGAAGGAAATGAAGATTTCATAACAGAAGCTATATTTTTAAAATCTAAATGTCATTGTTATAATACAACTAATAATATTAAAACACATAAAACATTAAAAGGAATTTCAAAGGCATCAGTGGCTAATCAAATAACATTTCAAGATTATAAAAATGTATTATTTAATAATGAAATAAAAACAGCATGTAATTATAGACTTAATTCAAAGAAACATAAAATGTATTTAAAAGAAGAACATAAATTAGCATTAGATCCATTTGATGATAAAAGAAAAATTTTACCTGATGGAATAACTACTGAACCTTTTTAATTTTCTAATTTCTAAGATAGACAAATTTGATATATACATAAAATAAAAAACTAAAATATTATATCACTATATTTGTATATTTTTTATCACTCGGTAAACAAATGTTCGATAACTCTATCATGAATTTTTTTATCAATATTAATTGTAATGAAGCCATAATCTTTTGACCAAGCATTGTTACACGATTGCTTAAATTCATCTTTTTTTCTTACACATAAATCTCTTAACAAATCACTTAAGTTTCTTGCATTTATTTCAAATAGTATAAATATATTTGCATTCTTTCTAATAACACTTCCGTCTAATGAATACATACTTTGTGTTAAATAAAAACACTACAGTTATTATGTCTACCTCTTGTGAAATAATTTCTCTGAACTGACTGATTTCTATCATTAACACAATCATCAAAAATTACACAATGTTTCATTGTTTTATCTAGTTTGCCAGGATCTTGCATATTACCACTATCATCTATTAATTGTATCTTTATATGCTTATTTTTATTAGATTCTACTAACTGATTATTTTTTGCTGCTTCTTCACACCACGAACTTATTTCTTCTTCATCTTCAGATTTTTCATATTCTTTGAATAATGAAGCAATTGCTGTTTTTTTAAGATTATTTTCAAATCCATATTTTAAAAATTGATAGACGGGTTGTTCTGCTGTTGTTGTATAAATTATAAGATTGTTATAATCCAAAAAATTTGGAGTCGTTAAAATTTTAAATAATAGATACGTTTTTCCGCAACCTGATCTTCCACAAATAACTGACAAAACTTTATTAGATAAATTTGGATGATGATTAAATTTAAGTTTCTTTTTGTTTAATGGGGGTACTTCACTCATTTTTTAATAAAAAAATTTTATTTTTATTTTTTTTGTTTCTAAAGAAGAAGAAGAAAATTAAACTTCTCTAGCTTCGCGTGGGAGTTTATACCTCTCGAACGGGAGTTTATACCTCCCAAACGGGAGTTTATACCTCCCGAACGGGAGTTTATACCTCCCGAACCAAAAGATCTATCATAATCTCTTCACCTCCAAAATTTATTTCTTGTCCTTTTTCGTCAGTGATTCTAATGCCAATGTTGTTAATAGTTTTTCTTGTAATAGGGAAATATATTAATGTTTGGGGAAATACATTTAGTCTATAGCCAATGGGTACAGTAAAAGCTGGAAAACTGAATATTAAATTTGACAATTTACCATTTATATATCCTCCTTCAATAATGTCACAATGTACAACAATTGAATTTATTTCAGTTATTTTTGGAATCTTCTCACTTAAATGATAACCTTGACTATAAGTTTGTTTATTAAATCCTAATAGCTTTGACAATGATCTATCATGATTAAAATCAACTTGATGATTTTCGTCTAAAGTAAGAGAAAATTTATTAACTGCCGGTTCAACTGCAAAATGTAATTGTTTCTTATCTTTAAATGGTATACCTAAATGTCTCTTAATTTCATTTGATATTGATTCAACTTCGTAAGAACCAGGAAGAAAAGTTAGTATTTTCCATGTTTTGCCTTTATCAGTAGAATATCTAAATTGATCATTCACATCTTTGATAACGTTTTGAATAGTGTTAAATGTAGAGAAACTAGTCAATGCAATTTGATAATTTTTATTTTGTTCCAAATGTAGAATGGGTTCTAAATTACAAGTGTGTGATGAAGTAGTTGTTATAATTTTTAACGTTGTACTAAATTTTGATGAACCCAAAATCTCTGTCAAATTTTCTAAATGATTATTAATTTTGTCTAAATCTACTGAACACATTTTTTAGTTAAAATTTTGAATTAACATTTTTTATAAAAAAATTAAAAACAACAACATATTTCAGCTACACTTTATAATCCTCTTCATTTAGAATCTTCTTTTCCAGCAGTCTTTTCAATATAGCATGAATTTCATTGAAACTAGAATTATGTCCTTCTTTTATTACAGATATTAAAATATTTAATCTATTTAGTAATTCTTGTGTATCATCTGGTAAAAATATGGTTGTTTCTGTTTTCTGTTTTTCAGATAAACCTTTCCCTACTTTAACTCCCGTTGATAATAAATTTTCTAATTGTTTATAACGTCTAAGAGTTTTTACTACACCAACTCTATCTAACATAGCTTTATATTTTGTGAGATCTTCTACAGCATAATTATTTAAATCTGCTCCTCTTAAAAGATTAACAAAATTTCTATCTAAACTAAAAGGATATTTATCTGGTGAAAAAATTAAACGTCGAAAAGGTTGTGGAAATATTTCTTTTTGTCCGAGATAAAATCTAGGTATTGTTTTTCCATCTATAAATGAAATAGAATGTTCAAATTGCATAGATTTTGGTAATTTCTTATTAATGTTTGATTCTAGTAATCCATAGTCATCTAATATAGTTTTGTGCTCTGGATCTGTTATATCAATTTGTTTATCATTATTTGTAAGTTCTTTTTCAAGAGTTTTAAATGGTTTCATAGTTTTTCAAAATCAGTTTTTATTTGCTCGGTTTGCTGCATTTTTTCAAACATATCAGATTGAATACCAGCTTTTATCATTCTATGTTGAAGATGATTTTCTTTCATAATATTTCCTTGTTTTATTAACTCTTCTAATTGTTTTATTCTTTTAAAATTATCAGCTCTAATTTTATCCATTTTTAAAATATAATATTTGAATTTTGTGGTAACATTGGAATACAGCAAAAACATTTTACTGAACAAATTTTTTTTTATTGCTTTGTTGTCTGACATCTTTTCGTTTAAAGTTTTCTCGTTTTAAGTTTTGTTTAATAAAGTTTTGCTTAAATTTTCGCTTAAAGTTTTTAGCTCTTCTAAAAAAATTTTGTCATTTTCTTCATTAGAAATTTTACCACCAGTAAAAGTTTTACCATCACTAGAAATTTTGCCATCCTGTTTATTCTTATCATCAACTTTTTCGGACTGTAATTGAGATCTATCATAAATTAAATCATGTAATCATGTAATTAAAGATCTATCATAATCTCTTCACCTCCAAAATTTATTTCTTGTCCTTTTTCGTCAGTGATTCTAATGCCAATGTTGTTAATAGTTTTTCTTGTAATAGGGAAATATATTAATGTTTGGGGAAATACATTTAGTCTATAGCCAATGGGTACAGTAAAAGCTGGAAAACTGAATATTAAATTTGACAATTTACCATTTATATATCCTCCTTCAATAATGTCACAATGTACAACAATTGAATTTATTTCAGTTATTTTTGGAATCTTCTCACTTAAATGATAACCTTGACTATAAGTTTGTTTATTAAATCCTAATAGCTTTGACAATGATCTATCATGATTAAAATCAACTTGATGATTTTCGTCTAAAGTAAGAGAAAATTTATTAACTGCCGGTTCAACTGCAAAATGTAATTGTTTCTTATCTTTAAATGGTATACCTAAATGTCTCTTAATTTCATTTGATATTGATTCAACTTCGTAAG
The DNA here is from genome assembly GCA_907163375.1 of Prostheceraeus crozeri. NCBI lineage: Eukaryota > Metazoa > Platyhelminthes > Polycladida > Euryleptidae > Prostheceraeus > Prostheceraeus crozeri. Next base: position 680,446 of record CAJQUW010005468.1, read on the forward strand.
AACCAGGAAGAAAAGTTAGTATTTTCCATGTTTTGCCTTTATCAGTAGAATATCTAAATTGATCATTCACATCTTTGATAACGTTTTGAATAGTGTTAAATGTAGAGAAACTAGTCAATGCAATTTGATAATTTTTATTTTGTTCCAAATGTAGAATGGGTTCTAAATTACAAGTGTGTGATGAAGTAGTTGTTATAATTTTTAACGTTGTACTAAATTTTGATGAACCCAAAATCTCTGTCAAATTTTCTAAATGATTATTAATTTTGTCTAAATCTACTGAACACATTTTTTAGTTAAAATTTTGAATTAACATTTTTTATAAAAAAATTAAAAACAACAACATATTTCAGCTACACTTTATAATCCTCTTCATTTAGAATCTTCTTTTCCAGCAGTCTTTTCAATATAGCATGAATTTCATTGAAACTAGAATTATGTCCTTCTTTTATTACAGATATTAAAATATTTAATCTATTTAGTAATTCTTGTGTATCATCTGGTAAAAATATGGTTGTTTCTGTTTTCTGTTTTTCAGATAAACCTTTCCCTACTTTAACTCCCGTTGATAATAAATTTTCTAATTGTTTATAACGTCTAAGAGTTTTTACTACACCAACTCTATCTAACATAGCTTTATATTTTGTGAGATCTTCTACAGCATAATTATTTAAATCTGCTCCTCTTAAAAGATTAACAAAATTTCTATCTAAACTAAAAGGATATTTATCTGGTGAAAAAATTAAACGTCGAAAAGGTTGTGGAAATATTTCTTTTTGTCCGAGATAAAATCTAGGTATTGTTTTTCCATCTATAAATGAAATAGAATGTTCAAATTGCATAGATTTTGGTAATTTCTTATTAATGTTTGATTCTAGTAATCCATAGTCATCTAATATAGTTTTGTGCTCTGGATCTGTTATATCAATTTGTTTATCATTATTTGTAAGTTCTTTTTCAAGAGTTTTAAATGGTTTCATAGTTTTTCAAAATCAGTTTTTATTTGCTCGGTTTGCTGCATTTTTTCAAACATATCAGATTGAATACCAGCTTTTATCATTCTATGTTGAAGATGATTTTCTTTCATAATATTTCCTTGTTTTATTAACTCTTCTAATTGTTTTATTCTTTTAAAATTATCAGCTCTAATTTTATCCATTTTTAAAATATAATATTTGAATTTTGTGGTAACATTGGAATACAGCAAAAACATTTTACTGAACAAATTTTTTTTATTGCTTTGTTGTCTGACATCTTTTCGTTTAAAGTTTTCTCGTTTTAAGTTTTGTTTAATAAAGTTTTGCTTAAATTTTCGCTTAAAGTTTTTAGCTCTTCTAAAAAAATTTTGTCATTTTCTTCATTAGAAATTTTACCACCAGTAAAAGTTTTACCATCACTAGAAATTTTGCCATCCTGTTTATTCTTATCATCAACTTTTTCGGACTGTAATTGAAAGGTTTGATTTACTTCATTAGCTATTTGATCAAATTTTTCAATCTCATCTAACGTAATAACATTATCATCACATACTCTTTGAAAGTAGTAATGCAGTTTATCATAGACTTCTTTAATATGTAAATGCTTAGTTTTTAATGATTTTCGTTTCTTAGTTATTAAAGATTTATCTAACATTGTAACAAGTGAAGTTGCAAAAACACCCGTACCTGTTAAAGCTGTAGCAACTACTGGAATTACTAAAACACCTGAAGATATAACAATTGTCAAAGCACCTAAACGTATTGTTGAGAATATGCCAATTCCTTGTGTTACATTCTTAACTTTAGTCCATCTCTTTCTTAATTTATTATAATGTTCTAATCTAAGTAATAATTGAGATTCCTTATCTTTCATATAACGTACTCTATCTTTGTGTTTTGCAATATCCATTTCATATGATAATGAAGGATATATTCTTGCGGTTTCTTCCATTTTTGTTTCTTCCATTTTTAAAGGAATATTTTGAATAAATATTTTGAATACAATCTTCTGAATTTTGATTTAAATAGAAATACGCAGTTGTTTGTTTGCCGTATATTTCTAAGAACTTAGTCAGACCAAAAGCTCTGGGAGAGGATGAGACGAAGAGGGAGAGAGAACAAAGGAATTGTTTGCCAGTATGAATCGTAGATAAGCAATTGAATTTTTTGTATACTCCAGTATACCTCTACTGCCCAATACCGATGCAATCGTACATGTTATGAGGATAAAAAACTACTCTTCATTCCACGGAAAATATCCTTTTTTGGGAAGTCATGCATCTTAATGCACATTTTAATTAGTTTTTGCAGAAGAAGTCGCTAATCTTAGTTTGTTTCGCTTGACTTGGTTTGACGTTGAACATTGAAGTGATAGCAGCTGCGGCTTGTGGCAGACAATAGCGCCATAAATGCGGGTATACTTTAGACGCTTCGCTGGGGGCAAAGGTCATAAAGATTCTCTCTCTCTCTCAGAAACAGCTGCTGCCATTATTCCACATATTACAATATCATTCTTACTGCGTGCATTCATTCTGTGAGCGTTCTACGAGACTGTGACTGTTTACAATTTATCCGTGACCTAAACATCGAAGCTGTGTCAAAAATGAGTGCTTCTATTCATCGCGAATTCCTCAAATTTTGTGATCAAGTACTTCCACTCATCAAAGATGAGAAGAAAGATTTTTTCAAAACTCTTATTGTAAATCATGAATTCTATTTTCAAAAGAAGATAAAACCAGAAAAAGAAGAAAAGAAAAATGAGATTTTTTCTGAAATAAGAAACTCATTTTCATCAGGACAACTAATCCAACGACAGCTCGACGTGAGTGCACAGGCGACATGCACTATCCAAAACTTTGTTACAACCCTACATTCTCTAATTTATCAAGAAAAAGTACACAATAATTCTTCCTTATCAATTGCTATTTGCCAAGGATTTGTGATATCTAAATTAAAATCAATGGTAGCCTTTACTCAAAAGTTGGAGAGTGAATATAACATTAAATTCTCAAGAAGGTATGTAACGTTTTTGATAAAATTATATCGCCTTTCTCAAGCTAACACAAAGCTTCAAACATGTACTTTAGGTATATTCTTTGTTTTCAAAAACTTTAAGTATTTTGAAGATTATTTTGAATTTGAAAAAGAGGAACAGTTGCTTCAAGTTAGCTCAGGGATATTTTCTTACCAAGAATCCAATCAAACATCTGATATGTCAACTGGACTAACGCAGCAATTAGAGACACAACATATACTGGTGCGCCAAACACAAAATGAGTAGTATGTATTGTCAATCATTTTATGTAACAGAATAGAAAAATGGGAATGCTATTCGCAGCTTATAAATGAAACAGTGGTTGCTTTTTCTTATATTGTAAGACTTTGCTATATTATGTGAGTAGCATGCATTAACATTTTATTTTGTGAGACGCAATAAGAGAATGGGAATGAGCATTCGCAGCTTATAAATGTAACATTTCTTTATTTTTTCTTATACTGTGTGACTTCTAGCATATTATTTGACGTAGTGTCGTGTATTGACAATCATTTTATGAAACAATAGAAAAATGGGAATGCCATTCCCAGTTTATGAATGAAACATTTTTTTAGTTGTCATATATTTACTTTGTAATCTAAACTACTTGTACATACATCTGAATAAAATATTTCAAAAAGAAAAAAGAATGTGTTTTCATTTTGCATTAACCGCTACCTGTTAAAGAAATATTATTAGTCACATGATATATTTTAAAAACCTGAAAAACGGATTTAAAAGACGTTTTTAAAAATACTAACTTTATGATTTTTTCGGTGTCCTGGAACGGTCATGATTTTAAGGGGGGTAAAAATTGTAATTCTCAAATTTGAGATTCTTAACTTTTATGATTTTCGGTGTCCTGGAACGGTCATGATTTTAAGGGTGAAAATTGAAATTCTCAAATTTTGAGATTTTGAAAAATTTGAAAAATTGGGTATTTTTTAAAACACCCAAATTTATGAATTTAGGTCTTAAAAACCTGAAAAAGGGTTCAAATTCATGAATTTATGTCGTTTTTAAAAAGTACCATTTTTTGAAAAATGGTTCTTTTTGAATCGACTAAATTCATGTATTTAGGTCTTAAAAACCTGAAAAAGGGTCTAAATTCATGAATTAATGTCGTTTTTAAAGATACTATTTTTTGAATTTTATGGTGTCCTGGAACGGTCTTTTGCCCATTACTAATTCCTACATCGACTATGGGAATGGTACACCCCTAACTCCCAGCCACGAACTATGGCGGAGTGGGAGTACATCGACAAAGTGAGGCTCGCGGTAGAAGAACGATTGAAGCAAGTGAACTGTTCTTGTGATCTATGTGAAGCCAGACTCTGGGACGATATTGACGATGAAAACCTTTTGAAATACATGCCATAATAAATTTTTATTTCGTATTATCTTTGCTTTCATACTGACTTACTTGAATGGGGCTTCAGTGGATGATTTAACCATGTATACGTTTTCATTTGGAAATAGTAGCACGCTTAGTCTAACTTGTAAATCTTAAAACATTTCATATGGACGATGATGGTAGATGAAATAGTGTCAAATAAAATTAAAATAGCTTACACTTCTGATGCAGGGATAGCAATCGACTGCGATCCATGTGTAAAGAGCTTGTTAGACTACGGATGGGCTTAAGTGGATGATTTAACCATGTATACTTTTTCATTTGGAAATAGTAGCATGCTTAGTCTAACTTGTAAATCTTAAAACATTTCATATGGACGATGATGGTAGATGAAATAGTGTTAGATAAAATTAAGATAGCTTACACTTCTGATACAGGGATAGCAATCGACTGCGATCCATGTGTAAAGAGCTTGTTAGACTACGGATGGGCTTAAGTGGATGATTTAACCATGTATACTTTTTCATTTGGAAATAGTAGCACGCTTAGTCTAACTTGTAAATCTTAAAACATTTCATATGGGCGATGATGGTAGATGAAATAGTGTTAGATAAAATTAAGATAGCTTACACTTCTGATACAGGGATAGCAATCGACTGCGATCCATGTGTAAAGAGCTTGTTAGACTACGGAAGAGAGAAGTGTGTTATGTTGCGTGTGGCGCGTGAGTGTCCTCCCATTTCATTCCATTCATCAATTCGTCTCATTGATAGAGACAGGTAGAACTCATGGTTCTCATAACGTATGCAATGGAAAGTTTATAAGGCAACCTTCGACAGTTGGCTAAATGTCGCCCTGGCGCGAATGCATACTACGTTGAGACAGAGGCAATCACTTGCAAACATGACGCAGAGAGGTTTAACAAGATTGACCATTGCCGAATGTCCCTTGCGGTATACATAGCTACGGGTTTCACCGCCGCCCTTTACAGGAACGCCCGTCGAAAGGAAGTATTAAACCGAACTTCATTTGCAACGTTCAAGTTGACTGATAGCAGATTCAACTTAATGATAGTATTCGCCAGTCCGAAGACTGCCCAGGGCAAACCGCGTGGAGGTTCTATCATGTCTTGCCCCATGGTGGCCCTTATGAGGGCTGGTGGTTCGTTCTGGGGAGTAACAAGTTGACTATTGGCTTGAATAGTCAATAGGTATGACGGTTAGGTTCTCGTATACCCTATACCGCCTAGGCCGTGCTGGTGCATCTGGCACCTTTCGGATGCGAGTGGTATTAGGAGTCCACACCTCATCCGTCCAAACGATCTTCTTGATCTTCCCCTTCTTCTCATCCTCCTCATCCCACTCGTCGAGGATGATGAAGTTGGGAATGGTGTTGTCTTCATCCCACTCGTCGAGGATGATGAAGTCGGGAATGGTACTAGCAGGAGATGTTGTTTCCATCGTGACTTAAAATTGAATGAGAAGCGCTACAATCTTCTGGCTTATATAGGGTTTTCAACAATGAATTGCTCAACAGCGAATCAGAATGCTTCAGGGATAGCAATCGACTGCATAACGTTCAAGTTGACTGATAGCAGATTCAACTTAATGATAGTATTCTCCAGTCTGAAGACTGCCCAGGGCAAACTGCGAGGAGGTTATATCAAATCTTGCCCCATGGTGGCCCTTATCAGGGCCGGTGGTTCGTTCTCGGGGGTCGTCATCTTACAGCCTACCGATTCTGCTGAGAGAGTCTTTGACTCTCTCCAAGGTAGCAGTGTCGACTTCCACACTAATTGGTATGTGAGTGGAGGGTGGAATGTAGCGCCATTCCATTGGATTGGCAACACTTGCTGTCATCGGATTGCCAATCCGAGCAAGATTGTTGTGGACTCTGTCTTGCTCCTCTATTCTAAGAAATTCATCAAATAAATTTCGCGGTCTTAACTGCGGTCCGCGAGGAGAGCTGACTTGACTGTTCGGCGTCTGTATGATTGAAATGAAATGGAATGAGAGGCAGTGGTTTATATACCCCTCTAACGCGACGCAACGTTCAAGTTGACTGATAGCAGATTCAACTTAATGATAGTATTCGCCAGTCCGAAGACTGCCCAGGGCCCTTAAGAGAGCCGATGGTTCGTTCTCGGGACTGGCGTGATGGGGTGGTGAAGGCAGGGAAAAGATCTGCAATGAAAATGATATGTATTAGAATAGGATATACTATCTTATTTGCTTTTCACTTACCAAGTTAGCCATCCTTAGGCAGTCTCGTGCGCTTCCTAACAGAAAAGGCGGTTAAGTGGCCACGCATCCGGAGTGTAGCGTAGAGACATTTTTTTGTGGATGGCCGTTATAACAAATTATCGACTCATCTAAGTCTTTGTTGACTATGACCTGGCCGTCCAAATGATTATCCCGAATAGGGATGTGAAACTCAAACAACCTATCCTCATTCAAACGATTCCACTCATCCCTCATGCGCTCCAACTTCTCAAACGCCTGTCTCTCATCACCCCGCCGAGCCACATTCCTCTCCAACTCAACATTCCTCGCTCTCAACACACTCATCTCCTTGATCGTCTCCTCAAACTTCGCCTCTGCATCTCTCATTCTTCTCTCTGCAGCACTCGCCCTCTTCTCACAGTCATCATTCTTCTCTTCCAACTCTCGCGTCTTCTTCTTCAAATCAATCACACTACTCCTCATTCGAATATTCTCATCCGCTAACTCCTTCGACTTCAGTTCCTTCTTTTTTAACTCATCCAACTCATTCACGACTTCGTCCTTCACCTTCTTCAAACTCTCATGCTTATTTATCAACAAATCATGCGCCATCTGCTGCGACACATGCTTCTTCTCTTCATCCTTCAACCACCTCGCCGACTGCACACGAATCCCACCACTCTTCACTTTTGGGGAAGATGAGCTCTGCGGGGGGTCGGTAATGACAATATTTGACACCTCGACGACGAAGAGCTCAACTTCCTCACACGCTCCCTATCTAAATCCACATCATCCTCATCATCACTCTCAAGCACTCTCTTTCGCTCAATCTCAGCCTCCAACGAAGCAACTGCTTTCGCCAACTCATCATTCTCAACAACATTCTCCACCTTGCTGTCTCGCTCTATCGCCAACATTCGCTCCCTCTCTTCAACAATCAACTGTGTGAATCTCACGTCATTCACCAAACCACCACTACAGTCAGCATGCACTCTGTAAAACCGCGCCTCATCCTCAACTCCCTTCAACACTCTACACTTTACACACGCAACCCTATTCAGGATAATCATGTGGTCAGTGCCCGCCTTCTTGATATGCGCCTTGGCGTCCGTACTGCGATTGATTCGCCCACATGTGCACATTTTGATGTGAAATTTTCGGTTCTTATCCTTCGCCATGGCTGAGATTTCTCGTTAACTGTAAGATATTGAAATTTGTATAAGTTTGGAATCATGTAGTACAGTCATATTCCTAAAGCATTACACTTAGTGAGGAATGATAGATTTGAGTGTAGTGAGTGGCACTCGATCCCGTCGACAGCCCGAAGGCCTTGTACTGATCACTAGGGAAGTGAGAGATCTTTCCCCGATACCCGCTATTTACAGCTGAAGACATCATTGTCACTGCCCCGAAGTGGTAACAGCAACGCCGAGTCAAAGGTAGTGATCAGTAGCTGGGATCTAACCCCTCAAAGCTGCCTAAGACTTAGTTAAATTTCAAATCTGATAGCAGATTTGAACTCAGCATACTTGAAAACCTTAGACTACATGTTAAAACTTTGAAAAAACTGAAAATTAAGAATTTATAAAAAATTCCGCATTTTACTACTCATACTACTTTTAAAAATTTTTATTAGTAGTAAAGACACTATCAAACTCTATCACACAAACTTTGAAGTAAGAAGATAGCTTGCCTACTTCAAAAGATAGAGTCCTTTGAAACACCCGATATCGGGAGCTCAGAGCGACGACCGTCGCTTACCTCGTCTTTCGATGAAGTGATCAGACTTACGTTGCCGGGGGTTTATATATGCTCGAAAGAAAACTTAAAATGCCTCTATCTCCGAAAGTATTCATCGTAGCGACATGCGGTTTGTTGCAAACGATTCGCCTCATCATTCTCTATCATATCACACCTGAACCATTCTCATGTGACCACGAGAAGTCGGTGGGTCAGCACATGGCCATGTAACATGCCACAAGTGAAAAAATTCCTAAGTGTGGGAGCTTCAGTGTGGTGAAAATTTTAAAAAATTTAAAACATCCGAATTTCAATCTGGGACCCTTACCAAAACTTTTTTCATCACTTTTCACTGAGCCCCCCCCACCGTTCGGAGAAATTTGATGAAACAAATTTTTGTCAGGGTCCCAGGTCGAAATGCGACACTTTTGAAAATTTTCAAAATTTTGCCCATACAAAGTCACTCTGACACTTAGGATTTTTTCAGGTGAGCTCCGACCTAAAATCTTGTAACAGCTCTAACTTTTGAACGGCTGGTCCGATTGACTCGCGACAAAAATCTCATCGAGCAGTTTTTCTCCTCTTTCAAACGAGTATCTATAAGACAAAATCCATCCACTAGAACCAAAATTAGAAGATCGCTGTCGGGGGGGGGGGTCAGTGAAATTTGATGAAACAAACTTTGGTCAGGGTCCCAGGTCGAAATGCGACACTTTGGAAAATTTTCAAAATTTTGCCCATACAAAGTCACTCTGACACTTAGGATTTTTTCAGGTGAGCTCCGACCTAAAATCTTGTAACAGCTCTAACTTTTGAACGGCTGGTCCGATTGACTCGCGACAAAAATCTCATCGAGCAGTTTTTCTCCTCTTTCAAACGAGTATCTATAAGACAAAATCCATTCACTAGAACCAAAATTAGAAGATCGCTGTCGGGGGGGGGGGGTCAGTGAAATTTGATGAAACAAACTTTGGTCAGGGTCCCAGGTCGAAATGCGACACTTTGGAAAATTTTCAAAATTTTGCCCATACAAAGTCACTCTGACACTTAGGATTTTTTCAGGTGAGCTCCGACCTAAAATCTTGTAACAGCTCTAACTTTTGAACGGCTGGTCCGATTGACTCGCGACAAAAATCTCACCGAGCAGTTTTTTCTCCTCTTTCAAACGAGTATCTATAAGACAAAATCCATCCACTAGAACCAAAATTAGAAGATCGCTGTCGGGGGGGGGGCGGTCAGTGAAATTTGATGAAACAAACTTTGGTCAGGGTCCCAGGTCGAAATGCGACACTTTGGAAAATTTTCAAAATTTTGCCCATACAAAGTCACTCTGACACTTAGGATTTTTTCAGGTGAGCTCCGACCTAAAATCTTGTAACAGCTCTAACTTTTGAACGGCTGGTCCGATTGACTCGCGACAAAAATCTCACCGAGCAGTTTTTTCTCCTCTTTCAAACGAGTATCTATAAGACAAAATCCATCCACTAGAACCAAAATTAGAAGATCGCTGTCGGGGGGGGGGGCGGTCAGTGAAATTTGATGAAACAAACTTTGGTCAGGGTCCCAGGTCGAAATGCGACACTTTGGAAAATTTTCAAAATTTTGCCCATACAAAGTCACTCTGACACTTAGGATTTTTTCAGGTGAGCTCCGACCTAAAATCTTGTAACAGCTCTAACTTTTGAACGGCTGGTCCGATTGACTCGCGACAAAAATCTCATCGAGCAGTTTTTCTCCTCTTTCAAACGAGTATCTATAAGACAAAATCCATCCACTAGAACCAAAATTAGAAGATCGCTGTCGGGGGGGGGGGGCGGTCAGTGAAATTTGATGAAACAAACTTTGGTCAGGGTCCCAGGTCGAAATGCGACACTTTGGAAAATTTTCAAAATTTTGCCCATACAAAGTCACTCTGACACTTAGGATTTTTTCAGGTGAGCTCCGACCTAAAATCTTGTAACAGCTCTAACTTTTGAACGGCTGGTCCGATTGACTCGCGACAAAAATGTCATCGAGCAGTTTTTTCTCCTCTTTCAAACGAGTAGCTGTAAGACAAAATCCGTCCACTAGAACCAAAGTTAGAAGATCGCTGTCGGGGGGGGGGGGGTCAGTGAAATTTGATGAAACAAACTTTGGTCAGGGTCCCAGGTCGAAATGCGACACTTTGGAAAATTTTCAAAATTTTGCCCATACAAAGTCACTCTGACACTTAGGATTTTTTCAGGTGAGCTCCGACCTAAAATCTTGTAACAGCTCTAACTTTTGAACGGCTGGTCCGATTGACTCGCGGCAAAAATGGCGTCGAGCAGTTTTTTCTCCTCTTTCAAACGAGTATCTATAAGACAAAATCCGTCCACTAGAACCAAAGTTAGAAGATCGCTGTCGGGGGGGGGGGGTCAGTGAAATTTGATGAAACAAACTTTGGTCAGGGTCCCAGGTCGAAATGCCACACTTTGGAAAATTTTCAAAATTTTGCCCATACAAAGTCACTCTGACACTTAGGATTTTTTCAGGTGAGCTCCGACCTAAAATCTTGTAACAGCTCTAACTTTTGAACGGCTGGTCCGATTGACTCGCGACAAAAATCTCACCGAGCAGTTTTTTCTCCTCTTTCAAACGAGTATCTGTAAGACAAAATCCGTCCACTAGAACCAAAGTTAGAAGATCGCTGTCGGGGGGGGGGGGTCAGTGAAATTTGATGAAACAAACTTTGGTCAGGGTCCCAGGTCGAAATGCCACACTTTGGAAAATTTTCAAAATTTTGCCCATACAAAGTCACTCTGACACTTAGGATTTTTTCAGGTGAGCTCCGACCTAAAATCTTGTAACAGCTCTAACTTTTGAACGGCTGGTCCGATTGACTCGCGACAAAAATGTCACCGAGCAGTTTTTTCTCCTCTTTCAAACGAGTAGCTGTAAGACAAAATCCGTCCACTAGAACCAAAGTTAGAAGATCGCTGTCGGGGGGGGGGGCGGTCAGTGAAATTTGATGAAACAAACTTTGGTCAGGGTCCCAGGTCGAAATGCGACACTTTGGAAAATTTTCAAAATTTTGCCCATACAAAGTCACTCTGACACTTAGGATTTTTTCAGGTGAGCTCCGACCTAAAATCTTGTAACAGCTCTAACTTTTGAACGGCTGGTCCGATTGACTCGCGACAAAAATCTCACCGAGCAGTTTTTTCTCCTCTTTCAAACGAGTAGCTGTAAGACAAAATCCGTCGACTAGAACAGAAGTTAGAAGATCGCTGTCGGGGGGGGAGGGGTCAGTGAAATTTGATGAAACAAATTTTGGTCAGGGTCCCAGGTCGAAATGCCACACTTTGGAAAATTTTCAAAATTTTGCCCATACAAAGTCACTCTGACACTTAGGATTTTTTCAGGTGAGCTCCGACCTAAAATCTTGTAACAGCTCTAACTTTTGAACGGCTGGTCCGATTGACTCGCGACAAAAATCTCACCCAGCAGTTTTTTCTCCTCTTTCAAACGAGTAGCTGTAAGACAAAATCCGTCCACTAGAACCAAAGTTAGAAGATCGCTGTCGGGGGGGGGGGGGTCAGTGAAATTTGATGAAACAAACTTTGGTGAGGGTCCCAGGTCGAAATGCCACACTTTGGAAAATTTTCAAAATTTTGCCCATACAAAGTCACTCTGACACTTAGGATTTTTTCAGGTGAGCTCCGACCTAAAATCTTGTAACAGCTCTAACTTTTGAACGGCTGGTCCGATTGACTCGCGGCAAAAATGTCGTCGAGCAGTTTTTTCTCCTCTTTCAAACGAGTAGCTGTAAGACAAAATCCGTCCACTAGAACCAAAGTTAGAAGATCGCTGTCGGGGGGGGGGGGGTCAGTGAAATTTGATGAAACAAACTTTGGTCAGGGTCCCAGGTCGAAATGCCACACTTTGGAAAATTTTCAAAATTTTGCCCATACAAAGTCACTCTGACACTTAGGATTTTTTCAGGTGAGCTCCGACCTAAAATCTTGTAACAGCTCTAACTTTTGAACGGCTGGTCCGATTGACTCGCGGCAAAAATGTCGTCGAGCAGTTTTTTCTCCTCTTTCAAACGAGTAGCTATAAGACAAAATCCGTCCACTAGAACCAAAGTTAGAAGATCGCTGTCGGGGGGGGGGGGGTCAGTGAAATTTGATGAAACAAACTTTGGTGAGGGTCCCAGGTCGAAATGCCACACTTTGGAAAATTTTCAAAATTTTGCCCATACAAAGTCACTCTGACACTTAGGATTTTTTCAGGTGAGCTCCGACCTAAAATCTTGTAACAGCTCTAACTTTTGAACGGCTGGTCCGATTGACTCGCGGCAAAAATGTCGTCGAGCAGTTTTTTCTCCTCTTTCAAACGAGTAGCTGTAAGACAAAATCCGTCCACTAGAACCAAAGTTAGAAGATCGCTGTCGGAGGGGGGGGGGTCAGTGAAATTTGATGAAACAAACTTTGGTGAGGGTCCCAGGTCGAAATGCCACACTTTGGAAAATTTTCAAAATTTTGCCCATACAAAGTCACTCTGACACTTAGGATTTTTTCAGGTGAGCTCCGACCTAAAATCTTGTAACAGCTCTAACTTTTGAACGGCTGGTCCGATTGACTCGCGGCAAAAATGTCGTCGAGCAGTTTTTTCTCCTCTTTCAAACGAGTAGCTGTAAGACAAAATCCGTCCACTAGAACCAAAGTTAGAAGATCGCTGTCGGGGGGGGAGTCAGCGAAATTTGATGAAACAAACTTTGGTGAGGGTCCCAGGTCGAAATGCCACACTTTGGAAAATTTTCAAAATTTTGCCCATACAAAGTCACTCTGACACTTAGGATTTTTTCAGGTGAGCTCCGACCTAAAATCTTGTAACAGCTCTAACTTTTGAACGGCTGGTCCGATTGACTCGCGGCAAAAATGTCGTCGAGCAGTTTTTTCTCCTCTTTCAAACGAGTAGCTGTAAGACAAAATCCGTCCACTAGAACCAAAGTTAGAAGATCGCTGTCGGGGGGGGGGGGGTCAGTGAAATTTGATGAAACAAACTTTGGTGACGGTCCCAGGTCGAAATGCCACACTTTGGAAAATTTTCAAAATTTTACCCATACAAAGTCACTCTGACACTTAGGATTTTTTCAGGTGAGCTCCGACCTAAAATCTTGTAACAGCTCTAACTTTTGAACGGCTGGTCCGATTGACTCGCGACAAAAATGTCGTCGAGCAGTTTTTTCTCCTCTTTCAAACGAGTAGCTGTAAGACAAAATCCGTCCACTAGAACCAAAGTTAGAAGATCGCTGTCGGGGGGGGGGGGGGTCAGTGAAATTTGATGAAAAAACTTTGGTGAGGGTCCCAGGTCGAAATGCCACACTTTGGAAAATTTTCAAAATTTTGCCCATACAAAGTCACTCTGACACTTAGGATTTTTTCAGGTGAGCTCCGACCTAAAATCTTGTAACAGCTCTAACTTTTGAACGGCTGGTCCGATTGACTCGCGGCAAAAATGTCGTCGAGCAGTTTTTTCTCCTCTTTCAAACGAGTAGCTGTAAGACAAAATCCGTCCACTAGAACCAAAGTTAGAAGATCGCTGTCGGGGGGGGGGGGGGGTCAGTGAAATTTGATGAAAAATGTTTTGGTGACGGTCCCAGGTCGAAATGCCACACTTTGGAAAATTTTCAAAATTTTGTCCATACAAAGTCACTCTGACACTTAGGATTTTTTCAGGTGAGCTCCGACCTAAAATCTTGTAACAGCTCTAACTTTTGAACGGCTGGTCCGATTGACTCGCGGCAAAAAATGTCGTCGAGCAGTTTTTTCTCCTCTTTCAAACGAGTAGCTGTAAGACAAAATCCGTCCACTAGAACCAAAGTTAGAAGATCGCTGTCGGGGGGGGGGGGGGTCAGTGAAATTTGATGAAAAATGTTTTGGTGAGGGTCCCAGGTCGAAATGCCACACTTTGGAAAATTTTCAAAATTTTACCCATACAAAGTCACTCTGACACTTAGGATTTTTTCAGGTGAGCTCCGACCTAAAATCTTGTAACAGCTCTAACTTTTGAACGGCTGGTCCGATTGACTCGCGGCAAAAATGTCGTCGAGCAGTTTTTTCTCCTCTTTCAAACGAGTAGCTGTAAGACAAAATCCGTCCACTAGAACCAAAGTTAGAAGATCGCTGTCGGGGGGGGGGAGGTCAGTGAAATTTGATGAAAAATCTTTTGGTGACGGTCCCAGGTCGAAATTCCACACTTTGGAAAATTTTCAAAATTTTACCCATACAAAGTCACTCTGACACTTAGGATTTTTTCAGGTGAGCTCCGACCTAAAATCTTGTAACAGCTCTAACTTTTGAACGGCTGGTCCGATTGACTCGCGGCAAAAATGTCGTCGAGCAGTTTTTTCTCCTCTTTCAAACGAGTAGCTGTAAGACAAAATCCGTCCACTAGAACCAAAGTTAGAAGATCGCTGTCGGGGGGGGGGGGGGTCAGCGAAATTTGATGAAAAATGTTTTGGTGACGGTCCCAGGTCGAAATGCCACACTTTGGAAAATTTTCAAAATTTTGCCCATACAAAGTCACTCTGACACTTAGGATTTTTTCAGGTGAGCTCCGACCTAAAATCTTGTAACAGCTCTAACTTTTGAACGGCTGGTCCGATTGACTCGCGGCAAAAATGTCGTCGAGCAGTTTTTTCTCCTCTTTCAAACGAGTAGCTGTAAGACAAAATCCGTCCACTAGAACCAAAGTTAGAAGATCGCTGTCGGGGGGGGGGGGTCAGCGAAATTTGATGAAAAATGTTTTGGTGACGGTCCCAGGTCGAAATGCCACACTTTGGAAAATTTTCAAAATTTTGCCCATACAAAGTCACTCTGACACTTAGGATTTTTTCAGGTGAGCTCCGACCTAAAATCTTGTAACAGCTCTAACTTTTGAACGGCTGGTCCGATTGACTCGCGGCAAAAATGTCGTCGAGCAGTTTTTTCTCCTCTTTCAAACGAGTAGCTGTAAGACAAAATCCGTCCACTAGAACCAAAGTTAGAAGATCGCTGTCGGGGGGGGGGGGGTCAGCGAAATTTGATGAAAAATGTTTTGGTGACGGTCCCAGGTCGAAATGCCACACTTTGGAAAATTTTCAAAATTTTGCCCATACAAAGCCACTCTGACACTTAGGATTTTTTCAGGTGAGCTCCGACCTAAAATCTTGTAACAGCTCTAACTTTTGAACGGCTGGTCCGATTGACTCGCGGCAAAAAATGTCGTCGAGCAGTTTTTTCTCCTCTTTCAAACGAGTAGCTGTAAGACAAAATCCGTCCACTAGAACCAAAGTTAGAAGATCGCTGTCGGGGGGGGGGGGGGGTCAGCGAAATTTGATGAAAATGTTTTGGTGACGGTCCCAGGTCGAAATGCCACACTTTGGAAAATTTTCAAAATTTTGCCCATACAAAGTCACTCTGACACTTAGGATTTTTTCAGGTGAGCTCCGACCTAAAATCTTGTAACAGCTCTAACTTTTGAACGGCTGGTCCGATTGACTCGCGGCAAAAATGTCGTCGAGCAGTTTTTTCTCCTCTTTCAAACGAGTAGCTGTAAGACAAAATCCGTCCACTAGAACCAAAGTTAGAAGATCGCTGTCGGGGGGGGGGGGGGGTCAGCGAAATTTGATGAAAAATGTTTTGGTGACGGTCCCAGGTCGAAATGCCACACTTTGGAAAATTTTCAAAATTTTGCCCATACAAAGTCACTCTGACACTTAGGATTTTTTCAGGTGAGCTCCGACCTAAAATCTTGTAACAGCTCTAACTTTTGAACGGCTGGTCCGATTGACTCGCGGCAAAAATGTCGTCGAGCAGTTTTTTCTCCTCTTTCAAACGAGTAGCTGTAAGACAAAATCCGTCCACTAGAACCAAAGTTAGAAGATCGCTGTCGGGGGGGGGGGGGGGTCAGCGAAATTTGATGAAAAATGTTTTGGTGACGGTCCCAGGTCGAAATGCCACACTTTGGAAAATTTTCAAAATTTTGCCCATACAAAGTCACTCTGACACTTAGGATTTTTTCAGGTGAGCTCCGACCTAAAATCTTGTAACAGCTCTAACTTTTGAACGGCTGGTCCGATTGACTCGCGGCAAAAATGTCGTCGAGCAGTTTTTTCTCCTCTTTCAAACGAGTAGCTGTAAGACAAAATCCGTCCACTAGAACCAAAGTTAGAAGATCGCTGTCGGGGGGGGGGGGGGTCAGCGAAATTTGATGAAAAATGTTTTGGTGACGGTCCCAGGTCGAAATGCCACACTTTGGAAAATTTTCAAAATTTTGCCCATACAAAGTCACTCTGACACTTAGGATTTTTTCAGGTGAGCTCCGACCTAAAATCTTGTAACAGCTCTAACTTTTGAACGGCTGGTCCGATTGACTCGCGGCAAAAATGTCGTCGAGCAGTTTTTTCTCCTCTTTCAAACGAGTAGCTGTAAGACAAAATCCGTCCACTAGAACCAAAGTTAGAAGATCGCTGTCGGGGGGGGGGGGGGTCAGCGAAATTTGATGAAAAATGTTTTGGTGACGGTCCCAGGTCGAAATGCCACACTTTGGAAAATTTTCAAAATTTTGCCCATACAAAGTCACTCTGACACTTAGGATTTTTTCAGGTGAGCTCCGACCTAAAATCTTGTAACAGCTCTAACTTTTGAACGGCTGG
The DNA here is from genome assembly GCA_907163375.1 of Prostheceraeus crozeri. NCBI lineage: Eukaryota > Metazoa > Platyhelminthes > Polycladida > Euryleptidae > Prostheceraeus > Prostheceraeus crozeri. The sequence continues at coordinate 697,436 of CAJQUW010005468.1, forward strand.
TCCGATTGACTCGCGGCAAAAATGTCGTCGAGCAGTTTTTTCTCCTCTTTCAAACGAGTAGCTGTAAGACAAAATCCGTCCACTAGAACCAAAGTTAGAAGATCGCTGTCGGGGGGGGGGGGGTCAGTGAAATTTGATGAAAAATCTTTTGGTGACGGTCCCAGGTCGAAATTCCACACTTTGGAAAATTTTCAAAATTTTGTCCATACAAAGTCACTCTGACACTTAGGATTTTTTCAGGTGAGCTCCGACCTAAAATCTTGTAACAGCTCTAACTTTTGAACGGCTGGTCCGATTGACTCGCGGCAAAAATGTCGTCGAGCAGTTTTTTCTCCTCTTTCAAACGAGTAGCTGTAAGACAAAATCCGTCCACTAGAACCAAAGTTAGAAGATCGCTGTCGGGGGGGGGGGGGTCAGTGAAATTTGATGAAAAAAACTTTGGTGAGGGTCCCAGGTCGAAATGCCACACTTTGGAAAATTTTCAAAATTTTGCCCATACAAAGTCACTCTGACACTTAGGATTTTTTCAGGTGAGCTCCGACCTAAAATCTTGTAACAGCTCTAACTTTTGAACGGCTGGTCCGATTGACTCGCGGCAAAAATGTCGTCGAGCAGTTTTTTCTCCTCTTTCAAACGAGTAGCTGTAAGACAAAATCCGTCCACTAGAACCAAAGTTAGAAGATCGCTGTCGGGGGGGGGGGGGGGTCAGTGAAATTTGATGAAAAATGTTTTGGTGAGGGTCCCAGGTCGAAATGCCACACTTTGGAAAATTTTCAAAATTTTACCCATACAAAGTCACTCTGACACTTAGGATTTTTTCAGGTGAGCTCCGACCTAAAATCTTGTAACAGCTCTAACTTTTGAACGGCTGGTCCGATTGACTCGCGGCAAAAATGTCGTCGAGCAGTTTTTTCTCCTCTTTCAAACGAGTAGCTGTAAGACAAAATCCGTCCACTAGAACCAAAGTTAGAAGATCGCTGTCGGGGGGGGGGGGGGGTCAGTGAAATTTGATGAAAAATGTTTTGGTGAAGGTCCCAGGTCGAAATGCCACACTTTGGAAAATTTTCAAAATTTTGTCCATACAAAGTCACTCTGACACTTAGGATTTTTTCAGGTGAGCTCCGACCTAAAATCTTGTAACAGCTCTAACTTTTGAACGGCTGGTCCGATTGACTCGCGGCAAAAATGTCGTCGAGCAGTTTTTTCTCCTCTTTCAAACGAGTAGCTGTAAGACAAAATCCGTCCACTAGAACCAAAGTTAGAAGATTGCTGTCGGGGGGGGGGGGGGTCAGTGAAATTTGATGAAAAATGTTTTGGTGAGGGTCCCAGGTCGAAATGCCACACTTTGGAAAATTTTCAAAATTTTACCCATACAAAGTCACTCTGACACTTAGGATTTTTTCAGGTGAGCTCCGACCTAAAATCTTGTAACAGCTCTAACTTTTGAACGGCTGGTCCGATTGACTCGCGGCAAAAATGTCGTCGAGCAGTTTTTTCTCCTCTTTCAAACGAGTAGCTGTAAGACAAAATCCGTCCACTAGAACCAAAGTTAGAAGATCGCTGTCGGGGGGGGGGGGTCCGTGAAATTTGATGAAAGAAACTTTGGTGAAGGTCCCAGGTCGAAATGCCACACTTTGGAAAATTTTCAAAATTTTACCCATACAAAGTCACTCTGACACTTAGGATTTTTTCAGGTGAGCTCCGACCTAAAATCTTGTAACAGCTCTAACTTTTGAACGGCTGGTCCGATTGACTCGCGGCAAAAATGTCGTCGAGCAGTTTTTTCTCCTCTTTCAAACGAGTAGCTGTAAGACAAAATCCGTCCACTAGAACCAAAGTTAGAAGATCGCTGTCGGGGGGGGGGGGGGTCAGCGAAATTTGATGAAAAATGTTTTGGTGAGGGTCCCAGGTCGAAATGCCACACTTTGGAAAATTTTCAAAATTTTGTCCATACAAAGCCACTCTGACACTTAGGATTTTTTCAGGTGAGCTCCGACCTAAAATCTTGTAACAGCTCTAACTTTTGAACGGCTGGTCCGATTGACTCGCGGCAAAAATGTCGTCGAGCAGTTTTTTCTCCTCTTTCAAACGAGTAGCTGTAAGACAAAATCCGTCCACTAGAACCAAAGTTAGAAGATCGCTGTCGGGGGGGGGGGGGTCAGTGAAATTTGATGAAAAATGTTTTGGTGAAGGTCCCAGGTCGAAATGCCACACTTTGGAAAATTTTCAAAATTTTACCCATACAAAGTCACTCTGACACTTAGGATTTTTTCAGGTGAGCTCCGACCTAAAATCTTGTAACAGCTCTAACTTTTGAACGGCTGGTCCGATTGACTCGCGGCAAAAATGTCGTCGAGCAGTTTTTTCTCCTCTTTCAAACGAGTAGCTGTAAGACAAAATCCGTCCACTAGAACCAAAGTTAGAAGATCGCTGTCGGGGGGGGGGGGGGTCAGTGAAATTTGATGAAAAATGTTTTGGTGAGGGTCCCAGGTCGAAATGCCACACTTTGGAAAATTTTCAAAATTTTGTCCATACAAAGCCACTCTGACACTTAGGATTTTTTCAGGTGAGCTCCGACCTAAAATCTTGTAACAGCTCTAACTTTTGAACGGCTGGTCCGATTGACTCGCGGCAAAAATGTCGTCGAGCAGTTTTTTCTCCTCTTTCAAACGAGTAGCTGTAAGACAAAATCCGTCCACTAGAACCAAAGTTAGAAGATCGCTGTCGGGGGGGGGGGGGGGTCAGTGAAATTTGATGAAAAATGTTTTGGTGAAGGTCCCAGGTCGAAATGCCACACTTTGGAAAATTTTCAAAATTTTGTCCATACAAAGTCACTCTGACACTTAGGATTTTTTCAGGTGAGCTCCGACCTAAAATCTTGTAACAGCTCTAACTTTTGAACGGCTGGTCCGATTGACTCGCGGCAAAAATGTCGTCGAGCAGTTTTTTCTCCTCTTTCAAACGAGTAGCTGTAAGACAAAATCCGTCCACTAGAACCAAAGTTAGAAGATCGCTGTCGGGGGGGGGGGGGGTCAGTGAAATTTGATGAAAAATGTTTTGGTGAAGGTCCCAGGTCGAAATGCCACACTTTGGAAAATTTTCAAAATTTTGTCCATACAAAGTCACTCTGACACTTAGGATTTTTTCAGGTGAGCTCCGACCTAAAATCTTGTAACAGCTCTAACTTTTGAACGGCTGGTCCGATTGACTCGCGGCAAAAATGTCGTCGAGCAGTTTTTTCTCCTCTTTCAAACGAGTAGCTGTAAGACAAAATCCGTCCACTAGAACCAAAGTTAGAAGATCGCTGTCGGGGGGGGGGGGGGTCAGTGAAATTTGATGAAAAATGTTTTGGTGAAGGTCCCAGGTCGAAATGCCACACTTTGGAAAATTTTCAAAATTTTGTCCATACAAAGTCACTCTGACACTTAGGATTTTTTCAGGTGAGCTCCGACCTAAAATCTTGTAACAGCTCTAACTTTTGAACGGCTGGTCCGATTGACTCGCGGCAAAAATGTCGTCGAGCAGTTTTTTCTCCTCTTTCAAACGAGTAGCTGTAAGACAAAATCCGTCCACTAGAACCAAAGTTAGAAGATCGCTGTCGGGGGGGGGGTCAGTGAAATTTGATAAGAATGTTTTGGTGAGGGTCCCAGGTCGAAATGCCACACTTTGGAAAATTTTCAAAATTTTGTCCATACAAAGTCACTCTGACACTTAGGATTTTTTCAGGTGAGCTCCGACCTAAAATCTTGTAACAGCTCTAACTTTTGAACGGCTGGTCCGATTGACTCGCGGCAAAAAATGTCGTCGAGCAGTTTTTTCTCCTCTTTCAAACGAGTAGCTGTAAGACAAAATCCGTCCACTAGAACCAAAGTTAGAAGATCGCTGTCGGGGGGGGGGGGGGGTCCGTGAAATTTGATGAAAGAAACTTTGGTGAAGGTCCCAGGTCGAAATGACACACTTTGGAAAATTTTCAAAATTTTGTCCATACAAAGTCACTCTGACACTTAGGATTTTTTCAGGTGAGCTCCGACCTAAAATCTTGTAACAGCTCTAACTTTTGAACGGCTGGTCCGATTGACTCGCGGCAAAAATGTCGTCGAGCAGTTTTTTCTCCTCTTTCAAACGAGTAGCTGTAAGACAAAATCCGTCCACTAGAACCAAAGTTAGAAGATCGCTGTCGGGGGGGGGGGGGTCAGTGAAATTTGATGAAAAATGTTTTGGTGAAGGTCCCAGGTCGAAATGCCACACTTTGGAAAATTTTCAAAATTTTACCCATACAAAGTCACTCTGACACTTAGGATTTTTTCAGGTGAGCTCCGACCTAAAATCTTGTAACAGCTCTAACTTTTGAACGGCTGGTCCGATTGACTCGCGGCAAAAATGTCGTCGAGCAGTTTTTTCTCCTCTTTCAAACGAGTAGCTGTAAGACAAAATCCGTCCACTAGAACCAAAGTTAGAAGATCGCTGTCGGGGGGGGGGGGGTCAGTGAAATTTGATGAAAAAATTTTTGGTGAGGGTCCCAGGTCGAAATGCCACACTTTGGAAAATTTTCAAAATTTTGTCCATACAAAGTCACTCTGACACTTAGGATTTTTTCAGGTGAGCTCCGACCTAAAATCTTGTAACAGCTCTAACTTTTGAACGGCTGGTCCGATTGACTCGCGGCAAAAATGTCGTCGAGCAGTTTTTTCTCCTCTTTCAAACGAGTAGCTGTAAGACAAAATCCGTCCACTAGAACCAAAGTTAGAAGATCGCTGTCGGGGGGGGGGGGGGTCAGTGAAATTTGATGAAAAATGTTTTGGTGAGGGTCCCAGGTCGAAATGCCACACTTTGGAAAATTTTCAAAATTTTACCCATACAAAGTCACTCTGACACTTAGGATTTTTTCAGGTGAGCTCCGACCTAAAATCTTGTAACAGCTCTAACTTTTGAACGGCTGGTCCGATTGACTCGCGGCAAAAATGTCGTCGAGCAGTTTTTTCTCCTCTTTCAAACGAGTAGCTGTAAGACAAAATCCGTCCACTAGAACCAAAGTTAGAAGATCGCTGTCGGGGGGGGGGGGGGTCCGTGAAATTTGATGAAAGAAACTTTGGTGAAGGTCCCAGGTCGAAATGACACACTTTGGAAAATTTTCAAAATTTTGTCCATACAAAGTCACTCTGACACTTAGGATTTTTTCAGGTGAGCTCCGACCTAAAATCTTGTAACAGCTCTAACTTTTGAACGGCTGGTCCGATTGACTCGCGGCAAAAATGTCGTCGAGCAGTTTTTTCTCCTCTTTCAAACGAGTAGCTGTAAGACAAAATCCGTCCACTAGAACCAAAGTTAGAAGATCGCTGTCGGGGGGGGGGGGGTCAGTGAAATTTGATGAAAAATGTTTTGGTGAAGGTCCCAGGTCGAAATGCCACACTTTGGAAAATTTTCAAAATTTTACCCATACAAAGTCACTCTGACACTTAGGATTTTTTCAGGTGAGCTCCGACCTAAAATCTTGTAACAGCTCTAACTTTTGAACGGCTGGTCCGATTGACTCGCGGCAAAAATGTCGTCGAGCAGTTTTTTCTCCTCTTTCAAACGAGTAGCTGTAAGACAAAATCCGTCCACTAGAACCAAAGTTAGAAGATCGCTGTCGGGGGGGGGGGGGGTCAGTGAAATTTGATGAAAAATGTTTTGGTGAAGGTCCCAGGTCGAAATGCCACACTTTGGAAAATTTTCAAAATTTTGCCCATACAAAGTCACTCTGACACTTAGGATTTTTTCAGGTGAGCTCCGACCTAAAATCTTGTAACAGCTCTAACTTTTGAACGGCTGGTCCGATTGACTCGCGGCAAAAATGTCGTCGAGCAGTTTTTTCTCCTCTTTCAAACGAGTAGCTGTAAGACAAAATCCGTCCACTAGAACCAAAGTTAGAAGATCGCTGTCGGGGGGGGGGGGGTCAGTGAAATTTGATGAAAAATGTTTTGGTGAAGGTCCCAGGTCGAAATGCCACACTTTGGAAAATTTTCAAAATTTTGTCCATACAAAGTCACTCTGACACTTAGGATTTTTTCAGGTGAGCTCCGACCTAAAATCTTGTAACAGCTCTAACTTTTGAACGGCTGGTCCGATTGACTCGCGGCAAAAATGTCGTCGAGCAGTTTTTTCTCCTCTTTCAAACGAGTAGCTGTAAGACAAAATCCGTCCACTAGAACCAAAGTTAGAAGATCGCTGTCGGGGGGGGGGGGGGTCAGTGAAATTTGATGAAACAAACTTTGGTGAGGGTCCCAGGTCGAAATGCCACACTTTGGAAAATTTTCAAAATTTTGTCCATACAAAGTCACTCTGACACTTAGGATTTTTTCAGGTGAGCTCCGACCTAAAATCTTGTAACAGCTCTAACTTTTGAACGGCTGGTCCGATTGACTCGCGGCAAAAATGTCGTCGAGCAGTTTTTTCTCCTCTTTCAAACGAGTAGCTGTAAGACAAAATCCGTCCACTAGAACCAAAGTTAGAAGATCGCTGTCGGGGGGGGGGGGGGGTCGGTGAAATTTGATGAAAAATGTTTTGGTGAAGGTCCCAGGTCGAAATGACACACTTTGGAAAATTTTCAAAATTTTGCCCATACAAAGTCACTCTGACACTTAGGATTTTTTCAGGTGAGCTCCGACCTAAAATCTTGTAACAGCTCTAACTTTTGAACGGCTGGTCCGATTGACTCGCGGCAAAAATGTCGTCGAGCAGTTTTTTCTCCTCTTTCAAACGAGTAGCTGTAAGACAAAATCCGTCCACTAGAACCAAAGTTAGAAGATCGCTGTCGGGGGGGGGGGGGGTCAGTGAAATTTGATGAAAAATGTTTTGGTGAGGGTCCCAGGTCGAAATGCCACACTTTGGAAAATTTTCAAAATTTTGTCCATACAAAGTCACTCTGACACTTAGGATTTTTTCAGGTGAGCTCCGACCTAAAATCTTGTAACAGCTCTAACTTTTGAACGGCTGGTCCGATTGACTCGCGGCAAAAATGTCGTCGAGCAGTTTTTTCTCCTCTTTCAAACGAGTAGCTGTAAGACAAAATCCGTCCACTAGAACCAAAGTTAGAAGATCGCTGTCGGGGGGGGGGGGGGTCAGTGAAATTTGATGAAAAATGTTTTGGTGAAGGTCCCAGGTCGAAATGCCACACTTTGGAAAATTTTCAAAATTTTGTCCATACAAAGTCACTCTGACACTTAGGATTTTTTCAGGTGAGCTCCGACCTAAAATCTTGTAACAGCTCTAACTTTTGAACGGCTGGTCCGATTGACTCGCGGCAAAAATGTCGTCGAGCAGTTTTTTCTCCTCTTTCAAACGAGTAGCTGTAAGACAAAATCCGTCCACTAGAACCAAAGTTAGAAGATCGCTGTCGGGGGGGGGGGGGGTCAGTGAAATTTGATGAAAAATGTTTTGGTGACGGTCCCAGGTCGAAATGCCACACTTTGGAAAATTTTCAAAATTTTGCCCATACAAAGTCACTCTGACACTTAGGATTTTTTCAGGTGAGCTCCGACCTAAAATCTTGTAACAGCTCTAACTTTTGAACGGCTGGTCCGATTGACTCGCGGCAAAAATGTCGTCGAGCAGTTTTTTCTCCTCTTTCAAACGAGTAGCTGTAAGACAAAATCCGTCCACTAGAACCAAAGTTAGAAGATCGCTGTCGGGGGGGGGGGGGGTCAGTGAAATTTGATGAAACAAACTTTGGTGAAGGTCCCAGGTCGAAATGCCACACTTTGGAAAATTTTCAAAATTTTGTCCATACAAAGTCACTCTGACACTTAGGATTTTTTCAGGTGAGCTCCGACCTAAAATCTTGTAACAGCTCTAACTTTTGAACGGCTGGTCCGATTGACTCGCGGCAAAAATGTCGTCGAGCAGTTTTTTCTCCTCTTTCAAACGAGTAGCTGTAAGACAAAATCCGTCCACTAGAACCAAAGTTAGAAGATCGCTGTCGGGGGGGGGGGGTCAGTGAAATTTGATGAAAATGTTTTGGTGAAGGTCCCAGGTCGAAATGCCACACTTTGGAAAATTTTCAAAATTTTGCCCATACAAAGTCACTCTGACACTTAGGATTTTTTCAGGTGAGCTCCGACCTAAAATCTTGTAACAGCTCTAACTTTTGAACGGCTGGTCCGATTGACTCGCGGCAAAAATGTCGTCGAGCAGTTTTTTCTCCTCTTTCAAACGAGTAGCTGTAAGACAAAATCCGTCCACTAGAACCAAAGTTAGAAGATCGCTGTCGGGGGGGGGGGGGGTCAGTGAAATTTGATGAAAAATGTTTTGGTGAAGGTCCCAGGTCGAAATGACACACTTTGGAAAATTTTCAAAATTTTGCCCATACAAAGTCACTCTGACACTTAGGATTTTTTCAGGTGAGCTCCGACCTAAAATCTTGTAACAGCTCTAACTTTTGAACGGCTGGTCCGATTGACTCGCGGCAAAAATGTCGTCGAGCAGTTTTTTCTCCTCTTTCAAACGAGTAGCTGTAAGACAAAATCCGTCCACTAGAACCAAAGTTAGAAGATCGCTGTCGGGGGGGGGGGGGTCAGTGAAATTTGATGAAAAATTTTTTGGTGAAGGTCCCAGGTCGAAATGCCACACTTTGGAAAATTTTCAAAATTTTGTCCATACAAAGTCACTCTGACACTTAGGATTTTTTCAGGTGAGCTCCGACCTAAAATCTTGTAACAGCTCTAACTTTTGAACGGCTGGTCCGATTGACTCGCGGCAAAAAATGTCGTCGAGCAGTTTTTTCTCCTCTTTCAAACGAGTAGCTGTAAGACAAAATCCGTCCACTAGAACCAAAGTTAGAAGATCGCTGTCGGGGGGGGGGGGGTCAGTGAAATTTGATGAAAAATGTTTTGGTGACGGTCCCAGGTCGAAATGCCACACTTTGGAAAATTTTCAAAATTTTGTCCATACAAAGTCACTCTGACACTTAGGATTTTTTCAGGTGAGCTCCGACCTAAAATCTTGTAACAGCTCTAACTTTTGAACGGCTGGTCCGATTGACTCGCGGCAAAAATGTCGTCGAGCAGTTTTTTCTCCTCTTTCAAACGAGTAGCTGTAAGACAAAATCCGTCCACTAGAACCAAAGTTAGAAGATCGCTGTCGGGGGGGGGGGGGGTCAGTGAAATTTGATGAAAAATGTTTTGGTGAAGGTCCCAGGTCGAAATGCCACACTTTGGAAAATTTTCAAAATTTTGCCCATACAAAGTCACTCTGACACTTAGGATTTTTTCAGGTGAGCTCCGACCTAAAATCTTGTAACAGCTCTAACTTTTGAACGGCTGGTCCGATTGACTCGCGGCAAAAATGTCGTCGAGCAGTTTTTTCTCCTCTTTCAAACGAGTAGCTGTAAGACAAAATCCGTCCACTAGAACCAAAGTTAGAAGATCGCTGTCGGGGGGGGGGGGGTCAGTGAAATTTGATGAAAAATGTTTTGGTGACGGTCCCAGGTCGAAATGCCACACTTTGGAAAATTTTCAAAATTTTGCCCATACAAAGTCACTCTGACACTTAGGATTTTTTCAGGTGAGCTCCGACCTAAAATCTTGTAACAGCTCTAACTTTTGAACGGCTGGTCCGATTGACTCGCGGCAAAAATGTCGTCGAGCAGTTTTTTCTCCTCTTTCAAACGAGTAGCTGTAAGACAAAATCCGTCCACTAGAACCAAAGTTAGAAGATCGCTGTCGGGGGGGGGGGGGGGTCAGTGAAAATTGATGAAAAATGTTTTGGTGACGGTCCCAGGTCGAAATGCCACACTTTGGAAAATTTTCAAAATTTTGCCCATACAAAGTCACTCTGACACTTAGGATTTTTTCAGGTGAGCTCCGACCTAAAATCTTGTAACAGCTCTAACTTTTGAACGGCTGGTCCGATTGACTCGCGGCAAAAAATGTCGTCGAGCAGTTTTTTCTCCTCTTTCAAACGAGTAGCTGTAAGACAAAATCCGTCCACTAGAACCAAAGTTAGAAGATCGCTGTCGGGGGGGGGGGGGGTCAGTGAAATTTGATGAAAAATGTTTTGGTGAAGGTCCCAGGTCGAAATGCCACACTTTGGAAAATTTTCAAAATTTTGCCCATACAAAGTCACTCTGACACTTAGGATTTTTTCAGGTGAGCTCCGACCTAAAATCTTGTAACAGCTCTAACTTTTGAACGGCTGGTCCGATTGACTCGCGGCAAAAATGTCGTCGAGCAGTTTTTTCTCCTCTTTCAAACGAGTAGCTGTAAGACAAAATCCGTCCACTAGAACCAAAGTTAGAAGATCGCTGTCGGGGGGGGGGGGGTCAGTGAAATTTGATGAAAAATGTTTTGGTGAAGGTCCCAGGTCGAAATGCCACACTTTGGAAAATTTTCAAAATTTTACCCATACAAAGTCACTCTGACACTTAGGATTTTTTCAGGTGAGCTCCGACCTAAAATCTTGTAACAGCTCTAACTTTTGAACGGCTGGTCCGATTGACTCGCGGCAAAAATGTCGTCGAGCAGTTTTTTCTCCTCTTTCAAACGAGTAGCTGTAAGACAAAATCCGTCCACTAGAACCAAAGTTAGAAGATCGCTGTCGGGGGGGGGGGGGTCAGTGAAATTTGATGAAAAATGTTTTGGTGAAGGTCCCAGGTCGAAATGCCACACTTTGGAAAATTTTCAAAATTTTACCCATACAAAGTCACTCTGACACTTAGGATTTTTTCAGGTGAGCTCCGACCTAAAATCTTGTAACAGCTCTAACTTTTGAACGGCTGGTCCGATTGACTCGCGGCAAAAATGTCGTCGAGCAGTTTTTTCTCCTCTTTCAAACGAGTAGCTGTAAGACAAAATCCGTCCACTAGAACCAAAGTTAGAAGATCGCTGTCGGAGGGGGGGGGGCGTCAGCGAACTTTGATGAAAAATGTTTTGGTGACGGTCCCAGGTCGAAATGCCACACTTTGGAAAATTTTCAAAATTTTGTCCATACAAAGTCACTCTGACACTTAGGATTTTTTCAGGTGAGCTCCGACCTAAAATCTTGTAACAGCTCTAACTTTTGAACGGCTGGTCCGATTGACTCGCGGCAAAAATGTCGTCGAGCAGTTTTTTCTCCTCTTTCAAACGAGTAGCTGTAAGACAAAATCCGTCCACTAGAACCAAAGTTAGAAGATCGCTGTCGGGGGGGGGGGGGTCAGTGAAATTTGATGAAAAATGTTTTTGGTGAAGGTCCCAGGTCGAAATGCCACACTTTGGAAAATTTTCAAAATTTTGTCCATACAAAGTCACTCTGACACTTAGGATTTTTTCAGGTGAGCTCCGACCTAAAATCTTGTAACAGCTCTAACTTTTGAACGGCTGGTCCGATTGACTCGCGGCAAAAATGTCGTCGAGCAGTTTTTTCTCCTCTTTCAAACGAGTAGCTGTAAGACAAAATCCGTCCAATAGAACCAAAGTTAGAAGATCGGTGCCGAGGGGGGGGGGCGTCAGCGAAATTTGATGAAAAATGTTTTGGTAAAGGTCCCAGGTCGAAATGCCACACTTTGGAAAATTTTCAAAATTTTGTCCATACAAAGTCACTCTGACACTTAGGATTTTTTCAGGTGAGCTCCGACCTAAAATCTTGTAACAGCTCTAACTTTTGAACGGCTGGTCCGATTGACTCGCGGCAAAAATGTCGTCGAGCAGTTTTTTCTCCTCTTTCAAACGAGTAGCTGTAAGACAAAATCCGTCCACTAGAACCAAAGTTAGAAGATCGCTGTCGGGGGGGGGGGGGGTCAGTGAAATTTGATGAAAAATGTTTGGTGAAGGTCCCAGGTCGAAATGCCACACTTTGGAAAATTTTCAAAATTTTGTCCATACAAAGTCACTCTGACACTTAGGATTTTTTCAGGTGAGCTCCGACCTAAAATCTTGTAACAGCTCTAACTTTTGAACGGCTGGTCCGATTGACTCGCGGCAAAAATGTCGTCGAGCAGTTTTTTCTCCTCTTTCAAACGAGTAGCTGTAAGACAAAATCCGTCCACTAGAACCAAAGTTAGAAGATCGCTGTCGGGGGGGGGGGGGGGTCAGCGAAATTTGATGAAAAATGTTTTGGTGAAGGTCCCAGGTCGAAATGCCACACTTTGGAAAATTTTCAAAATTTTGTCCATACAAAGTCACTCTGACACTTAGGATTTTTTCAGGTGAGCTCCGACCTAAAATCTTGTAACAGCTCTAACTTTTGAACGGCTGGTCCGATTGACTCGCGGCAAAAATGTCGTCGAGCAGTTTTTTCTCCTCTTTCAAACGAGTAGCTGTAAGACAAAATCCGTCCACTAGAACCAAAGTTAGAAGATCGCTGTCGGGGGGGGGGGGGGGTCAGTGAAATTTGATGAAAAATGTTTTGGTGAAGGTCCCAGGTCGAAATGCCACACTTTGGAAAATTTTCAAAATTTTGTCCATACAAAGTCACTCTGACACTTAGGATTTTTTCAGGTGAGCTCCGACCTAAAATCTTGTAACAGCTCTAACTTTTGAACGGCTGGTCCGATTGACTCGCGGCAAAAATGTCGTCGAGCAGTTTTTTCTCCTCTTTCAAACGAGTAGCTGTAAGACAAAATCCGTCCACTAGAACCAAAGTTAGAAGATCGCTGTCGGGGGGGGGGGGGTGTCAGCGAAATTTGATGAAAAATGTTTTGGTGAAGGTCCCAGGTCGAAATGCCACACTTTGGAAAATTTTCAAAATTTTGTCCATACAAAGTCACTCTGACACTTAGGATTTTTTCAGGTGAGCTCCGACCTAAAATCTTGTAACAGCTCTAACTTTTGAACGGCTGGTCCGATTGACTCGCGGCAAAAATGTCGTCGAGCAGTTTTTTCTCCTCTTTCAAACGAGTAGCTGTAAGACAAAATCCGTCCACTAGAACCAAAGTTAGAAGATCGCTGTCGGGGGGGGGGGGGGGTCAGCGAAATTTGATGAAAAATGTTTTGGTGAAGGTCCCAGGTCGAAATGCCACACTTTGGAAAATTTTCAAAATTTTGTCCATACAAAGTCACTCTGACACTTAGGATTTTTTCAGGTGAGCTCCGACCTAAAATCTTGTAACAGCTCTAACTTTTGAACGGCTGGTCCGATTGACTCGCGGCAAAAATGTCGTCGAGCAGTTTTTTCTCCTCTTTCAAACGAGTAGCTGTAAGACAAAATCCGTCCACTAGAACCAAAGTTAGAAGATCGCTGTCGGGGGGGGGGGGGGTCAGCGAAATTTGATGAAAAATGTTTTGGTGAAGGTCCCAGGTCGAAATGCCACACTTTGGAAAATTTTCAAAATTTTGTCCATACAAAGTCACTCTGACACTTAGGATTTTTTCAGGTGAGCTCCGACCTAAAATCTTGTAACAGCTCTAACTTTTGAACGGCTGGTCCGATTGACTCGCGGCAAAAATGTCGTCGAGCAGTTTTTTCTCCTCTTTCAAACGAGTAGCTGTAAGACAAAATCCGTCCACTAGAACCAAAGTTAGAAGATCGCTGTCGGGGGGGGGGGGCGGTCAGCGAAATTTGATGCAAAATGTTTTGGTGAAGGTCCCAGGTCGAAATGCCACACTTTGGAAAATTTTCAAAATTTTGTCCATACAAAGTCACTCTGACACTTAGGATTTTTTCAGGTGAGCTCCGACCTAAAATCTTGTAACAGCTCTAACTTTTGAACGGCTGGTCCGATTGACTCGCGGCAAAAATGTCGTCGAGCAGTTTTTTCTCCTCTTTCAAACGAGTAGCTGTAAGACAAAATCCGTCCACTAGAACCAAAGTTAGAAGATCGCTGTCGGGGGGGGGGGGGGTCAGCGAAATTTGATGAAAAATGTTTTGGTGAAGGTCCCAGGTCGAAATGCCACACTTTGGAAAATTTTCAAAATTTTGTCCATACAAAGTCACTCTGACACTTAGGATTTTTTCAGGTGAGCTCCGACCTAAAATCTTGTAACAGCTCTAACTTTTGAACGGCTGGTCCGATTGACTCGCGGCAAAAATGTCGTCGAGCAGTTTTTTCTCCTCTTTCAAACGAGTAGCTGTAAGACAAAATCCGTCCACTAGAACCAAAGTTAGAAGATCGCTGTCGGGGGGGGGGGGTGTCAGCGAAATTTGATGAAAAATGTTTTGGTAAAGGTCCCAGGTCGAAATGCCACACTTTGGAAAATTTTCAAAATTTTGTCCATACAAAGTCACTCTGACACTTAGGATTTTTTCAGGTGAGCTCCGACCTAAAATCTTGTAACAGCTCTAACTTTTGAACGGCTGGTCCGATTGACTCGCGGCAAAAATGTCGTCGAGCAGTTTTTTCTCCTCTTTCAAACGAGTAGCTGTAAGACAAAATCCGTCCAATAGAACCAAAGTTAGAAGATCGGTGCCGAGGGGGGGGGGCGTCAGCGAAATTTGATGAAAAATGTTTTGGTAAAGGTCCCAGGTCGAAATGCCACACTTTGGAAAATTTTCAAAATTTTGTCCATACAAAGTCACTCTGACACTTAGGATTTTTTCAGGTGAGCTCCGACCTAAAATCTTGTAACAGCTCTAACTTTTGAACGGCTGGTCCGATTGACTCGCGGCAAAAATGTCGTCGAGCAGTTTTTTCTCCTCTTTCAAACGAGTAGCTGTAAGACAAAATCCGTCCACTAGAACCAAAGTTAGAAGATCGCTGTCGGGGGGGGGGGGGTCAGTGAAATTTGATGAAAATGTTTTGGTGAAGGTCCCAGGTCGAAATGCCACACTTTGGAAAATTTTCAAAATTTTGTCCATACAAAGTCACTCTGACACATAGGATTTTTTCAGGT